>CM040127.1:172764971-173964971 GCA_022559845.1 Amorphophallus konjac | reverse complement strand
TTTCATTTTCTTTTCTGTACACTTCATACTTATTCATCAATTCGAAGTAAGCATCTTCCCAATCATCAGTAGAGAAGTGCTCAAAGGGAGAGCTCACCTCGCTATCATTTTCTCCCTTGGCCATTAGGCAGAGATCATCTTTTTCTTATTCAGAGGAATTGTCTTCAGTCTCTTCCTCTTCTTCATCACTCCAAGTGCACACCATGGCCTGCTTCTTCTTGCTCTTTCACCTGGGCATAGCTTTCTTAGCTCCTTCTGAACACTCAGACTTAATGTGTCCTGGTTTCCTGCAAGAGTAGCAAACAAGCTTTTCAGACTTTTTAACATTTTCAGGTCTTGGCCTGAAACCTCTTTTTACCTAGAGATTCTTCTTAGTGAAGCTTGTACCTTCCTTTCTTAAAAATTTTCTGAACTTCCTTGTCAATAGAGTAACTTCATCCTCTTCAGTGTTGCTACTTGAAGGCTCTTCATTCTCAGATAAGTTCTTAGTTCTTGGTCCAGCTTTAAGAGCCAGAGGCTTCTTTTTCCTTACCTCAGCCTCTTTGTTTTCATATTCATCTCATAGGTCATCAGGGACCCTATGAGTTCTTCTACCTTGATGGTAGTTAAGTCTTTTGATTCTTCAACAACTGTGGCCTTTGTATGCCAAATAGGAGTTAGTGATCTCAGAATCTTCTTTACTATCTCCTGCTCAGAATAGGTCTTACCTAGCTCAGTCAAGCCATTAGTGAGCACGGTTAGCCTAGCATACATGTCCGAAATGGACTCATCAGATTTCATTCTAAACTTTTCATATTCAGATACCAACATGTTTACTTTGGTTGCACGTACCTGCTATGTCCCTTCATATATTACCTCAAGGTGATCCCACATTTCTTTTGCAGTAGCGCAGGTTGACACCCTTAGTACTCTGTTGGATGAAGGGAGCATTGCATGATGTGCTTGGCACCTCAGTTCAGTGTTGATTGCCTAATCTGTTCTTTAGTCCATGTATCTTCGTCCGGAGGCAGCTCAAATGCTCCCTTGCTGATCACTCCCCAGACTTCATGATCCTCGGCTCTAATGAAAACATGCATGCGATTTTTCTAGTAAGGATATTTTTTCCCAGTGAAAAAGGGAGGTCTATTTATTGAAAGCCCTTCGGCCATAGGACGTTTAGTTGCCATATCACCAGTTCTCTCAAGGTCGTTAGACCACATATAGAGAGACTAGCTCTGGTACCATGTGTTGAGTGGTGATAGGCAGATCTAGAGGGGAGGGGTGAATAGATCAGCCCCTTTTCGCCCTTCTTTGCAAAAATAAAAAATAGATCTAACACAAATATTAATACGACAGGGATTAATTAATAGCTAAGAAGCTGAACACATATATGATGTCCATGAACAGTCCTACCAAGCTTCTACAGTTAAAACATAAAGGAAAGCAAACCATAAGACACAATCTTTAAGGTGGTTCAGTCTCAATCCAGAGACCTACGTCCACCCCTCACACAACACGGTGAGGCTCCACTGGTGCCAAAGCAATAACCGTTGATTCACAGCTTCTAACAGAGAGATACACTCTCACAACTCCGCTGCCAAACAGCTTGAGGGATCACAACCCAAAACCTACAAATCGGTGATCACACTGTCTGTCTTCCTACACGCAGGTAGGGAACAAATAAGAGAGAGTGTGTTTTTAAGGAAAAAACAAACTGAAAAGAAAAAAGCCAGACAGAGTATCGTAATGAAGCACTATGAGTACGAAATCTCCTGTCTGGGAAAGAGCTTGAGGACTCCTTTGCTCTCTTCTTCTTCTTCCTGGTTTGTCATCACAACCTTACGACGGAAGGATGAACTTGCTGTCACGCCGCGAGCCTTTATTACAACGGAAGACTAACTCGGGGAGCGCGAACAGCCGGCATGGTAAGCCTCTTGTAAGCAAGAACGATCAGAGCGTAAGATAATCACACATAAAGATGCAATTGCACAATATTACGCAAACTCCAACTTTATTTCAAAATAATCAAGTACAACCACTAATTTAATTTTCATTATGTACTAGACTCAAGAAATAGGAAAATTACATAGACTCAATCTAAACAATTTAGACTTCCTAAGTCTTCACTCTCATCTTGACAATATGTTGGGTCCCGTAGTGCAGGAACACGGATCCAGAGGGGGGGTGAATAGATCCTACTACTAAAAACTATGTCCAATTAAAAACACAACTAGCACAAAGCGGAATATACAAGATTGAGTAATTTAATCTAAACATGTTTAAACTAGATTCACTCAATCTCACCGAGCTCACACGATTCCACAAACAGATAGGATAGAGAACACACAATCACAAGAAACAAACCACAAGACACGGGGATTTTTAAGGTGGTTCGGGACCACGACGGGCTCCCTACGTCCACCCCTCACCAAATCGGTGAGGCTTTACTACACGCTACAAAAGTAGCAACACGGGGACGAGCCCCAACACACACACGCTGCTTTCATAGCCAAACACACACACACGAGGCCTTGCCTCAAACTACTGCCACAGAAGCACACATACACACACACACACACACACACACACACACACACCGTTGGGGAACACACCCCGAACTGAATACTTCACATGGAGACACAACTACGTCCACATGCACGTAGGCACTGCCTACACAACCACATGGTAGTAAACTCCCAACCACGCACGGGGAACACACCCCAAGTTACGCCCAACCACACATGTGGATATACTCCGCACAAATCGACGCACATAAATCAACACACACACTCGGAGACCCCTTTCTCCGAACACCCACACAAAGCATTATCTTAAATGTTTATGAACCAAAAACACATATATGCTATGACCCTCCAAACAAATTATAGAAATGAAAACTAGACAGATGCATCAAGTATAAGGCTCCCCCTTCTTAAGCAAAATCTAATTCTCCTTTCTCTTTGACAGATGATCATAATCTTGACATCATCTTCTTCCTCTCCTCGAGCCACTCCTCATTTCCTTCTTCCAATCTCTTCTTTACCTGAAGGAATAGATATAAATAATAAGTTCAAACTTTAAGCTAATCTCAAACAAGAGTATAGAAATGAATGGTTTAGAGATCCCCCTCTTCATCTTCAACCTATACGAAAGAACACATGAGCATTAAGATTGTTGTATCACATAAGTCACAACTCATATATATATGCAAGAGATAGGACATGTAAAGCCCTCCTATAATGCCTTAAAGTAGATTTTGAGCTTTATTAACAAAGATCAGAATGAGGAAGATTTTGCAGTGATTAGAGCTCCCCCTTTCTCTTCTTCAAATGTAATTTAATGCTTCTGCAGGATGAAGAATGTTCTTGAAGAAGGATGATCGATTCTTGCAAAAACGAAGTTGTAACTTGATTTCCTACGCAGCTTCCAGTAGAGGATTGATTGAAGACTTGAATCCACCTTCTTCCCTTCACATACAAACTCAGAAGAACGTGGGAGAAGCCATGGAGCTGCTACTTTCGACCTGCACTAACAAGGGTTAGAGAACACACCCAAATTTCAGATCTAGCATCTTGTCCCTTAGGGTTTGCAACCCAAGAGATGTATATAAATGATTAGAACGGTCAAGGGACAGCTTGGAGACCAGATCCATGAATTAGGGAGACATATAGGGCATTAGGAATTGATTGATAGGACTTTTGGGGCAAGAAAATGGCAGTCAAAGATGGTGGCTGGACGTCCGACCGGAAAGGGTCGACCCCAGGGTCGACCCTTGGGCATACAGAAACCAAACAGAACCAATTTTTTGGTTCTGGGTTACAGGGTTCGACCCCAGGGTCGACCCTTTCAATGGGTCGACCCTAGGGGTCGACCCTCGTGCTTCTAGATCCCAAACAGAACCAAAGCTGGTTCTGGGTTTAAAGGGGTCGACCCACGGGTCGACCCCTTTCAGCAGGGTTCTAACACAAGTTCTGTTTTGAATAGAACTTTAGGGGGTCGACCCCTTGTTGTTTGGGTCTGAAAATGAGCTAAAAAATCCATCAAATCAATGGGAAACAATTGATTAAATGTTACCAAAATCCCATTAAGATCAATCATGATTTTTCATCCTGAAAAACATGATAAAGCAAGATGTTAGTTGACAATCAAGATCTTTACATCACGCATTAACACTATGACCATGTTCACAATAAATTACATCATTGAACCTATTCCAAGAGTGAAGGAGGAACGAGATATCCATTTAAATCCACATAGCAACACTTACCTCATTATTTTACCTGAGTTCACATTGTCCTTAAATGCTTGTTCTTTTGTTGAGTCGTTCATGTAAGAATCATGGAGTTCCAATATTGAATTACCATTGCATGATAAACAACTTTGGAAGACAAGGCACTCATAACAATATTGAGTTACATTGTATTTGATCAATCTTCATCCAAACTCTCATCAATCCACACATCATTACCTTGGGGGATAGCAATGGTATTTGCATCTCAATCAATCATTTAGCATTAACATGCATGACATGAGGCTCAATATGACATTTATCCAAGCATGTTTTTCACAAAGGCTTACTCATTGAATATAGAGCAATCTCCCCCAAGTGTAGATGGAATGTATATGCAATGTGCTAACCTCAAAGCACGTATGAGTCTTATAGAGTCACAGATGCATCTACATGATGATATCCCAATAGAAACAGTTTGTAATCATTTCCACAATTATTTCATACTTCATAGCTAGAGGATAAGTCAAGCAACAAAGACATGATTAACCATTCACGCACAAGGACAAGCAACAAGGGGATTTTGTAATCATCAAAATCACATACACAACAATCTCCCCCATTTTGATGATGACAAAATATGTATACTATAATGCTCTCTCCCCCTTTGACATAATCAGAAATGGGGAGCAGGACGGGGAATCCAGAATGGCAAGAACCTATGGACTCTGGGATTATGAAGAGAACCAATATGCATGAACTAATTGCAGAACTGGTTGATACCAATTGTTGAAATTCAAATGTGGAAACTGGAAATGCAAATGTGGACAATATGGTCATGTAGAATGCAAGATGACAAAACGATATGCAAATGCTCACGAGTTGCAGCAATCGGAAATGGTGTATGGCATGACAATGATGAGCAAGCAACCCGGCACTCAATCACCCATAGAAAGGTATTAACTCATGCAAGTCATGATGCGTTAAGCAGATAAGATCACATGCAAAGCTCCCCCTTTGACATTGACACATTAGATGACTGACTTTGATTTTCAAATATTTGATTTTTAATTTTCTTGTGAAATGCATGAAACATGATGTATGAAAATGATGAGACATGAAATGCATACAATGTAATCAAGCAGATATCTATAGATACATGCAACATAACTCCTTCACAAGAAAAGAGGCCAATTGATTTACAATGAGGGGATAGGTGTAGGAAAAGTGCAAATGAGTCATTAAGTTCAGAATGCTCATGATTACACCTAGAGGATTATGCAGATAAATAGGAGAAGACGTACAGTAAGTCCAGCAATTAATCAAATTTTCAAAATATATATCAAATCAAATTACCATGTGCAAGTGAGTAACATGAGTATGAATCTTAGCCATATGGATAACCGTATTTTCAAGTAAACACAATAGTAAGTTCAAAAACTACATTTCAATCTAGAGAACAGCGTATTGGAGGCTTCGATCTTCCTCATCAAATTATCATCAGTAATTTTCATACTGACAATCTGAATTTTTCTAAGAAGGATCAGGTTCAGATAATTCCTTTTTAGGCGAGAAGACACATGGAGCTCATGCCAGAATCCCCGGTTACTCAGAATACTGAACCTTGTCACCTCATTTGAACAGAGATACTTTAGTCAACACTTTTCAGAAATGAATCACATTACGTCTCAGGTGACATGTGCCCATGTCACGCCCCGAGCGCGGAAGATACTCGGATGTGCGCGATGAGTTTATGTCAATCATGTCAATCAGAGTAGTAGTGTATTCGACATCAAAACAGAGATGCGCAAAATAGAAAGATAACCCAATCTTTTATTTCATAATGGATAGACTATTACAAATCCAATACTCTATTCTGTTGTGCATCCCTTGTTTTGATGATGACAATAGGATATGTTTGACTAATCTAAGTTCTATCTTGTCTCTTAAAGCAAATGGTTTAGTTATGTGTGGAAAGATAGTGCATTGAATTAATGCCCATTTGATGATGACAAACAATGTTTCTGATCAACTCAATATAAATCTGATAGTTCAATTTACTTCTGATAAGTTAAGTAATTTCAGGTCCACTGAAATCCAAGTGGAATCAACAAATCAGAAGAAGTGTCAAAGGCCGCTTGTCGACCAGGGAAGTGGTTATGGTCGACCAACGAACTCAACCAGAAAAGCATCAGATCATCTGTCTTCTGGAAGCACCTTGGCTGTCGACCAAAGCCCCACCTCTGGTCGACCACAGAACAGCCAGAACATCAGACAGAACTGACGGCCATCTGTAATTCGTCCCTTGTCGACCAGCGACCAGGCTGTGGTCGACCAACGGGCGAAGTGAGTTTCAGCCAGAAGAACCGGCCGTCTGGGGAATGCCCATTGTCGACCAGCGACAGGGTCATGGTCGACCACGGGCTTTATAGCGTCCAGAACCGAACTCTAACCGAATTCTGTTGAGGTTCCTTAAAACCTGCAGATGGTTGTTGCAGGTTGTTGGGCTGCTCAGGAGATAAGATTCCGCACGGGAATCAAGGAAACAATCTTGCTTAGAAGTGGTCAAACTCGTTCTAACGATTGGATTTAAACCGATCCCTGTTTTCTAGCAGATTGGCGCTCGATCTGAAAATTGCGCGGGAAGAACTTCAAAGGCGGTATGAAGAATATAATGCGACTAATCACGAACAAAGAAGTAGTGAGAGAGCACGAAATAGAAGCCAAGGAAGATATACACAGAAGAGGAAGAAGGAGCTCTCCACCAATCAAAGATCTGCAGAAAGGTTAAAGGCAATCTCGTTGCTGCAGAAGGAAGACTTAGCTCAAGACTGTGCGATCTCCAGCAGCAGAACAATCGAAGGCAACTGACTGGAAGATCAACAGGGAGTCTAGGCTTCTTCATAAGAGTGATCAAGTCCCAGGCTGAACATCTATTCTTCTACACACGCCAATATTCAGTCCTGTCTTTCATCACCTGTTCTTATCATCTTTCCATTTGTGATTACAATTATTGTCAAGCTGTGAGGCAGCAGAGTCAAGCTGTGTGTCAGCAGGTACAAGCTGTGTGTCAGCTGTGTTTTGATTGAGATCAGAGATTCTCATAGTGAAGCCTTGCTTGAGTTAAGCAAGGGGTGGATGTAAGTCTCAGGAAGAGACTGAACCACCTTAAAAATCCTCTCTTGTGGTGTGCTTGTGTGTGTTTGATTTTCTATACGTATGCTTGCATCTTTACTATCCGCATTAGTTCTATAATTCATTAATTACCAGTAGCTCATTTGGTCGATAGTTAGTAAATCAAAGAAAAGGGGGAAAGATCTATTCACCCCCCCTCTAGATCTATTCAGTCCGTATCCAACACGTGGTATCAGAGCGGGTTCTCCAAAAATGTGGTCTAACAACCAGGAGAGACCGGGCGGACTGAACTCTAAAAGCCTCATAGCTGAGGGGCACTCTGTAACTAGACCTCCATATTTTGATGGAACTGATTATTCTTATTGGAAAAATCGTATGCAGGTGTTCTTACGTGCGCAAGACCACGAGATGTGGAGGGTAGTGAGCCGCGGACCTTTTGAGCTACCGGAAGATGAAGAAACCTGGACCAGAGAACAGGTCAGGAAATCAACTGTCAACTGGGGAGCCATGAACGTAATGCAGTGCTCACTACACCCCACAGAATTCTCAAGAGTTTCCCAATGCGCAACAGCCAAAGAAATGTGGGATCGTCTAAAGGTAATCTACGAAGGTACTTCCGAGGTAAGAGAGACAAAAGCAAATATGCTAGTCTCAGAATATGAGATGTTTAGGATGAAAAATGATGAAAGTATTTCTGAGATGTATGCCAGATTAGTACAATTGACTAATGGCTTGAAGAGCTTAGGGAAGACATACAAAGAGCAGGAATTAGTGAGGAAGATTTTAAGGTCTCTCACATCGATGTGGCATACCAAGGCCACAGTCATTGAGGACTCAAAGGATCTCACAACAATGACAGTGGATGAGTTAGTAGGATCCCTGATGGCCTATGAGGTCAATCTGAAGAGAAAGGAAGATGAGGGGAAGAAAAAGAAGCAACTTGCCCTAAAGACTAAGACAAGCACCTCTGAGGTGTCTGACAATGAAGACTCATCTAGCTCAGGTGAAGAATCTGGTGAGCTAGCCATGCTTACAAGAAAATTTAAGAAATTCCTGCGAAAGGAAGGTAAAGGATTCAGAAATCCAAAGGGCATGGTAAGGAAGTCATCCCAGTTTAAATCTGATAAACATAAGACTTCTTCTAATAAACTCATTTGCTACAATTGCAGGCAGCCTGGACATATGAAGGCTGAATGTCCAGAAGCTCCTAAGAAATCAAGCTTCAAGTGGAAAGGCAAGAAACCCAAGGCGATGATTAGCACTTGGAGTGAGGAGGAAGAGAGCAGTGAAGAGGAAACAACTTCCGAGGAAGAAGAAGGAAAGCTCTGTCTGATGGCCAAGGGAGACAACAGTGATCTTGAGGTAAGTTCCCCATTTCAAGACTTCTCTAGTTCGGATTGGGAAGAAGTATATTCAGAATTGCTTGATACTTATGAAAGAATAAGAAAGGAAAATAAACATTTGAAGAAGAAGATCAGTCAACTGAATAAAGACAGCAATTCAATGGAAAACAAAACTGAACTAGAAATGGAAATCAAGTCTCTGAAAAACAAGCTGAATCAAATGGACTTAGATGAAGAAAACCACAAGAGAATGTCCGAAGAGAATGAAATGCTAAAAAACGACATTGATGAGCTAAAACTAAAAACTCAAGAATATGAACAGGAAACTAAGTTAAGTCAAGAAAGAAACAATTCACTCAAGGAAGAAAACAGTAAGCTTCTAAAAGAGATAGAAAGAATCCAAGGTGAATTGGAAGATAAACAGGAAGCCTTGGAAAAAATGACCAAGGGTCAAGAAAACTTAAATGCTGTCTTGGGAATAAAAGTAAACTTTCAAAAAGAAGGGTTAGGATACAATCCTACGGCTAAAAAGGAATTCCAAATAAAAACCGTAAATGGGATTGCTGACTCAAAAGGAAAAAGGCCCCTGATTAATCTATACCAAGATAAACAAGAGGATGTAGCTGAATGCTCCTCCAAAAGGAACAATGTCACCAAGGAAGAGAGAAATTTTAAAGAGAAAACAGTCAATCAATATAAGATTCAAAATAATAAACAAGAAACCCAAATTCACAGAAATCACCAAATAAACCAAGTTAAAGGACATAAATCTGGAAAACAAGATGCCTGGAGACAGGCTGGTCGACAACAGACCCTTCATCTGTCGACCAGAGGATCTGCCAGAACAGGCGCTGGTTACTGGAGAAGCAGTGGTCGACCACAGGTACACCAGATGTCGACCAGAGGTGGTGCCAGAACAGACGCTGAGTTCTGGAGACGCGATGGTCGACCACAGACATACCAAAAGTCGACCATGGCCAGACAAGCAAACAGAAATCACAGGTTTTCTCGGGTAAAACAAAATGAAAACTTGAATACACAAAGGTGGACTCAGATTAAAGAAACTTTAGAACAAAAGCAACCCAATCTGAACAAGTTCAAAAATAAAAATGTACACTGCTCTAACAGAATCTGGGTTCCCAAAGGATTACTGCAGCAATTTCATAACTTTACAAGTCATCTTGGACCCGGGTACCATTGGGGTCCAAAAGTTTCTGTGTAACTTGTGATGCAGGTGTGTTTGGCAGCTATACACAACAAGTGGTACTTAGATAGTGGCTGCTCAAGACATATGACAGGGGACAAGGCAAAATTCTCCGAGCTAAACTCAAAAGATGGAGGACATGTGACATTTGGAGGAAATAACAAAGGCAAGATCATTGGGAAAGGTAAGGTAGGTAAGACATCTACAAATAACATTGAAGATGTACTGCTAGTGGATGGCCTTGAATATAATCTTCTTAGCATCAGTCAGCTATGCGACAAAGGCCATCAAGTAGTCTTTGATTCTAAAATCTGTAAAATTCTTGAACCAAATTCGGCTAAAGTTAAGTTTATGGGCAAGAGAGTAAATAATGTCTACATGATAGACTTGGATGATCCAGCCCACTCCAACTTGTGCCTCACCGCCAAGAAGGAGGACCTGACTTGGTTGTGGCACCGAAGGCTAGGGCATGTTAGCTACAGGGTGCTGCACAAATTGGTTAAGAATAAAATGGTATCTGGTTTACCTGAAATTTCGTTTGCTCAAAATGTCAAAGTATGTGAATCATGTACCCAAGGTAAGCAAACAAGAAAATCATTCAAAGGTAGAACTGAAAGTCAATCCTCTAGACCACTAGAACTTGTGCACATGGACCTTTTTGGCCCAACAAGAACTGCTAGCCTTAGTGGTAAGAGGTACGGTTATGTACTTGTTGATGATTTCTCTAGATTTACATGGGTCATGTTCTTATCTCATAAAAGTGATGCCTTTTCTGAGTTTCAGGAATTTTACAAAAGGATGAAGCAGGATGGAAAGTCCAAAGTGTGTTCAATAATATCTGATCATGGGGGAGAATTTGAAAATTCAGAGTTTGATGAATTCTGCAGGAACAAAGGAATAAATCACAGGTTCTCATCACCAAGGACGCCAGAGCAAAATGGAGTGGTAGAGAGAAGGAATCGCACACTTGTTGAAATGGCCAGAACCTTGTTGGTTGAAGCCAATCTTCCAAGAAGATTTTGGGCTGAGGCGGTCAATACAGCATGTTATATTGTAAACAGGGCAATGGTAAGACCATCTAGTACGAAAACTCCATATGAGGTGTTCAAAGGTAAGAAGCCATCTCTAGCTCATTTTAGGATCTTCGGTGTAAGGTGTTTTATTCATAACAATGACAAGAGATCATTGGACAAATTTGAACCAAAGAGTGACCCAGGAATCTTCTTGGGATACTCTGACCGATCAAGAGCCTATAGAGTCTACAACACCAAAGATCAGCTAGTTGAAGAATCCCCACATATCACATTTGATGAAAATAATGACTTTGACAAAACTGGACAGGTAGGCAAAGATGAAGATGGGGAATTTCTGGAAGGCAAAGAGGAACCAATGGAGACTGAAGCAGAACCAAAGCAAGGTGATTCCAATGATCAACCCGAAGGAGAGATCATCCCAGGTAACAATTCTGAAAATCTGAGATTTCTCAGAGATCATCCTCTAGATAACATCATTGGAGGAATTAATGAACCGAGGAAAACTAGATCTCAGCTTAAAACAGTTGATGAATTAGATCAGCTAGCCCTTGTATCTCAAGTTGAGCCTAAAAATGTAGAGGAAGCTTTAAGAGATGAATCTTGGATAAATGCCATGCATGAAGAATTAAATCAATTTGAAAGAAATCAGGTTTGGAAACTTGTTCCCAGACCCTCATCTCATCCTGTTATTGGAACCAAATGGGTTTATAAAAATAAGCTTAATGAAGAAGGAGTTGTTATGAGGAACAAGGCTCGATTGGTGGCTAAGGGGTATAACCAAGAATTTGGAGTTGATTTTGAAGAATCATATGCTCCAGTTGCAAGGTTAGAAGCCATTAGAATACTGTTAGCATTTGCGGCGTCCCATGGAATTAAATTGCAGCAAATGGATGTAAAAAGTGCCTTTCTAAATGGCTTTGTAAAGGAAGAAGTCTTTGTGGAACAACCCCCTGGTTTTGAAAATGATGATTTTCCTAATCATGTCTTTAAACTGCATAAGGCTTTGTATGGTTTAAAGCAGGCTCCTAGGGCATGGTACGACAGACTGAGTTCATTCCTCACCAAAAAGGGCTACACAAGAGGTAAAATTGATCAAACATTATTCTCCAAGACCCAAGGTAAGAATATACTAATTGTGCAAATCTATGTGGATGATATTGTGTTTGGATCCACTGAAGCTTCATTATGTACTGAATTTGCAAATCTAATGACCAATGAGTTTGAAATGAGTTTAATGGGTGATTTACAGTTCTTTCTTGGATTGCAGATTCTACAATGTAGAGAAGGCTACTTCATAAATCAATCCAAGTACATAAAGGAGATGCTGAAAAAGTTTGGCATGGAGAGCTGCAAACCAATAGAGTCACCCATGGGGACAAATGCAACATTGGAGGCTGATGTAAAAGGTAACATGGTAGATGCCAAGAAATACAGAGGTATGATCGGATCCTTACTATATTTAACTGCCTCTAGGCCAGACATTCAGTTCAGTGTATGCATGTGTGCTAGATATCAATCTAGCCCTAGAGATTCACATTTAGGGGCTGTCAAGCGTATCTTTCGTTACCTTGCCGGTACCCAAGAATTGGGTTTATGGTATCCTACTTACTGCAAACTAGACTTGATTTCATATTCAGATGCTGATTATGCTGGTTGCAAAATTGATAGGAAGAGTACTAGTGGTTATTGTCAAATATTAGGTGGATGTTTAATATCATGGGCCTCTAAAAAACAGCATTCTGTGGCACTCTCCACTGCTGAGGCTGAGTATGTCGCAGTAGGGAGCTGTGGTACACAGGTTTTGTGGATAAAACATCAACTTCAAGACTACAATGTAGATCTTGGATGTGCACCTATTTTCTGTGACAACACTAGTGCTATTAATTTGTCTAAAAACCCCATTCAACACTCTAGGACAAAACACATTGAGATCCGTCATCACTTTCTAAGAGATGAGGTCTCCAAAGGAAATCTCATGCTTCATTTTGTAGAAACTGAAAAACAACTGGCAGACATTTTCACAAAACCCCTTAACAATGACAGATTTTCAACTCTAAGAAGGGAGTTAGGAATTTGTAGAATTTCTCCTGAAAATTCTTGAAATAATCATATTCATGTGTACTCTACATAGATTCTGTCATTTCTGTCTAAGTTATAGGTCTCTAGTACTGGTCAAGTTTTTGAGTTTGGAAAGTCTTGTGTCGGGTGCAACTTCAGCAAGTTCTACAGAATACTGGTTCTCTACGGCTCATCTCTTGTGGTCGACCACAGACAAGGCGCTGGTCGACCAAGGCATCAGGACAGGAAATAGTTAGCTCTGGGAATTCGCAGCTGTCGACCACAGGCGATCCAATGGTCGACAACAGGTTTGTGAGAACGCAGTCTTCTCAACAGGCAGGTTCTGTGTCAGCACAAAGGTCGACCACAGGCCACTCCATGGTCGACAAAGGACCTGAAAAAGGGAAATTGGATCTAATCAAGCTGCTGGCTTTGGTGGGAAATCTTCTGAACTTTTTGGACTCTGAGCTCAGTTTTGGCTTCACTCACTCATCCTCATTCACTTCCCATTCCTTGTGTCTCAATATCTCTTTGTGGTCAGCTTATTGTTCTCTATCTTCAGCAAGGACTCACAAATTGAGGGGGAGTAAAAAGTGTAAACTCATTCCTTAATAAACCATTGAACAACCTAACCACCTCTTACAAGAAAATCACCAAAGTCATCAATGAGAGTAAATGTTAAGTGTAGTAATGAGAATTTGACCTGTACTACTGCAATAAATTCAAACCATAACTATGACTCTGACTCAAGACTATTGAGAACTTATGTTTTTAGTAATGAGACTGTTTCTCTACCTGTGTCTGTGTTGGACAGTGAAAATAAACGCTGCTATAGCATGAATGTATATGGAATACGCCATAATTCTGCCTACTTGGTAGAGCAATGGACTGAGTTCTGAGAAACTACTGTTCTCCATCACAAAGCAAAATTGGCTGAAAAATTAAGTGGGAGACATGTATGTCATGAAGACTCAATCTACCTCTGCCACTCTCAAAATTATTAATTGGGTATCCTGAGTAACTGGGGATATTGGCGTCTGATAAACGTATATCCTCACGGATAAAAAGTGTGTCCCAGTTAAAAGTGGAATGGTTAGGCATGCTAAGTAGCCGGGGTTTCTGGCGTGTAAAAAGCGTGTCTCTTCGTGTGGAAAAGCATGTGATAAACCTGACCACAGCTTTTAAATATTCCAAAACGAAAAGGCAACAAAAATGGTTGACCTAATGCACTATATGCAAATAGAGGCATAAAACACTGTTCAGCTTGTTCAGCTAGTAAAATTATCTCATGAACCATATTATAAGTTTAAGGAGCCGTGAGTAAGACAGTGGATATGGGGAGTCAATTTATTGGGGCAATACTTTCAAATTCTTTGAACCACAAGACCCACTCGATTTGGTCACAAGGTGGTCTTTAAGAAAGGGGGAACGGTTACTTAAATGTCTTATTAAAGAAAGGGGGTACACTTCAACAATTTCCCAAAATATGAGTTATGCTGATTAAATCCTGACCGCTCGTTCTTTGCATCGCGATGGTTCACTGCCCTAAAAATTAAGAGCCAGCCCTAATGCCCTACCCTATAAATTGTCTCGGCTGGGTCCCTGAAATTCTCCCATCCGCAGCTCTAGCCCTCTCTCAACTTCATCTTCTCCAGATTTCTTTTCTCGCCTCTCTCTCGCCTCTATCTCGCTTCCCTTCACAATGTCTCCCAAGCGCGCTCTACTTTCCTCTAAGCGTAGAAGAGATCAGGCCCCTGCCGCAGCTTCGATGCCGTCCAAGCGATCCAAGTCGCGGGCCGCGCAGGGTTCGCCATCGGCCCCTCACCGGTCGACCACGGCTGATGCACCTGGTCCAGGCAGACAATCAGCAGATTCAGAGGAACCCGCAGTGCATCCCGTTTCTGGAGCTCTCAAGCCACGGACAGTTTTGCAACCCAGGATCGTCGATTTCTCCGATGACAAGCTGATGGAGATGTTCCCAGATCTACTGCCAATTTTTGAAGCTCAAGAGTGGACTACGTTCGTTTCAGTGCACAATTCGTACTCGCCCCAGCTTGTGCAAGAATTCTATCACAACCTGCAAGTCGTGGACAGTCAGCTATACACCGTAGTTCAAGGGAAAGTCATCAGACTCGACGTCAAGCTTCTCCACATGACGCTGAAGACTCCCAGAATTGGAGCTGTTTTCAATCATGAGGACTTCGACCTCCGAGAAGCACATGCAGTGGTCACTGGCAAGCCAGCCCCTGAGGTCCTTCCCAAGTACCTCAATGCTAATACCTTCCCTCCTCTTCATCGTTTGCTTCACCACATCATCACCACCATCATACAACCTCGAGGAGGCGCCAGAGATCAAGTAAGTCGCCTCCATCTATTTATACTCCATGGCCTCATCACTCGCCAGCCTATTCGCCTAACCACACTCCTTTTGAATTCCCTCCGAAGCATCCTACATTATCCCCTGAATTCTCTTCCTTTTGCTGCCCATATCACTTCCATTCTGAAAGCAGCCAACATACCTTCTCCTCACAGCCCAAGCATTGTCATTCCCAAATGGCACGTCTACAATTTTCACTTCGTGACCACATTCTTGGGATTTAAGAAGGTCGGAGACCATGTTCAGCGCACTCTCCCTTCCAAGGGCAAAGCAAAGGATCCAGTGCCACCCTCTTCTCCACCTCATTCACCTATACAGGTTAGCCCTGCTGTCACACCGTCACCAGTGGTGCCTCAAGCTACACCTACTACCCCCACTGCTGCCCATTCACCATCGTCCCTTTCAATAGTGCTCTGGCAGCCAGGCACTGCTGCCCCTCCAGCTCAATCCCCATCTGCTCCGCCTACCCAAGCTCCAACTTCCCAAGCTCCATCACATTCTGCTCAACCCACACAAGTACCACCTACCTCCATTCCCTCTACTTCTGCTCCACCACCAGCATTTACCTCCCACCCTGAATCTCATGGAGTGCTCCTCCAGATGGCATCTCAGTTATCTTCTCTCACCACCCAACTCCAATCATTTCAAGAGAATGTCAATGCTGCCACTGGACGCTTGGAGCAGAAAGTCCAAAGGCTGGAACAACAGATGGAGGCCAGGTTCATCAAGCAGAAGGAACACTCTGACCAGGCTAGTTCTCGGTTCAACAGACTTGTAAGGACCCTCGGTGAAGTGTCCGATCAGATGGGAATCCGTATCGAGATCACAACCCAACAGAATGAGAAGTATCACAAGGATACTATCTCAGAGATCCAGAAACTCAGGCTCTCCTATGCCCACATTGTTGACAAGCTGGATCGCATGGAAGAGAACGTGAAGCCAGAGACTTCCTCATCCTCCTCGGAAGGACTGTTTAAATGATTCACTTTTTGCTGTTGACAAAGGGGGAGAGAGAAGCTTATGTGTCATTGTGTGTCTAGATGTGTCCAACTAGTCCTTAGTGTCTTTAGTTTTGTCTTTAGTTTTGTCACTCATGTAAGAAGAGAAGCTTATGTGTCATTGTGTGTCTAGATGTGTCCAACTAGTCCTTAGTGTCTTTAGTTTTGTCTTTAGTTTTGTCACTCATGTAAGTAGTGCTATACTGCTTTTTGAAAGCTTTTTGAAAGGCACATCAAATACTTTGTTGAATGAAATTTGTGCTATGAAAGCCTTGAATGCTATATCAAATGGTTTTGTTTGACACAATGACTCATGGTTGTCATCATCAAAAAGGGGGAGAATGTTGTGCATCCCTTGGTTTTGATGATGACAATAGGATATGTTTGACTAATCTAAGTTCTATCTTGTCTCTTAAAGCAAATGGTTTAGTTATGTGTGTAAAGATAGTGCATTGAATTAATGCCCATTTGATGATGACAAACAATGTTTCTGATCAACTCAATATAAATCTGATAGTTCAATTTACTTCTGATAAGTTAAGTAATTTCAGGTCCACTGAAATCCAAGTGGAATCAACAAATCAGAAGAAGTGTCAAAGGCCGCTTGTCGACCAGGGAAGTGGTTATGGTCGACCAACGAACTCAACCAGAAAAGCATCAGATCATCTGTCTTCTGGAAGCACCTTGGCTGTCGACCAAAGCCCCACCTCTGGTCGACCACAGAACAGCCAGAACATCAGACAGAACTGACGGCCATCTGTAATTCGTCCCTTGTCGACCAGCGACCAGGCTGTGGTCGACCAACGGGCGAAGTGAGTTTCAGCCAGAAGAACCGGCCGTCTGGGGAATGCCCATTGTCGACCAGCGACAGGGTCATGGTCGACCACGGGCTTTATAGCGTCCAGAACCGAACTCTAACCGAATTCTGTTGAGGTTCCTTAAAACCTGCAGATGGTTGTTGCAGGTTGTTGGGCTGCTCAGGAGATAAGATTCCGCACGGGAATCAAGGAAACAATCTTGCTTAGAAGTGGTCAAACTCGTTCTAACGATTGGATTTAAACCGATCCCTGTTTTCTAGCAGATTGGCGCTCGATCTGAAAATTGCGCGGGAAGAACTTCAAAGGCGGTATGAAGAATATAATGCGACTAATCACGAACAAAGAAGTAGTGAGAGAGCACGAAATAGAAGCCAAGGAAGATATACACAGAAGAGGAAGAAGGAGCTCTCCACCAATCAAAGATCTGCAGAAAGGTTAAAGGCAATCTCGTTGCTGCAGAAGGAAGACTTAGCTCAAGACTGTGCGATCTCCAGCAGCAGAACAATCGAAGGCAACTGACTGGAAGATCAACAGGGAGTCTAGGCTTCTTCATAAGAGTGATCAAGTCCCAGGCTGAACATCTATTCTTCTACACACGCCAATATTCAGTCCTGTCTTTCATCACCTGTTCTTATCATCTTTCCATTTGTGATTACAATTATTGTCAAGCTGTGAGGCAGCAGAGTCAAGCTGTGTGTCAGCAGGTACAAGCTGTGTGTCAGCTGTGTTTTGATTGAGATCAGAGATTCTCATAGTGAAGCCTTGCTTGAGTTAAGCAAGGGGTGGATGTAAGTCTCAGGAAGAGACTGAACCACCTTAAAAATCCTCTCTTGTGGTGTGCTTGTGTGTGTTTGATTTTCTATACGTATGCTTGCATCTTTACTATCCGCATTAGTTCTATAATTCATTAATTACCAGTAGCTCATTTGGTCGATAGTTAGTAAATCAAAGAAAAGGGGGAAAGATCTATTCACCCCCCCTCTAGATCTATTCAGTCCGTATCCAACATATTCAATTAAAAAGGAAAAGTACATAGTTGACTCAAGAAAATAGAAAAAAGACTAGATGACACTTGGAGAAGTTCTATCTCTTTCACTCTTGACCATTCCCATCCAATTGACTTCCCTCGTCGTCGGAATTACCTGAAAAGTAGGGAACACACGGAGTGAGCAAACGCTCAGTAGGAAATTATATCTCAAGCGCTTAGCAAGAGGTTTAAGTAATTACATTTTTCATGAATGTAGCATAGCTATGCATGCTCGCATAAATGACAAGATAGAGAGAGAATTTATCAATAAGACATCAAGATGAACTAGTCATGAGCTTTCAAGAAAAGATAACATGTATTCAAGCAAGTACTTTTAGCAAGTTATGTCAAGAACTTTGGCTATCATGTATCAAGCAAGCAAGTAATTACCCTTTCTCGGGTCACGCAATTCATGTCATGTCAAGCACGAGTCGAGTACAAGATTTGTGTGGAATGTCCAATCAAGCTAGTCATGCACTCGGTATAATGCCAGATACCTTATCATTCAACTCCCATGGGCACAAGTACTTTCGGGTGCTCCTCCCAGGACCAGATCGGGCCCTATATGCGCAGGTATTTATCATGTAATTTTGACATCCACTCTTGTATATATATGTAGCCAATATGGAATTTCAACAATTTAAGCTTGTAGACACGTAAGATAACTTTGAGAGAATGGAGTCCAAAAATACGACATTGGATATAGATAGGCGATAACAACGGTACAATCACGATGAACGATGAAACTAGGTGGAATTAGGTTCCCTTAACTCGGGTACCATGACAATGGAGGTCCACATGAACAGTATATCAAAGGCAAGATACCCTCATTCTTATTATAGAATTGAGGTCCACAAGAACATCAACAAATGGCATGATATCATCATCCCATTAAGAATTCTCATGATATACTCTTTGCATATCATAAGGGCCGGTATACCATATTTCTTTAGAGTGACATGGCATTCAATAGTGTAATGGGTTTTTAGGGTACAACCAGCTCAGTCAGCCTTGAGGGAATCCAAGGCTCGAGGAGTCTTACGGAGGTCTCTATGACTAACTCGCTAGTCCAAAGGAATGGAATGTCCAATGGAGAGCTTGTATGTCAATGAGAATTGAGGGTGATCGATAAAACATCATGAAACGTGGGACTATACTCACGGAGTGGAGATATAGTGTCGATACACATATTTATATATAGATATACTGAAACCATCGGTTGTCAGAAACAGGTAAAAACATTTTTACAGGAAAATAACGACTTAAGTAAAGTCACTACTCAAGTAATTAACACCTTCAGTAAGGGCGTTTATCTGTCTTACATTTTTGCAAAATTTCAATATTTCAGTATTTTACCAAAAATGCGCCCTGGTAAGGGGCGTTTATTTACAAGTTGACGACATGTACATTGGTCGTTCATTCTTTACTTCTATTTTTGTAGTATATATATATTCAGAAATTTATCAAAAACACGCCCTGGACAGGGGCGTTACTTTTCAATTCACGCCCTGAACAGGGGCGTTAGTCAAGTGAGAGACGACCTATACAGGGTCGTGAATTCAAGAATTTTCAGATTTCAAGTATTATAATTTCCAGAAACAAGAGACATGGTCATGACAGGAAATTTATCGGGATTCAAGTAAATATGATTGTGCACTGATTTAGAATCATGTTTAAGTGAATATTGGATAATTAACATGGGTAATTAACAATTGAGAAAATTGACGTCCGTGTACACGGCGTCAAATCTGGAATTGACGACCTGGGCATGGTTGTTTCTTTCAAAGTAGCGCCCTTGTCTGGGTCGCGTATACAATTAGCGCCCTTGGAAAGGGTGTTTCTTTCCAATAATAGAAACTTTTAAAACTCGTGAAAACTATATGCATGAACTAATATATATGGTTTAACATAGTTATTATGGTGATTTGGGCTACAGTGCTTGAGAAAACCTACCTTATGAGAATTATCTGATGAACGGACGAAGGCTTGGTTAGAAACTGATGCTCTGAAGCTTCTAACAGTCAGCAGCAAGACAGAAGATGGTAATACAGACGACGTTTGATGAGGATGATGAAGATGATGATGATCTTCGATCAACCTGTAGGGGAAGAAAAAGGAAGGATGATGAGAAGATATCCGAAGTTAGGGAAAAAATTTGAAGAACATTACCTTGTTCTTTACGTACGCAATTGATCGCTTAACCTGTATTAGAGGAATAAGATGAAAGATTAATATCCTTCATGAAATCAAAAAGACAGAGGGAAAGATACAAGAAGAACTCACTGTTCTTCACATACCGTAACAGCAGTAGGTCGTCCAAATAGATCTTTAGGGTTCGACGGGGGGTTACTTATAGGGACTTTGGAAATCCTAACAAAGGTAGTGTTTGATTGGAAGTAATACTTCCGAGATAGAATTATTACTACATTCGAACTCTTTCTCATAGTTATCAACTTACCCTGGATAGACTCCTGGGTCGAACGGAACTCAAACTGAATTAGCGTCCTAAGTAAGGGCGTCGAATTTAAATTGATGCCTTGTCAAGCGTCGTTACTTGTTGAAACGCATCCACTCAAAGGGCGTTACGCTATCTTGCCCCTTTTTATTTTATTTTGGTCGTTTGAAATTTGACGTCTTATACTTTGGGCGTCCTTTCTTTAATTCACGCCTTAGGTGAAGGCGTTTCTTGTAAGGTAGCGCCTTTATCTGAGGCGTTATTTTCATCAGGGTTTAATTCTTTTTCTTCCAAGCTCTTTCGTTTATTTTATTAAATCTTTTAATCTATTTTGATTTATTTATTCCTTTTTATTTTATCAGGGTTGCTACACCCTCCCCTACTTAAAAAGAATTTGGTCCCCAAATTCCTAGCACATATTTACATATGGAGAGTGTAGAGTTCATACCTTCTAAAATAACTCTGGAAATCGCTTCCTCATAGATTCCTCGGTCTCCCATGTAGCTTCATGTCCTGAATTCTTATTCCATTGTACTTTTAGCATGGGAATAACCTTATTCCTTAGGGTTCGTACTTCTCGATTTAGTATTCTTATGGGCTTCTGCTCGTATGTGAGATCTTTCCGGATTACTAGATTTCCCTGCTCAATAATATGTGATGGATCGTGCACATACTTCTTCAACATAGATATGTGGAACACATCGTGTACTTCGGACAGTTGAGGTGGCAATGCGATGCGATAAGCAACCTCGCCAACTCTTTCTAGTATCTCAAAAGGTCCGATAAATCTTGGTGTAAGCTTGCCCTTAACACCAAATCTTCGTATTCCACGTCCAGGCGATATCTTGAGAAATACATGATCTCCAACTTGGAATTCAAGATCTCTCCTTCTTGTGTCAGCATAAGCCTTTTGTCTAGACTGAGCAATTTGCAGTCTTTCTTTGATCAATTGTATCTTCTCGGTAGTGTCCCTTACCATTTCTGGACCTAACAGTTGTTTCTCTCCAACTTCGTCCCAGCATAAGGGTGATCGACAACTCCTTCCGTATAAGGCTTCAAAAGGTGCCAGTTGTATACTTGCCTGGTAGCTATTATTGTATGCAAATTCGACCAGAGGCAAGTGATCATGCCAGTTTCCATCAAAATCAGTAATGCATGCTCTTAGCATATCTTCGACTACTTGATTGGTTCTCTCGGTCTGACCATCCGTTTGAGGATGAAAGGCTGTGCTAAAGTTAAGTCTCGTTCCCAACGAATGTTGTAGTCCTTTCCAAAAATGAGAAGTAAAACGGGGATCTCTGTCAGACACGATTGAAACAGGAATACCATGTAATCTGACTATTTCCTTGATGTATAGTGCAGCTAAGACATCAACTGACCATCGACTCTTGATTGGCAAGAAATGCGCTGATTTAGTCAATCGGTCAATGATAACCCATATTCCATCATGTCCTCTTTTTGATTTAGATAAACCCATGATGAAATCCATACCAATATCCTCCCACTTCCATATAGGGATATCTAGAGGATGTAGTTTTCCAGCAGGCTTTTGGTGTTCCGCCTTGACTTGTTGGCACGTGAGACAGCATGATACGTAGTCCGCTATTTCTCTTTTCATGTTGGGCCACCAAAAATTTCTTTTTACATCTTGGTACATTTTGGTAGATCCAGGATGAATCGTATACCTTGACCTATGAGCTTCATCTAAGACCTTCTTCTTCAATTCTGGGCAGTCCGGTATACAAGTTCTATTCTTGAACATTAATCTTCCATCAGAAGCTAATTGGAAATCCGAGTGTCCTTCTAATCTGCCCTTGATTTCTACTAATGTAGGATCATCAATCTGAAGTGCTTGTATTTCAGACAATAAATCTGACTGTATGCTTACATGAGATAATGTGACACATCTAGGGTCCGTGTCCATACTTATATTGAGTTCAGAGAATTGTTCCAGCAATTTCAATTCTTGAATCATACAATTGGCTAACAGTGCTCTCGACTTTCGACTAAGGGCATCTGCTACATGATTACCCTTTCCGGGATGATATTGTATATTGAAGTCGAAGTCCTTAAGATATTCCAGCCATCGTCTTTACCTCATATTTAGTTCCTTCTGTGAGAAAAGATATTTGAGACTCTTGTGATCGGAGTATACAGTAAACTGTACTCCAGAAAGATAATGTCTCCATATTTTGAGTGCAAATACTACCGCGGCCAATTCTAAGTCATGGACGGGGTAGTTCTCTTCATGCTTTTTTAATTGACGAGAAGAGTAGGCTATAACCTTCCCTTGTTGCATTAGAACACACCCGAGGCCAATGCCAGAAGCATCAGTGTATACCTCGAATTTTTCTCCTTCAATTGGTAATGCTAAGATAGGAGCTGTAGTAAGATGATCCTTGAGAGTTTGGAAGCTTCTTTCACATTCCTCATCCCATTCATAACGGATCTCCTTGCGAGTTAACCTCGTAAGCGGCACGGCGATTTTTGAGAAATTCTTGATGAATCGCCTGTAATAGCCGGCAAGACCTAAGAAACTTCGGATCTCGCTAGCATTGGTCGGTCTTTCCCAGTTCCTTACAGCTTCAACCTTTGATGGGTCTACAGACAAGCCATCCTTTGATATAACATGTCCGAGAAAAGTCACTTCTTCAAGCCAGAATTCACACTTGCTAAGTTTTGCATATAATTGGTTTGTCCTCAATATTTGTAATGCAATCCTCAAATGTTCCTCACGCTCTTCCTTGGTCTTGGAATAAATCAATATATCATCAATAAAGACCACCACGAATTGATCCAAATAAGGCCTGAATATACTATTCATTAACTGCATAAAGGCAGCAGGGGCATTCGTTAGTCCGAAAGGCATAACAACAAATTCATAATGGCCATACCTGCTTCTGAATGCGGTTTTATGAATATCCTCGTCCTTGATTCTTAGTTGGTGATATCCGGACCTAAGATCAATTTTGGAAAAGTACATGGATCCTGAAATTTGATCAAACAATTCATCGATTCTCGACAGTGGATACTTGTTCTTGATAGTGAGATGATTCAATTGTCGATAGTCGACGCATAACCTCATGGATCCGTCTTTCTTCTTTACAAATAATACAGGCGCTCCCCACGGGGAAGTACTTGGTCTAATGAATCCTTTCTTGATGAGTTCCATCAATTGCTCCTTTAACTCCTTGAGTTCAGCAGGTGACATCCTATAAGGTGCCTTTGAAATCGGACCAGCACCAGGGACTAAGTCAATGGTGAAGGCCACTTCTCTTTGCGGGGGTAATCCCGGCAAATCTTCCGGAAACACGTCCGAAAATTCTTGTACCACTGGAATGTCTTCTAGCTTAGCTTCCTTAGCTTCTTTAACTGTGACAAAGGCAAGGAAAGATGTACATCCTTTCCTGATGAGCTTGCTAGCTCGGAGAGCTGAAATAAGAGGGGATCTGCTCCGACCATTGGGGCTAGTCAAGATTAGTTCTGGAAATTCCTTGAATGTAACCTTACTATTGCAGCAACCAACCGTTGCCCCATACTTGGATAACCAATCTGCCCCTAGTATAACATCATACTCTTTCAGATCTAAACATATGAGATCAATAGGGAGATTTCTACCCTGAACCAATACTTCGCAATTTTGGTAATGATGTGTAATATCAGTCTCATCATCCAGAGGAGTAGACAAAACTAACTTTATACATTCCGGTTCTAGGGGTAATGGGTCAGCAAACTTCTTAGAAACAATAGAATGCGATGCACCAGTATCAATTAAGACATATGCATTCCTGGAACAAACTTTCAATGTACCTTCCACTAAGCCGCCTTCTTCTTCTTGCTCGGTCTCCTTGATTGCATGAAGACGAGCATTCTTGGTTACTGGGCGTTTCCCGACATCGGCTTGATTGTTAAGTAATGGGCAATCGGGAATCCGATGCTCACGACTCCCACAACGGAGACATGCTCCTAGTTTCCTCCAGCATTCTTCTGCTCTATGACCCGCTTTATCACAATGTTTGCACACTGTATTTGGAGAGGTAGTGGTGATAGAGAAGGGCTTGGTCTTCTTGAGCTTTTGGTCTTGTGAGGATGCTCCTCCATTGCTAGGCCTTTTCTTGAAGTTGGGTTTAAAGGAACCCGAACCTGTAACTTGTTCCTTCTTATCCTTTCCACGAATCCTATCAGACAGTTCCGTGACATCTTCTAATAGTTGAGCTCGGCGTACTATCTCCGAGTAGACTTGAATGTCCATCGGCGCCAGTTGAGTAATAGCTTGGGGCCTGAGCCCATTAAGAAACCTCCTAGCTTTCATTTTCTCGGTGCTAACTAGATGCTTGGCATACCGAGACAATCTAGAGAATTGGGCCTCATACTCGGCCACTGACAAGGATCGTTGCTTTAATGCGGCAAATTCTGCAGCCTTCTTTTCCTGAACTCGGTCCGAGAAATATTTCGCGTTGAAGTGTTCAACGAATTCTTCCCACGAAACCTGCTCTTGATTTATAGTAGCCTCTATTGATTCCCACCCGCATCTAGCATCCCTTTCTAACTGAAAAGTAGCTAATAAGACCTTATCTTGATCCGTGCATTGCATAACATGGAATATTCGTTCTGTTTCCCTAATCCAGTGTTCAGCGTCATCTGGATCAGTAGAACCCGTGAACTTGGGCAGGTTCATGTTCTTGAAAGTCTGGTGGAGACTTCCTGCTCGTTGTCCACCTCCTAGTGTTACTTGCTGCAGCACTTGAGTCATGCCTTATAGTGTACGCTGCATGTTGCGCCATTGAGCACGTTCGGCAGCCATTATCCTACAATTATAATAACTAGATTAATACGTGATTTGTATCTTAAAGACTAGCATTCTATGTTAACTTCAACCCTTGGTTCTACCCAATCTCACTGGTTAAAGGTTTGAACATATCCTTGGACTTGGGTTTTCCTAGGAATTGAATACCCTAGGCTCTGATACCACAAAAACTGTCACGCCCCGAGCACGGAAGATACTCGGATGTGCGCGACGAATTTATATCAATCATGTCAATCAGAGTAGTAGTGTATTCGACACCAAAACAAAGATGCGCAAAATAGAAAGATAACCCAATCCTTTATTTCATAATGGATAGACTATTACAAATCCAATACTCTATTCAATTAAAAAGGAAAAGTACATAGTTGACTCAAGAAAATAAGAAAAAGACTAGATGACACTTGGAGAAGTTCTATCTCTTTCACTCTTGACCATTCCCATCCGATTGACTTCCCTCGTCGTCGGAATTACCTGAAAAGTAAGGAACACACGGAGTGAGCGAACGCTCAGTAGAAAATTATATCTCAAGCGCTTAGCAAGGGGTTTAAGTAATTATATTTTTCATGAATGTAGCATAGCTATGCATGCTCGCATAAATGACAAGATAGAGAGAGAATTTATCAATAAGACAGCAAGATGAACTAGTCATGAGCTTTCAAGAAAAGATAACAGGTATTCAAGCAAGTACTTTTAGCAAGTTATGTCAAGAACTTTGGCTATCATGTATCAAGCAAGCAAGTAATTACCCTTTCTCGGGTCACGCAATTCATGTCATGTCAAGCACGAGTCGAGTACAAGATTTGTGTGGAATGTCCAATCAAGCTAGTCATGCACTCGGTATAATGCCAGATACCTCATCATTCAACTCCCATGGGCACAAGTACTTTCGGGTGCTCCTCCCAGGACCAGATCGGGCCCTATATACGCAGGCATTTATCATGTATTTTTGACATCCACTCTTGTATATATATGTAGCCAATATGGAATTTCAACAATTTAAGCTTGTAGACACGTAGGATAACTTTGAGAGAATGGAGTCCAAAAATACGACATTGGACATAGATAGGCGATAACAACGGTACAATCACGATGAACGATGAAACTAGGTGGAATTAGGTTCCCTTAACTCGGGTACCATGACAATGGAGGTCCACATGAACAGTATATCAAAGGCAAGATACCCTCATTCTTATTATAGAATTGAGGTCCACAAGAACATCAACAAATGGCATGATATCATCATCCCATTAAGAATTCTCATGATATACTCTATGCATATCATAAGGGCCGGTATACCATGTTTCTTTAGAGTGACATGGCATTCAATAGTGTAATGGGTTTTTAGGGTACAACCAGCTCAGTCGGCCTTGAGGGAATCCAAGGCTCGAGGAGTCTTACGGAGGTCTCTATGACTAACTCGCTAGTCCAAAGGAACGGAATGTCCAATGGAGAGCTTGTATGTCAATGAGAATTGAGGGTGATCGATAAAATATCATGAAACGTGGGACTATACTCACGGAGTGGAGATATAGTGTCGATACATATATTTATATATAGATATATTGAAACCATCGGTTGTCAGAAATAGGTAAAAACATTTTTACAGGAAAATAACGACTTAAGTAAAGTCACTACTCAAGTAATTAACGCCTTTAGTAAGGGCATTTATCTGTTTTACATTTTTGCAAAATTTCAATATTTCAGTATTTTACCAAAAACGCGCCCTGGTAAGGGGCGTTTATTTACAAGTTGACGACATGTACATTGGTCGTTCATTCTTTACTTCTATTTTTGCAGTATATATATATTCAGAAATTTATCAAAAATACGCCCTGGACAGGGGCGTTACTTTTCAATTCACGCCCTGAACAGGGGCGTTAGTCAAGTGAGAGACGACCTATACAGGGTCGTGAATTCAAGAATTTTCAGATTTCAAGTATTATAATTTCCAGAAACAAGAGACATGGTCATGACAGGAAATTTATCGGGATTCAAGTAAATATGATTGTGCACTGATTTAGAATCATGTTTAAGTGAATATTGGATAATTAACATGGGTAATTAACAATTGAGAAAATTGACGTCCGTGTACAGGGCGTCAAATCTGGAATTGACGACCTGGGCATGGTCGTTTCTTTCAAAGTAGCGCCCTTGTCTGGGTCGCGTATACAATTAGCGCCCTTGGAAAGGGCGTTTTTTTCCAACAATAGAAACTTTTAAAACTCGTGAAAACTATATGCATGAACTAATATATATGGTTTAACAAAGTTATTATGGTGATTTGGGCTACAGTGCTTGAGAAAACCTACCTTATGAGAATTATCTGATGAACGGACGAAGGCTTGGTTAGAAACTGATGCTCTGAAGCTTCTAACAGTCAGCAGCAAGACGGAAGATGGTAATACAGAAGACGTTTGATGAGGATGATGAAGATGATGATCTTCGATCAACCTGTAGGGGAAGAAAAAGGAAGGATGATGAGAAGATATCCGAAGTTAGGGAAAAGATTTGAAGAACATTACCTTGTTCTTTATGTACGCAATTGATCGCTTAACCTGTATTAGAGGAAGAAGATGAAAGATTAATATCCTTCATGAAATCAAAAAGACAGAGGGAAAGATACAAGAAGAACTCACTGTTCTTCACATACCGTAACAGCAGTAGGTCGTCCAAATAGATCTTTAGGGTTCGACGGGGGGTTACTTATAGGGACTTTGGAAATCCTAACAAAGGTAGTGTTTGATTGGAAGTAATACTTCCGAGATAGAATTATTACTACATTCGAACTCTTTCTCATAGTTATCAACTTACCCTGGATAGACTCCTGGGTCGAACGGAACTCAAACTGAATTAGCGTCCTAAGTAAGGGCGTCGAATTTAAATTGACGCCTTGTCAAGCGTCGTTACTTGTTGAAACGCGTCCACTCAAAGGGCGTTACGCTATCTTGCCCTTTTTATTTTATTTTGGTCATTTGAAATTTGACGCCTTATACTTTGGGCGTCCTTTCTTTAATTCACGCCTTAGGTGAGGGCGTTTCTTGTAAGGTAGCACCTTTATCTGAGGCGTTATTTTCATCAGGGTTTAATTCTTTTTCTTCCAAGCTCTTTCATTTATTTTATTAAATCTTTTAATCTATTTTGATTTATTTATTCCTTTTTATTTTATCAGGGTTGCTATAGCCTAGTTTACTCAGTGAGACTTAGCATTGCTCTGCCTTTCATATCAACCATTTTTTTTGTATGTGGAGGCAGGCAGCTTTTTCCTCAACTGTCTCTTATCATCCATGCAGCAAGTTGAATTACTTTAGAGTGTTGAAATGAAATTCCTATATCCTTATGAACAACACTCAATTTCACATTAAAGTGCATGAAGTGTACGAGTTTGATTTAACATGTATGGAGAAAATTTAACTTAGAACAGGATAGTGTAGCTCCCCCTATCTAAATGCAATAAGCATGAAATGCTCCCCCTTAGAGTTTTACAATAAGTACCCTTGTTAAGACTTAGATGCACATTATTTATCAATGAAGTATATGGTCTTAGAAGTATCAAGGAAGGGGTTGAATAGCATATAATAACATGCAAGCATACGATGAAGATATGCATATGCAATGCAAAATGAAAAGGTATGCTATCTCAGTTCTTGAAATGTTGGCTCCAAGGATATGAGACCAATTGTTGGAAGTATTCATTTTGGCATTTATGCAACATGAAATGTGCAAAATGATGCATTTCAAAATATGCACTATATGTATACTGAAAATGCCAACTATGCAACAAGACACACGATGAGCTTCATCTTCCAAAAGCACTATGTGAATGATATGCAGAAAGTGATATGCAAACATGCAATGTGATGCAAGATTTTAGATTTCACATGACACTCCATATGCACCTAATGCAACTGATGCATGATATGCATTACCAATTGTTAAAGTGTGAGGACATAATTTTATTCTGAAAAGAGACTTCAGAAAATTCATGCAAAGTATCAAAATCATCACATGTGAACTTTTCTTGAAAACAGTTGTGCTTTTATCCAAAAAGATGAGAGGCACATTGGTAAAGACCATTGAACATTGATCAAATTCAGTCCTCAAAATGATCAACCACAGAACAACATCATCATGCTGAGAGAATGGAAAAACATCAATCTCAAAATTTTCAGCTTGCAAGACTCTCCCATAATCAATGCATGATTTCAGAAAATTCATTTAAGTTTGATGCCATATGTACAGATGATTCATGGTACCAGGCGGAGACACATTCTCACGCATGGTGATAGCTTTCAGACAGGCTTGACCTGCCCTTCCACATGTCACCATTTTATATACCATGTGATCATTGAAATGATGATCAGAAACAGATGTATTCACATTTGACATCGTGGGTTTAGCCAAAAGTATTCAATGGCTACACTCTCATATATACTACTCAGATGTTTCAATACCATTCAGCCAAGCATTCATTATCCACATTGTCAAAAGCAACCAAGGGGTATTCAAAACTTCAAAATCACTGTTCGTCAAGTTATAGCATTAACATCAAGATCAAAGAGCTTCAAACAAATACTTTATTTTCTCACCTTTGTCTTGAGTTACCTTTATTGACATTTTCAGATTCTTTACTTTATTCCCCTTGTTATCTTCTTCATCAACAAGCTCCAAATCTCAATGGAAGTGGATCAAATCTGGTGTTGAAATCCTCTCAAGCTCCTTTATTTTTCTCTATGATTTCAAGGGTTGATGGTCATTATCAAACCTGTAAAATCAGTGTGAAATCAAGGACAAGCCTATGTTAACCAAGGCATCACACCCGAACTGGCCAAGTCAACTTAAGGCCTTCCTCTTGGCCTCAAGGTAATCCTGCAACAAAGTTCTCATTTAGTTGTTTTAGGTACCCAAACCTTCTTGGGTCCCGGATGGTTAGTTGCACCTCTAGTGGGTGTCTTCCACAGTTTTTGGGCATGCATATCATCAAAATGTATTAAGGAGCAATCATGCATGGTATGTCCAAACTCACCACAATAATGACAACAACCAAGAGACTTCACAGAATTCTCATAAACATGATAATCAAATTTCTGTGATTTAGCATGAATGTTATCATTATGAGCATATAAATTTCTCTTCTTCACAATAGGATGAGTATGAAATTTTTGTGGGTTTGTAGAGATGTTATCATTTTTCAAACTAAAGTAATTGTTCATCCTGTGGCCGAACCTTCCACAACGAAAACAGTTCAATGGAGCAAATCTTTCAAATGGTCTTCTTGCATGAACATAAGAGTTATCAATAGTTCTTTTTATGTTTAGAAACTTTCTTGACTTTGTGAAGCCATTCATTTTCTTGCATGCTTCTAGATCTTCAGATTTCATCAAAAAGTAATTATGCATCATATGACCAAGTTCACCACAATAAAAATATGAGATTTTCTTTGTGGATGCATGTGTGTGTGTAACATGATTTTTCATGGCATTCATCGTGACACCAACAACATTTTTAGCCTTTTGATACAAGTTTTGTTTCTTTTTCAGACTTTCATTTGATCTCTTTGTTGTTTGAGGAACAGATTGATTTGGAGACCCATTTGATGTGCTGGCTATGTTTGTATGGACAAAAGATGTATAGACTTTGTTTTCAAAATTCTTTTTGTTCACAGGATTATAGCCCAGCCCTTCTCTTTAGAAATTCACCTTAGTCCCCAATATCTTGTTCAGATTTTCTTCCCCATTTACAAACTTACACAAAGAAGCATTCAGATCAAGAATTTCCTTTTCAAGTGATAAAATATGCAATTCATAGGAAATGATCTCATTGTCACAGGAAATGACTTTTTCATTCAATTGGACATTGATGGTTTTGTAGCTCTCCATCATTTGTTCAAGCACATGCATCTTGTCAGATTCATCAACAATCACAGATTTCCCTTTTTCAAGTTTTTCAAGATTTTACAATCTACTTTCAAGCAGGGAGATCTGAATTAGCATCACACTATTTTCCTTTTTAAGTTCTTCATTTTCATTTGCAAGTTTATCATTCATAATCAATTCATTGCAAATATCCCGATCAATTGAGTTTGATTCCATTTTGTTTCTTAGATCTTTTTCAGTTTTCTCCAATTGATCGATTTTATTCTTGACAATATTTTCATTTCTCAAACAAGCAATGGTTTCTTTGTGACATTCAAGATCATGCTCTAAAATTTCATTGAAGTTAACAAGCTCAGAACATTTATCACAAGAACCATTTTCATGGACTAAGTTTTCAGATTTCTTTTTCAATTTTCTGTTTTCTGACTTGACTTTCTTATATTATTTTTCCAACTCATCATAAGCTTTAACAAGATCATCAAGAGTAATTTCTTCAGAATCAGAATTTACCTCTTCTGTATTTTTGTCACTTTGTTGATCTGCATCATCGATCATGAGACATTTTTGCCTTTCCTTCTCTTGAGCTTTGATCAACCGGTCCATAAGCTCATTTGCCGTCCTACAAGAAGATACAAATGGATACTTGTTAGTACATACAGAAGTTTTCAATAGATGCAAAGTAGTAACATTATCATGATGCACCATTTTATCCTTATTAGACCACTTGGTCTCATCTAGAGGTAATATGTGTGGACCATGATAAATCAATTTTCATAGACTAGGATTAATAGAATTGATCACCATACAGAGTTTGTCTAGCCATGAATCAAAATTCGAACCAGTGAAGATTGGCAAACAATTCATTGAGACATGTTCAACAGAAGAATTCATGATTGTAGAATGCACTGGGATCACTCTGTAGATCGCAAGATCTAGGGACAACAGAGCCTCGCTCTGATACCAATTGTTGGGTCCCGTAGTGCAGGAACACGGATCTAGAGGGGGGTTGAATAGATCCTACTACTAAAAACTATGTCCAATTAAAAACACAACTAGCACACAGCGAAATATACAAGATTGAGTAATTTAATCTAAACATGTTTAAACTAGATTCACTCAATCTCACCGAGCTCACACGATTCCACAAACAGATAGGATAGAGAACACATAATCACAAGAAACAAACCACAAGACACGGGAATTTTTATGGTGGTTCGGGACCACGACGGGCTCCCTACGTCCACCCCTCACCAAACCGGTGAGGCTTTACTACACGCTACAAAAGTAGCAACACGGGGACGAGCCCCAACACATACACGCTACTTTCACAGCCAAACACACACACACGAGGCCTTGCCTCAAACTACTGCCACAGCAGCACACACACACACACACACACACACCGTTGGGGAACACACCCCGAACTGAATACTTCACATGGAGACACAACTCCGTCCACATACACGTAGGCACTGCCTACATAACCACACGGGAGTAAACTCCCAACCACACACGGGGAACACACCCCAAGTTACGCCCAACCACACACGTGGATATACTCCGCACAAATCGACGCACATAAATCAACACACACACTCGGAGACCCCTTTCTCTGAACACCCACACAAAGCATTATCTTAAATGTTTATGAACCAAAAACACATATATGCTATGACCCTCCAAACAAATTATAGAAATGAAAACTAGACAGATGCATCAAGTATAAGGCTCCCCCTTCTTTAGCAAATCTGATTCTCCTTGCTCTTTGACAGATGATCATAATCTTGACATCATCTTCTCCCTCTCCTCAAGCCGCTCCTCATTTCCTTCTTCCAATCTCTTCTTCACCAGAAGGAATAGATAGAAATAATAAGTTCAAACTTTAAGCTAATCTCAAACAAGAGTATAGAAATGAATGGTTTAGAGATCCCCCTCTTCATCTTCAACCTATACGAAAGAACACATGAGCATTAAGATTGTTGTATCACAAAAGTCACAACTCATATATATATGCAAGAGATAGGACATGTAAAGCCCTCCTATAATGCCTTAAAGCATATTTTGAGCTCTATCAACAAAGATCAGAATGAGGAAGATTTTGCAGTGATTAGTGCTCCCCCTTTCTCTTCTTCGAACGTATTTTAATGCTTCTGCAGGATGAAGAACGTTCTTGAAGAAGGATGATCGATTCTTGCAAAAATGAAGTTGTAACTTGATTTCCTTCGCAGCTTCCAGTAGAGGATTGATTGAATACTTGAATCCACCTTCTTCTATTCACATACAAGCTCAGAAGAACGTGGGAGAAGCCATGGAGCTGCTACTTTCGACCTGCACTAACAAGGGTTAGAGAACACACCCAAATTTCAGATCTAGCATCTTGTCCCTTAGGGTTTGCAACCCAAGAGATGTATATAAATGATTAGAACGGTCAAGGGACAGCTTGGAGACCAGATCCACAAATTAGGGAGACATATAAGGCATTAGGAATTGATTGGTAGGACTTTTGGGGTAAGAAAACGGCGGTCAAAGATGGTGGTTGGACGTCCGACCGGAAAGGGTCGACCCCAGGGTCGACCCTCGGGCATACAGAAACCAAACAGAACCAATTTTTTGATTCTGCGTTACAGGGGTCGACCCCAGGGGTCGACCCTCGTGCTTCCAGATCCCAAACAGAACCAAAGCTGGTTCTGGGTTTACAGGGGTCGACCCACAGGTCGACCCCTTTCAGCAGGGTTCTAACACAAGTTCTGTTTTGAACAGAACATCAAGGGGTCGACCCGATGGGTCGACCCCTTCTTGTTTGGGTCTGAAAATGAGCTAAAAAATCCATCAAATCAATGGGAAACAATTGATTAAATGTTACCACATAGCAACACTTACCTCATTGTTTTACCTGAGTTCACATTGTCCTTAAATGCGTATTCTTTTGTTGAGTCGTTCATGTAAGAATCATGGAGTTCCAATATTGAATTACCATTGCATGATAAACAAATTTGGAAGACAAGGCACTCATAACAATATTGAGTTACATTGTATTTGATCAATCTTTATCCAAACTCTCATCAATCCACACATCATTACCTTGGGGGATAGCAATGGTATTTGCATCTCAATCAATCATTTAGCATTAACATGCATGACATGAGGCTCAATATGACATTTATCCAAGCATGTTTTTCACAAAGACTTACTCATTGAATATAGAGCAATCTCCCCCAAGTGTAGATGGAATGTATATGCAATGTGCTAACCTCAAAGCACATATGAGCCTTATAGAGTCACAGATGCATCCACAGGATGATATCCCAATAGAAACAGTTTGTAATCATTTCCACAATCATTTCATACTTCATAGCTAGAGGATAAGTCAAGCAACAAAGACATGATTAACCATTCACGCACAAGGACAAGCAACAAGGGCATTTTGTAATCATCAAAATCACATACACAACACAATACTTTCATTCGCTCTCGGACCCGCCACTTATATAACCCGAATCCGAATTTGAATCACTTTCATCTCCTGAAAAGATTAGAAATAGGTAATGAGCACACTTGCCCAGTAGGTATCTTCGCATCAACATGAAGGCACTATTAAAGTAATTAACAATTTAGCTCTAAAGAATAAGATAAAAATCATGCGAATGCGATCAATCACGCGATTAAACCAAAGTAACAAGACTATCAAGTAAGTTAGAATGAGAGCAAGTACGAACTAGCAAGAATGTTATAAGAACAAGATATTGGCCTTTCATGAACAAGAATGTATCAAGAATGTACTAGCAAGCCACATAATCATCACTCTAGTATCTTTTGCTTATGAACAAGTACTTCGTGAATTTCTGTGGAATATCAAGCAAGAAAGTCATGTACAAGAATGTCATGTCGTGCCGTGGATTTTCACTTATTTATAGAGAAAGTACTCCTAGCGTAATGCGATGCCAGTAGCATCATACCCCATGGTTTATAAAATAGTATTTTTCCGACAATCAGCCAAGGGGACTAGCATAGAGCCCTTGAACACAATCAGTGCTCGATCGCATCTTCAAGTATAAATCAAGTTACTTCCACGCATGTTAACAATAAAATATGGCCAAGAATGTAATAAGTTTAATAAGCTCTTGATAATAATAATTCAATGAATGAATGCTTCAATAAGAATCATGAGAAATCAAGAATGACTTAAGCAAGGTTATGCTTATAGAAATAAATCAACAGCATAACGATACGTTATTTATCTTCCATTCATTATATTAGGTTTCTTGATCAATATGATAAGTTCTAGATCATCAAGAGTCTATCTAGAACCTTGGAATATCAATCCTTGGTCATTCCTTGGGTTAAAATACTCAAGTAGTGTGATGGTCGTGTACTGGGTCGTTACATGATGTGACGCTCCAGTATTGGGCTGTTACATTAGTCTGAATCCAGAACCAAGAAATCAGACTCAGTGGAATGTGACGGTCGTATATTGGGCCGTTACTTGTGCCTGACGGTCCAACATAGAGCTGTTACATTACTGATAACCAAAAATATCGATAGTGTAATCTAATCAATGGGCTTCAATGGTACAACTAACTCGGCGTCCTAGTGGGAATCCCAGGCTCACGGAGAATTACGGAGGCCTTGAAACAAGATTTCCTAGTCTATTGGAAGGAATATCCAATAGAGAGGTTCTCATGTCCAAGAATAATGTTCCTATAGTGTAAAGTGAACTAATAGACAACATACCGGAATATGTGCCATATACTTAAAGAAATGACTCTATAGGTAGGAAAGAATGTGTAACATTATGAAATCAAGATAAAACTCCGTCAATACAACTTTAGAAAATCATGATTTAGAATACAAAACTATAGAGTTTTAGCCAATGAAATTAGCATAACTTAAAATAACCTAAGACACATTAATCATGCAATTTGATTATGAATCAGAAACTAAACTCAAAGTCATGATAATAGGTCCAAACTTAGCTATCTAAGCTTATTTATAAGTAAACTTAACTGGTTATTATTCTGCCTTGGGCTGACAGAACACAGGTGTCTGACGGTCTAGGATAGGTGCGTTACAGTGTGTGACGGTTTATCGAAGGGCCGTTACAGTGGTATAACGCTCCTGCTAGGGTGCGTCATTGACAATAGAACAAATAAAAGCATAACAGGATGTGACGGTCTATTGTAAGGCCGTTACATGCATGTGACGGGCTCACGTTAGTGCGTTAGAGAACGTGCAGGCAGTAAACTAAAGTGAAGGTTTATGACAACATAACATGCCTAGAAATCAACATATTACCACTGTCCTAGTCATGATAACGATGCATAGGCCAACTATATGCAAGGGTTTAGTGAATAGACAAGATAATACCTTTTTATTTTCATTTAGGGCTAAGAGATGCATGAATGTATAAAACTATGAAATCATGAAATTCTTAGTCTATAATGCATGAAATCAAGCACAACCAGAGGGCTTTTATTCCTAACAAGTTGTTTTTGCCAATCATGAGATAACCTACCTCTTTTAAGACCTTCAAACTTTGAATTTAATGCTAGGTGCTACCCTTAGACCCTTATACTTCTTGTGATAAATTAGCAACTTCAATATACTCTATTTCCTCAGCCTCTTGACCTAAGGATGTGAAATTTTGAGGGTAAGAAGATGAAACTATTGGGAACAAAAAGTTCTAAAGGATTGAGTTCTAATTACCTCGTTTAGATGTCCTAATGTCCTGATCTTCAGGGGACTTGCGATCAGATTCCTGGGTTGCTAAGGTTGAATCAGCAACTTTGGAAGCTTCTATCTCCTTGGTTGCTTGATCTCCTAGCACAAAATTTGGAGAACCATTAGTCTAAAGTATACTAAACAAAAGTTTCTAAAGAACTTACTCGAATTTATAACTCCTTACCTTGATTCTTCACAAGCCAAAAGTAAGGGTCGCTCAGTTCAGAACTAGGTCCTATTTATAGGGTTTTGACTAGGGTTTGAAGATTAGATCGATTCTAGAGTCCTTAATTTGCCAGAACCTAATCCCAAGAGTCCTTAGTAATGTTATAAGCTTCCATAAGTCGATCTCTTGTAGATAGGATTTCAAAGTTCCAATCTCTTTGCAATTTCCTCACCTTACGAAATCTGCAAGATGTAACGGTCGTGTCTAGGTGCATTATAGGGCTGTGGCGGTCGCCCGATAGACCGTTACATGTAATGTATATAGAGTTTCAATTTGATAAAACTCTTTTATTTGTTTATCCATATAATTATCTTATATAATTAGTATTTATCCTTAAAATACATGAATAAGCCAATTACCCTTTTAGAATATGGGCCAAACTTAATGGGTTTACTCCATTAACCTTTTAGATAATAATTAGATAGGCTTGGTTAACTAATTAGCCTAATTGAGCCTTATAATGACTTATTAATCCAATAATCCTTCATTAATTTATTTAGGCCTTTATAATTTCCAGAAAACTATTTTATAATTCAAAAATTATATATATATATTCTGGGGTACTACACCCTCCCCCACTTAGAAGAATTTGGTCCCCAAATTCAATATATGGATTTCGGAGAGTGTACTTACAGCTAAATAATTCTGGAAATCTTTTTTGCATGGCTGCTTCGGTTTCCCAAGTTGCTTCATATAGCCATATTTTCTTCCATTGAATCTTGACCATAGGAATAACTTTATTTCTTAGTTGACACACTTCCATTCCAGAATCTTTATTGGCGTTTGTTCGTATGTCATGTCCTTCTGAATTTTCAGATTGTCATAAGTGATAATATGGTCAGGATCATATACATACTTCTTCAGCATAGAGACGTGAAATACGTCATGAACTCCTGCTAATTGTGGAGGTAAAGCCAGTTTGTAAGCCACTTCACCAATCCGTTCAAGAATTTCAAACGGGCCTATGAATCTTGGAGTTAGCTTTTCTTTAATGCCAAATCTTCGAATACCATGACCTGGAGAAACCTTTAAATATACATGATCTCCTACTTGAAACTCCAAGTCACGTTTTCGATTGTCAGCATAAGACTTTTGCCTATCTTGTGCCATTTTCATTCTTTCTTGAATGAGCTTGATCTTTTCTGTAGAATCCCTGATAAGATCGGGGCCTAGAAATTGCTTTTCCCCTATTTCATTCCAGCATATTGGTGATCGACAACTTTTTCCAGATAAAGCTTCAAAAGGTGTCATTTGTATGCTAGCCAGATAGCTATTGTTACATGCAAACTCTACTAGAGGCAAGTGATCATGCCAACTACCTCCAAAGTCAATAGCACAAGCCCTGAGCATATCTTCTACTACCTGATTCGTTCTTTCTGTTTGACCATCTGTTTGTGGATGAAAAGCTATGCTGAAATGCAATCTAGTCCCTAGTGAATGTTGTAAACCCTTCCAAAATTTTGATGTGAATCGAGGATCCCTATCAGATATAATAGTGACTGGGACACCATGTAGTTTGACAATCTCCTTTATGTACAATGCTGTCAGGATATCCACAGACCATCGACTCTTTATTGGTATGAAGTGTGCGAATTTAGTCAATTGGTCTATGATTACCCATATTCCATCGTGTCCACCTCTGGTCTTGGGTAAACCCATAATAAAGTCCATCCCTATACTCTCCCATTTCCTTTCAGGAATACTCAAGGGGTGTAATTTACCTGCGAGTCTAAAATACTCTGCCTTTCCTTGTTGGCAGGTGAGACAGCGAGATACGAAATCAGCTATGTCTCTCTTCATATTGGGCTACCAGAAATTTCTTTTGAGATCTTGATACATCTTTGTTCCTCCTGGATGAATTGTGTATTTGCAATTATGCGCTTCATCTATGATTAGTTTCTTCGTAGCCTCATGATCTTGTATACATATTCGGCCCTTAAATAACAATCTTCCGTCATTGGAAATAGAAAAATTCGGCATTTGTTCCATATTGGCTTTAATTTCCATTAATATAGGATCATCATTTTGCAGCTTGACCAGATCTTCTATCAATGTAGGTTGAGCTCGGATATTGGCTATGAAACAATCTTCTTCCTTTATGTCAATATCTAAGTTCAACTGAGCCAATTGAGGAACAAGGTTAGTTACACTTATCATAAGACTTGATAGCATACCTATTGGTTTTCTGCTGAGTGCATTTGCTACAGCATTAGCCTTGCCAGGATGATATTGAATAGCAAAATCAAAGTCTTTGATATATTCTAACCACCGCCTCTGCCTCATGTTAAGCTCCTTTTGAGAGAATAAATATTTCAAGCTTTTGTGGTCCGAGTAGACCGTGAACTTTTCTCCATAAAGATAATGACGCCAAATTTTCAAGGTGAAAATAACCGCTGCTAATTTCAGATCATGTACGGGATAGTTTTCCTCGTGACGTTTCAATTGTCATGAAGAATAACATATTACTTTTCCACTCTGCATGAGAACACATCCTAAGCCGATGCCAAACGCATCCGTATACACTTCGAATCCACCACCCTCCATTGGTAGTGATAAAATAGGGGCTGTCGTAAGATGATTCTTAAGAGTTTGGAAACTCTTCTCACATTCCTCTGACCAGACAAAAGGATTTTCTTTTCTTGTAAGTCTAGTTAAAGGAACCGTAATTTTTGAGAAGTCCTTAATGAATCTTCTATAATAACCAGCTAGACCCAGAAAGCTTCTTACTTTAGATACAGTCATTGGCCGACTCCAATTCTTGACAGCTTCTACCATAGAAGGATCCATAGCAATACCTTCTTTTGAAATAATGTGGCCTAGGAATGAGACTTCCTCGAGCCATAATTCACACTTATTGAGTTTGGCATAAAGCTTGTATTCTCTAAGTGTTTGTAAAGCTATTTTCAAATGTTGTTCATGTTCCTCTTTCGTCTTGGAATATATTAAGATGTCATCAATAAAGATGACGATGAACTGGTCTAGATATGGCTGGAAGACGTTGTTCATAAGTTGCATGAATGTTGCTGGGGCATTAGTTAACCCAAACGACATCACTACGAATTCATAGTGGCCATAACGACTTCGAAAAGCCGATTTATAAATGTCCTCTTCTTTAATTCTAAGCTGATGATAACCTGATCTGAGGTCAATCATAGAGAAATATTCTGCTCCTAAAAGCTGATCGAAGAGCTCATCAATACGCGGAAACAGATACTTATTATTAATTATGAGTTGATTCAGTCACCGGTAATCGATGCATAGCCTGAGAGAACCATCTTTCTTCTTGACAAATAGAGCCGGCGCACCCCAAGGGGATGTGCTAGGTCTGATGAAGCCCTTGTCTAGTAGTTCCTATAACTGCCTTTTCAATTCCTTAAGCTCCGTGGGGGACATCCTGTAAGGGGCTATAGAAACAGGTGTTGCTCCTGGAATGAGTTCAATGGTGAAGTTCACTTCCCTCTCGGGCGGTAAACTGGGTAGTTTTGATGGAAACACATCTGGGAACTCATTTACAATAGGGATGTCTGGTATGTTAATTTCTTTGGATTCGACGATAATGACAGAAGCAAGAAAAGCTTTACATCCTCGCGAGATAAGTTTACAAGCGTGAAGTGAGGATATGATAGTAGGATGCTTCTTATACTTGATGCCAAGAAAAGAGAATCTTGGAAGACCGAGCTTTTGAAAGGATATAATCCTATTTCGGCAATTGATATAAGCATCATGATCTACAAGCCAGTCTACCCCTAAAATGGCATCATAACCTTTCATGTCAAGGCATACTAGGTTTGCGGGGAGATTATGACCTTCTACTATCACTTCGCTATCAGGATAATAGTCGGTAAGCTTTGTTCTAGAACCTAAGGGTGTGGAAATAGCAAGATCTGAAGGTAAGGGAACTAATGCGATTGGTAATGTTTTAGCAAAAATAGTGGAGATAAAAGAATGAGAGGCACCAGTATCAAATAGCACAAATGTAGGACGAGAACAAATTTGAAGAGTACCTGAGGGAAAAATAACAACTTGTTATTTCTCATGAAATTGGAATGAAAAATCCATCTTAAGGCTAATTAATTATCTTATCCCGGGCTCTACCCAATTCTCACACGGGTATGAAAATTTCTTCCTTAGTTCATAGGTAGGGGTCCTTAAACCTTGGACTTATCCTATGACATGATTCTTCTTCCTAAGTCCTGAGACTTAGGCTCTGATACAAACTTAACTGTCACGCCCCGAGCCTTTATTATAGCGGAAGACTAACTCGGGGAGCGTGAACAATCGGCATGGTAAGCCTCTTGTAAGCAAGAACGATCAGAGCGCAAGACAATCACACATAAAGATGCAATTGCACAATATTACTCAAACTCCCACTTTATTTCAAAATAATCAAGTACAACCATTAATTCAATTTCCATTATGTACTAGACTCAAGAAATAGGAAAATTACAAAGACTCAATCTAAACAATTTAGACTTCCTAAGTCTTCACTCTCATCTTGACAATACTTTCATTCGCTCTCGGACCCGCTACTTGTATAACCCGAATCCGAATTTGAATAACTTTCATCTCCTGAAAAGATTGGAAATAGATAATGAGCACACTTGCCCAGTAGGTATCTTCGCATCAACATGAAGGCACTATTAAAGTAATTAACAATTTAGCTCTAAAGAACAAGGTAAAAATCATGCGAATGCGATCAATCACGCGATTAAACCAAAGTAACAAGACGATCAAGTAAGTTAGAATGAGAGCAAGTACGAACTAACAAGAATGTTATAATAATAAGATATTGGCCTTTCATGAACAAGAATGTATGAAGAATGTACTAACAAGCAACATAATCATCACTCTAGTATCTTTTGCTTATGAGCAAGTACTTCGTGAATTTCTGTGGAATATCAAGCAAGAAGGTTATGTATAAGAATGTCATGTCGTGCCGTGGATTTTCACTTATTTATAGAGAAAGTACTCCCAGCACAATGCGACGCCAGTAGCATCATACCTCATGGTTTATAAAATAGTATGTTTCCGACAATCAGCCGAGGGGACTAGCATAGAGCCCTTGAATACAATAAGTGCTCGATCGCATCTTCAAGTATAAATCATGTTACTTCCACGTATGTTAACAATAAAATATGGCCAAGAATGTAATAAGTTCAATAAGCTCATGATAACAATAATTCAATGAATGAATGCTTCAATAAGAATCATGAGAAATCAAGAATGACTTAAGCAAGGTTATGCTTATGGAAATAAATCGGTAGCATAACGATACATTTTTATCTTCCACTCATTATATTAGGTTTCTTGATCAATATGATAAGTTCTAGATCATCAAGAGTCTATCTAGAACCTTGGAATATCAACCCTTGGTCAATCCTTGGGTTAAAATACTCAAGTAGTGTGACGGTCGTGTACTGGACCGTTACATGATGTGACGCTCTAGTATTGGGCCGTTACATTAGTCTGAATCCAGAACCAAGAAATCGGACTCAGTGGAATGTGACGGTCGTATATTGGGCCGTTACTTGTGCCTGACGGTCCAACATGGAGCCGTTACATTACTGATAATCAAAAATATCGATAGTGTAATCTAATCAATGGACTTTAATGGTACAACCAACTCGGCATCCTAGTGGGAATCCCAGGCTCGCGGAGAATTACGGAGGCCTTGAAACAAGATTTCCTATTCCATTGGAAGGAATATCCGATAGAGAGGTCCACATGTCCAAGAATAATGTTCCTATAGTGTAAAGTGAACTAATGGACATCATACCGGAATATGTGCCATATACTTAAAGAACTGACTCTATAGGTAGGAAAGAATGTGTAACATTATGAAACCAAGATAAAACTCCGTCAATACAACCTTGGAAAATCATGATTTAGAATACAAAACTATATAGTTTTAGCCAATGAAATTAGCATAACTTAAAATAACCTAACACACATTAATCATGCAATTTGATTATGAATCAGAAACTAAACTCAAAGTCATGATAATAGGTCCAAACTTAGCTATCTAAGCTTATTTATAAGTAAACTTAACTGGTTATTATTCTGCCTTGGGCTGACAGAACACAGGTGTCTGACGGTCTATGATAGGTGCGTTACAGTGTGTGACGGTTTATCGAGGGACCGTTACAGTGGTGTAACGCTCCTGCTAGGGTGCGTCAGAGACAATAGAACAAATAAAAGCATAGCAGGATGTGACGGTCTATCGTAAGGCCGTTACATGCATGTGACGGTCTCACGTTAGTGCGTCAGAGAACCTGCTGGCAGTAAACTAAAGTGAAGGTTTATGAAAACATAACATGCCTGGAAATCAACATATTACCACTGTCCTAGTCATGATAACGATGCATAGGCCAACTATATGCAAGGGTTTAGTGAATAGACAAAATAATACCTTTTTATTTCCATTTAGGGCTAAGAGATGCATGAATGTATAAAACTATGAAATCATGAAATTCTTAGTCTATAATGCATGAAATCTAGCCCAATCAGAGGGCTTTTATTCCTAACAAGTTATTTTTGCCAATCATGAGATAACCTACCTCTTTTAAGACCTTCAAACTTTGAATTTAATGCTAGGTGCTACCCTTAGACCCTTGTACTTCTTGTGATAAATCATCAACTTCAATCTGCTCTATTTCCTCAGCCTCCTGACCTAAGGATGTGAAATTTTGAGGGTAAGAAGATGAAACTATTAGGAACAAAAAGTTCTAAAGGATTGAGTTCTAATTACCTCGTTTAGATGTCCTAATGTCCTGATCTTCAGGGGACTTGCGTTCAGATTCCTGGGTTGCTAAGGTTGAATCAACAACTTTGGAAGCTTCTATCTCCTTGGTTGCTTGATCTCCTAGCACGAAATTTGGAGAACCATTAGTCTAAAGTATACTAAACAAAAGCTTCTAAAGAACTTACCCAAGTTTATGACTCCTTACCTTGATTCTTCACGAGCCAAAAGTAAGGGTCGCTCAATTCAGAACTAGGTCTTATTTATAGGGTTTTGACTAGGGTTTGAAGATTAGATCGATTCTAGAGTCCTTAATTTGCCAGAACCTAATCCCAAGAGTCCTTAGTAATGTTATAAGCTTCCATAAGTCTATCTCTTGTAGATAGGATTTCAAAGTTCCAATCTCTTTGCAATTTCCTCACCTTACGGAATCTGCAGGATGTAACGGTCGTGTCTAGGTGCGTTACAGGGCTGTGGCGGTCGCCTGATAGACCGTTACATGTAACGTATATAGAGTTTCAATTTGATAAAACTTTTTTATTTGTTTATCTATATAATTATCTTATATAATTAGTATTTATCCTTAAAATACGTGAATAAGCCAATTACCCTTTTAGAATATGGGCCAAACTTAATGGGCTTAGTCCATTAACCTTTTGGATAATAATTAGATAGGCTAGGTTAACTAATTAGCCTAATTGAGCCTTATAATGACTTATTAATCCAATAATCCTTCATTAATTTATTTAGGCCTTTATAATTTCCAAAAAATTATTTTATAATTCAAAAATTGTATATATAAATTTTGGGGTACTACACTTGCTTCCAGCTCTTCAAGGGAAATGGATGGAGCTTCACTATCCCTTTCTGCTTTGCTGAGAGACCTCTTTCAGTGAGGAAGAGGATCATCTTCTTTATTGCATTCCCTCCCACACCACCAAGAAGGAGATGGCTTCATCAGCAAGTCTTCTGCACTTCTTTTCCTCCCTTGCTTACTTTTCGAACTGGAGCTCATGCTCCTGATATATTGGTGACTGCTAACGACACCAACGTTGCCCCCTTTTTCAAGCTAAACCCAGAAAGTCACATCCATATTATTTGATTAGCTTCCATATGCATAGTTGACCCTTTTTCTATCAAGTCTGCACATATGTGGGTAGGTAGGAGACCATTTCAGCAAAGGTACAGTCCTTTCAGGGGATTTCTCTCCCAGACCATCATCCTCTGACAAAGTAGCCTCTTTGACGGCTTTTTCCAGAGTGAACGGATCCTCTGGGATAAGTTCCGGATCTTGGAGACTGCTCTTGTCGATTTCAGATCCGTTCTGGTCAAACGCAAATGTGTCGACACTTTCCACACAGTGTGTCGAGACATCCCATTGAATATCTTGAAGACAGCTTCAATCGGTTTCAGAACCATTCTGGTCAACACTTTACACACAATGTGTCGAGACATCCATTGAATATCTTGAAGACCCATGGCTGATGTGCCGAGACATATATGCCATGTGCAAAGTTGTCACACGAAGGTGTCGAGACAAGTCTGCCATAGAGAAGTGAGGCTTGCTTTGTGAAACCGATGTGTCGACACTTTTCACTCAGTGTGTCGAGACATCGGTCAATCCAGAGGCCAGACAGCAACGGCTTCACCTTGATTTCTTCTGGAGGTGTTGAGACATTGGTCAGATGTGTCGACACATGCCTTTATGTTGGAGCTCAACCGTTAGTATTTCAACACGATCTCTTCTAGATGTGTCGGGACATCACCAGGTGGTGTCGAGACATCACTTAGAGAAATTCTCCTGTACTTGTTTAGTCTATTCATTAAACAAAAACATGTTAGATATTCCTCAAATATCTACTAATGATTTATGATTTGTTATCATCAAAATCAGGGGACACAATAGATACCTCTTTCATTCTCTTCTTCTGTTGCTCGAAGGCTTCAAAATTTGAGGCGTAAACTTTTTCCTATGCCAGATGTTTGCCAGTTGGTTTATTCTTTTGGCTCGAGACTGTGAAAGCTGGGCAAATCCTTGCAAGAATTGCTTCGACATTGGCTGCGATGTCACCTAGTTGTTCAAAGGTCATGACTTCAATGTCAATGACCCATCGTATAATTTTTGTTCTCAAATTCTCATTGCAGATTTGAACAGAATCACCGTAGCTAGGCGGATGCCGACACTTTTCATAGAGATTCCTCCACCTTCTTATGTAGTCCATGACGGACTCATCATCCTTTTGTTTGGCTACTTGTAATTCGGCCTCGGTGACTTCCCCTTTGGCCATCTTCATAGTCATTGTCCATTCTGTCCTTGGCTTGTCCGACTGCACGTGCGGTCTCATTAGCACCATCTTCAGAGACGCTTTTGTGGCCCCCTGACATGCCCCGGGGACTGTATGTTGGAGTGGTTGAGGGAGGATGCCCCCTGTATGATCATGTGCTATTCAAGGTATGACTGGCCGTGCTAAAGCTTCAGGTGAGCTAGCACTACCTTGTGTCGCCTCATGTAGATGTTCTGCCGATTGCGGCGTAGGTGGACCTAGATTCATTTTATTTAGCTTCCTTTGCAGCATTTCGATCTCCTACTGCTTCTGGTATAGCAGTGCAACCATGGCCTGGTCTTGCCAGGAGGGGCCGGGAGTGCTATCTTTCGCCTCCGATTTGATTGGGGTGAGTGGCATCCCGTCATTGTTGCTGAACGCGTCTAGTTTCTTTGAGATGAACTTCCTAGGTTTTATGCCTCTGAGCTGAGGAGGAACGTGGTATTGTGCCCCCTTGTTGGCTGGCGGGTGTCTTGATATTCTCCCAGATCCGGCAATATGATGGGAGGCAGAAGCTTTAGCATGATCTGCTCCCTTTGGCATAAAGCAAATTTCTTCATCTTCCTCATCAACAGCTTGAGCCACACTGGACGGTGCTGACAGCATGTTGTAGGAGAGAGCAACATATTTTATTTTAGCCCCTGTATTCTTCTTTTCCTTCCCCTTTATGGCTGGCATCTGCCCCCACAGTGGATTGCTCGGTGCATTGAACACCCTCACCTTTTCTTTAGATCTTTTTATTAGCCGGTGAGATTCATTGCGTCTTTGAGGGGCATGTTTCTTAAGCTACATAGGTTAGCTCTTGAGCTGCTCATGCTCGCCTAGCCTATATGTAGCAGTTTGTAGCCGTTCCACGGCTGAGCTGGTTTCTTCATGCACCCGTGCCGGGGCTTGTTTCTTTGTGTTGTCCACTGGCCTTCTGATAGCCACAGGAGGGGTTATTTGATGCCAGGTAGGAACTATAGGGGGCGGAGCGGGCCGGGCCATGGCTCTATAAATCTGGACTTTCGGAATTGTTGATATTTTTTTTTTGTTGTGATGGTGATGTGTGTGGATGAATATGAGGGATGTGAAATATATATATGAACAAGTGGTGCACTAACTCAAGCAATCAATACCAAACATGAAATTTGTGAGCATGTCATCTCAATATTGTAGAAATAAAGAAGAGAAATAAAACACACGCCGGGGCATGGAGCAAAGGAGTAAAGAAAAACACACACCGTAAGTGTGGAGCAACTAAAAATAAAGAGAAAGTGATAAAGAGATGACCAATACTCAAATGAAGGAAGGTGTGATCGCCACCAAGGTGAATAACGCAGTAAAACTACACTATGTACCTTGGAATGAGCCGAGTAAAGTCACCCGCCCGCGGGAGAGAGAAAACCATGCACTGTGGAGAAAAATGGTCTTCCAGACGACCGCAAATAGAACGCAAATGGCCTCGCGATAGATCACCTGATATCTGCAAACAGTTCTCCAAACGATCGCAAGAGCACCCAGAATAGCAACGTGGAACTTTGAATCTCCACCCCTCTGGCCCGGCTAGAAGAGCTGGGCCTCGTGCAATAAGCCCTGTAAACCTGCAAAACAATGTAGACACACAAAAAAACAACCCAATAAGCCCTTGGACTAGTGTAGTATCTATAATGCAATTAAGCTAAAGTGCATAAAAGGAAGGGTGAATACCTAGGGGTTGGTGATTTTTTAACCCCCGTGGGGCGTGAAAAAGATAGGGGGATGTTTGAAAACGTGATGTGAGTGCAGAGAACGTGGAAGAGGAAGAGGGAATATGCTATAATGATGCAAAGAGAAGGAAGGAAAAAACTAAGAAGAAAAGACTCAAACTAAACCAATGGAACTTAATACTCCCTGGACCAGAAGCCTTAAGAATGTAGAAATGACTTCTCCCTAATTGGTACTCGCTCCAGGATCCAGCAGCAATTCGTGGCAAACTCCAAAAATCTCCTCCTTAAGCCACGAAGTCAAGGGTTCTATTTATAGACCCCCCAAAACCTAGGTCCGAGTTGGAGGGATAATGACATGAAAATAGGCCTGAATTTAGATAAACCTCGAAGATAATACTCCTAAGAGTCCATAGAAATAAACAGAAGGTTCTGAGAGCCTCTATCTAGAGAGAAATCAACAAATCAAGGACTCTACCTCGACCACGGCTGAAGAGAGAAACAACAGACAGAGCAGGACTCTCTATCTTTACAAACGGTCTTGCGATAGCCCGCAACGCTCCACAAACGGTCGTACGATAGACTGCATGGCTCAATCGTCCAGAAAGAGATAAGACCGAAGAAACCCAACATGACTCTCTATTGCCTAACGGTCTAGAGAAGGACCGCCAACGCTTACCAAACGATCGTACGATAGACCGTAAGGATAGGCGTGGCAAAAGAGAAAAAGGCCAATAAATCTCCAAGTTAATCCACAATAAAATCCTCATTAGCCCTTATCCAGGCCCAATAAGCTCAAATGTCGAGAAATCAGAGGAACCAGGCCCAACCAGGGAGAATACCCCATAAAATAAGCCCAGAAAGTGACCAAAAATGATCCAATAAGCGGTGAATAACTCGGGACATCACAAAATTGATAAGGAGATGACCCAACTCACTAGTCATAAAACGGGTGTCAACAGATGTCCCTCCTTAACATCCTCTTTGCAGGGGAGCAAGCGGAGGTGAAGCGAAAGCGAAATGGAACATAGAGATGAAGCGAAAATGAAGCGAAGCGGACTGAAAAGCGGGCGTTAAGATAAACCGACACCCGTCCTCAACCAACGAGCGATAGGAATCTTCTAGAAAACTTCGAACCAATCACAAGGAACGGCCAAACCGAACGACACATGCCTGGAGGAACTATGGAAAAATAAAAACATGACCAACCTCCTCACTAGAACGCACAACTGATAGGCGATCGGAGCAAATAGAAAAGTAAAAAGACGAGCAAATAAAACTCCAGATAGGAATCCTCAGCTAACAAAACCGAGCAAATATACCGAAGGAAACCTTCCAACTCAGAGTAGAATGATTCTCCTTACTCAAGACCATGTATACATAGTTATCCACCATTACAGAGACACTTGGACAGATGAGGGCACATGAATGCTCAAAGAGCTAAAATAAAGAAACCATCAAAATAAATGCAAAGAAACCATAAAATAGGAAGATACTTAAGAATAGTATTGCTAGACCATATAAATCAGGGTCAAGACACTATCTGCAACCACAACGTGCAAGATAGAACTATCATCTCCCAACTCTTCCAACCTAACGGCCTATCCAACGATTAAACATGTGCACCTAGATCATCATCATTTTTCTTAAAGGGGAACATTAGATCCCAGAACACATGAATGATCAGCCAGTTCTCGAGATAATATATCATAGATACCATATAGTAATGCATTAAGGGACAATGGATCGAGATACTTACCTGACTTACCTCCTTGGCGAAAAATGATGGCATAATGGCATTTTATGATTTGATAATAAGAGAGGTTAGCCATCAACAATAAAATTCATAGAATGAGCATGAAGCATCAATAAGACTTGAATCTCATAAATGGGGCCAAGAAAGTCAAAGCAAGTATAGCATTCCAAATCAACCACATGCAGTAGCAAAAAAAAATGGTCTAACAAAAGACCACAAAGAAACTCCTGACAGTCTAGAGATAGACCGCTTGGGTAAGGGCAGTTCACATTCTTCGATGTGGGCGACCCAGATAGAAAACGGTCTGGATGAAGACCGAAAAGAGGACATGAACGGTATGGCGATAGACCGCATAGGTCTAAGCGAATTCAAAAAAAATAGAATGGTTGTTCATTCCCCCCCACACTCGGATACTAATTTCGTTCCACGCCTTAATACCGCCCACTCCGGCTACTCCGGCGACTGATCCCACCGGTGACCACCGTAAACTCACACCCATCCATCCCCTAAGATGGTGAAAAAGTAGGTTATTCAACGATTCAGACGGCGTTTGGAGGAAGAAGAACCACCCACGGCGGCGGCGGACCAATCGACGGCGGAGGGAACTCCGGCGGCCCATCCGGCGGAGGAGGAGGCTCCCATAGTGGAGGAAGAGGCTGTAGAGGCCTCTGGAGATGAGGAGAATGCTCACACAACGGAGGAGACACCGGTAACGGTGGCCGAGCGACGATCGTCGGAGGTAGGCAAAAAAAAACCCAAAAACCCATTTTTATTTTTGTTCAAAGATCATGCATGTGGGTAGAATAGGATCGGAATGGGTCTGGGGACCTAAAAAAATGATGTAACGGCCTTTTAGGCCATTTCCAACCCTTGGGGAAAAGGGGCGAACATGGCTCACTCGGTGAGTGCCTAGCGGTCCTTCCAGCGACCGCTAGGGAACTAGACGGCCTAAGGCATGATCGATTGGGAGGAAGAAATGGTTCAGGAACGACCGTTTGGGAACCAGAGTTATATCTGATTATCTTGTTTTAAATGCAATGTAATGCATGAATTATAAATTATATGAATGACTGATTATGATCATTTAAATGCATGCAGGGGAAGAGACGGACCAGGATCACCTGGCTGAGGTCCGAGCAGTATACCTGGTGCTATCGGATTACCAGAGAGAGAGATTAGCAGCAATGGGATTTGGTGAGCTGCTGAGCATCGAGGTTATGAGGATAGACACAACGTTGTTGTACGCGTTGCACGAGAGATGTGATCCGATCAGTAGGGCCTTCCTGTTCCCATGGGGTCATATGATCCCGACGTTGGAGGACGTGGCGCGGATTACTGGACTTCGAGTGCACAGAGCGCCAGTGACGGGGACCACACATGCTGACTACAGAGAGTTGGCACGGGAGCTACTGGACTTGGAGTTGACATGGCCGGGACGCCATTCATCTATGCCGGTGAGAGCGACGCTCCAAGAGAGCTTGGGGCTGAGAGGAGCGGCGATAGTCGTGGGAGAGCTACCAGAGGAACACCTCGGGAGACTGACAGACAGAGCGTGGCAGAGAGTGGCGGCGGGACTGGGACCAAAGGGAGACGTCGTCCTGCGTTGCTTCCTGATGTTGTTGTTTGGGAAGCTACTCTTCGCGACGAGGGCGGATGGATGAGATGCAGGCTCTTCCCACTACTATGGGATCTGGACGGAGTTGGAGAGTACGCTTGGGGCGCTGTTGTGTTGGCGTTCCTATTCTACTCACTTAGCACCACCGATCGGCAGACGATGTTAGGCGGCTTCTCGCCTCTACTTCAGGTAAGAATACTCTACACTAAATGCTTATGCTTATGATTATGATTTGTTGACATTTGACTAATGCAGGTATGGAACTACCTGTACCTCCCTGGCCTATGGCGGGGAAAGGAGGTACATCTAGACCTGATCCCCATCGCGAGGTGATGGATGGCGGTTCGGGACATGGGGTCGCTGCGATGCTTGGCGCGGGCGATCCAAGATGACATGGACGTATTCCCTTATGCATTGGTAAGCTTCTAGACTTAATCTTCTAAACGCACTAAAATGCTCTTATAAATGCTGACTTTGACTCAATTGCCCTTCAGGTGCACTGGACACCGTACCGTGACGAGGGTCACGAGGGACGGCCCTCGGTGGAGGTGGCTGTCACGTCCCAAGCCTTTATTATAGTGGAAGACTAGCTCGAGGAACATAAATAGCCGGCATGGTAAGCCTCTTGCAAGTAAGAACGATCAGAGCGCAAGACAATCACACGCATAAATGCAATTGCATAATATTTACTCAAACTCCAACTTTCAATTCATTATCAATCAAATATCAAATACAGTCACTAATTTAACTTTCTTCATCATACTAGACTCAAGAAATAAGAAAATTACATAGACTCAATCTAAACAATGTAAACTTCCTAAGTCTTCACTCATTCTTCATTCACTTTCGGACCCGCTATTTGAACGTTCCGAATCCGATCCCGACTCACTTCCATCTCCTGAAAAGAGTGGAAATAGGTAATGAGCACACTTGCCCAGTAGGTATCTTCACATCAACATGAAGGCACTATTAAAGTAATTAACATTTTAGCTCTAGAGAAAATAAGGTAAAATCATGCGAATGCGATCAATCATGCGATTAAACCAAAGTAACAAGATGATCATGTAAGATAGAATGAATGAGTATGAACTAGAAAGAATGTAACAAGAATGTAGCATGGCCTTTCATGAACAAGAATGTACTAGCAAGTTCACATACTTATCACCCAAACATCTTTTGCTTATGAGCAAGTATTTGGTGAATTTCTATAGAATATCATGTAACAAGCAAGAAAGTCATGTATCGTGTACGTGTATCGTGGATTTCACTTATTTATAGAGAAAGTACTCCCAGCGCAATGCGACGCCAGTAGCATCATATGCCATGGTTTATAATAGTATGTTTCCGACAATCAGCTGAGGGGACTAGCATAGAGCCCTTGAACACAATCAGTGCTCGATCGCATGTTCAAGTATAAATCAAGATATTTCCACGTTTCAAGTAATAAAATTATGGCCAAGAATGTAAATAAGTTCATGATAACAATAATCAACAATGAACGCTTCAACTTAGGTCATGAGAGATCAAGGATGATTTAAGACGATGTCATGCTCATGGAAATAACTCGGCAACATAACAGTACATTTATTATCATTCATAATTTAAATTAAGTATCTTTAGATAATATGCCAAGTCTTAGACCATCAATACTCCATCCAGGAAATTAGAATATCAACCCTTTGGTCAAACATTGGGTTAAAGAATTTAGAACTGTGATGGTCTAATATTGGGCCGTTACATGAACATAACGGTCGAGTGTTGGGCCGTTAGAAAGGTTGAGTCCAGAAGAAAATAGATATGGACTCAAACAATGTGACGGTCATACATTGGACCGTTATATGTTCCTAACGGTTAAATATAGATCTGTTACATATCCAGAACCTGAAAACATCGATAGTGCTTTCTAATAATTGGGCTTTCATGGTACAACAAACTTGGTGTCCTTGTGGGAATCTCAGGCTCGCAGAGAATTACAGAGGCCTTGAAACAAGATTTCCTAGTCCATTAGAAGGAATATCCAATAGAGAGGTCCTGATGTTCAAGAATATGTTCCTATATTGCAAAGTGTGAACTAATGGCCATATACCGGAATATATGCCATTTACTTAAAGAAAATGACTCTATAGAAGAGAAAGAATGTGTAATGATATAAAATCATGATAAAACTCCTAAATATCTTTTCTAAATCAAGGTTTAAATACAAAACTATAGTGCTTTGGCATGAAATTATCATATACTTGAAAATAACTCTAAAGTACCATAAATCATGCAATTTCTAACATGAATCAACACCTGAACTTAAAAATCATGAAAACATGTAAAGATCTAATTAACTAGGTATATATATATATAAGCTATTTGAGCCAATCTTAATTCTGCCTTAAGTTGACAGAACACAGTGTTGTATAACGGACTACTCTCGGCACGTCACAACATGGTAACAGTCCACTATAGGTCTGTCAGAGTTCTTAGAACCCTGCAATCGTTTACAGAGGTGTGACGGATCAAGGTAGGTTCGTTACACGTCCCTGGCGGTCTTACGATAGACCGTTAGGTCCTCTGCTACCAGAAAATAGAAACTATAAGAACTATAGTTTAAAACATGCCATAGACTAACTTATCATGACAATGAAATAAAGGTCATCTAGATGCATAAGTGACATGGAATTAACAAGAAAATATCTTTTATTTTGGATTTAGGCTAAGGATTGTGCATGTATGCATAGGACTATCAAAACATGAAATTGATAAACCATGATTCATGAAATCCAATAAAACTAGAGGGCTTTTATCCCTAACAAGGTGTTTTTGCCATTCATGAGATAACCAACCGTTTTGCTAGCTTTAAAACTTCTAATTTGAGTCTTCAAGGGTCGCCCTAGTCCTTTTCTTCCTATGATTTTTCAGTAACCTCATGTTGCCCTATCTCTCTAATCTCTTGACCTAAAGATGTGAAATTTGGAGGTTAGGAAGATGAAACTAAGAGGAACAAAAAGTTCTAAAGCATCTAACTCTAATTACCTCGTTTAGCTTCTCTAATTTCCTGATCTTTAACACCCTGTTCCACAGTTTCTTAGGTTGGCGTGATGAAACCAGCAACTTTGGAAGATCCTAACTCCTTGGATACTCGACCTCCTAACATGAAAATTTGAGAGTTGTCAGACCTTAGTATTAAAAATAAAAAGTTCCAAAGGACTTACCCAAGATTCTATCTCCTTACCTTGTTTCTTCACGAGCCAAAAGTAAGGGTCGCTCAGTTCAGAACCGAGTTCTATTTATAGAGTTTTGGCTAGGGTTTGAGGATTAGATCGATTCTAGAGTCCTTGTTAAAGCTTAGATCGACTTCTAAGAGTCGTTAACACCTCTACTAGTCTTCCCATCTCGATCCCTAAGAGATAGACTAGCAAAAATCTAATCTTTTTGCTCTTTCTTTACTTCACGGAACTAAAAGAGCGTAACGGTCGAAGGTAGGCGCGTTACCTGACTGTGGCGGTCGCGCGATAGACCGCTACATCCCATGTGCGCAGAATTCAATAAAATTCAAACTCTTTTGTTTGTTTATCGAAAAAAATGGTATTTATTTTTAAAATTCATGAATATGGGTCAAACTTAATGCGCTTGGTCAATAAACCTATTGGGTTTTAACTATTAAAGCTAGATTAGTTATTTAACATAATTGGGCTTTATAATCCCAACATTAATTCATTTGTTAATCTATTTTGCCCTTTATAAATTCTATAAATAATCTAGAAATTACTTATAAATTTTAGGGCCCTACACCCTCCCCAACTTAGAACAATTTGGTCCCCAAATTCAATACATAGATTTATGGAGAGTGTACTTACAATCGAATAATTCTGAGAATATTCTACACATAGATTCTTCCATCTCTCATGTTGCTTCCTGTGGCCATTGCTTCGTCCATTGGACTTGGACTATAGGAATAGTTTTATTCCTTAGTTGACACACTTCTCGTTCCCGAATCCTGACCGATTTCTACTCGTATGTCAGGTCCTTTTGGATCTCCAGATTATCATAAGTAATGACATGATGAGGATCATATACATATTTCTTCAACATAGAGACGTGAAATATGTCGTGAACTCCAGCTAATTGTGGAGGTAAAGCTAGTCTATAAGCCACTTCACCGACCCTTTCGAGAATTTCAAATGGGCCAATGAACCTTGGAGTTAGCTTTCCTTTAATGCCAAATCTTCGAATACCACAGTCTGGAGAAACTTTCAGATATACATGATCTCCCACCTGAAACTCCAAGTCGCGTGTTTGATTGTCAACATAAGATTTCTCCCTATCTTGCGCCATCTTCATTCTTTCTTGAATGAGCTTGATCTTCTCCATAGAATCCCTGAGAAGGTCGGGGCCTAGAAATTATTTTTCCCCTATTTCATTTCAACATATTGGTGATCTACAGCTTTTTCCATATAAAGCTTCAAAGGGCGCCATCTGTATGCTGGCCTGATAACTGTTGTTGTATGCAAATTCTACCGGAGGCAAGTGATCATGCCAACTTCCTCCAAAATAAATAGAACAAGCCCTGAGCATATCTTCTACTACCTGATTTGTTCTTTCAGTCTGACCATCAGTTTGTGGGTGGAATGCTGTGCTAAAATTCAATCTAGTCCCTAGTGAATGTTACAGGCCCTTCCAGAACTGTGATGTGAATCGAGGATCTCTATCAGATACAATAGTGATAGAGACACCATGTAATTTGACAATTTCTTTCATGTATAATGCTGCTAGAATATCCACAGACCATCAACTTTTTATTAGTATAAAGTGTGCGGATTTAGTTAATCGGTCTATGATCACTCATATACCATCGTGTCCTCCTCTAGTCTTGGGTAATCTGATGATGAAATCCATCCCTATACTCTCCCATTTCCATTCGGGAATGTTCAAGGGATGCAATTTACCTACGGGTCTAAAATGTTTTGCCTTTACTTGTTGACAAGTGAGACAGCGGGTCACGAAATCAGCTATTTCTCTCTTCATATTCGGCCACCAGATGATTCTTTTGAGATCTTGATACATCTTTGTGCCTCTTGGATGAATGGTGTACTTGGAATTATGTGCTTCTTCTAGGATCAGTTTCTTCGTATCTTCATGATCTGGTACACACACTCGACCCTTAAATAGCAATCTTCCGTCATTGGAAACAGAGAAATCCGACATTTGTTCAATATTGGCTTTAATTTCCAGTAACACGGGATCATCATTTTGTAGCTTGACCAGATCCTCTATTAATGTAGGTTGAGCTCGAATATTAGCTATGAAATAATCTTCTTCCTTTATGTCAATATCTAAGTTTATCTGAGTAAATTAAGGAATAAGATTAGGCATACTAATCATAAGACTTGATAGTATACCCATTGGTTTTCTGCTGAGTGCATCAGCTACAGCATTAGCATTGCTAGGATGATATTGAATAGTAAAATCAAAGTCCTTGAGATATTCTAACCATCTAATTCTGCCTCATATTAAGTGATGGGAATCGACGCCGAGCATGTACTTTTTCTTTTGCATTTATGTCATTTTAGTTTGTGTTTATATCCTTGGGAAAGTATGTACGCAAATGTAAGGCTTTATAAGTCAAGGAGTCATTCCCATGGATTGTGTGGGTTTTTATGTAATTATACAGTAGGACCAGCAAGGGGGCCCTCAGCCCTTTCCCATTGGTCCATGTCACCTATGTGGGGCTGGTCAACCATCCTAGGTGGCCATCTAGAAGGGTTGAATGTCAAATGCCATATGGGTAGACAAAGGGAGTAAAAAGTCTAAGGTAGGCTACCTACCATGTCAAGCTTGTCTCCCACTTGGGTTATTTTATTTTTTTTGTGTGTGTTGGTCACATTTAATCTAGGCCATTCATTCCCCATCCCTAGATCCAATGGTGGAGATTGGATTAGATTGGAGGCATATAAATACTTGTATTTTCCATTTGAATATTAATGAAAGTGAAAAAATCATTGTGCAAGAACCACTCTCTTGGAGAATGTCGACCTCTCCTCTCTCTCCCCCTGGTTTCTTCATCCCCAACCCCCATTCTAGAGTGATATCTCCTTCCCCCCACCTCCGGTGATCATCAGTGCCGCCGCCGCCGCCGTTCGTGCCGCCATCACGCCGCCGCGGAGCCGCCTTCGGTGTTCTATCCATCCTGGATAGAGGCTTCTTGTCCGAATATCTGCTCTCCACCACGTGAAGATCTCAAGCTACAATTTTCATGGTGTGTTCTTCCCTTGTATCCCAAGCTCCACCTAAATGTTCATGCCCAAATTCCATCGTTTAGTATTTTCCCATTTTCGTGCATCTTTCATTCCTAGTTCTATTTTGTCTCTGTCTACAGTGACAGTAGCCCTGTGTTTCCCACCTCCGGCCATCTTTTTGATTTGTCCAAACCCTCCCCATTTTACTGGGAGTTCTGTCCATCACCCCCTACATCCAAAAATTTTCTTAATTTTTTATCAGCCTCTATCTATTTTTAGAAATTCGTGTTCTTCCTCAGCTACAGTGTTGTCAGCAAGATTCCAGATCCGACCCACTGCTAGTGCAAAACTCATAGAAATTCGTAGCCTTCCCCAAATCCAGATCCAAAAATATTCCTGGTTTCATAGCTTGATTTCCCACAACTTTTCTGAAAAACACAACCCAGATTCGGACGTCTACCTCGCGGTCAAAGGCAATCCACAGGAAAGTTCTCTGCTAACCTAAGATTTCAGGAACTGTACAACAGAAACCTTCAAAATTTGCCAATCAGAAGTACGTGCTTGATTATTTTTTTGTAATCACCTTGGGTTGAAGCCCTTCGAAGCATCTTTCCAACGGCGCCATTTTCGTCACATTCAGACGTCGGGGCTGATCGCAGTGTTCGTTCTCGCCGGAGCGCGCGCCAGAAAATAGAACCGGCAGGTCCGTGGCCGATTATTCCGACCGGTGCCGATCGGAGCCGCCCGACCTCCGGCCGGCGAACCAGCGTGCCACCAGCCCGGGGATCGCTTCCCTAAGTGTCCCCACTACAGCGGTGTCACCGGGTCCCACTCGACCCCTCCGGACAGCACGTGGGCCCCACCGTCACTAGTTCCGGTGCTGCCGAAGAGACGCGAGAAGCCGCCGTCAACCCGAATTCGGTCCTCCCGGGCCCGTTTGTGTAGCTCTTTACCTCCCTGCGTGGAGTGGGCAGTAATTCATTTGCTGTAATATGGTGTATTAATTATCCCGGGAGTACGAGTTTAGGCCGGGTCCGTCTTCCCCACGCCGAGCGCGTGGAGGTATCGTTTTCGCTCCCTTCTCGGTATTTTGCCTACTTCATATATATTTGTTTATGCCGCTGCTAGAGAGCATGTGTAGGGATATCTAGCTCGCTTTATATGTTCATTACCACTGCTGCGAGAGAGTACGTGACCGTCCCGTGACCCGATCCGGGCACAAAAGAGAGCCGATCACCCTAGCTCATTGCCGGTTTCTCAACCGCGCACATCCGACGCTTCCCTCGTTAAGGGACAACCACGAGCTTGTCGTGTCCATGGTCCCATCCCGCATCATTAAGCTCTTTTTAAGAGAACAAGTATTTCAAGTTTTTGTGGTCCGAGTAGACCGTGAACTTTTCTCCATAGAGATAATGATGCCAAATTTTTAAGGCGAAAATAATTGTTGCCAATTCTAAATCATGCACGGGATAATTTTCCTCGTGACGTTTCAATTGTCTTGATGAATAACAAATTACTTTTCCATCTTGCATGAGAACGCATCTTAAGCCAATGCCAGATGCATCCGTATATACTTCGAATCTACCACCTTCCACCGGTAGTGCTAAAATAGGAGCTATAGTAATGTGAATCTTAAGAATTTGAAAACACTTTTCACATTTCTCTGACCAGACAAAATGATTTTCTTATCTTGTGAGTCTAGTTAAAGGAACCATAATTTTTTAGAAGTCTTTAATGAACCTCCTATAATAACCAGCTAGACCCAGAAAGGTTCTTACTTCTGATACAGTCGTTGGCCGGCTCCAATTTCTGACATCTACGACTTTCGAAGGATCCACAGTGATACCTTCCTTTGAAATAATGTGGCCTAGGAATGAAACTTCTTTGAGCTAGAATTCACATTTGTTAAGCTTGGCATAGAGTTTATGTTCTCTAAGTGTTTGTAAGGCTATCTTCAAATGTTCTTCATGTTCCTCTCTTGTCTTGGATTATATCAAGATATCATCAATGAAGACGACGATGAACTAGTCTAGATATGGCTGGAAAACTTTGTTCATAAGTTGCATAAATGCTGCTGGGGCATTTGTTAACCAAAACGGCGTTACCACGAATTCATAGTGGCCATAACGACTTCGAAATGTCGATTTATAAATATCTTCTTCTTTAATTCTAAGCTGATGATAACATGATCTGAGGTCTATTTTGGAGCAATACACTGCTCCCGAAGAGCTCATCAATACGCGGCAACGGATACTTATTTTTGATTGTAAGTTGATTTAGCCATCGGTCGTCTATGCATAGCCTGAGAGTGTCATCCTTCTTCTTGACAAATAGCACCGACGCACCCCAAGGGAATGTGCTAGGTCTAATGAAGCCCTTATCTAGTAGTTCTTGCAACTGCCTCTTTAGTTCTTTAAGTTCCATGGGGGACATCCTGTAAGGGGCTATAGAAACAGGTGCTGCTCTTGGAATGAGTTCAATAGTGAAGTTTACTTCCCTCTTCAAAGTCTGTACAGCATCCGTCTCAGCCAGCGTCTCAAGCTGCGTCTTAGGCAAGTCTGTACATCGGCCTTTTTCGTTTAAGTCTATACATTGAACTGCGTCTTAGGAAAGTCTGTACAGAGGCTTCGATTTACCAAGTCTGTACATCGGCTTCATTCGCTCAAGTCCATACATCCAAAGTGCTTTCACAAGTCTATACATTCACTTAAGCTACACCAAGTATGTACATCGCTGAAGTCTTCACAAGTCAGTACCGTGCTTGAGCTTCACAAAGTCCATACATCGCTTCAAGCGATTCAAGTCTATACAGACTGCCTTTACATTCAGAGTCTGTACATTGGTCCACAGCCGATCGTTTCATTCAGCAAGCTTTAAAGTCTGTACAGCCTGTCTGTCTTCATGGATTGTGTGCCTTTCGTGCGTTGACGCACTTGGATGACTGCGTAGACGCACACCTTTCTATCTTGCTCACTGCGTCGACGCTGACACTGGATGCGTTGACGCATTGGCCTGCTACCAAGGGCGTGAGCATCTTGCCTGAGGAAGCTGAGGCGACGCTGCTCGATGGAAGCGTTGACGCCTTGGGCTGATGTTCAAAGATCTGTTGATCAACATCAAGTCTGTACAGCATGAAGTCTGTACATTGGTTTTGATTTGAACAGAACGCCTAAGTCTATACATTGCTATGGATTGCCCTGAAATGCTTAAGTCCATACACTGAAGATGTTGAAGACCTCCAAGTGAATACACTCTCACATGATACACACTTGGCTAACTATCGTTTCAAGTCTGTACACTGCTTAGGCTTCGTGAAGTCTACACAGTGGCTGAGCCTTGTAAAGTGTACACATTGGTAACAATCGTTTGCATTGTTCATGTCTATACACTGCCTTCACGTGCATTTTATTCAGTAAGTCTGTACAGTCTCTCACGGTGTGCACACTTACTCTGTTGTGTTTCTAAAGTATATACATTCATGTTGAAAGCCTGAACTAACTAAGTCTATACATTCCATCTGTCTGTCTGCAGGCGATTCAGGCTGATGATTGGGCACATGAATCGAGGTTGGCACCTGACACGTGATCCAAGACAACAGGCGCATGACACGTGGATGGCAACCTTGTCAGGATGCTGCCATGTGGTCGAAATTCAAATGATCTGGCCAAAAGTGCATGGGCGGGAACCTGGCAGCCACACGCCATTATCTGCTATAAATATAGAGCTTCATCCTTCAGTAGAAGTTCGATCGTGAAAAGAAAAAGCAGAAGTCATTGGTGAGAGTCTGCACGATCCAGAAAAGAAAAAGAGCAGAGAGTTCTAGATCTGAGAGGAGTTTGTTCGAGAGAGAGAGAGTGTGTGTGGATTGATGAATTGCTTCATTTGAAGCTACATTTGTATTGGGTTTCAGAACCGATTTCCTCTTCATTGGTTTTTCTTTCTATTTTGCTTTCGTTTATTTTGTTCTCTCATTCTGATTTGAATTGGTTTCCCTCCGGTGTGTGGAGGAAGGGAGTACTACTCCAGTTTCCCTCTGAGTTGCAGAGGAAGAGAGATCGGTGATCTCTGGTGTTGTTAGTGACAGGTTGGCATTAACAGTTTCCCTCCGTGTGTGGAGGAAGGGAGAGGATTCTCCGGTTGTGTTCTAGCTGGGAGCTAGAACAGGTTTCAAGTTCTGTGGATAGCAGAGCTTGGTCGAGGGATTTGTTTCCCTTGGGTGTTCAAGCTGTGTGGCAGCATGTTGTACGCAGACTGAGTCTGCTGTGATCTAGCTTTGCCTAGTGGAATACTCACTCTAGTTGGAGTGAGGGGTGGATGTAGATTGCAGACTGCAATCGAACCACCTAAAAACCGAGTGCCTCCTCTGTGGTTTGCTATTGATTTCTGTGCTCTTCATCTGCGTGTCCCTTTGCCTTCAAGTGATCAGTTCTTCACTCTCATCTATATTTCTCTGTGTACGGGTTAAGGAGGTGCGTTAGCAGTAGAATCTATTTTCCGCCTGAGTTTCTGCAAATTGGGAGTGATCTATTCATCCCCCCTTCTATATCACTCTTGCTGCGCTAACAATTGGTATCAGAGCAGGTTTACGCCATGTGGACGAACGGTCAAGGAAATGCTGGTGGTCCTAGAACCTTCATGGCCGAAGGTCAATCCATTACTCGCCCTCCTTATTTCGATGGTAGTAACTATCTATTTTGGAAGAACAGGATGGAAGTGTTCATCAGGGCTCAGAGTCATAAACTGTGGAGAGTAATCACGGTGGGGCCATATGAGCTGCCACCAAACGAGGATGCTTGGACAGATGACCATGTCAAGCTCTCCTCACTCAACTGGACGGCGCTGAACATCATCCAGTGTGCTGTTCATCCAGAGGAATATGCTCGTATATCTGCATACAGAACTGCCAAGCGAATGTGGGATGAGCTGCAATTGATCTATGAAGGTACAGCTCAAGTGAAAGCCTCGAAGGTAAATCTCTACACTTCTAAGTATGAAATGTTTAAGATGAATGCAAACGAGAATATAACTGAGATGCATGATAGGTTGTCTTTAATCACAAATACTCTTAAAGGGCTAGGGAAGGATCTTGCTGAGGCAGATATAGTCAGGAAAATCCTTAGATCTTTATCCCCGGCATGGCACACTAAGGCCATTGTGATTGAGGAGTCAAAAGATTTGACTGTCTTAACTGTGAATGAACTCATAGGATCCCTGATGACCTATGAGATGAATTTCCAAGGAGGTGGAGAAGGAAGTGAGAGGAAGGGTAAAAATGTAGCTCTAAGAGCTTCCTAAAACAAGGGTAGTAACAGTGGGAGCAGCAACAGTAGTCCCGAGTCCGAGTCTGAGCTTGAAGGTCTATCAAATCTTGACCAGGAGGAGCAGGCAATGCTCACTAGACAGTTCAGAAAATTTCTGAAGAAGAAGGGAAAGACTTTTAGGAAGAAGAAGCCACACTCTTTCAACAAGAGTGCTGAATTTACTAGTTACAGGGATAGAAATCCTAAGAGGCTGACTTGTTTTAATTGTAACAAACAGGGACATATGAAAGGTGAATGCCCAGACCTCCAGAAGAAGGGTCCCTATCTTCAGAAGAAAAACATAAAGGTGCAAAAGAAGAAGAAGCCACAGGCGATGGTCTGCACATGGAGCGAGGAAGAAGAAGACCCTGAAGATGCTTCCTCAGAAGAATATGAAGATGGAATTTGCCTTATGGCAAACAGTGAATAGGAGGTAATAAATATTTTTGAAAATTTCTCAATTGATGACTGGGAGGATGCTTATGGTGATTTGTTAGATAAATTTAACTCTCTTAGTAAAGAGCACAGAGTTCTGAAAAGAAAATTTAACACAAATGTTGAAGAACAAACTCTAGTCTGTGAGGAAAATGAAAAGCTAAAAGAACAACTAGAAGAAATGACCTCACTAAGGAAAGAAAATGATAAGCTCAAGGGAGAAACTCAAGAAAGTCAAAAACAGCTCAAGGAATTCAAAACTAAAATTGAAGAAGGCATGAATGAAATTAGAGTGAATTCAGATAAATATGAAGCTGTGAGAAAGTAAATGCTGAACTCGTAAAGAATTCTGAGTATCTTCAAAAGGAGCTGGAAGACAAACAGAAAGTCTTAGAAAAGTTTGTCCAAGGAAAGACTAGCCTAGATGCTATATTAGGGACTAGGGTCAATTTCAATAACGAAGGTTTAGGCTATGACCCAACCAACAAGAGACCCTTGCAATTCAAGACCATCACCTTCTGCCCAGAGAAGGGAAAAGAAAAGCTGGACACACCATCCAGCTCAAACTGCTCTAAGGAAATTCAAAGTCCTAAAGAAAATACAAAAACCAGTACTGGACAACCATTCAAGATGGGAATGAATTTTATGAAGAATAACACCAAGTCCACTCACCAGAATACAAATGGTAGATGGACCAAGAAAGTAAATCAGAATAAAAGCTGGAATTACAACAATCAGATGGGTCCAAACAGGACCTACTGGAGAGATAACTTTCATGGTCAAAAATATGTCAATCAACAAGCCTACAAGAAATTTCCTAGGAATAGAAAGTCTAATGAATGGAATAGAACTCATTTTTCCAGTTCAACTGGATTCAACTTTAATAAACCAGAAAGGAAGGTGCCAGAGAAAACCAGGCTGAAATAAATCTGGATACCTAAACACTTGATCAGAGATTTGAACAATGTCCTTGGACCCAACTCATCTTGGGTTCCAAATCACTCTGCTTGATATATTTGTGTAGGTCGGCCTGGCAGCTGAAGATAACAAGTGGTACCTCGACAGTGGCTACTCCAGACATATGACAGGAGATCGATCCAAGTTCAGCAAGATAGAGATGAAGCCAGGGGGTCTGGTCAAGTTTGGAGGAAAGAACAAAGGTAAAATAATTGGAGTTGGCACAGTAGGTAAGTCTTCCACAAATTCCATTGAAAAAGTATTACTTGTGGAAGGGCTTCAACACAAGCTGATTAGCATTAGCCAGTTATGTGACAGAGGTCACAAGGTTGTATTTGATGATTGTTCATGCAAAATCCTTGAAACAAATTCTGACATGGTTAAATTTGTAGCCAACAGGATTAATAATGTCTACATTGTAGACTTAGATAAGAAATCTGAATCTACTATCTGCTTATCTGCTAATTCTGAAAATGATGCCTTTGAATGGCATAGACGTCTAGGTCATGCTAGCTTTTCAACCTTAAATAAATTGGTCAAGCATGATTTAGTTAGAGGCATGCCTAAAATTAAATTGAACTCAATATCAAAAGCATGTGATGCCTGTGCTCTAGGCAAACAGACCAGAAATTCTTTTAAATTAAGATCTGAGCCATTGTCTTCTAGACCAATGGAACTTCTTCATATGGACCTTTTCGGTCCAACTAGAACTCAGAGTCTTAATGGAAACAGGTTTGGCTATGTCATCATAGATGACTTCTCTAGATATTCATGGATATTTTTCTTAGCAAATAAGAGTGATGCATTTCAAAAGTTTAATCTATTTTTCAATAAGGTCAAACAAGAAGGGAAGTACAAGGTTAGTTCTATTCAATCTGACCATGGAGGTGAGTTTGAAAACTCCATGTTTACTGATCTTTGTGACAAAGAAGGACTAACTCACAGGTTTTCTTCTCCCAGGACACCTGAATAAAATAGGATTGTGGAGAGAAGAAATAGAACAGTGGTGGAAATGGCCCGAACCATGTTGATTGAAAGTAAATTACCTATAAGGTTTTGGGCAGAAGCGGCCAATACAGCAACCTACATAATCAACAGGGCCATGGTAAGACCCATACACAAGAAAACACCCTATGAGCTTCTAAAAGGTAAGAAACCAAACTTGTTTCATTTCAGAATTTTTGGAGCAAAATATTTTATTCATAACAATGATAAGAAAGATTTAGACAAGTTTGAAGCCAAGAGTTCACCTGGAATATTCGTGGGTTACTCTGAAGTGTCAAGGGCATATAGGGTATTTAACATATCAGATCAGAAAGTGGAAGAATCTCCACACATCCTTTTTAGTGAAAAGAAAGATGTCTCTAATGTTGAAAATCTTGACAGGGATTCCAATCATGGTGGAGACTTTCTAGAAGACCAACAGGAAGAAGAGAAGACTCAGCCAAATGGAGAAACAAATTCCCCCAATCAGGAAGGGTCAAGAGAAACAGGTGAGTCTTCAACAAATATCAGATTTCTTAAATACCATCCTTTAGATAATGTCATAGGCAATCCTGAAGATCCTCTTCGGACTAGGTCTCATTTTAGAAATGTGAATAATGATGACTTAATTGCTTTAGTCTCACAAATTGAACCCAAAATAGTAGAAGAGGCCTTAGCTGATCAAGCTTGGGTCAATGCTATGAGTGAGGAATTAGGTCAGTTTGAAAGGAATAATGTCTAGGAGCTTGTCCCAAGACCAGATGGTATAAATGTCATAGGAACCAAGTGGGTGTTCAAAAATAAAATGAATGAAGATGGAATTATCTCGAGGAATAAGGCCAGACTAGTAGCCAAGGGCTACTGTCAGGAATTCGGTGTAGACTTTGATGAATCCTATGCACCTGTTGCTAGGATGGAAGCTATAAGACTGTTGCTTGCCTTTGCATGCTCAAAGAACATAAAACTCCAACAAATGGATGTTAAAAGTGCCTTTTTAAATGGAGTCATTAAAGAAGAAGTTTTTGTTGAACAACCTCCTGGATTTCAATATTCTCCTCAACCTAACCAAGTTTTCAGGTTAAATAAAGCCTTGTATGGTCTAAAGCAGGCTCCAAGAGCTTGGTATGAAAGATTGTCTGAATTTCTGATCAGCAAGGGCTACAAAAGAGGTAAAGTTGATCAGACTTTATTTACCAAGGGCATGAATAAAAATCTTATCATAGTTCAGGTATATGTAGATGACATTGTATTTGGATCAACTAAGCATGAACTATGTGATGAATTTTCTACCATGATGTCTGCTGAATTTGAAATGAGCTTGGTTGGTGAACTAAAATATTTTCTTGGATTGCAGGTACAGCAGCTAGAAGATGGGTGCTTCATCAACCAAACCAAATACACAATGGAACTGTTCAAAAGGTTTGGCATGGAAAACTTAAAGCACATTACTACACCCATGGGCACCAATACTTCATTGGATGCAGATGAGACAGGTAAAGAAGTAAATACCAAACTTTATCGAGGTATGATTGGATCACTACTTTACTTGACAGCCTCTAGACCTGATATACAATTCAGTGTAAGAATGTGTGCAAGGTATCAGTCTAGACCTACTGAACTACACTTAGCTGCAGTTAAAAGAATCTTCAGATATTTGTCAGCTAGTCACTCTCTTGGTTTATGGTTTCCTGCATCTCACACATTTAACCTAGTAGCATACACAGATGCTGACTAGGCAGGCTGTAAACTAGACAGGAAAAGCACAAGTGGCCATTGTGAATTCTTGGGTGGGTGTTTAGTGTCTTGGGGCTCCAAGAAATAACATTCTGTGGCCCTCTCCACTGCAGAAGCTGAATATGTGGCTACAGGGAGTTGTGGAACACAAATCATACGGATTAAACACCAGCTTCAGGACTACCAAGTAGACCTGGGGTGCACACCTATTTACTGTGATAATACTAGTGCCATCAATCTTGCTAAAAATCCTGTTTTACATTCACGAACCAAACACATAGAAATAAGACATCATTTTATAAGAGATGAGGTGTCTAAGAATAATTTTGAACTGATTCATCTAGGCACAGATAATCAGATTGCTGACATATTCACAAAACCTCTGGATAATGAAAAATTTTCCACATTGAGAAGAGAATTAGGCTTATACAAATTATCTTAATTATGAAGCCTATTCTTGTTGTGAGGGGGAGTTGTGTTTGTCTGATGTTTAGCCTTCTTGCATGCTGGTTTAAGGGGGAGTTCAGAATGCTTACTGATTAGCTTTCAGGAATGCTCTAAATAAGGGGAAGCCTTGAGATCTTGCCGGAATGTTTTATTGAGGAATGCTATGTCTTAGGGGGAGCTGAGTTGTGAAGTGAGAAGAGAAGTTCTTTGACAGATTCAAAAGGAGTGTCCAGATGTGTACCTTTGCTGGTCTTGCATGACTGATTTAGTGTGGTTCTCTCAGAAAGTAGAGTGTCACTTATCTCTTAAGTCTATAAGTCAGTGACTCTAATCTCCAAGTTAGAATCTTTCCTTTGGTACTCCTTCAGAGATCTGGACTAATTGCATAAAGTATATCTTCCTACATTGTCATTGATTATGGTTTAGGCCAAAAACTTGTATGTCTTGATATCTGACCCAATCAACTTGAAATCTAGACTTCAAGACTCAATTCAAGAAAAGTCCTTTTTGGTATTGTCTTCAATCATTCTATCTCTTTAACTCAAGGGCTTAACTGAACAAACATGTTCTGTATTGATCACTAAGAAACTGGGAGCTTCATCAATGAAATGAATATTTCTCCCATGTCATGAGGTGTCAAATGCTTAAAATGAATGAAAAGTCATGACAGAGCAATGGTGGCTTGCTGGTGAGTAACTGGGGACTCTGGCCTCTAATCAAGGTGTTTCCTCATGTCAAAAGCCACAGTTACTAACTCTGTTCCTTAATAAAAAAAAAGGAAGGAAGTAATGAGGTACTCACTCTGAGTAACTGGGGATTCAGGCCTCTAATCAAGGTGTCTCCCTAATGTCAAAGGAAGTGAACTACCAACTTACTCATTGATCTTCTTGAAAATCATCTCCAACAAAAATTCCTTGTTGTTATGCAACTAATGGATTGCTTGTCTTCAATACCTTGAGAACACCTCTCTGATTTAGTCTCTTGCTGTCTTGTGGAATAGTTGAATGATCAGCTATATTTGGCCATACTTGTGAACTCCTGCTCTAAATCATCCACTATGTATGCTGATAAACTTGTCTATCATTCTACTTCTCTATTGTGTACTGAAGTCTAAAGAATCTTCTCTTGAGATTAGAAACTCACTTATTCTCTTAAGACCTACTCGTGACTTTCTGCACTAAGAAGTTACTGCCCTGAGTCCTCATGTTTCCAGCACTGTCATACATTCTGTAGTTCTTTTTGCTGATGTCAAAGGGGGAGAGAAGTTTGCAATATCAGTGAGTATTGGTTTTGTCTTGAGAGAAGTTTGCAATATCAGTGAGTATTGGTTCTGTCTTGAGCTTTGAGGGGAGTCATGTTGCTGCTTTGAGGGGAGTCATGTTGCTTCGTGGAAGTCATGGTTATGAGTTGTGGGGGAGATGAGAGTGTGTTGTAGGGAATGTTTAATTCATTTGCATGAGCATGCCTTGAATTTATTTTGCTTGTTGCAGCTGGTATTAACTTCTTGTTGAAACTTGATATTGATTGACTCATAGTGTTGTCATCATCAAAAAGGGGGAGATTGTTGCATCCCTATGGTTTTGATGATGTCTCACACTATAAATCAATCATCTATCTCTAGATTAATGTTGTTTCATCATGTGAGTGAGTACAGTTCATTTGACTGTCAGATATGCATGCTATCTTGATTCTATATGCACTGTTTGGTTAATATGAACAGCAGTGGGTCGACTCATCAGAAAGGGTGGGTCGACGCATCAGAGCATTGATAGCTTGGGCACAAAGTCTATACACCAGCTGGATCCATTTAGTCTGTACATTGGCATATCTTCCTTAAGTCTGTACATCGGGCACCTTCTTACTGAAGTCTACACATTGATCCTAAATACTCTAGTCTGTACACTGCCCGACCAGTCAAGTCTGCACATTGCCAAAGTCAGTTCAGCTCAACCCTATACATCCTTCCAAGCTTCAACTCTATACATTGGATTGTCAAACTTCATGTCTATACACTGGCTGCTGCATTGTCTTGAAGTCTACACATCCGATAGTGTAAGTCTATACATCGCCCAGAGTCTTGTTTGCAAAGTCTGAACATTGCTTCAGAGTTAGCTTCAGCAAAGTCTATACATTCGGTTCCTTGGGCAAAGTCTATACATCGCTTAGTCTGCACATTGCCTTCAGCCCAAGTGCACAAAGCCAAGTCTATACAATGCCAACCCAACACATTGAACAGTTCTCCAAGTCTATACACTAGACTTCATTTCTCTAAGTCTATACACTGGTCTGTGATTCACCAACTCTGTACATTCGATATCTTTTCTTACGCATTGGCCAAGTCCATACATTCAGCTTTTCCCTACGCTTTCCAGGCCAAGTCTGTACACCACTAAGTGTGTACATTGCATGCTGCTCAAACGTTCAATGTTCTTCAAAGTCTGTACAGCATCCGTCTCAGCCAGCGTCTCAAGCTGTGTCTTAGGCAAGTCTGTACATCGGCCTTTTTCGTTCAAGTCTATACATTGAACTGCGTCTTAGGAAAGTCTGTACAGAGGCTTCGATTTACCAAGTCTGTACATCGGCTTCATTCGCTCAAGTCCATACATCCACAGTGCTTTCAAAAGTCTATACATTCACTTGAGCTACACCAAGTATGTACATCGCTGAAGTCTTCACAAGTCAGTACAGTGCTTGAGCATCACAAAGTCCATACATCGCTTCAAGCGATTCAAGTCTATACAGACTGCCTTTACATTCAGAGTCTGTACATTGGTCCACAGCCGATCGTTTCATTCAGCAAGCTTCAAAGTCTGTACAGCCTGTCTGTCTTCATGGATTGTGTGCCTTTCGTGCGTTGACGCACTTGGCTGACTGCGTAGACGCACACCTTTTTGTCTTGCTCACTGCGTCGACGCTGACACTGGATGCGTTGACGCATTGGCCTGCTACCAAGGGCGTGAGCATCTTGCCTGAGGAAGCTGAGGCGACGCTGCTCGATGGAAGTGTTGACGCCTTGGGCTGATGTTCAAAGATCTGTTGATCAACATCAAGTCTGTACAGCATGAAGTCTGTACATTGGTTTTGATTTGAACAGAACGCCTAAGTCTATACATTGCTATGGATTGCCCTGAAATGCTTAAGTCCATACATTGAAGATGCTGAAGACCTCCAAGTGAATACACTCTCACATGATACACACTTGGCTAACTATCGTTTCAAGTCTGTACACTGCTTAGGCTTCGTGAAGTCTACACAGTGGCTGAGCCTTGTAAAGTGTACACATTGGTAACAATCGTTTGCATTGTTCATGTCTATACACTGCCTTCACGTGCATTTTATTCAGTAAGTCTGTACAGTCTCTCACGGTGTGCACACTTACTCTGTTGTGTTTCTAAAGTATATACATTCATGTTGAAAGCCTGAACTAACTAAGTCTATACATTCCATCTGTCTGTCTGCAGGCGATTCAGGCTGATGATTGGGCACGTGAATCGAGGTTGACACCTGACACGTGATCCAAGACAACAGACGCATGACACGTGGATGGCAACCTTGTCAGGATGCTGCCATGTGGTCGAAATTCAAATGATCTGGCCAAAAGTGCATGGGCGGGAACCTGGCAGCCACACGCCATTATCTGCTATAAATATAGAGCTTCATCCTTCAGTAGAAGTTCGATCGTGAAAAGAAAAAGCAGAAGTCATTGCTGAGAGTCTGCACGATCCAGAAAAGAAAAAGAGCAGAGAGTTCCAGATCTGAGAGGAGTTTGTTCGAGAGAGAGAGAGTGTGTGTGGATTGATGAATTGCTTCATTTGAAGCTACATTTGTATTGGGTTTCAGAACCGATTTCCTCTTCATTGGTTTTTCTTTCTATTTTACTTTCATTTATTTTGTTCTTCCATTCTGATTTGAATTCGTTTCCCTCCGGTGTGTGGAGGAAGGGAGTACTACTCCAGTTTCCCTCTGAGTTGCAGAGGAAGAGAGATCGGTGATCTCTGGTGTTGTTAGTGACAGGTTGTCATTAACAGTTTCCCTCCGTGTGTGGAGGAAGGGAGAGGATTCTCCGGTTGTGTTCTAGCTGGGAGCTAGAACAGGTTTCAAGTTCTGTGGGTAGCAGAGCTTGGTCGAGGGATTTGTTTCCCTTGGGTGTTCAAGCTGTGTGGCAGCATGTTGTACGCAGACTGAGTCTGCTATGATCTAGCTTTGCCTAGTGGAATCCTCACTCTAGTTGGAGTGAGGGGGGGATGTAGATTGCGGACTGCAATCGAACCACCTAAAAACCGAGTGCCTCCTCTATGGTTTGCTATTGATTTCTATGCTCTTCATCTGCGTGTCCCTTTGCCTTCAAGTGATCAGTTCTTCACTCTCATCTATATTTCTCTGTGTACGGGTTAAGGAGGTGCGTTAGCAGTAGAATCTATTTTCCGCCTGAGTTTCTGCAAATTGGGAGTGATCTATTCATACCCCCCCCTTCTATATCACTCTTGCTGCGCTAACAGTCGTGTCCATGATCCCATCCCGCATCAATTTGGTATCAGAGCGAGGTTGAGTCTAGGGTGTCAAAAAGAAAAAAAGAGAGTGTCATTTACGTGTAGCCATTAGTCATTGTCTAAGTCGTGTTTAGGGTCATCATTGTTTTAAAACAAAAAAAAAGTGTGTCTTTGCATTCCATCCCAATAACCCAGTATATCAAAAGGTGTTGTCCGAACGTTAGGCTACGCCTATCGGGAAGGCCGCACACTTGCGCGAGTGATCTTCGGATCGATTAACTCCGCCACGTGCTGAGTTTTGGTTACGTCTAGGTGCATCATCTTGTAGTGTGCATTTGCCTTAGTCGGTGTCTCCTACTCCGTGTCTTGCATGCCCACTCGTCGAGGTACTCAATACTCACCCCCACCACCACCTATGGCGGAATCCCGAGTCTATAGTTCCGATGAAGTTGCCACATTGTTTCAAACTCTTGTGGGGAAAATGGATGGGTTGAGTGAGCACATGGATGAGTTAAGTACTCGAGTGGATAGGATGGAAGGAGCGAGTACCCGAGTGAATGGTCTAGGCACCCGCCTAGAAGAGAGGATGAAAGCCGTAGAGGATAGGGCCGCTGGGTCGAACCAGTCTGTTCAAGGATTGGTCGGGAGAGTTGCCGCACTAGAGAGAGGTCCAGCCGAGGCACCACCGATTGCCCCAATCCAAGCACCCGTCCCACCTACACAAGGTCAACCGGAGCCGGGTCAACAACCCGTGACTCCAAGGGTTCAAGGGATAGCTAATAGGAGGCACGAAGTCCCCGAGGTGCATGACTATGAGTCGTAAAATGAGCATCGGGGATATGGTCGTGATCGTCGTCCTATACGGCGTACCCATGACCAAGATATGGATGAACGAGCCATTCAGACCGTTCAGGCCGACCCACCCACCTTTGACGGGTCCTTAGACCCAAAGGTCTATCTTGATTGGGAGGCTGGTATGGACCGATATTTTGAGTGGTTCGAGATGTCGGACCAACGAAAAGTTAAGTACGCCAGGATGAAACTTTTAGGCCAAGCACAAACCTATTGGCGGAACATGGAGAACCTATTGTTTCATCGTCAAGAACCCCCGATCGATACATGGACCGATATGAGGGAGAAGCTTAGGAAGAAGTACCTCCCTACCTCCTACCGCCAGCGTCTTATAGAGAGGTGGCAAAGTCTCACCCAAGGAGATCGGTCCGTCTCTGACTACATCGCCGAATTTGATGAATACTACTTGCGATGTGATGCCACGGAGGAGGATTCCCTTACCGTCTCCCGATTTTGGCGTGGTCTACGCCCGCACCTACGGTATGAGCTTCTCCGCCGCAAGGTGGACAAGTTGGAGGATGCATATCAAGTTGCTCTCGAGATGGAGCAATTCGAGGGAGAGTTTGAGTCTATTCCTCGGTGGATTCCCGCTCCTCCCCGTCGTGATTCCCGTGGCTCCTTAGGTTCATACCCGAGGGGACCCATGGCTCGTCCTCAGGAGCCCGCCCGTCAGGAGCACTTCGCTCCTAGACCTCGACCTCCCCCACCACGGGATCTACCTCCACTCCATCCACCGGCACCCGTTGTCCGTCCCCTAGCACACATGGCCCATCCCCTGGCCCCGACACCTCCCCCGCTGTTGCCCACGGTGCCTACACCTCCACCCTTGTTACCTACGCCCCCTACCCGTCGGGAGGATAAGGGTAAGGCCCCATTTATCGGAGAGAGTAGTAGGTCGCGAGTGCAATGTTTCCACTGTCACGGGTTTGGCCACATTGCCAATGAATGCCCCGCCCGTGCAACCCTAGCCCTAAGGGTTGGAGATACCTTACCTCCTGAGCTTGAGTGTGTCGATTATGAGGCTGACCAAGCACTAGCCGATGAGTACTATGCCTTGGGGGGGGGAGCTGGGCGACTCACCCGTCGCCCAGGATGTCGCCACTTAGTGGGCTTGATGTCACCACCTTAGTCTAGGGTCATATATGAGTCGGTGTGTTTTGCTTGTGTGGTTTGTTTTGTGTGGTTTGTTTGCATAGTTTGTCTGTCGTTTGTCTGCATGTGTTTTGTGCAAGCTCGTTGTCGTTCTCTTATGAGTAAGAGGCGAGTGGACTCATTCGATGAGTATGGTATCGGTTCTACATCTATACCCGGATCAGTCACCTACAGGGACTCAGCGGTGATTCCTAGTGAGTCTTCGAGCTGCTTCCTTCCCTTTGAGAGTGCCCCACCTGGAGTGTCCACCTTCGGCCCATAGCAGTCCGCGCATATCGAGTATTGGAATGAGCAGGTGACGATCACTCGGAGTGGAGCGTACCCACGTTACTTGGTACGGTGACGGATCCGCCGGAGTACTCGAGCATCCATACCCCTACTCGACAAGGTCGAGTTCCTCCCACCCGGGGAGAGTTGATGGGAATCGACGCCGAGCATGTACTTTTTCTTTTGCATTTATGTCCTTTTAGTTTGTGTTTATATCCTTGGGAAATTATGTACGCAAATGTAAGGCTTTATAAGTCAAGGAGTCATTCCCATGGATTGTGTGGGTTTTTATGTAATTATACAGTAGGACCAGCAAGGGGGCCCTCAGCCCATTCCCATTGGTCCATGTCACCTATGTGGGGCTGGTCAACCATCCTAGGTGGCCATCTAGAAGGGTTGAATGTCAAATGCCACATGGGTAGACAAAGGGAGTAAAAAGTCGGTAGGCTACCTACCATGTCAAGCTTGTCTACCACTTGGGTTATTTTATTTTTTGTGTGTGTGTTGGTCGCATTTAATATAGGCCATTCATTCCCCATCCCTAGATCCAATGGTGGAGATTGGATTAGATTGGAGGCATATAAATACTTGTATTTTCCATTTGAATATTAATGAAAGTGAAAAAATCATTGTGCAAGAACCCCTCTCTTGGAGAATTTCGACCTCTCCTCTCTATCCCCCAAGTTTCTTCATCCCCAACCCCCATTCTAGAGTGATATCTCCTTCCCCCCACCTCCGGAGATCATCAGTGCCGCCGCCGCCGCCATCACACCGCCGTGGAGCCGCCTTCGGTGTTCTGTCCATCCTGGATAGAGGCTTCTTTTCCGAATATCTGCTCTCCACCACGTGAAGATCTCAAGCTGCAATTTTTATGGTGTGTTCTTCCCTTGTATCCCAAGCTCCACCAAAATGTTCACGCCCAAATTCCATCGTTTAGTATTTTCCCATTTTCGTGCATCTTTCATTCCTAGTTCTGTTTTATCTCTATCTACAGTGACAGTAGCCCTGTGTTTCTCACCTCTGGCCATCTTTTTGATTTGTCCAAACCCTCCCAATTTTACTGGGAGTTCTGTCCATCACCCCCGACATCGAAAAATTTTCTTAATTTTTTATCAGCCTTCTATCTATTTTTAGAAATTTGTGTTCTTCCTCAGGTACAGTGTTGTCAGCCAGATTCCAGATCCGACCCACTGCTAGTGAAAAAATCATAGAAATTCGTAGCCTTCCCCAAATGCAGATCCAAAAATATTCCTGATTTCATAGCTTGATTTACCACAACTTTTCTGAAAAACAAAACCCCAGATTCGGACGTCTACCTCACGGTCAAAGGCAATCCACAGGAAAGTTCTCTGCTAACCTAAGATTTCAGGAACTGTACAACAGTAACCTTCAAAATTCGCCAATCAGAAGTACAGGCTTGATTATTTTTCTGTAATCACCTTGGGTTGAAGCCCTTCGAAGCATCTTTCCAACGGTGCTGGTTTCGTCGCATTCCGACGTCGGGGCTGATCGCAGCGTCCGTTCTCGCCGGAGCGCGCGCCAGAAAATAGAACCGGCAGGTCCGTGGCCGGTTATTCCGATCGGTGCCGATCGGAGCCGCCCGGCCTCCGGCCGGTGAACCAGCATGCCGCCAGCCCAGGGATCGCTTCCCTAAGTGTCCCTACTACAGCGGTGTCACCAGGTCCCACTCGACCCCTCCGGACAGCACGTGGGCCCCACCGTCACTAGTTCGGGTGCTGCCGAAGAGACGCGAGAAGCCGCCCGTCAACCCGAATTCGGTCCTCCCGGGCCCGTTTGTGTAGCCCTTTACCTCTCTGCGTGGAGTGGGCAGTAATTCATTTGCTATAATATGGTGTATTAATTATCCCGGGAGTACGAGTTTAGGCCGGGTCCGTCTTCCCCACGCCGAGCGCGTGGATGTATCGTTTTCGCTCCCTTCTCGGTATTTTACTTACTTCATATATATTTGTTTATGCCGCTGCTAGAGAGCATGTGTAGGGATATCTAGCTCACTTTATATGTTCATTACCACTGCTGCGAGAGAGTACGTGACCGTCCCGTGACCCGATCCGGGCACAAAAGAGAGCCGATCACCCTAGCTCATTGTCGGTTTCTCAACTGCGCACATCCGATGCTTCCCTCGTTAAGGGACAACCGCGAGCTTGTCGTGTCCATGGTCCCATCCCGCATCATTAAGCTCTTTTTAAGAGAACAAGTATTTCAAGTTTTTGTGGTCTGAGTAGACCGTGAACTTTTCTCCATAGAGATAATGATGCCAAATTTTTAAGGCGAAAATAATTGTTGCCAATTCTAAATCATGCACGGGATAATTTTCCTCGTGACGTTTCAATTGTCTTGAAGAATAACAGATTACTTTTCCATCTTGCATGAGAACGCATCCTAAGCCAATGCCAGATGCATCCGTATATACTTCGAATCTACCACCTTCCACCGGTAGTGCTAAAATAGGAGCTATAGTAAAGTGATTCTTAAGAATTTAAAAACTCTTTTCACATTTCTCTGACCAGACAAAATGATTTTCTTATCTTGTGAGTTTAGTTAAAGGAACCACAATTTTTGAGAAGTCTTTAATGAACCTCCTATAATAACCAGCTAGATCCAGAAAGCTTCTTACTTCTGATACAGTCGTTGGCCGGCTCCAATTTCTGACATCTACGACTTTCGAAGGATCCACAGTGATACCTTCCTTTGACATAATGTGGCCTAGGAATGAAACTTCTTTGAGCTAGAATTCACATTTGTTAAGCTTGGCATAGAGTTTATGTTCTCTAAGTGTTTGTAAGGCTATCTTCAAATGTTCTTCATGTTCCTCTCTTGTCTTGGATTATATCAAGATATCATCAATGAAGACGACGATGAACTGGTCCAGATATGGCTGGAAAACTTTGTTCATAAGTTGCATAAATGCTGCTGGGGCATTTGTTAACCCAAACGGTGTTACCACGAATTCATAGTGGCCATAACGACTTCGAAATGTCGATTTATAATTGTCTTCTTCTTTAATTCTAAGCAGATGATAACCTGATCTGAGGTCTATTTTGGAGAAATACACTGCTCCCGAAGAGCTCATCAATACGCGGCAACGGATACTTGTTTTTGATTGTAAGTTGATTTAGCCATCGGTCGTCTATGCATAGCCTGAGAGTGTCATCCTTCTTCTTGACAAATAGCACCGACGCACCCCAAGGGAATGTGCTAGGTCTAATGAAGCCCTTATCTAGTAGTTCCTGCAACTGCCTCTTTAGTTCTTTAAGTTCCATGGGGAACATCCTGTAAGGGGATATAGAAACAGGTGTTGCTCTTGGAATGAGTTCAATAGTGAAGTTTACTTCCCTCTCGGGTGGTAAACTGGGTAATTCGGTTGGGAATACATCTGGGAACTCATTTATAATAGGAATGTTTGCCAGGACGATTTCCTTGGATTCAGTAATAATGACAGAAGCAAGAAAAGCTTCACATCCTTGCGAGATGAGTTTATAAGCGTGAAGAGAAGATATGATAGTGGGATATTTCTTATACTTGATGCCAAGGAAAGAGAATCTTGGAAGACCTGATTTTCAGAAAGATATAATCCTATTTCGGCATTTAATATTAGCATCATGATCCACAAGCCAATCTACCCCTAAAATGGCATCATAACTTTTCATGTCAAGGCATACTAGGTTTGCGGGGAGATTGTGACCTTCTACTATCACCTCACTATCAGGGTAATATCTAGTAAGTTTTGCTCCAGAACCTAGGGGTGTGGTTATAGCAAGATCCGAAGGTAGAGGAACTGATGCAATTGGTAATATTTTGGCAAACGTAGTGGAGACAAAAGAATGAGAGGCACTAGTATCAAATAGCACAGATGTAGGACGAGAATAAATTTGAAGAGTACCTTCCATAAGCCCACCATCCCTAGGCGCTTCCTCTTCTTCTATGAAATCATTGAGGGGAGCCTGCCTCCTGCATCCACCACCAGATGACTAGTCCTTCATAAGGGGGCAATCCGACATGCGATGCTCTCTGCTTCCACAGCGTAAACAAGCGACGAGGCGCTTCCAGCACTTTTCAACCGAGTGGCCGAACTTTTCACAAAAAGTGCAAGCCGTGGTGACTTGCTCCTCCTCCTTAATCTTCTTATTCTTCTGGGAACTTCCACCGTTCCCGCTCTTGGACCGTTTCCTACTATCACGACTTTTGTGAGGCTTCGCGATGCTGAATTTTTCTTTCTTATAACGCCGATCAGATCGTCGGCTAGACTCTTCTCCTCTTCCTTTCAATTTCTTGACCTTTTTGAAGGTCCTTTCACATAAATATGACTGCTGTACCATTTCCGCATAAGTACAGATGTTTTGGGTCCCGAGCTACTGAATGAAACCGGGTTGTAACCCGTCCATAAACCGATTAGCCTTCAATAGATCGGTACTGATTAAATGCGGTGCATAAGGTGCTAGTCTGGAGAATTGAAGTTCATATTCCGCAACTGTCATCATTCCTTGTTGAAGAGAGGTGAACTCCATGGCTTTTCTTTCTTTCACATGCTCAAAAAAGTACTTAGCACAGAACAAAGTGAGAAAACCATCCCATGTATGAGGTGCATCGGCCGGAGGTGCTAGAACCGACTTCCACCATGTACGGGCATCCTTGTTGAGTTGGAAAGTTGTAAGACGCACCTTCTCTTGATCGTTGCATTGGATGATGTCAAATATACGGTTCATCTCGTCAATCCAGTTCTCTACTTCGTCCGGATTAAAAGAACCAAAGAAACGTGGAGGGTTTAAACTCCAGAAATTGTGATGTAAGTCGCCAGCCCTTGCCCCTACGCCTGCTTGGGCCATAGTTTGCAATGCCTGAGTAAGGCCGGCAACTGTTTGTTGCATGCCATTCCAATCTACGCGATGAGCCATTTGTAAAATAAGGTACCTGAGAGAAATATAACAACTTGTTATTTCTCATGGAATTGGAAGAAAATTTATCTTAAAGATAATTAACTATCTTATCTCAGGCTCTACCCAATTCTCACATGGTATGGAAATTTCTTCCTTAGTCTATAGCTAGGGGTCCTTAAACCTTGGACTTATCCTATGACATGATTCTTCTCCCTAAGTCCTGAGACTTAGGCTCTGATGCCAACTTAACTGTCATGCCCCGAGCCTTTATTACATCGGAAGACTAGCTCGAGGAACGTGAACAGCCGGCATGGTAAGTCTCTTGCAAGCAAGAACGATCAGAGCGCAAGACAATCACACACATAAATGCAATTGCACAATATTTACTGAAACTTCAACTTTCAATTCATTATCAATCAAATATCAAATACAATCACTAATTCAACTTTCTTCATCATACTAGACTCAAAAAATAAGAAAATTACATAGACTCGATCTAAATAATGTAGACTTCCTAAGTCTTCACTCTTTCTTCATTCACTCTCGGACCTGCAATTTGAACGTTCCGAATCCGATCCCGACTCACTTCCATCTCCTGAAAAGATTGGAAATAGTTAATGAGCACACTTGCCCAGTAGCTATCTTCGCATCAACATGAAGGCACTATTAAAGTAATTAATATTTTAGCTCTAGAGAAAATAAGGTAAAATCATGCGAATGCGATCAATCATCCGATTAAACCAAAGTAATAAGATGATCATGTAAGATAGAATGAACGAGTATGAACTAGCAAGAATGTAACAAGAATGCAGCATGGCCTTTCATGAATAAGAATGTACTCGCAAGTTCACATACTTATCACCCAAATATCTTTTGCTTATGAGCAAGTATTTGGTGAATTTTTATGGAATATCATGTAACAAGCAAGAAAGTCATGTATCGTGTACGTGTATCGTGGATTTCACTTATTTATAGAGAAAGTACTCCCAGCGTAATGTGACGCCAGTAGCATCATACCCCATGGTTTATAATAGTATGTTTCCGACAATCAGCCGAGGGGACTAGCATAGAGTCCTTGAACACAATCAGTGCTCGATCGCATCTTCAAGTATAAATCAAGCTATTTCCATGTTTCAAGCAATAAAATTATGGCCAAGAATGTAAATAAGTTCATGGTAACAATAATCAACAAGGAACGCTTCAACTTAGGTCATGAGAGATCAAGGATGATTTAAGACGATGTCATGCTCATGGAAATAACTCGGCAGCATAACGGTACATTTATTATAATTCATAATTTAAATTAAGTATCTTTAGATAATATGCCAAGTCCTAGACAATCAATACTCCATCCATGAACTTAGAATATCAACCCTTTGGTCAAACCTTGGGTTAAAGAATTTAGAACTGTGACGGTCTAATACTGGGCCGTTACATGAACATAACGGTCGAGTGTTGGGCCGTTAGAACGGTTGAATCTAGAAGAAAATAGATATGGACTCAAACAATGTGACGGTCATATATTGGACCGTCATATGTTCTTGACAGTCGAATATAGATCCGTTACATATCCAGAACCCGAAAACATCGATAGTGCTTTCTAACAATTGGGCTTTCATGGTAAAATCAACTCGACGTCTTAGTGGAAATCCCAGGCTCGCAGAGAATTACGGAGGCCTTGAAATAAGATTTCCTAGTCCATTGGAAGGAATATCTAATAGAGAGGTCCTCATGTTCAAGAATATGTTCCTATAGTGCAAAGTGTGAACTAATGGCTATATACCGGAATATATGCCATTTAGTTAAAGAAAATGACTCTATAGAAGAGAAAGAATGTGTAATCATATAAAAGCATGATAAAACTCCTCAATATGTTTTCTAAATCAAGGTTTAAATACAAAACTATAGTGCTTTGGCATGAAATTATCATATACTTGAAAATAACTCTAAAGTACCATAAATCATGCAATTTCTAACATGAATCAACACCTGAACTTAAAAATCATGAAAACAGGTTAAGATCTAATTAACTAGGTATATATATATATATATATATATATATATATATATATAAGCTATTTGAGCCAATCTTAATTCTATCTTAAGTTGATAGAACACAGTGTTGTGTAACGGACTAGTCTGGGCGCGTCACAATATGGTAACGGTCCACTGTAGGTCCGTCGGAGTTCTCAGAACCCTGCAATCGTTTACAGAGGTGTGACGGATCAAGGTAGGTCCGTTACACGTCCCTGGTGATCTTACGATAGACCGTTAGGTCCTCTGCTACCAGAAAATAGAAACTATAAGAACTATAGTTTAAAACATGCCATAGACTAACTTATCATGACAATGAAATAAAGGTCATCTAGATGCATAAGTGACATGGAATTAACAAGAAAATATCTTTTATTTTGGATTTAGGCTAAGGATTGTGCATGTATGCATAGGACTATCAAAACATGATATTGATAAACCATGATTCGTGAAATCTAATAAAACTAGAGGGATTTTATCCCTAACAAGGTGCTTTTGCCGTTCATGAGATAACCTACCATTTTACTGGCTTTAAAACTTCTAATTTGAGTCTTCAAGGGTCGCCCTAGTCCTTTTCTTCCTGGGATTTTTTCGCAACCTCACGTTGCCCTATCTCTCTAATCTCTTGACCTAAAGATGTGAAATTTGGAGGTTAGGAAGATGAAACTAAGAGGAACAAAAAGTTCTAAAGCATCTAACTCTAATTACCTCGTTTAGCTTCTCTAATTTCCTGATCTTCAGCACCCTGTTGTACAGTTTCCTGGGTTGGCATGATGAAACCAGCAACTTTAGAAGATCCTAAGTCCTTGGATACTCGACCTCCTAACATGAAATTTTGAGAGTTGTCAGACCTTAGTATTAGAAACAAAAAGTTCTGAAGGACTTACCCGAGATTATATCTCCTTACCTTGTTTCTTCACGAGCCAAAAGTAAGGGTCGCTCAGTTCAGAACTAGGTTCTATTTATAGAGTTTTGGCTAGGGTTTGAGGATTAGATCGAATCTAGAGTCCTTGTTAAAGCTTAGATCGACTTATAAGAGTCCTTAACACCTCTGATAGTCTTCCCATCTCGATCCCTAAGAGATAGACTAGCAAAAATCTAATCTTTTTGCTCTTTCTTCACTTCACGGAACTAAAAGAGCGTAACGGTCGAAGGTAGGCGCGTTACCTGATGTGGCAGTCGCGCGATAGATCGCTACATCCCATGTGTGCAGAATTCAATAAAATTCAAACTCTTTTGTTTGTTTATCAAAAAAATGGTATTTATCCTTAAAATTCATGAATATGGGTCAAACTTAATGGGCTTGGTCCATAAACCCATTGGGTTTTAACTATTAAAGCTAGATTAGTTATTTAACATAATTGGGCCTTATAATCCCAACAATAATTCATTTGTTAATCTATTTTGCCCTTTATAAATTCTAGAAAATTATATAAATAATCCAGAAATTACTTATAAATTTTGTGGCACTACAGCGGCCCAGGCTTATGCGGGACGGGACGTGTTGCTACACTGCCTGAACATCATCGAGCCACTACACCACCGCCTGATCATGAGGATCAGGGGCGTCCATCAGCCAGAGGTGGAGTTCCCAGTGCGGGACGACAAGCGCATAGGACGCTCCTTGAAGGGACTGAGCGGCGAGATCGACTGGGTCACCCGGGTGATCAACTAGGTGCGTGACTGGATGTGGAGAGGTCGGGTGGTACGAGCCCAAGCTACCAGCGACGAGACCTACCTGAAGGCCTACGCCAGGAGATACGGAGATCAGTTTTTTTGCGACGCCCGGTGACCGATATGACTCCCTAAACTTATGCCTCTTAATTACTTTTAATGCATTGACACCTTGACTTGCTACATGCAGCAAGACCCCCAGGGACAGATAGCGGAGCTCCAGGGTCTCCTCCACTCCACCGTGCAGTAGAGGGATGAGTTCCAACGCGCACTGGAGCTTCTAGTGAGTTTCAAACCTTAGACTTAATATGCAATGTTTATGCACTTGACTGACTAACTTTGATTTCTAAAATGCAGTGAGCTGAGGGAGTACAACAGTCGGGACCGGACGCTCCATCCTCTTCTTCCTAGTCTGCAGGAGATCGAGCCGAGCGGGATGCCGACTTTGCACGGGCGGTTGCTCAGGCCGAGGAGGCCGAGTCCACTCTCGCGGAGAGGGTAATCAAACCAACCGATTTCTTTTGACTAAATGGTATGATTATGCAAATGACTGAACATGATGAATTCTTGTGCAGATGAGGGAGTTGACGATGGCACTGGGCGAGGCAGAGCATGCTCGAGCGGAGGCAGAGCGACTCCGAGCAGAGGCGGCTGAGGTGGTCCATCTCCGCGCAGAGGTGGAGCGACTGAGCGTGGGAGTGGCAACGGCGGCGGATTCTCAGCTAGAGGTGAGGGAGCTGAGAGTTGAGATCCAGGCGCTAGAGAGGGCACTCCGGCTAGTGGGCGGACGGTCCTCCCATAGTGTGTCACAGAGCGTCGCGCGTAGTGGACACCAGGACTACTTCATGGGTTCCTCTGGCTAGCGGAGGAATGAGGAGGATGAGCAGAAACGACAACACCGAGAGGAGGGGAGCACCTCCATGGCCCCGCCGGCGAAGAGGCACGAGGGAACTGGGGACAACGGGGGCCCAGGAGAGGGACCGACTGGGGCGTGACTTGTACTTTCTATATGCACACATGTATATGACCCTATGTTAGTGAATATATTATCTTTTTGTTTTTTTCAAATGCAAAAATGTGTGGATATGAATGCTGACTCACTAACAACGACCTCTACAACTGACAAGAGATTAGGAGAGAGAGTGGGAGAGAGAGGGAGAGAACCGATGATTAAAAACAATCAAAATAGGATAAACAAGGGAAAACGGTCTTATGGAAGGCCGCAAGGAGGATGAAACGGTCGAGCCATGACCGTTAGATGAGCGGGAGAGAAGGCGATAGAAGAGAATAGAAAGCGGTCATCTAACGACCATTTGAGGGAGCCTAGCGGTCGCTCGATAGACTGCAAGGGAGAAGACCCAGTTAAATCCAAGCGGGACTCTCTGTGAGAGTCCTAACCCGTGGGTAGAAGAACCTAATCCATGTTAAGACCTACCCCAACTTAAATTGAAGCTAACTAGCCTCAATTCTAATGCATTAGGACTAGAATCAAAGCCCTATAACTAAGAATATAGCCAGAATTCACAGCTCTCAGAAATCTCTGTTCTATACCTTGAAAAACTCCCTCAAAATCCTCCAAATCACCATGAAGAGGAGCTTTGAAGCTAGCACCATGGGAGAGGTGGTCTATACTGGGCCAAAGCTAGCTAGAAGGGAGCATGGGGAGCTGCAGAGACTAACTTCAATCCCCAAGCACTTGAGCACAAGCCCTTCAAGAGAGGTGAGTTCAAATTAATTTTATGAATTTCCTTAAACTTCTTCTCGTGGCATTCCTTTTCTTCTTTTCCTCTCTTTTCCTTCATTTTCCTAGCTCTTTCCTGGCCCAAGATGCTACTCTAGTTTGAAGCGGGTGGCTCCCATGATAAAAGAACTCCCTTTTGAGGTCCTCTCAATCTTAAGGGCCTAGCACCTTCACCCTTTAGTAGTCCTAGCTAAGAATTTCCAAAAAAATTCCTTAGATTGGCCAAGCATTTCGGCTGTAGTGCAATTATGGCATCTTCAAACACATACTATCATATTCCCAACCTTTGAAGCCATTGTCCTTATAGAGGAGGTAGAGACCTACCTAGCCCTTCCTAAGACTAAGGTGGGGGATGAAGACTTGGTGTGTCACACGGTTGAACCGATAGACCCATCACTCATCTTGGGAGACTTCCTACCTAATCCAAAATATGTGAAGACTATGATTAGCCCTCGCCCTATCCACTTGATACCCTTGGCTCAATGGATCACTTCTTGTTGGGTTCACTGTGCTCCCTCGTTGTCTTTGGTGATGGTTTTGATGATAACAAAATATTGTGTGCAAGTTCTGTGGCAAATGTCCTTTAGTTCTTGCATATCATGAATGTGGTTCTTGCATATTTATCATGGGACATTTGAAGTGTTTTGGGTCTTAACATGCTTTACATGAGTCTTTGGCTCAATTGAGTTAAATGAGATTCATGTTTGCGCTTGGTTGCATGATATTCTTATCTTGCTTAAATGAATAGATTTTCATGTTGCTCATACGATCTTGATTCATGTTGATGGAAATCTTGATATAAGGCATACTATTGTTGCATTGGGCTGAACTTCATATTTTTGGTCTGAACCTGGTTCATCAATGATGGCTGTTTAATCATCTTGATATTTGGCTTAGTATCATTGCTTCGTTGAATGGGTTGAGGGTGCCTCAATATGCATAGACCTATCTTTGGTGTTTTTCTAAAGTGCACCGACCTCATCTTAGTATTTCTATAGATGTGCACTGACATTGGTCATATATGCACCGACCTTGTTTTTGTGTTTTGCCCAATGTGCACCGACCCATCTTACTGTTTCATAGATGTGCATCGACTATCTTTGTGTTTCACTATATGCACCGACCTTGTCTACACCGACCCTATCTATGAATGCACCGACCTGTCTTAGTGCTTTACAAATGTGCACCGACCTATCCTTGATGATTCTCATAATATGCACTGACCTTCACATTGTGCATCGACCTATGTTGACGATGCACTGACCTTAGTCTTCATATGCTTAGACTTGGGCTTTATATGCATAGAATATCAATGAATTGATCTTAACATTTCTGGACTGAACTGGAACCCTTGAGTATCTTGCTAACACAAGTGTAGGTTCACATTGCCTTCAAACCAATGGATCTTTGGTAAGATTGTACCTCTAAATTTGAGTTATAGTTGGCATGAATGGATTGAAGTGTTTCTACATGTATTGGGTTTGCATGTGACATCATGCTTGTTCTTCATGTCAGTTTTGAGGTTGTCTTTTGGTCCTTTAGCTTCCTATGATTCCTTATTGATCTCTAGTCTCATTAGTGCCAAGCTGGTTGTTATGAATGAGTTTCATATACATCATAATGCATGTCCCTTTGGCCTGATTCTTAGGTGAAGGTTGGGTGGTTTGATAGTGCTTGTTATGCTATATTTCAAAGATTGGTTTGAAATTCAAGTTGCTTAACACTTTCATTGGTTTTAGTTGGATTGCATTTTATGATATGCCAATTCCTTGATTTAATGCATGGTAATTTGATCTTAATGTTCCGATGAGGAAAATTGGGGTTTTATTTGAGTTTAATTGAGTTTTCACATATGTCAGTAAAGGTGTCAACTCTAAGACCCGACACTTATTTCAGTATGTGCTGTTTGCTTTGGTTTCTGATATGCAGACAAAAAGTGTCGACTCTGTGAGTCGACACTTTCTATCCCGTGTGTTGTTTTTGTGGTTGGCAAAACGGCTGACAAAAAGTGTCGACTCTGAGAGTTGACACTTGTGTCTTGTGTGTTGTTTTTCTTCTACCGGCAGAACACCTTGACAAAAGTGTTGACTCTAAGTGTCGACACTTTGTCTGGTTCGTCCGGATCATGGTTTTCGGCTTTGATTTCGAGCACCCCATTTCATGATCCGATTGCCATGGCCTGTTTACCCCAATACCCTTAGGGTTTCCCCCATCTATTGCGTGTGTAATTGAAGGGTTTTGAGAGGGGCTTTGTGGTCTTTTATTGCTGCCTTCTTGATGGTATATGTATGATGCGATCTCCATCGAAGGAGCTACTGCTCCTGGGCTAATATTGTTCTATCTATTGTAGGTGAAGGAGGACAAGGGTGAGGGCACCGTTCTACTTGGAGGTGGAAGAAGAAGAAGAGGAGAATGCATCAACGAGCCTATATCTGCCGATCTGAATCAGCTGGGAGCAAGGTCGCTGAACCATTCTCCCTAGGGCGTCTTCTACGAGCTTGAGTGACTTCCACTCTACGAAAAAATATCTCTAGCGCACCCTACTACTCTAGAGGATGGGTTTTACTGTAGATTTGAGGGGGAATATTTCTTCTATCATCTCTACTCTTTTATTTGAACATAGATTCATAATGTGTGTGTTTATTGTATGTCCTTTCTTTTCATAGAACTTGATATACTTTCGTTTGTGGACAGAGCTGCGTCTCTAAGTGTGTTGTTTCATTGTGGGGTGAGTTTCCCCGAGTCCGTGTGTGAAGACGGAGCTGCGACTCCGTGTGGTTTAGTGTCCGGGGTGTGTTCCCCAACTGCATGTGTGTGTGCTGCAGTGGCAGCATCTTGGGGCTAGGCCCCGTGTGTGTGCTTTACTACGGAAGCATCGTGTGTGGTGTTGGGGCTCATCCCCGTGTTGCTACGGTTCGTAGCGTGGTAGTGAAGCCTCACCGGGTTCGGTGAGGGGTGGACGTAGGGAGCCCGTTGTTGTCCCGAACCACCTAAAAAACTTTGTGTCCTTTGTGAATGCATGTGTGATTGTCCATTTCCTCTATCTCTGTTCACAAGTCAATTTATAGATTTTTATTCACTGCTCTACTACACACTACTACCTCTGCTATTTGTATTTGGGCATGGTTAACTCGTTCTTTGCATTGTATATCCGTGTGAGATCGGAAAGATTGAGAGCATTCTTTTAATCTCACTTGAGTTTATGCTAATTAACGTAGTTAATTTTAATTCCACCGTGATCAGTTTAGATTATTTTTAAAATCTGCCTTCTAGACAAAGGGGACAATTCAACCCCCCTTCTTGTCCGCCATCTATTCTAGGCCAACAATTGGTATCAGAGCCTAGTCTCTAATTTTTATTCAGCGGACCTCACGGTCTAAGAGAAAAGATCATTTCATGATGGCTGATGTGAATTCAGTTCATGTATTTGATGGTTTTGATTATGCTTTATGGCTTGAAAAATTTTGTGTTTGGATTACTAATTTTGATCTGAAGCTTATGAAGCTAATCACTCATGGTCCTCATGTTTTGCCCAAAAATGAGTTAAGATGGACGGATGAATATAAGAGAATGAATTCTGATAACTTGTTTGTTTTGGATGCTCTTAAGGCTGCCTTGGACACTAATCAATTTCAATTTGTTTCATCTTGTAGGTTAGCCAAAGAGATCTGGGATGGGGTAAGTGAAGCCCAAGAAGAAAGACGTAATAGTGAGTGCCTCGTGACAAATGGTGAGTTTGAGCATCAAAGCGAAGAGAGTTCAAAGGTAAACTCTGACTCTGATGAAGAAGATGAGCTTAGCTATGATGAACTGATGAATGCTTTTGACGAGTTGTTTCATAGATATAAAACCATGAAATCTGAGAATCGAAAATTGAAAAAGAAACTTGATGAATCTTCACATGTTAACACTTCATGTGTTAAGTGTTCCGAAAGTGAAAGTACTAGTGTCGATAATTCTTCATGTGGGAAATGTTCTGAACTTAAGAACTTGAATGAAAATTTATTGCATGAAGTTGATAGTCACAAAGAAATAATTGCTTGTTTGAAAAATGAAAATTCTGCTCTGAAGAATAAAATCATTCAAATGGAGAAAATTGAAAATGATCTAAGAAACAAAATAGAATTGAATTCTGTTGACCATGATTTGAGCAGCGAATTGATTTTGAATGACAAACTTGCTAAGGAGAATGAAGAGTTAAAGCATTTAAACATAGCTATATCTGAAAAATTATTTACTATTGAAAAAGGAAAACATGTGGTTGATGATGATTCTAAAAATGTTCATATTTTGGAACAAGAAGTTGCAAGCCATAAAACTATCAATTCTATGTTGACTGATAAACTTGCATTGTGTGAAGAAGAGCTTGCTAATTGTGAATTGCACATTTCATCATTGGAAAATCAAATGAAAATTCTAAATGTGTCTTTGTGTTTGTGTGATAAAAAAAATGAGAAACAGAGAAATGTCAATGATTAATCTTGTATGCATGCAAAACCCTCTACTGTTAAACATGTTCATGCATCAAGAAAGAGAATGAATGTCTCATATTTTTACTGCGGAAAATATTGTCATGAAATGTATGATTGCTTCTTGATGAAATCTGATGATGATATGGCATTGAGATCAAGAATGAAAATAGTTGCTGGTTCTAAAGATCATGAAAAACCCATGAAGAAAAACTTCAATGCTCATTGCTTCTACTGTGGTTTACGTGGTCATGTCATTGAAAAATATTTCACAAAGAAAAATGATGATAAATGGTTTGCCAAAAAGAAGTTATCATGTCATTACTGTGGTGAACGTGGACACATGATGAATAATTGTTCCTTAATAAAAGATGATGAAGAATGGTTCATTAAAAGAAAATCTTCGTATTGCTATTATTGTGGTGAGAGTGGTCATTCTATGGATGATTGTTCAACAATGAAAACTGATGATGATTGGTTTGCTAGAAGATACAAGAATCCATCTGTTCATGCTAGAACTAATCCCTCGGGACCCAAGATGGCTTGGGTACCCAAATGTTCAAAATGAGAATCTATTTTACAGGGGCGCCTTAAGACCAGGGAAAGTCAATAAATAAAGGACTCTCAAGGCGAGGAACAAAAATGGTTTGGTTTTGAAAGTCATTTTGCTTAGGTTCATTTTGAAAGATCTACAATGGTAAAAACTGAGTTTGGAGCTATTTTAAATTTTATGAATAATAATGCAGTTTTGCTTACATAGTTCACATACTTAACCTCTGGCACATATCATACACATCCTTGCATGTTTGTAAATAGGGATTATCTTTGATCATCTGTCCATTTACATGCGTATACTTGCATACATAGAAAACACATGCACATATCCTTGCATACTTGTGAATAGAAATAATTTCTAATCAACTCTGCATTCACGTGCATATGCTTATGCATACCTTCAATTTTTATGTGCTTGAATGTCATGATTCTTCGGTATATAAAATGGGGTTTGTGGAAGAGTGGATTACGTCCACTTGGAAGAACTCCATATGCGTGAGTAGGGTCCTAGGACCTCCACCTCCGCCCCGTACCAGAAATCATATTGCTTGAATTAATTTCCAAAATCCTTGTTTGCATGCATGTATATATATATTCCTAGAAAAATAATTTCTTGAAAATCTTCTAAGACCTCACCTCCTTGATAAATAAAACACAGTGTTCTTGATCTTTTGTGAACCATGGCATATACAAAGGAGGAGGATTTACTTCTAATTATGCATACATTTAGGGGGAGTCATGACTATGTCTAGGTAAATTCACTTTTAACATACAAAGCAATTACCCATACCTTATTCAAAAAATGATGCATATGACTTTGATTGATAAGGATTTCAGAAATTCCTTTTAACACTTCAAGGAAAATAAATTTCTACATGGAAATTAAGAGAATCGTGAGGAAAAATTTGCCTACCCCGCCAGCTTCAATAAGTGGAATGTCTAACCAAGTAGTCGGGAATTCCCACTGAAATAAATGAGGAAACTCGCTTCGAAAGTTGAAACAAAAATCCACATTGCGTGATGAATCCTAGTAGTCGAAAAATCCCATTGAGATATATGAGATGACTCGCATCGAACGGTGAAATCCAATAAAAGAAAAGCAAATAAAAAAGGGGTTGTGTGAAGCTACCAAAAGTCGAGGATCAAAATGGAAGTGTAGGAAGGAAATAATCCTCTAGTATTTTTTAGAAATTCTGTTCATATCCATATAATTTTGAAGTTGATTGCTCATTTTCACAAATTTTAATTTTGGATGTTATTGTGACTGTATATCTTGAATTTATTCTTATCATGGTTTATGCAATACCTTTAGCATATGAATGCACCACCTTTTTTGATTATGCTTATGTCTCACATTTCGATTTTGAATGAACTGTTCAGTTGTTAACCCCTTACCCCACCGAGGGGGAGTAATAGAGATACTTGTCTGCATGACTCTAATGTTTGCTTTCTTGTATGCTTACCTGCATACCTCATTTCATACTACAACTCGCATAGATGCATCTTTAGATCATACATGTAAATAACAGGTTAAATAATCCCATTGTCAGTCAGTTTTTGTTCATGACAATAGGGGGAGAATAATATGCTCCTTAGCATAATACATTTTGTGCATAGCTTAGTCTCACATTCTGCATATAGTTTGAAAATTGAGCATCTACACATATTTCAAATTTCAGTTCTAGATACATGTTCATAGTTTCATACATGCTCTTAGTTTTATACTTATTCATAAATTTCACACCTTCCTTTCATGGTAGGTTCATGCTGGGTTCATGCGCCATTCGTGTTTGAAAACTCCACCTCTGTTCCTCTTTTTCCCCACTTTTTGATAATGTCAAAGGGGGAGAGATTTTTGGTGACCATAATATTTTGTCATCATCAAAAGGGGGAGATTATTGGGTTCACTGTACTCCCTCGTTGTCTTTGGTGATGGTTTTGATGATAACAAAATATTGTGTGCAAGTGCTATGGAAAATGTCCTTTAGTTCTTGCATATCATAAATGTGGTTCTTGCATATTTATCATGGGGCATTTGAAGTGTTTTGGGTCTTAACATGCTTTACATGAGTCTTTGGCTCAATTGAGTTAAATGAGATTCATGTTTGCACTTGGTTGCATGATGTTTTGATCTTGCTTAAATGAATAGATTTTTAAGTTGTTCATACGATCTTGATTCATGATGATGGAAATCTTGATATAAGGCATACTATTGTTGCATTGGACTGAACTTCATATTTTTGGTATGAACCTGGTTCATCAATGATGGATGTTTAATCATCTTGATATTTGGCTTAGTATCATTGCTTAGTTGAATGGGTTGAGGGTGCCTCAATATGCATAGACCTATCTTTGGTGTTTTTCTAAAGTGCACTGACCTCATCTTAGTATTTCTATAGATGTGCACTGACCTTGTTCATATATGCACCGACCTTGTTTTTGCATTTTACACAATGTGCACCGACCCATCTTACTATTTCATAGATGTGCACCGACTGTCTTTGTGTTTCACTATATGCACCGACCTTGTCTGCACCGACCCTATCTATGTATGCACCGACCTGTCTTAGTGCTTTACAAATGTGCACCGACCTGTCCTTGATGATTCTCATAATATGCACTGACCTTCACATTGTGCATCAACCTATGTTGAAGATGCATTGACCTTAGTCTTCATATGCTTAGACTTGGGCATTATATGCATAGAATATCAATGAATTGATCTTAACATTTTTGGACTGAACTGGAACCTTAAGTATCTTGCTAACACAAGTGTAGGTTCACATTGCCTTCAAACCAATGGATCTTTGGTAAGATTGTACCTTTGAATTTGATTTATAGTTGGCATGAATGGATTGAAGTGTTTCTTCATGTATTGGGTTTGCATGTGACCTCATGCTTGTTCTTCATGTCAGTTTTGAGGTTGTCTTTTGGTCCTTTAGATTCCCATGATTCTTTATTGATCTCTAGTCTCATTAGTGCCAAGCTGGTTGTTATGAATGAGTTTCATATACATCATAATGCATGTCCCATTGGCCTGATTCTTAGGTGAAGGTTGGGTGGTTTGATAGTGCTTCTTATGCTATATTTCAAAGAGTGGTTTGAAATTCAAGTTGCTTAACACTTTCATTGGTTTTAGTTGGATTGTGTTTTATGATATGCCAATTCCTTGATTCAATGCATGGTAATTTGATCTTAATGTTTGGATGAGGAAAATAGGGTTTTATTTGAGTTTAATTGAGTTTTCACATATGTCAGTAAAGGTGTCAACTCTAAGAGTCGACACTTATTTCGGTATGTGCTGTTTGCATTGGTCTCTGATATGCAGACAAAAGTGTCGACTCTGTGAGTCGACACTTTCTGTCCCGTGTGTTGTTTTTGTGGTTGGCAGAACGGCTGACAAAAAGTGTCGACTCTGAGAGTCGACACTTTTGTCCTGTGTGTTGTTTTTCTTCTACCGACAGAACACCTTGACAAAAGTGTCGACTCTAAGAGTCGACACATTGTCTGGTTCATCCGGATCGTGGTTTTCGGCTTTGATTTCGAGCACCCTATTTCATGATCCGATTGTCATGGCCTGTTTACCCCAATACTCTTAGGGTTTCTCCCATCTATTGGGTGTGTATTTGAATGGTTTTGAGAGGGGCTTTGTGGTCTTTTATTGCTGCCTTCTTGATGGTATATGTATGATGCGATCTCCATGGAAGGAGCTATTCCTCCGGGGCTAATATTGTTCTATCTGTTGCAGGTGAAGGAGGACAAGGGTGAGGGTGCCGTTCTACTTGGAGGTGGAAGAAGAAGAAGAGGAGAACGCATCAACAAGCATATATCTGCCGATCTGAATCAGCTGGGAGCAAGGTCACTGAACCATTCTCCCTGGGGCGTCTTCTACGAGCTTGAGCAGCTTCCACTCTACGGAAAAATATCTCTAGCGCACCCAACTACTCTAGAGGATGGGTTTTACTGCAGATTTGAAGGGGAATCTTTCTTCTCTCATCTCTACTCTTTTATTTGAACATAAATTCATAATGTGGGCGTTTATTGTTTATCCTTTCTTTTCATAGAACTTGATATACTTTCGTTTATGGGCGGAGATGCATCTCCGAGTGTGTTGTTTCATTGTGGGGCGAGTTTCCCCGAGTCCGTGTGTGAAGACGGAGCTACAACTCCATATGGTTTAGTGTCCGGGGTGTGTTCCCCAACTGCGTGTGTGTGTGCTGTAGTGGCAGCATCTTAGGGCCAGGCCCCGTGTGTGTGCTTTGCTGCGGAAGCAGCGTGTGTGGTGTTGGGGCTCATCCCCGTGTTGCTACGGTTCATAGCGTTATAGTGAAGCCTCACCGGGTTCGGGGAGTGGTGGACATAGGGAGCCCGTTGTGGTCCCGAACCACCTAAAAATCTCTGTGTCCTTTGTGAATGCCTGTGTGATTGTCCATTTCCTCTATCTCTGCTCACAGGTCAATTTATAGATTTTTATTCACTACTCTACTACACACTGCTACATCTGCTATTTGTATTTGGGCATAGTTAACTTGTTCTTTGCATTGTATATCCGTGTGAGATCAGAAAGATTGAGAGCATTCTTTTAATCTCACTTGAGTTTATGCTAATTAATGCAGTTAATTTTAATTCCACCATGATCAGTTTAGATTGTTTTTAAAATCCGCCTTCTAGGCAAAGGGGACAATTCAACCCCCCTTCTTATCCGCCATCTATTCTGGGCCAACACTTCTCATTGTAAAAATAAATATGGGTGATATGAAGCCATCGTAAAAGCTACTTCCATTTGTTTGTGAGGGGTCTTACTCTTTTCTACCACAGACCACCTCTTAGACATTCAGAATCTCAACATTATTAGTGGGTTGTGGCATGGTTTATCTATCTCTCAAGCCATCCTTTCTTACCTCTATGAAGGCCTTTGTTCAGCTTCACTAGTTAGTTCAGCTTCACTAGGGGGTCCCCTCTTCCGGTCAATGATCATCCTTGAGTGTTGGATGGGAATTAGACTCAAATTTACACCCAAGGTGGACTTTTCTTAAGCTAGCCACATATTCGGGAGCCACCCACTCTACTTCATAGGAGGTGCATCTGGATTTTCTTCACAGGTTGAATGTCGGACTGCGGACAAGAAAACATGGGATGATTGGTGCCTCTTCCTCAACACCTTGCTAATTGACAAGTTCGTGATGCGACCTCGAGCTCTTCAAGGCACTACTCTCAGATTACCCCGATGACTGGGCCTAGACCTGCAACTAGTGGGGAATACTACCTTGGCGATCTACAACCCGCACCGGTGCTATGCACAAGTCAGACTTCCCCGCACTACGGTTCAAGCACTATCTCACTACCCTCCCCTTCAAGCTAGGAAGATCGGGACCGAGGATGATGAATGAGCAGTCCGGAGCACTCTGACCATGTGGGAGATCAGCCGAGTCCGTACCTTGCAAATGGAAGTGACAGAGAAAGGAGAAGAGTACCAAGCTTATGTGAAGGAATTGCGCAACATCCGGCCACGTGTGGATGAGAAATTGAATGTAGCTTGAACTCCATGATCATGAATTTTGAATTTTATTGATGGAATGATGTATCATGCACTTTACATGAATGGAATAAAAGATTGGTTTGAAAGATGTGCAATAAAACTATTCTTTTAGCTTGGTAATTTAAATAAGACAGAGTTCTCTGTTTGACAAGCGGTCTAGCAAAGGACCGCCAGGACCACCTAACGGTCTAGCGATAGACCGCAAGGGGAAGAGGCACAGGGAAACTGTGTATTTTTAACTCTCGGGTGGGGCATGCGGTCGCCATCAGACCGTCAGAAGGAGGCTAACGGTCTATCGAAAGACTGCTAAGAGAAAGGAATAGAAAAATCAGAATTTTTGATTCTCGGGTGAGGAAAATGGTCTCCGTGTGACCGCTAGGGTAGATGAAGCGGCCTAACAAAAGACCGCAAAGGGACCTGAGATAGAGAAACCTGTGAGCCTTGAATCCTGGGGCAATGGAACCTGTGCCTGCACACATTTAAACAAGTAAACAAGTCAGATCCGTTCTTAGGCTCTACCCCTTGCCTGCAGCAAGTTAGATAATGACCCATCCTTGATATTTGGTCAAGGGGTGGAGCCTTATTAAATAGGCGAGATGTAATGAAATGTATAAATGTAATGCATGCTATGCGAGGATGATGGTATTTTTGGTTTTCAAAATATCTGATTTTTTTAGATTTTGAAATATCTGATTTTTTAGATTTTGAAATATTTGATTTTTTTAGATTTTGAAATATTTGATTTTTTTAGGATTTTGAAATATCTAATTTTTCTTTGTATTTTGAAATATTTGAATTTTTTTAGATTTTGAAATATCTGATTTTTTGAATTTAGAATATCTGATTTTTTGATTTTGAAATATCTGATTTTTTTGTATTTTGAAAGGTTAGCTTCATCCCAGCAACGAGAGCCCTACCTATCTTACTAGGAATCTTCTGAGGTTAGCATGCTCTTAAAGTAACAATCCCCGATCGGGGCCATCTATATGATGGCGCTTCTATCGAGGCCATACCCAGGGTACAGTTTAGTCCTAAAAAAGAAAAAATGAATTCGGGAGGTAAGCTTATGCCAGGTATAGAGATTTTTAGGGCTTGAATCCTTCTCATGACAACCCCTTCAGAGATTTAGTCTATTGCGCTGGGGCTTTGTGTCCGTTATCGAACCTTCATCCACCCTAGGCACGCATACGACTGGGCTCATAATGTCCCACGGGGAATCTGTACTGTCACTCTTGCCATGCCTAGTTTCATAGTTTTTGGAGCTTTCTGAACTTTGAGCTTTGAGCTTTTGAAATGAGCTTTTGGCTTTGCTTTGATTTTTTTGCTTCTCTTCTTTTCTTTTCTACGGTGTTACTGTTGCTTTTTCTTCTTATGGAATCAAGTCATAACGGACTGCCCCTATTTGAGACCTCCTTTCATCAGGGTGTCTAGAGCAGTTATCGCCCCCGTATTTGCCTCTTGCCCCTAGATTAAGCCGAAGAGAGAAACATACAGGGACTTTCACCTCCCCCAAGCATGGCTAGGGAGAAACGATGTTTACGTAAAACTGGAAAACCCGACCAGGGATGTCGTGAAGTGTGTGAATGCCAAGCTCGGAATCATCCTTCATGGTCGAGGAAAGGAACACCTCGCTACCGGGCTTTCATTAGCCTGACTCTAGGGGGGAAAGCATTTAAGATACAGCCAATTCCAGGCGTGAGACAGCTCCTCACCTTCCACATTGACTAGGCGATATGCGTTCCATGAATATGTTTCTCTAACGACAAATGGTCCTTCCCAGTTAGGTTACAATTTAGACCTAGGACTTCCGGATCTAATGAATTTACGTTTCAAAACCATATCACCTATTTGAAATTTGCGTTTGATTACCTTCTTTTGAAAATCACGTGAAACTCTCTTTTTAAAACAGACACGTGATCGGCCGCATTTGGCAACTTCTCATCCAAGAGTTCCAGCTGGACGAGCAACGCCTCTTGATGGTCATTGAGATTAAGTTCCTTATCGAGTTGTACCCTGAAGGAAGGGATCAAGATCTCATATGAGAGCACCGCCTCCATCCCGTAAGTAAGAGCATAGGGGGTTTATCCCGTAGGAGTACGGACGGAGGTGCGGTAAGCCCATAGAGCTTCCACTAATCGTTCAGGCCAATCAGAGAATTTGTGAGATTCACACTTTTTCTTTATGATTTTCAGAAGGGTTTTATTAGTGGCTTTGGCTTGACCGTTACCTTGAGGATAATATGGAGATGAATGATACAATGAAATATTGAAGTTCTTACAAAGGTCCTGGAGCTCTTGAGAGATGAAATGGGGTCCATAGTCAATGACGATGCTGCTTGGCACTCCGAACCACGAGATGATATTCTTCATGATGAAGCGATACACCGTGGTAGCTTTGATCTCCGCGTATGCTTCTACTTCGGCCCACTTGGTGAAGTACTCAGTGGCAGTAAGGATGAAAGATTTCTGTTTGGTCTGAGAATTGGGATCATCGAGCGGGCCAACAATGTCGAAAGCCCACATAGAGAATGGCCAAGGAGCAGAGAGAGGATGAAGAGATGAAACAGGAGCATGGATTTTATCAGGGTGGAGTTGGCATTTAATACACCTCCGGACATAGAGGGAACAATCTCCCTCTAGAGTGGGCCAATAATAACCCTGCCTAAGAAATTTTTTTTCTAAAGCCTGGCCATTGACATGACCTCCACACTCACTTGAATGGGCTACCTCGGCTACCTTCCAAGCTTCATCATCATCTAGACATCTCATGAGCATTCCATTGAGAGCACACCTATATAGTTCTCCAGCAATGATACTGTACTTCGAGGCAACTCTTCTAATAGCCTTACGCTATTCATCACTTGCCCCTTCTGGGAACGACCCATCTCTACAGTATAGCTCGATTTCATGGTACCATGGCAATTCTTCTTCCTCCAGAATCTCTTCTAACTTAGTTAAAGACACTTTTTTCAAATCTTCCTTCTCAGCCCTCGCTTCTATAGTTTTCCTATGGTTGTCGTACCAGGGATCCTGCAGAGAAGGGGCATCCAATCTCTGGATGACGATGGCCTCAGTACTTCGACTGAGAGGGAAGGACAAGGAGGAAGCGAGAGATGCCAGCACGTCAGCGAGGATATTCTGAGATCGAGGAGTATGGATATAGATCAATTTGTGGAATTACCTAGCCAAGAGAGTGACCAAATCCTGATATGGCTTGAGCTTCAGGTCACGAGTGCGGTAAGTGGACAGAACTTGCCAAAAAATGAGCTGAGAAGTTCCTATGATGTTCAAATAACGCGCACCCAAAAGATAGGCGTACTTCATTCTAGCTAGGAGAGCTTCAGACTCAGCAATGTTGTTTGTAGCAGAAAAATAAAGCTAATATGCAAAGGGAATCGTCACCCCTTCCAGAGTGAGGAGAACGGCACCTATCCCTTGGCCTTGAGAGTTAAGCACACCATCGAAGTGCAGAGACGAGAAGAGATGATGAGTAATAACGGAGAGATGCTCATCAGGGAAATCGTCCTGAATAGAGTCCGTGCAGGGGTGCTCAGTGATGGCATATCCTTTGATTACCTTCTGAACAACGAATGTGATGTCAAACTGAGAGGGGAAGCTCTGCCAGTGAGCTAACCTACTAGAAAGGATAGGCTTTTCTAAGAGATAGCGAATTGGGTCCATTCTAGAGATCAGCCTAACTGGGTGGGCTAGAAAGTAGTGTTTCAGCTTCTGAGCTACCCAAACTAAGGCAACACAGGTTTTCTCCATGGCAGTGTACTTGGCCTCTGCGGGATTAAATAACCTGGAGAGGTAATAAGCCGCCTGCTCTCTGCCTTCGTCATCTACTTGTGCCAAGATAGCCCCTAGGGAGTCCTCGATGACAGAAATGTATAGGATTAGGGGTTTCCCAGGGACAGGAGGTTGCAAAATCGGGGGATTAGACAAATATACCTTTAAATCCTCATAGGCCTTCTGACAGTCTTGGTTCCATTCAAATTTGACCCCCGTCTTTAGCAATTCATAAAACGGGTGGCACCTCTGAGAGTGTTGGGATATGAATCTTCTGATGAATTACAATCGTCCAATCAATCCTCGAAGTTCCGTGATATTCTTGGATGGAGGCATGTCCATGACGGCCTTTGCTTTATTAGGATCAATTTGAATCCCCCTTTTACTAACTATGAGGCCTAGCAACTTCCCTGAAGAGACTCCAAAAACACACTTCTTCGGATTCATTCTCAACTGGTACTCCCTAGCTCTCTGGAGTACCTTAGCTAGAATAGAGGGGTATTCCTATTTAGTCCTTGACTTCACCAAGATATCATCCACGTAAGCTTCCATGTAAACATGCATCATATCGTGGAATATAGCCATCATCGCCCTTTGATAAGTGGCACACGCATTCTTCAATCCAAAAGGCATTACCACATAGCAATACGTGTCCCAAGGCGTGGTGAAGGAGGTTTTCTCTTGATCTTCAGGAGCGAGACAAATTTGATTGTAGCCTGAATAAACGTCCATGAATGACAATGCTTCGTACCCAGCGGTATTATCTACCAACACGTCTATATGAGGCAGCGGGAAATCGTCTTTGGGAGATGCTTTGTTTAAATCCCTGAAATCAATACAAATTCGCACCTTTCCATCCTTCTTGATGACAGGGACTATATTCGCCACCCACTGAGGATATAAGAAAACTCTAATGAACCTGGCCTTATGTAATTTGTCAACTTCTTCCTTCATTCTTAAGGCCATGTGGGGGTGAAATCTTCTTAATCTTTGTTTAACAGGTGTTGCCCCTGGCTTAAGAACTAGTCGGTGTTCCACCAAAGAGGGGTCAAGACCCGGCATGTCCTCGTAAGACCAGGTGAAAGAATCGTTGTAGTCTCTTAGGACCTTGACTAAATCTTCTTCAACTTCTGGGGGGGAGACTAGAGGCAATAATAATAGGCCTGGGGTCCTCTTCAGTTCCTAGATTTATTTCTTTCGTTGGTTCATCCACTGCTGACGATGGCTCATCAAATCTCTTTAAGCCCTGTGCATACAAATCGACAGTGTCGTCTACTTCGCTATCCTTAAGATCAACTGGGTCCTTTTCATCCATGACTTCATAGACTCCCAATCCGTCGTCACTCGACACCCCGCCTTGCTCCTTGTCTTCTTCGATCACAATCGTTGTAGTTATGAACTCTGGGTATTAAAGAAGAGCACTACATCTCTGAGCTAGATCCTGTAAGAACCTATCAGGAATGGATTTAGGATGTCACGCCGGCGGGCGCGGCTCAGGCAAGGATGAGTTAGACTACCTAGAACAAGATCTGACTTTTCTAGACTTAATAGACTCTACTACCCTAGACTCGACGGACCCTACGTCTAACCTAGGAGAGAGAAAATCTAGTGGAAGGGAGGCAGTAGGGGCCTCATGCCCCTGGGAGGAGGATGGAGAGAAGATAGTGTAATCTTCCACTGAAATCTCTGTTTCAAATTTGACGTTTTTTTTGGATATCAGTGGAAAGCATGCAACAAGATGGAGAAGAAGGCGGAGGAGGGAGCCTAAGGGGATACATGGACGGACAAAAGAGATCGAGAAAAGGATCAGAGGAGGAGAAGAAAGGAGTGGATAGATCAACCGGCGGACAACAACTGCATGTCCTAATAATGAGAAAATCAGTAGGAATCTCAAGTAGGAGCGGAATGATAAAGAAAGGAGGTGAGCGGGGTATGGACGCCAACTTTTGAAAGAATGAGAACAAGCGAGAAGGAGACAAAGTGAAAAGAATGGGTGAGCTCCCCCTTTCCCGTGGGCGGATGGATGGCCTATAATGCACAAGCCGCACCTCCTGGTTTCTTTGGTAGCTATCTTCATCATGAAATAACCTTACAAATGCCTGGCTGAAGTCGATCATATCATCAACAGGTCCCTTTCAAAGCACTGGCGGGTTGTCAACTGCATAAGCTGTATCTTCTTCTTTGGGCTGACTTAGTGATGCTTTCAATGTGCCTGGCTGGAGAGGGCCCCTGACAAAATGTTGGCAGTAGTCCCAGGTCAATGGTCTAGAGTCACCTAAAACTGAGAGTGAGGATTCTCGATAACCGAGGCCCCTCCTGTTCATTTCCCTGCCTTTGGGGTCCGGTTTGGTTCACCCCTATAACTGTGCGTCGAGACCTCTTCTCGGCTGATAGCCCAGCTTTAATATCATGTTCCAACCCTTTGAATCTCGTATCTGGGGCTTCACTTTGATGTTGACTGGCACCGTGGTGGGTTTGCGTGGCGCAAAGGCCCATGAAAAATCGAGGTCTAAGACTGAGATGACAGGCCGGTTACTGGGCCATAGTGTTGGAAAAATCCTTTCTGAGACGGCTTGGACTGATTGGACGGTGGATATGGTTTTCACTTTAACCACCCTCCCCTGAAAAGGGAATTTGTGGCACTGATGAGTGGTGGATGGTACGACATTAAGATTGTCAATCCACGGGCGACCCAAGATGGCCTTGAACAAAGAGTCGATGTCCAGCACATAAAACTCAATTGGCATTGTAAGAGGCCCAAGCTCAGCTTGAATGGTGACTACCTCGTGACATGCCCTTCTGGAATTATCATATGCGGCAATAGTAGTCGGGGTCGGCCTTAGTGAATCTTCTAACAAGTTGCAGGCCCTTAAAGTGATGAGAGGGCAGACATTGATAGAGGCCCATGTGTCTACCAACGCCGCGTCTATGCTTACTTTGTTTAGGATGATAGAAATGTATAGCGGCATCTGGCGTGCCTCAGGAGGTGCTAGCTCAGTCTCAGAGAATGTGATTGCCGGCCCCTTGGAGATGGTAGCCAGGGCTATCGGTAAGCTATCTACTACCATGTCCTCATTTACTATAACCTTCTGCAAGAAATTGCGAAGTGCATCTTGGTGAAGTGTGGACCTCTTGATCAATTCTAGCACAGAGATTTTAGCAAGCACCATGTCCAGATGATGTAGCAAATCATATTGTGTACCCGACAGTGGATTTGCCTCCTCCTAATTAGCAGCTTGTTGTGAGGACTGGGGAGTGGGTGCAGGTGCACCAGTGGAAGGATAGTTTCTATGGAACAAACGCCCGCTCCGTAGGGCAAGGTTCTGGGCCGGCACGGCGTCAGATGGGCTCGAGATTAGAGGTTTAATGGGCCCAACGGGGTGGATGAATGACGTGGTGGAGGGTGTAGTGGAAGTAATGGAGGTAATAGGAGTAGTAGTGGAGATGGCAGGTTGCGGAGGGAGGATGACTGGTGAAGAGTTAAGTGAAGGTGAGGTAATGACGGGGGTAGGCATTGGCGGTGAAGTGGAGATAGGTGGAATAACAGGGGAAGCGGTTGGTCGGATGAAGGGTTTGGCGATTGCGGGAGATGGAGGGGTTTGATGGTCAAGCGGGAGGATGACGTAGGAAGAAAGGTTGCTGTAATTATGGTGGAGGGCCATGAGCCGCTGTACTGAAGCTTCATCATCGTAGGACCACCCGACGTCGGGAGCCGGGGGTTGAACAAGATTAACCTGAGCTGGTGTCGGCGGCTGGGGTTGCAGAGCGGGCGGATGATTTGGCATGGGGTTTTGGTGGATCCCCAAGTCTTGGATGGGTTGCTGCTGTTGCGGCTGTGGCTGCGGTGCTTGTTGCTACTGCACTTGCTGCCTCGGCGCTTGCCTTCTTTTCTCTTTTATCTCAACAATGGCCTTATGCATTTCGGCCCAATCAATGTGCTACCCTTCATATAGGTCGTATACCAGCTCTCAGAACTAAAAACATCCTTCAATGGAGTGCCCAGGCTGCCTATGGAACATGCAATATTTAGACTGATCAACGGTCGGGTTCCAATTAGGCCGCTTCGGTGGGAGCTAAATTGCACTTATCGACATAAGACCGAAGAATATGTCTGTGAGGGACTCGGGCAGAGGAGGATATTGCACTCTTTTCAGAGCCGGGCGTTTGTTGGTGTAGCCATTGGGTGGAGGGACATTGTGATATTGGGCGGTTGTTGCGGCTGTTGTGGAGCGGGGAAGGCATTTTGCGGAGCGGGGAAGGTAGGCTGGGTGTTTGGTGGAGTGGAAAAAATGGGTTGAGGATTTTGAGGAGTGGAGAATTGGGGATTACGTGGAGTTTGTGGGAAGCGGAGCGGAGAGGACTAGTTAGGGAAGGGGAATCCAACGGCTTGAACATGTTCATTGGTTTAGACTCCTTCGGTAACGGGCCCCTGAGATTTCTTATTGTATTTAGGCTTCTGGGCCTCAAAGAGAGAATTGATGGGGGAGTCCTTGAACTAGGTTTGAATAAATCTCGCCCAGCTATAGAGTTGGTGCAAGTTGGCAATATCGTTCATGGACAATATGTTGCAGAAAGTTGGTGTAGCATTGGATATGAGCAACTTGACCTTTTCCTTTTCCGGAATATGACCTGGCACACGGGCAGCCATCTGCCTCCATCTGTCGGCCTAAGTAGCAAAGTCTTCGTCTGCCTTCATCTTTTCGGCCACAAGATTTGTGAATGAATATTCCGGGCCGACCTGGTCCTGGAACCTTTGAATAAATTTTTCCTTCACAACTTTGAAACTCTCGGCGTCTTCTAGTGGCAAAGCATAGAACCACTCCAGTGTAACTCCATCTAGAGACCGGCGGAACAAATACGCCATAAGGCGATCATCGTACTGAAACTGCGCCGACTCATATATAAAATCCCTCACATGAATAAAAGGATTGTTGTTCCCATCATACTTGCGGTATGTGGGGAGCTCAGATTGAGGAGGGAATCGAATGTTGTGGAAGCTGGGAATTGGAACGTCTGCCAAGGATTGTGGGTCAACCCGCTTTTGAAGAAAGTTGAGTTGTTGTTGCATGGTGGCCCATTTATCGAGGAGTTCTTGCTCCCGAGATGGAGTAGGTTGAGTAAAAGGAGTAAGCTCAAGGTGAGGAGCTGAAGGGTAGATGGAAGGGGGGTGAGTCTCATAAGAAGGATATTGGGCTGAAGGATGACCCAAATTGGAGTGGACATGGGCCGTCCCTTGCTGAGGGCGAGCGAAATCTGCTGGGCCAACAAGAACTTGTGGCACCGATGGAATGGTCCTATAAGAATTAGTCTAGGTGGATGAGGGAAGGACAGTCTTCCCTTTATCAAGGACTTGAGGGACCAATCTAGAGGACTGGCCTGCCTCCAGACTGGAGAATTGTAGGATCTTAGGCTGAACCGGGGTAAGATCAATAGGAATGGGTGAAACCCCGGGCCCATCAAACCTAGACTGAAAGACGGAGGTAGTAGACAGACCCTGTGTAATAGTGGGGGACGGGGCATTAGACCCCTGCAAGGTCTGATAAAGGGCCTGAAGTTGGGCCGGATCCAACTAGGCCATCATTTGCAAGATGTGACTAGTGGGATGTTTAGTGGAAAGAGAGGGTTGCGCGCCCCCCATGGGGACAGAGGATGGAGGGGGAACGGACCCTTCTCCTGATGGAAGTTGGATGACCCTGGGTAGGTCCTCTAAGAGACCCTGGGGAAGAGATTCCTCATGGGAACGGGGAAGATCGTAAAAAGACATGTTGGACTCGAACAAAGGATTGGAGTAAGATGTGAAAGAGGAATTGTCCCTAGGAGATGAATCTAAGGATCGAAAGCAACTCGACATGCAATGTGACACCTTGAAAATAGAACACAAACAACACAAACAACCACAAATAAGTAACTAGACAAGATGACTTCAAACTTATGAAAAATAAGAAAGGAATGAGAGGCAACCAAAGCCAACCGAGTTATGATGATGCACAAATTTCATTTGCTTCACCCTTTAGAACCTTAGTGATTTTTGATTCAAATGTTCTCTCCAACAATAGGTTGCTAATGGGAAGGATATTGGGAACTTGGTTAACTCTAGGTGTGAACTCTCCCTTACTTACGCAACCTAGACACGAGGTGGCAAAGGTACAACCGGCCCGACGTCCGTGTGGGAATCCACGACTCGCGGGGACTTATGGAGGTCCCTGATGTGGTCACCTAGTCAACCCCAAGGAATATGCAGGCGAGAGGATCACACACCAAGGTGGGAATGCAACTATGATGTGGAAAATGAATGATCCTTTGTGCACCGGAGTGCATGCAATTTCTAGCCTAGAAACTAGCAAACAATATGCAAATAATAATGTGAATATATGCCACAAGAAGGAGGAGACTAGATAGCACCCAGGAGTAATAAACATAGACAAAAATTACAAAAATAATAGTAACCTCGGTGTGCGTACCTGTAACTGGAGAAACGATCGTATGGGAGACTGTGAAATTGATAAGACGGTCTATCGCTAGACCGCTTTTAAGCCATAAACGGCCAGGGAGGAGACCGCCATGGAACCAAAGAGCAGAAAATAATAGGGAATAAACGGAAAAAATCGAGAAAAACACAAGGGCGATTGAGAACTACTAACAACAGCAGGTCAGACAGAAACTCAGCACGATTGGCACTAGATGTCCACCGTGATCGCCAAAAAATAGGGGTTGTTGATATTTTTGTTGTTGTTGTGATGGTGATGTGTGTGGATGAATATGAGAGATGTGAAATATATATGAACAAGTGGTGCACTAACTCAAGCTGTCACGCCCCGACGCGGAATATCGGGACGTACAGTTAGAAACGAGCTGGAAAGAGAGAGAACTAATCTAAATATATACAATTGCTAAGAAATGGAAATAATTTATTGACCGTTAAACAAAACATAACTAGTACATAATCCTCAAATCAACTCAATACAACTGGGATAACAACTCCAAACCACAATAACAAAACTAAAGCACAACACACTCTAAACACAACTAACTGATACACTCAAAACATCACTCCTACCCTTCCCCATCGGTAAGCGCGTCACCTGAAAAGCCTGGAAAGGGGGGAAACAACAACTATGAGCTAACGCTCAGTAGGAAATAACAGATAGGTATAAGTGATTAGCAGTTTAATTACATTTTTAAAATATCATGCTACAAAGGATAATGCAATAAAAGAATCATGATGATATAATGAAACAAAATTTAAAGATCTTGCAAGGTCAAGAGATATAAAGGAACAGAATGGTAATACTTAAGAGGAATAACAAAGACAAGAATTTACTACAGGAGATAACGATAAAGAGTTGGCCATATCAAGATAATTCAAGTCATGTCAAGCACGTGTGTAGTTTCATTTCCACGTCTAAGTAACAGCAAGTAAGTAACAACAAGTAGAGTATAGAACAGTGAAGAGTGGAAAGTGAAAAGTAGTAAAGAGTAGTAGAGAGTAGTGGCCAGTCCTAGATTTAACCCATGTCATAGTACTGGTGCCAAATGCCACACCTAGTCAATCACCTCCCCGGGGTACACGTAGTGTTCGGGCGCTCCTCCCAGGACTAGACCGAGCCCTTAATTGTTTGCCAGGCATTGATTTCTTTGGATCAGAGATCCCACGAATCTAGACTTCCACAATTTATGACCAGAATTCCAAGGTTTGAACTATGTAGCAATAACAATTTCAAGTAGGAAGGAGATTCATTTCAGAATTTCAAGGTAAGCACAATCATCAAGAAGATTGAAAACCAAATCACAATAAGAGTTAATCATGCTGTGCTACTGTAGTACAGAAGCTATCCAACAAGCTAATCAACATATTAATCCTAATTATCAAGTTAATATGTCAAAGATTATCCATTATCATTTGCATTAAGACAATTGCCAAAAGCTGATTTAAGATGATAAGGTAAAGGAACAAACTTGTACAGGAAAGAAAAAGAATGCATTAACAGAGATTTAATTACACCATTAACCACTAATTATGTGGGTTTCTATTTAACCAATGTATAAGTCGAAATGAAGATGGTAAACGGCATGTTTTTACACTATGTTTGCAAGTAGGAACCAATGTAAATTGAAATCATAAGGTTTCCAGAATAGGTCACTGGTTCTTCAAAAGTATAGTTTTCAGTTGGTCCAAGTTCAATGGGTCGATCCCCTAATGATCCGGATCGATCCACGGGTCGCAAAATGATGAAAACCGGGCTTCTGGTACATGGGTCGACCCCTGGGTCGACCCCTATAAAAATGGGGTCTGGCAGCTGAATGGGTCGACCCCTGGGGTCGAACCCCTCAAAATCTGCAGGATGGGTCGACCCCGGGGGTCGACCCCTATTCTGCCAGCACATGGGTCGACCCCTGGGGTCGACCCCCTTGCAGGGAGTGGATGGGTCGACCCCAGGGGTCGACCCTCGCGCCTGGGCCAAATGGGTCGACCCCAAGGGTCGACCCTCGGGCCTGCCAGGGCACCCAGAAAATGGGTCGACCCCTGGGGTCTACCCCTACAAGAACAGCAACGTAAGTTGCCTCCGGAAAACCCATTAACTCATCCAAATGAGGTCCAATTGAGTTGAAATTAAAACCACATGCTATAGGAATCTTGCTAGACATATTAGGGTCATAAAACTACAATTTGGAAACACGAATTTCATCAGAATTCACCAGAATCACAACCTATTCTATGAAGAACACAAGGAGACCTAGTTTAGGACATACTTCCACTAAATTGTCAAATTCTCTCGATATACAAAACCAAATTTGGGGATTTTGGTGTCAAAAGAAAGCTAACTCGATCATGAATCCAACCATGTATGATATGCTACATGAATATTAGGTTACATGACTCAAAATAAGCCCGCAATCAAGCTCTGGCTTAAAGGAATACTGTATGAATCATGTTCTAGACATGCTTCTACAAAAATTCAAAATCCACCAAGCATGCTCAATAAGAATTGGGGGTTTCTACGTTGAATAAAAGCTAACAACATGCTGATTACTTCATGTAAGTTAATTAGGATTTGGTTGTTAGATCCTACCTCAAATTGAAGAAAGAATTCGAAACCCTAGAATGAAGAACAAGCTTGACAGCACCTCACAAAAAGCTCGATATCTCCACGGATACCTAATGAAAATTGGGGCTTTTGCCACCAATGGATAGAGCTCGATGAGAGGAACAATTTTCTATACTCATGATCGAAGTTTGGTTGAGAATTCCTACCTCAATCGTTGGAACAAGGAAGGAAGAGAGGAAGCCGACGGCTTGTCGACCCACCTCCACTAATCGAGCAAGAACTCCTTGGATCTGTAACTTCAACGTACCCCACAGCAACCAAATGAAACTAGAGTCGAAGAGCTACATTTCTATAGGTCATGGGGCTTCTGGATCCTTCGGAGTTGGGAGTATTCGACGTTGCAAGTTACGTGTTAAAAACGGCGCCGAAATCCTTGACTTGACCAAAACTATGTCGGCAGCACGATTTAGGGCTAGGTTTACCTCAAATTGATTGAGGGTAAATGTTCCTTACCTCGTGGCCTTCCATTTTCCCTTGATTTCAGATCATTTGGTTGAGTAACAAGGTCGAATTTCACGTTTTAAGTTACGATTAGGTAAAGGGTAGGTGGAAGTCAAATTCAGGATTAATCCTCTAATTAGACAAGGTTACGCAATTAATTTGAGTCAAGTCCAGAAGACAAAATTGCTATAAAAATGATCTTTTACCCAATTACTATTTTTACAGATTTTTCTAAGGTAGTCAAATTTTATAGGTTCTATTTTCTAATGAATTAAATATTAATATTTCGAAATTTAAACATTAAATCATTTTAATTCAATTTTCACTTAATAAAAGCTCAATAAAACTTAATAGATGATCGGGGTATTACACCCTCCCCTACTTAAAGAATTTGGTCCTCTAAATTCACTGCACTATATACGGAAAGTAGGGAAAAGATAGATCACCTAGAATAGGTCGGGATACCGCTTCCGCATAGTATCTTCCGATTCCCAAGTAGCTTCTTCGGTTCCACGCCGACTCCACTTAATCTTGACCATCGGTATAGACCGATTTCGGAGTTGCTGCTGTTTCCGGTCTAGAATCTTGATAGGTCTTTCTTCATAAGTCAAATCTTCCTTTAACTCAAAATCCACATGTTGAATGATGTGAGTGGGATCGTACACATATTTCCGTAACATAGACACATGGAAAATATTGTGTACGCCAGATAACTGAGGCGGTAATGCCAGTCTGTAAGCAACTTCTCCCACTCTATCTAGGATCTCGAATAGACCAATATACCTCGGACTCAGCTTGCCATGAATGCCAAATCTTCGAATCCCTCTCGAAGGAGAGACTTTCAGAAACACATGCTCGCCAACTTGAAATTCTAATGCTCTTCTCCTTGTGTCGGCATAACTCTTCTGTCTTGACTGAGCCACTTGTAACCGGTCTCGGATAACACGGATGTTCTGTGATGATTCTGAAATAAGATCCGGTCCAAGCCATTGCTTCTCGCCCACCTCGTCCCAACACAATGGGGAACGACAGCTTCTTCCATACAAAGCTTCAAATGGAGCCATTTGTATGCTGGATTGGTAACTGTTGTTGTAGGCGAATTCAATCAATGCCAAGTGATTACTCCAACTGCCTCCGAAATCAATCATGCAAGCTCGCAGCATATCTTCCACTATCTGGTTGGTTCTTTCAGTCTATCCATCTGTATGTGGATGAAAAGCAGTACTGAAATTCAGACGAGTACCAAGAGACTCTTGCAGTCCCTTCCAGAAATGTGAAGTAAATCTCGGGTCTCTATCAGACACAATGCTGACAGGTATACCATGGAGCCTTACCACTTCCTTCAAATATAAAGCAACCAATACATCAACTGTCCACTTGGACTTAATGGGTAAGAAATGAGCCGATTTTGTCAAGCGATCGACGATCACCCATATCGCATCAAATCCACCACGAGTCTTAGGTAGACCCATAATGAAATCCATGCCAATGCTTTCCCACTTCCACTGGGGTATGTCGAGTGGTTTCAACTTTCCTGCCGGTCTGAAATGTTCAGCCTTAACTTGTTGATAAACCAGACATCTACTCACGAAATCTGCAATTTCCCTTTTCATATTTGGCCACCAAAAGGACCTTTTCAAATCCTTGAACATTTTAGTGCCTCCAGGATGAATAGTGTATTTGGATCTATGTGCTTCCTCCAGAATCTTATTCTTTAACTCAGCTTCATTAGGTACACAAGTTCTACCCTGGAATAACAATCTTCCATCGTCAGCCACCATGAAGTCGAGTCTGCTGCTCAAACTTCCCTTGATCTCAACCAGCTCGGGATCATTATCTTGCAAGGATTTGATCTCCATTAATAATTCGGGCTTAAGTTGAATCTGTGCAATTATAGCCCGATCATTATCAACATTTAGATCCAGGCTAGCTAACTGTTCCAATAGCCTCCACTCTTGTAACATGAGACTTGATAATTTAGCCACAGGCTTCCGGATTAATGCATCTGCCACCACATTACCTTTACCGGGATGATATTCAATCGAGAAGTCGAAGTCCTTCAAGTACTCCAACCATCTTCTCTACCTCATGTTAAGTTCTTTCTGAAAAAATAAATACTTCAGACTCTTATGATCTGAAAATACTGTGAATGTTTCTCCATACAAGTAATGCCTCCAAATTTTTAAGGCGAATACAACTGCTGCAAGTTCCAAGTCATGAACGGGGTAATTCTCTTCATGCTTCTTCAGCTGTCTAGAAGAATAGGCAATCACCTTACCATGCTGCATGAGTACACAACCTAAGCCAATACCAGAAGCATTGGTATAGACCACGAAACCACCGTCGCCAGAAGGTAAAGCCAATATGGGTGCAGTAGTGAGGCAATCCTTCAATGTTTGAAAGCTCTGCTGACATTCCTCGGACCATTCAAACTTGTTGTCTTTGCAGGTCAATCGAGTGAGAGGTACCGCAATCTTGGAGAAGTCTTGAATAAATCTCCGATAATAGCCTGCCAGGCCTAGGAAGCTTCTCACTTCGGTCACTGTAGTAGGCTGATCCCAGTTCCTTACTGCCTCCACTTTCGAAGGATCAACTGAAATACCTTCTTTGGTGATGATATGTCCTAAGAAGGACACTTCTTGCAGCCAGAAATCACATTTACTGAATTTGGCATATAGTTGATGATTTTTCAATATCTGCAATGCCATTCTCAAATGTTCGGCATGCTCTTCTTCAGTCTTGGAATAAATTAGTATGTCGTCAATGAATACCACGACCCATTGGTCAAGATAAGGCCGGAATGCATTATTCATTAACTGCATGAAAACTGCTGGTGCATTCGTTAGAGCAAAAGGCATAACGACAAACTCAAAATGACCATACCTGCTGCGGAAAGCCGTTTTATAAATATCATCTTCCTTAATCCTCAGCTGATGATATCCAGATCGAAGATCGATCTTAGAGAAATAATGTGCTCCCGCTATCTGGTCGAATAATTCATCAATCTTCGGCAATGGGTATTTTTTCTTGATAGTTAGCTGGTTCAGTTGCTGATAATCGATGCATAATCTCATCAAACCATCCTTTTTCCTGACGAATAATACAGGAGCTCCCCAAGGTGAAGTACTCGGACGAATAAAACTCTTCTCGAGCAATTCCATCAGTTGTTGCTTTAATTCCCTTAGCTCCGCAGGGGACATACGGTAAGGAGCTCTAGAAATAGGAGACGCGCCAGGAATAATATCAATGGAGAAGATAACTTCCCGCTCAGGCGGAAGTCCTGGTAGTTCCTCCGGAAAGACTTCGGAGAATTCTCGGACAATAGGAGTGTCCTTTATCTCAACTCGCTGTTCCGGTGTAGCATAGACAAAGGCTAGAAAAGCGTCGCAACCTCGCCTCATCAGCTTGTCGGCTCGAAGAGAAGAGATGAGCGATATGGGGTTATGGTGCTTGATCCCCGTAAAAGATAAACCAGAATGTCTAGTAAAAGTCACTGAGCTAGAACTGCAGTGACACTGGCCTCGTACTTGGCCAACCAATCTGCTCCAAGGATTACATCATAATCCTTCATATCCATGCAAACTAAGTCGGCTGGAAAATTCCGTTCATCAATAATAACCTTACTAGAAGGATAGTAATATTGAATAGCCGCTCCAGAACCAATAGGAGTTGATATAACCAATGGAGAATTCATCATAATAGGTTTGACAGATAACGACTTCGCAAATTTCCTAGAAATAAAAGAATGTGTTGCACCAGTATCAAAGAGAACAAATGCGGGCTTGTCGATTATAGTAAGGGTACCTTCGACGAGTCCGCCATCATCAGAAATCCCAGTTTCATCTGCATGTAAGGCTTGAAGCCTTCCTTGCGGCTTCTTGATAACTTGAGGTTTTGTCGGTGTAGCTTGTTCCGATAGAAGAGGACAGTCAGGGATACGGTGTTCCCTACTCCCACATCGTAAACACGCACCTAGCTTGCGCCAGCATTCCTCCATCTTGTGACCTGGACGATCACAATACTTGCACTTGCCCTTGAATGGAACAATAGGGCCGGGTTTCTTCTCTTCATTTCTTGGCATCTTGCCTTTCCACGTTCCCGATCCGATCCACGAACTAGACCCACTCATGGGCCTCTTTTTGCTAGTGCCAAATCCGGGTTGAGGAGTTGGTTGTTCCTTCTTCATGCCTTGCCCACGGATCCTCTCCGTCATTTCTAAGGTATCTTCTAGAACTTGTGCCTTTCTCACCATCTCAGAATAAGTAGAGATCTCCATCGGCGCCAGTTGAATGATGTAATGAAGCTTCAACCCATTGAGAAATCGCTTAGCTTTCATCTTTTCTGTGGAGATAAGGTGAGTAGCATAGCGCGAAAGCCGAGAGAACTGTGCTTCATTGTCACGCCCCGAGCGCGGAAGATACCCGGAGATGCGCGACGTGTCTATATCAATCATGTCAATCAGAGTGGTCATGTATTCGACACAAAGACAGAGATGCGCAAAATAGCAAGATAACCCAATCCTTTATTTCATAATGGATAGACTATTACAAATCCAATACTCTGTTAAATAAAAAGGAAAAGAATACATAGTTGACTCAAGAAACTATGGAAAAGACTAGACGACACTTGTAGAAGCTCTATCACTTTCACTCTTGACCATTCCCATCCGATTGACTTCCATCGTCGTCGGACTTACCTGAAAAGTAAAAAGGGACAAACGGAATGAGCGAACGCTCAGTAGGAAATTATATCTCAAGTACTAGCAAGTGGTTTAAGTAATTACATTTTCATGGATGCAATAAAGCTATGCATGCTCGCATGAAACGACAAGATAGAGAGAATGTAATATCAAGAAAATAAGATGAACTTAGTCATGAACTTCCAACAAGATAACAAGTTTATTCGAGATATTCAAGCAAGTACATTTAACAAGTCATGTCAAGAACTTTGGCTATCATGTATCAAGCAAGTAAATTACCCTTTTTCGGGCCACGCATTTCATTTCATGTCAAGTACGAGTCAAGTACAAGATGTGTGTGGAATGTCCAATCAAGCAAGTCAAGTACTCGGTATAATGCCAGATACCTTATCATTTTAACTCCCATGGGCACAAGTACTTTCGGGTGCTCCTCCCAGGACCAGATCGGGCCCTATATGCGCAGGCATTTATCATGTGTTTTGACATCCACTCTTGTTTATATAGCCAATATAGAATTTCAATAATCAAGCTTGTAGATACGTATGACAACTTTGATAGAATAGAGTCCAAAATATGACAAAGGACATAGAATGGCGATAATAACGGTATAATCACGAGTTCGATAAAACTAGGTAGAATATGGTTCCCTTAACTTAGGTACCATGACAAATCAATATGGACATTCTTTATATAGAATTGAGGTCCACATGAACATTAGATCAAGCAAGATACCCTCATTCTTATCATAGAATTGGGGTTTACAAGAATGACACGATATGGCATGATATCATCATCCCATCAAGAATTTCTTATGATATACTCTTTGTATAATCATAAGGGCCGGTATACCATGTTTCTTTAGATTGACATGGCAAGGATCGTGTAATGGGTTTTTAGGGTACAACCAGCTCAGTCGGCCTTGAGGGAATCCAAGGCTACGAGGAGTCTTACGGAGGTCTCTATGACTAACTCGCTAGTCCAAAGGAACGGAATGTCCAATGGAGAGCTTGTATGTCAATGAGAGTTGAGTGTGATCGATAAATCAACATGAAACGTGGGACTATACTCACGGAGTGGAGAATAGTGCCGATATATATATATATATGTATAATATGAAACCATCGGTAATAGAATCAGGATAAAATCAGTTTACAGTAAAATAACGACTTAAGTAAAGTCGTGTATTGAATAATTAACGCCTAACAGAAGGGCGTTTACATGTATTGCCAATTTGCAGAATTTCCATTATTTCATTCATTTATCAAAAACACGCCTTTCCTGGGGGCGTTTCTTCAAAGTTGACGACTGCAGAGGCAGGCGTCTCATCATTTACATATTCGACAGGATATAATTATTCTCAGAAATTTATCAAAAACGCGCCCTTGGAAGGGGCGTTACTTTCTAATTCCATTTTACAGAATATGTGAATTTCAGGATTTTAACAGATACACGCCCTAGGAAGGGGCGTCCTTTCTTTAGTCATGCCATGTATAGAGGCGTTTCTTTATAAATTAACGCCTTAATAAGAGGCGTTATTTTTAATTTGTTTTATTTCGTCCAATTAACCCTATTCCTTTTATATATATTACTTCTGTAATATATATGTTTTAATTCATTTCAATTATTCATTTATTAGGGTTGCTACACCCTCCCCCACTTAAAAAGAATTTGGTCCCCAAATTCAATATATATATATAATTATACGTGGAGAGTGTAGGACATATACCTCTTAGAATAACTCGGGAAATCGTTTCTTCATAGATTCCTCGGTCTCCCATGTCGCTTCGCGTTCAGGATTCTTATTCCATTGCACCTTAAGCATGGGAATAACCTTATTCCTTAGAGCTCGTATTTCTCGATCTAATATCTTCAAGGGCCTCTGTTCATATGTGAGATCTTTCTGGATCACCAGATCTCCATGCTCAATAATATGTGACGGATCGTGCACATACTTCTTCAACATAGATATGTGAAATACATTGTGTACCTCGGACAACTGAGGAGGCAACGCGATGCGATAAGCAACCTCGCCAACTCTTTCGAGTACCTCAAATGGTCCGATGAATCTTGGCGTAAGCTTGCCCTTAACACCAAATCTTCGTATGCCACGTCCAAGGGATATTTTAAGAAATACATGATCTCCGATTTGGAATTTCAAGATCTCTTCTTCTTGTATCTGCATAAGTCTTTTGTCTGGTCTGAGCAACTTGTAATCTTTCTCTGATTACCTGTATCTTCTCAGTTGTATCCCTTACCATGTCTGGACCTAATAGTTGTTTCTCTCCAACTTCGTTCCAACATATGGGAGATCGGCAACTCCTTCCGTATAAGGCTTCGAAAGGTGCCATTTGGATACTAGCTTGGTAGCTATTATTATATGCAAATTCAACTAAAGGTAAGTGGTCATGCCAGCTTCCTCCAAAGTCAATAATGCATGCTCTCAGCATATCTTCAACAACTTGATTAGTTCGCTCGGTCTGACCATCCGTTTGTGGGTGAAAAGCAGTACTAAAGTTGAGCCTTGTCCCCAACGAATGTTGTAATCCCTTCCAAAAATGAGAAGTAAAACGGGGATCCCTATCAGACACGATTGAGACAGGAATTCCATGTATCCTGACTATTTCTTTAATGTATAGTGCAGCTAGCACATCAATCGACCATCGGCTTTTGATTGGCAAGAAATGTGCCGATTTAGTCAATCGGTCAATGATAACCCAGATTCCATCATGTCCTCCTTTAGATTTAGACAAACCCATGATGAAGTCCATACCAATATCCTCCCATTTCCACTTAGGAATATCTAGAGGATGTAGTTTTCCCGCAGGCTTTTGGTGTTCCGCCTTGACCTGTTGGCATGTGAGACAGCGTGATACATAGTCCGCTATTTCTCTTTTCATATTGGGCCACCAAAAGTTCCTCTTTACATCTTGGTACATTTTAGTTGATCCAGGATGAATAGTGTATCTTGATCTGTGAGCTTCATCTAAGATCTTCTTCTTTAATTCCGGATAATCGGGTATACAAGTTCTATCTTTGAACGATAATCTTCCATCAGAAGTTAGTTGAAAATCAGATTGTCCTTCTAATCTGCCTTTGATTTCTATTAACATAGGATCATCATCCTGAAGTGTTTGTATCTCAGATAACAAATCTGACTGTATGCTTACATGGGATAGGGTGACAAATTTGGATTCCGTGTCCAAGCTTATATTGAGCTCGGAGAATTGTTCAAGTAACCTCCATTCTTGTATCATACAATTTGCTATCTTTGCTCTCGGCTTTCGACTAAGGGCATCAGCCACATAATTACCCTTTCCGGGATGGTATTGTATACTGAAGTCGAAGTCCTTGAGATATTCTAGCCAACGTCTTTGTCTCATGTTCAGCTCCTTTTGTGAAAATAGATATTTGAGACTTTTGTGATCGGAGTATACAGTAAACTGTACCCCATAGAGATAGTGTCTCCATATCTTTAGGGCAAATACTACCGCGGCCAATTCCAAGTCATGGACGGGGTAATTCTCCTCATGCTTCTTCAGTTGACGAGAAGAGTATGCTATGACCTTCCCATGTTGCATTAGAACACATCCGAGGCCAATGCCAGAAGCATCAGTGTAGACCTCGAATTTCTCTCCTTCAATTGGTAGGGCTAAGACCGGAGCTGTGGTGAGATGATCCTTGAGAGTTTGGAAACTGCTTTCACATTCCTCACTCCATTCATATCGGATCTCCTTACGAGTTAATCTTGTAAGTGGTACGGCGATCTTAGAGAAATCTTTGATAAATCGCCGATAATAGCCTGCAAGACCTAAGAAACTTCTGATCTCGCTTGCATTAGTGGGTCTCTCCCAGTTTCTCACAGCTTCAACTTTTGACGGATCCACAGATAAACCGTCCTTGGATATGACATGTCCGAGAAAAGTCACTTCTTCAAGCCAGAACTCGCATTTGCTGAGTTTAGCATATAATTGATTTGTCCTCAAGACTTGCAATGCAATCCTCAAATGCTCTTCATGTTCTTCCTTAGTCTTAGAATATATCAATATATCATCGATGAAGACTACTATGAATTGATCCAAGTAAGGCCTGAATATGCTATTCATTAACTGCATAAAGGCAGCAGGGGCATTTGTTAGTCCAAAAGGCATAACAACAAATTCGTAATGGCCATACCTGCTTCTGAATGCGGTCTTGTGAATGTCATCATCCTTGATCCTTAATTGATGATATCCCGACCGGAGATCAATCTTGGAGAAATATTTGGATCCTGAAATCTGATCAAACAATTCATCGATTCTCGGCAGTGGATACTTGTTCTTGATAGTAAGATGATTCAACTGTCGATAGTCAATACACAATCTCATGGATCCATCCTTCTTCTTTACAAATAAGACTGGTGCTCCCCACGGGGAAGTACTTGGTCTAATAAACCCTTTTCGGATTAGTTCCATCAACTGCTCCTTCAACTCCTTGAGTTCAGCAGGGGACATTCTATATGGTGCCTTTGAAACCGGACCAGCACCAGGGACTAAGTCGATGGTAAAGGCCACATCTCTTTGCGGGGGTAATCCCGGCAATTCTTCCGGAAATACGTCTGGGAATTCTCGTACTACTTGAACGTCTTCTATCTTGGTTTCCTTAGCTTCTTTATTAGTGACAAAAGCAAGGAAGGATACACATCCTTTCCTGACGAGCTTGCTTGCTCGAAGAGCCGAAATAAGAGGGGATTTGCTTCGACTCTTAGGACTAGTATAAGTCAGTTCTGGAAATTCTTTGAAAACAATCTTGCTATTACGGCAATCAACCGTTGCCTGGTACTTAGATAACCAATCTGCTCCTAGTATAACATCATATTCTTTTAGATCTAAGCAGATAAGATCAATAGGAAAATTCTTTCCTCGAACCAACACCTCACAGTTTTGGTAATGATGCGTGATATCCGTCTCGTTTCCGAGAGGAGTAGACAACACTATTTTCATCCATTCTGGTTCTAGAGGTAATGGGTCAGCAAACTTCTTGGAAATAATGGAATGCGATGCACCCGTATCAAATAAGACATGTGCATATTTGGAACAAATTTTTAATGTACCTTCCACCAATCCGCCTTCTTCTTCTGGTTCGGTCTCTTGGATTGCATGAAGACGCGCGTTCCTTGTCACTGGGCGTTTACCCTCACCGTCTTGGTCATTCATTAATGGACAATCGGGAATCCGATGTTCACGACTCCCACAACGGAGACATGCTCCTAATTTCCTCCAGCATTCTTCTGTTTTGTGACCAGCCTTGTCACAATGCTTGCATACTACGTTTGAAGGGGTAGTGGTGATAGAGAAAGGCTTGGATTTCTTGTACTTCTGATCTTGAGAGGAAGAACCTCCATTATTGGGCCTCTTCTTAAAGTTGGGTTTAAAAGAACCCGAACTTGTGACTTGCTCCTTTTTGTCTTTCTCACGGATCCTATCAGATAGTTCCGTGGCATCTTCAAGCAACTGAGCTCGGCGCACTAATTCAGTATAAACTTGAATATCCATAGGCGCTAGTTGAGTAATGTAGTGGGGCCTAAGCCCATTAAGAAATCTACGGGCTTTCATCTTTTCCGTGCCAATTAAATGCTTAGCATATCTAGACAGTCTAGAGAACTGTGCTTCATAATCAGCCACCGATAAAGATCTTTGCTTTAATGCGGCAAATTCGGCGGCCTTCCTTTCCTGGACCCTATCAGAGAAATATTTGGCGTTGAAATATTCAACGAATTCACCCCATGTAACTTGAGTTGGGTCAATAGTAGCTTCAATCGACTCCCACCAGCATCTAGCATCCTTTTCTAACTAGAAAGTAGCTAATAAGACTTTGTCCTGATCCGTGCATTGCATGACACGGAATATACGTTCAATCTCCCGAACCCAATGCTCGGCATCGTCTGGATCGGTCGATCCCATGAACTTCGGGGGATTCATATTCTTGAATGCTTGGTGTAAGCTTCCAGCTCGTGGAGCACCACCTTGTGCTACCTGTTGTAGCACTTGGGTCATCCCTTGAAGGGTACGCTGCATGTTGCGCCATTGAGCACGTTCGGCAGCCATTATCCTACAATTACAATAGCTATGTTAGTATTATATCACTATGATCTTATAAAGGACTCATTGATCATTTAACCCTTGGTTCTACCCACTCTCACTTGGTTAAAGGTTTTGAAACCTATCCTTGGACTTGGGTTTCCTAGGAATTGAATACCTTAGGCTCTGATACCACAAAGACTGTCACGCCCCGAGCGCGGAAGATACCCGGAGATGCGCGACGTGTCTATATCAATCATGTCAATCAGAGTGGTCATGTATTCGACACAAAGACAGAGATGCGCAAAATAGCAAGATAACCCAATCCTTTATTTCATAATGGATAGACTATTACAAATCTAATACTCTGTTAAATAAAAAGGAAAAGAATACATAGTTGACTCAAGAAACTATGGAAAAGACTAGACGACACTTGTAGAAGCTCTATCACTTTCACTCTTGACCATTCCCATCCGATTGACTTCCATCGTCGTCGGACTTACCTGAAAAGTAAAAAGGGACAAACGGAATGAGCGAACGCTCAGTAGGAAATTATATCTCAAGTACTAGCAAGTGGTTTAAGTAATTACATTTTCATGGATGCAATAAAGCTATGCATGCTCGCATGAAACGACAAGATAGAGAGAATGTAATATCAAGAAAATAAGATGAACTTAGTCATGAACTTCCAACAAGATAACAAGTTTATTCGAGATATTCAAGCAAGTACATTTAACAAGTCATGTCAAGAACTTTGGCTATCATGTATCAAGCAAGTAAATTACCCTTTTTCGGGCCACGCATTTCATTTCATGTCAAGTACGAGTCAAGTACAAGATGTGTGTGGAATGTCCAATCAAGCAAGTCAAGTACTCGGTATAATGCCAGATACCTTATCATTTTAACTCCCATGGGCACAAGTACTTTCGGGTGCTCCTCCCAGGACCAGATCGGGCCCTATATGCGCAGGCATTTATCATGTGTTTTGACATCCACTCTTGTTTATATAGCCAATATAGAATTTCAATAATCAAGCTTGTAGATACGTATGACAACTTTGATAGAATAGAGTCCAAAATATGACAAAGGACATAGAATGGCGATAATAACGGTATAATCACGAGTTCGATAAAACTAGGTAGAATATGGTTCCCTTAACTTAGGTACCATGACAAATCAATATGGACATTCTTTATATAGAATTGAGGTCCACATGAACATTAGATCAAGCAAGATACCCTCATTCTTATCATAGAATTGGGGTTTACAAGAATGACACGATATGGCATGATATCATCATCCCATCAAGAATTTCTTATGATATACTCTTTGTATAATCATAAGGGCCGGTATACCATGTTTCTTTAGATTGACATGGCAAGGATCGTGTAATGGGTTTTTAGGGTACAACCAGCTCAGTCGGCCTTGAGGGAATCCAAGGCTACGAGGAGTCTTACGGAGGTCTCTATGACTAACTCGCTAGTCCAAAGGAACGGAATGTCCAATGGAGAGCTTGTATGTCAATGAGAGTTGAGTGTGATCGATAAATCAACATGAAACGTGGGACTATACTCACGGAGTGGAGAATAGTGCCGATATATATATATATATGTATAATATGAAACCATCGGTAATAGAATCAGGATAAAATCAGTTTACAGTAAAATAACGACTTAAGTAAAGTCGTGTATTGAATAATTAACGCCTAACAGAAGGGCGTTTACATGTATTGCCAATTTGCAGAATTTCCATTATTTCATTAATTTATCAAAAACACGCCTTTCCTGGGGGCGTTTCTTCAAAGTTGACGACTGCAGAGGCAGGCGTCTCATCATTTACATATTCGACAGGATATAATTATTCTCAGAAATTTATCAAAAACGCGCCCTTGGAAGGGGCGTTACTTTCTAATTCCATTTTACAGAATATGTGAATTTCAGGATTTTAACAGATACACGCCCTAGGAAGGGGCGTCCTTTCTTTAGTCATGCCATGTATAGAGGCGTTTCTTTATAAATTAACGCCTTAATAAGAGGTGTTATTTTTAATTTGTTTTATTTCGTCCAATTAACCCTATTCCTTTTATATATATATTACTTCTGTAATATATATGTTTTAATTCATTTCAATTATTCATTTATTAGGGTTGCTACATTCATATTCGGCCACCGATAAGCTTCGCTGCTTTAGAGCCGCAAACTCCGCCGCCTTCTTCTCTTGTACACGATCAGAAAAATATTTGTCGTTGAAGAATTCCTCGAACTCTTCCCAGGTGACTTGTTGATCGCCTAGAGTTGCCTTGACGGAATCCCACCAAGTACGCGCGTCCCGCTCCAATTGGAAGGTAGAAAGAAGGACACGCTCTTGGTCGGTGCATTGCATGACTTCAAAAATTCTCCCCATTTCGTGGAGCCAATGCTCGGCCTCATCGGGGTTAGTCGAACCAGCAAATCTTGGCGGGTTCATTCCTCGAAAGTTCCGGTATAAGTCACCGGTGCCATGACCCGCTGCTCCAGCTTGAGCTACCTGATGTAATGCCTGAGTCAGGCCTTGAACCGTGCGCGGTAGGTTCCTCCATTCAGCACGATCAGCTGCCATCTACACGAGAAATAGATTACTTAGGTCCAATAAAATAGATAATAACACGATTAAGGAACGAACTTAACCCAAGTTTCTACCCAATCTCACCAGGTCAGGTTCTAGACTTTAACAAGGTTAGAGGTCTAATGCACCTAAACACGACTAAAACTCGGTACCTGGCGGAGCTAATTGGTCCGAAGACCACTCGCGCAAGTATGCGACCTTCCCGATAGGCGTAGCCTAACGTTCGGACAACACCCTTTGATATACCGATTATTGGGATGCAATACAAGAAAACCTAAACTTAGGGAACCTAGGAATATGAAACCTAGGGCTCTGATACCAACTAAACTGTCATGCCCCGACGCGGAATATCGGGACGTACAGTTAGAAACGAGCTGGAAAGAGAGAGAACTAATCTAAATATATACAATTGCTAAGAAATGGAAATAACTTATTGACCGTTAAACAAAACATAGCTGGTACATAATCCCCAAATCAACTCAATACAACTGGGATAACAACTCCAAACCACAATAACAAAACTAAAGCACAACACACTCTAAACACAACTAACTGATACACTCAAAACATCACTCCTGCCCTTCCCCATCGGTAAGCGCGTCACCTGAAAAGCCTGGAAAGGGGGGAAACAACAACTATGAGCTAACGCTCAGTAGGAAATAACAGATAGGTATAAGTGATTAGCAGTTTAATTACATTTTTAAAATATCATGCTACAAAGGATAATGCAATAAAAGAATCATGATGATATAATGAAACAAAATTTAAAGATCCTGCAAGGTCAAGAGATATAAAGGAACAGAATGGTAATACTTAAGAGGAATAACAAAGACAAGAATTTACTACAGGAGATAACGATAAAGAGTTGGCCATATCAAGATAATTCATGTCATGTCAAGCACGTGTGTAGTTTCATTTCCACGTCCAAGTAACAGCAAGTAAGTAACAACAAGTAGAGTATAGAACAGTGAAGAGTGGAAAGTGAAAAGTAGTAAAGAGTAGTAGAGAGTAGTGGCCAGTCCTAGATTTAACCCATGTCATAGTACTGGTGCCAAATATCATACCTAGTCAATCACCTCCCCGGGGTACACGTAGTGTTCGGGCGCTCCTCCCAGGACTAGACCGAGCCCTTAATTGTTTGCCAGACATTGATTTCTTTGGATCAGAGATCCCACGAATCTAGACTTCCACAATTTATGGCCAAAATTCCAAGGTTTGAACTATGTAGCAATAACAATTTCAAGTAGGAAGGAGATTCATTTCAGAATTTCAAGGTAAGCACAATCATCAAGAAGATTGAAAACCAAATCACAATAAGAGTTAATCATGCTGCGCTACTGTAGTACAGCAGCTATCCAACAAGCTAATCAACATATTAATCCTAATTATCAAGTTAATATGTCAAAGATTATCCATTATCATTTGTATTAAGACAATTGCCAAAAGCTGATTCAAGATGATAAGGTAAAGGAACAAACTTGTACAGGAAGGAAAAAGAATGCATTAACAGAGATTTAATTACACCATTAACCACTAATTATGTGGGTTTCTATTTAACCAATGTATGAGTCGAAATGAACATGGTAAACGGCATGTTTTTACACTATGTTTGCAAGTAGGAACCAATGTAAATTGAAATCATAAGGTTTCCAGAATAGGTCACTGGTTCTTCAAAAGTATAGTTTTCAATTGGTCTAAGTTCAATGGGTCGATCCCCTAATGATCCGGATCGATCCACGGGTCGCAAAACGATGAAAACCGGGCTTCTGGTACATGGGTCGACCTCTGGGGTCGACCCCTGTAAAAATGGGGTCTGGCAGCTGAATGGGTCGACCCCTGGGGTCGACCCCTATTCTGCCAGCACATGGGTCGACCCCTGGGGTCGACCCCCTTGCAAGGAGTGGATGGGTCGACCCCAGGGGTCGACCCTCGCGCCTGGGCCAAATGGGTCGACCCCAAGGGTCGACCCTCGGGCCTACCAGGGCACCCAGAAAATGGGTCGACCCCTGGGGTCGACCCCTGCAAGAATAGCAACGTAAGTTGCCTCCGAAAATCCATTAACTCATCCAAATAAGGTCCAATTGAGTTGAAATGAAAACCACATGCTATAGGAATCTTGCTAGACATATTAGGGTCATAAAACTACAATTTGGAAACACGAATTTCATCAGAATTCACCAGAATCACAACCTATTCTATGAAGAACACAAGGAGACCTAGTTCAGGACATACTTCCACTAAATTGTCAAATTCTCTCGATATACAAAACCAAATTTGGAGATTTTGGTGTCAAAAGAAAGCTAACTCGATCATGAATCCAACCATGTATGATATGCTACATGAATATCAGGTTACATGACTCAAAATAAGCTCGCAATCAAGCTCTAGCTTAAAGGAATACTATATGAATCATGTTCTAGACATGCTTCTACAAAAATTCAAAATCCACCAAGCATGCTCAATAAGAATTGGGGGTTTCTACGTTGAATAAAAGCTAACAACATGCTGATTACTTCATGTAAGTTAATTAGGATTTGGTTGTTAGATCCTACCTCAAATTGAAGAAAGAATTCGAAACCCTAGAATGAAGAACAAGCTTGACAGCACCTCACAAAAAGCTCGATATCTCCACGGATACCTAATGAAAATTGGGGCTTTTGCCACCAATGGATAGAGCTTGATGAGAGGAACAATTTTCTATACTCATGATCGAAGTTTGGTTGAGAATTCCTACCTCAATCGTTGGAACAAGGAAGGAAGAGAGGAAGCCGACGGCCTGCCGACCCACCTCCACTAATCGAGCAAGAACTCCTTGGATCTGTAACTTCAACGTACCCCACAGCACCCAAATGAAACTAGAGTCGAAGAGCTACATTTCTATAGGTCATGGGGCTTCTGGATCCTTTGGAGTTGGGAGTATTCGACGCTGCAAGTTACGTGTTAAAAACGGCGCCGAAATCCTTGACTTGACCAAAACTATGTCGGCAGCACGTTTTAGGGCTAGGTTTACCTCAAATTGATTGAGGGTAAATATTCCTTACCTCGTGGCCTTCCATTTGCCCTTGATTTCAGATCATTTGGTTGAGTAACAAGGTCGAATTTAACGTTTTAAGTTACGATTAGGTAAAGGGTAGGTGGAAGTCAAATTCAGGATTAATCCTCTAATTAGACAAGGTTACGCAATTAATTTGGGTCAAGTCCAGAAGACAAAATTGCTATAAAAATGATCATTTACCCAATTACTATTTTTACAGATTTTTCTAAGGTAGTCGAATTTTATAGGTTCTATTTTCTAATGAATTAAATATTAATATTTCAAAATTCAAACATTAATTCATTTTAATTCAATTTTCAATTAATAAAAGCTCAATAAAACTTAATAGATGATCGGGGTATTACACAAGCAATCAATACCAAACATGGAATTTGTGAGCATGTCATCTCAATACTGCAGAAATAAAGAAGAGAAATAAAACACACGCCAGGGCTTGGAGCAAAGGAGTAAACAAAAATATACACCGTAGGTGTGGAGCAGCTAAAAATAAAGAGAAAGTGAGAAAGAGATAACCAATACTCAAATGAAGGAAGGTGTGATCGCCACCAAGGTGAATAACGCAGTAAAACTATACTATGTACCTTGGAAAGACCCGAGTGAAGTCACCCGCCCATAGGAGAGAGAAAACCAGGCACTGCGGTGGAAAACTGTCTTCCAGACGACCGCAAATAGAACGCAAACGGCCTCGCGATAGACCGCCTGAGATCTGCAAACGGTTCTTTAAACGACCGCAAGAGCACCCAAAACAACAACATGGAACTTTGAATCTCCACCCCTCCTGGCCGGCCAGAAGAGCTAGGCCTCGTGCAATAAGCCCTGTAAACCTACAAAACAATGTAGACACAAAGAAAAATAACCCAATAAGCCCTTGGTCTAGTGTAGTATCTATAATGCAATTAAGTTAAAGTGCATAAAAGGAAGGGTGAATACCTTGGGGTTGGAGATTTTTTAACCCCTATGGGGCGTGAAAAAGATAAGGGGATGTTTGAAAACGTGATGTGAGTGCAGAGAACATGGAAGAGGAAGAGGGAATATGCTATGATGATGCAAAGAGAAGGAAGGAAAAAACTAAGAAGAAAATACTCAAACTAAACCAATGGAACTTAATACTCCCTGGACCAGAAGCCTTAATGACGTAGAAATAACTTCTCCCTGATTGGTACTCGCTCCAGGATGTAGCAGCACTTCGTGGCAAACTCCAAAAATCTCCTCCTTAAGCCATGAAGTCAAGGGTTCTATTTATAGACCCCCCAAACCCTAGGTTCAAGTTGGAGAGATAATGACATGAAAATAGGCCTGAATATAGATAAACCTCGAAGATAATACTCTTAAGAGTCCACAGAAACAAACAGAAGGTTATGAGAGCCTCTATCTATAGAGAAATCAACAAATCAAGGACTCTAACTCGACCACGGCCGAAGAGAGAAAGAACAGACAGAGCAGGCCTCTCTGTCTCCACAAACGGTCTTGCACAAATGGTCTTGCGATAGACCGCAACGCTCCACAAACGATCGTACGATAGACCGCATGGCTGAATTGTCCAGAAAGAGATAAGACCGAAGAAACCCAACAGGACTCTCTGTTGCCTAACGGTCTAGAGAAGGACCGCCAATGCTCACCAAACGGTCGTACGATAGACCGCAAGGATAGGCGTGGCAAAAGATATAAAGGCCAATAAATCTCCAAGTCAATCCACAATAAAATCCTCATTAGCCCTTATCTTGGCCCAATAAGCTCAAATGTCAAGAAATTAGAGGAACCGGGCCCAACCAGGGAGAATAACCCATAAAATAAGTGAAGAAAGCGACCAAAAATGACCCAATAAGTGGTGAGTAACTCGAAACATCACAAAATAGATAAGGAGATGACCCAACTCACTGGTCATAAAACGGGTGTCAACAGGAGTCGGAAGGGATGCTGGTCTTGTTCTCTTTCTTGTTGGCGTTGCTAGCCAATTTCATTATTTTTCTTCAGGCGCTAGGACACAGTCTTCATTGGTGTGCCTGTTGCAAGCCTCTGGCACTTCTTTGAGCAGCTGCTAATATATAGATATCATATTGATTGATGCCCCCGGATTAAGCATTTCAAGAGGGCGCGGAGGGTCGACTCTATCCTCCCCCATTTGCAGCTCCCCTCTTCTGATTAGGCCTTGGACGATGTCCTTGTGTCACGTCCCGAGCTTTTAATACTGCGGAAGGAATATCAGAACGTGAACAACCGGCATGGTAAGTCTCTCACATGCAAGAAATTAGAGTGCAAGACAATCACATAAAAGTAATTGCACAAGTAACTTTACTCTAATTTCCAACTTTATTTCATAACCATAATCAAATTTACATAAAATCATATCTTGACAACTTCCATCACTATGACTTAAGAAAATCAAAATTACAATATGACTATACTAGATAGTTTGATCATCTAAGGCTTCTCTCATCTTGAAAACCTTCATTCACTCTCGGACCCGCTACTCGCATAATCCGAATCCGAATCACTAGTATTTCCTGAAATAGACAAGAAAATTGGTATGAGCACACTTGCCCAGTAGGTATCTTTGTATGAACATGAAGGTAATATTTAAGTGATTAATGTCTTAGTTCTAGAATTAAGATGAAAATAAGAATATGATAAACAAGCGATATAAACCGAAATAATCAAGAAACATGAAATAACTGATCAAGTAGATATGAGCGAGTATAGACCATAAACAAGCAAGAATAATCATGTAGATGTAAATTTGGCCTTTCATGAACAAGAATGTACGAGCATGTAACTAGAAAGTACTTTACACAACCTTGTAAAGGCTATGCATTAACAAGCATGTAAATTTCATAACGAGCCTCGTGAATTTCACTCATTTATAAGAGAAAGTACTCCCAGCGTAATGCGACGCAAGTATCATCGTACCCCATGGTTTATAGCACGTTTCCGACCAACGGCCGTAAGGTGTAGCATTGAGCCCTTTCGACACAATCCGTGCCCGGTCTTGCATCTTCAAGTTATAAATCCAGCTACTTCCACAAGATATAACAATAATGTCAGCCAATAATTCAATTTTCAAATAATAAGTTTCATGATCAAGTAACCAAGGAATAGAACGTACCAAAGTTTGATATGATTCCAAAGAATGATTTAAAAATGACATTATACTCCTACGGCATTCCGGCAGCATAACGGTACATTCATTAAATTCCATAACTTAATGTTAACCTTTTTAACATAGTTTGGGACTCCAGATAATCCTAAGATCATCTAGGAATTCAATAAAATCCAACCCCAAAGGTTAAACCTTGGGTTAAACTAATTCAGAAACCATGCAGTCGTTTACTGGACCGTTTCATGAACCAGGCGGTCTAGTCTGGACCGTTTGGTAATAAAGTCAATGCATGAAAACTTTCTAGAGATTTAGCGGTCTAGTGAATGGCCGCACGGTATCCTTTAGCAGTCTAGTGAAGGGCCGCTTACAGAATCTGACGGTCAACCATAAGGCCGCTAAGGTCTAGAATGCATAAAACCTCGATAAAGTGCTTCCTAGATAATTGGGTTTTAATGGTACAACCAGCTCGGCGTCTTAGTGGGAATCCCAGGCTCGCGGAGTCTTACGGAGGCCTTGAAACCTAATCCCCTAGTCCGACAGAAGGAATATCTGGCGAAGAGGTTCATAAGTCCAAGAAAAATATTCCTATAAGTGTAAAGTGTAACTAATGACAACATACCGGGATATGTGCCATATACTTAAGAAAATGACTCATAGATAAGAGTGGATCATGTAAAACAATGATAAACTACTAGTGAATTCAGTTCATCTACCAAATACAATGTATATTTAGTACAAGAGTATATGATTTTGACATGAAATTAACATAAATTTAAAATAAATTTCAAGTGCATAAAGAACATGAAATCAACTAGAATAAATCATCAATATAACCAAGTATTGGAAAACAATGCTTAAAACTAGGTCAAAACTTAAATAACTAAGTTTATCATAAGTAAATTAGGGTTGTCATACATTATGTTTCAGGTTACCATAATTCTAGAACTCAGAATTGATAAACGATCCTGTGAGGACCGTTTTAGGGGTGCTAGCAGTCTATCGCAGGGCCGCTAGTGATGCTAGGCGATCTTCAAGAAGACCGTTTCTTCCTCTGTAGCAGATAGACGTTAAAAACTGAAGTTCAAGCCTATTTTAGGGCAATATAAGACAAGGAAATGATATAAAACATGTAATGAACATGCCAAAAGAAAGTTAGGCCAAGAATATGCATAGGAGAATGTAAATTAAGCAAGAATTACATCTTTTTCATTAAAGGGTTGGGATTATGCATGAAAAATGCACTAATTAATAATACACAAAATACTCCATGTACAATGCATGAAATCGACTGGAAATTGAGGGATTTTACTCCTAAGATTATGTTTAAGCTGTTCATGAGATAACCTACGTCTGGTCTTGTCCTTAAACAACGAATTACATGCTGAAAGTTGACCCTAGTTCTTGAACTGAATAAGCAACTTTGTGGCCTTCTAACTCTTGATTACCTTTACCTATGACCACGAAATTTGGAGGGTAAGAAGAGGGTACTATAAAGTACAAATAACTTTAAAGAATCTCTATCTAATTACCTCGTTTAGGGCTTCTATCTTGCTGATCAATCTGACCCAGCCGCACAATTTCCTGAGATTCTTGTACCAAACCAGCGACTTTAGACGCCTCTAACTTTTTGTAGGCTTGATCTCCTAGAACGAAATTTTGAGAGTAGTTAGACCTTAGTATTATAAACAAAAACTTGTAAAGATCATACCTCTAATTCATCCTCCTTACCTTAGTTCCACGCTAGCCAAAAGTAAGGGTCGCGCAGGTTGGCTCTGGGGCCTATTTATAGGGTTAGCTAGAGTTTTAGGGATTATAACGAACATAGAGTCCAAATTAGGTTTTCAATTCGATCCTCTAGCATTCTATACTTTTCTAACTAAGGGATATGATCGATCCTAGGTGATTAGGGTTCTAAAGTTCCCATCTTTTCATGCCTTCTTCTATTCACGGAATCTACAACGCTTAGCGGTCTAGGTCTAGACCGTTTCTTCTTCCCATGCAGTCGCCCGATAGACCGTTTCTACTGTTGGCGCCGAATTTGAACAGTTTCAAACTCTTTTGACATGATCTTATGTTATTATCTATTTATTTATCCATTTAAGGAGTAACTATCCCCCCTAAATTCCGTAAATACACTAATCTAGGCTTCTAGAATATGGGTCAAACATTATGTGCTGGGTTTTAGGTCCCTTGGGCCTAACATAAATATTAGGCTTTAATAATTATATTTAATTAACTATAATTCATTTAATAGTCCATTAGCCTTGAATTAATTCTATTTAATTCTAAAAAATCTTAGAAAATCTAAATATATTTCTAAAAAATTTGAAATATTATCTACAAAATCTTGGGGTATTACACCTTGAATATTTGGCAATCTTCAATAGGATGTCCAAGGATTTGATGTTAAGGGCAGAAGTAAGGATCGTCTCTTCTCTTGACGTAGTTAGGCCTCTTTGGCTTTGGAAGAGTGATCGTGTTATACTTCATAGCCCACTCAAATAATGCTCGAGTCATGTCCCTGGGGAAGGCATAGAGCTTCTTTTCTTTGTTCTGCGGAGGACGACTCTCTCGACATTCAGTAGGTTCATTGGAAAGAGGACTGTGCACCCATTTATGCCTTTTCGCCGTGAGGCTGACAGCATGAACCGCTTTCAGCATCGGCCGTTTATTAACCTGCTTGGCTTCATGACTTCAGTCGGCAGAAATGGAGGGATATCTTGTGAAGAAATCTTCAACCTCCATGGAAATATCACTTAATTGGTCAAATGACCAGATTTCTATTCCGATCATTGTTGAGTAGTGGATAGCGGATCTAGAGGGGAGGGGTGAATAGATCTGCCCCTCTTTTCGCAGAACACCCCTCTTTAAAGCTAGATAATGATAATTACAGCAGAATATAATTAGCTTAGCGAAGGATAAAATGATTTACTTAGCAAGATGATTACGCAATATGGAGATTGAACCTAAGCATACATCTAACACAAAGCAATCGCACAAGCAAACCACAACACATGAGATTTTAAGGTGGTTCGGACTGAATCCCTAGTTTTACGTCCACCCCTCACCAAACCCGGTGAGGCTCCACTAGTGCAGCGCACCAAACCGCAAATCGGAAAGACCTCCGATTGCTTTCCTATTAACCACAGGTAGGGACATCAACACCGCAGATCGGACAACTTTCGATTTCCTTCGTACTAACCACCGGTAGGGACGATCTTCAGTTTCAAATGTTTGAATGAAATGGAAAAAGAACAAGATATGAAAATACTCAAACAAGATATAGAATATGCTTAAAGAGAAAAGATCTTATCTGAGATTGCTGGAGCTTGAATCTGATGCTTCAATGGTATCTTCTTCCTTGTGAAATGATCTTCCTTGGATCACCTTGAGTTGATGAAGAAGATAAAGGATGCAGATTTGATCTCCCTTGAGAAATAAGCTTCCTTGGATCACCTTGATAGCCTTGCTTGCTTCTACTCTTGCTTGGAGGTTGATGGCTTCAGATCTTGGCTTGAATCACATTGGAATGGACGAAGAACTTCTGCACGAAGTACTGTTCACGGCTACAGTACCTCTTCTTCCAAGCTCCTCTCTAGCCTCTCTTGATCTCACTTTGATTCAAATGATCAACTAGGCTTTCTAACCCTCTTGTATGTGTTTTATATCTTTTAAATGGTCCTTGGACATCCTCCAGACCCGATCCACGTTTTGTGGGTGATTGGGTGACTTTAGGATTAAAGAAATACAAAGAAAGGGGATGACCTCGAGGTGGAAAATGAAGTCAAACATTGCTGCATCGGGGCTGGTGGTCGACCGGAGGTAGGTGGCGGTCGACCGTTCTGAGAAAACCCTATAGAAATTTTGGTTCTGGAATTTTCGGTCGACCGCCCTGGGCTGGCGGTCGATCACCACTGAGAATCCTGCAGACAGTGAGCTGTTGAAATTCTGATCGACCACCCCTGGGCCAGCGGTCGACCGCTGGCTAGGGAGATCTCGGGTTCCATCGGTTCAATCCGTTAACCCTTTAGCTCAGTCACTTAACTCCTTTAGCAGCCCGTTCTCTTCTGTGGCATCAACCTTGACAGTCTTGAAGATTTCTATTGAGTCTTTTGACTCTTGAAGTTAATAGATTAAAGGTATATCGCTCCTATAATAAAAATCTTTTGATAGCCCGATCCCCGCGACCTGACCGTGCAGGTCGATCCGCGTGTGAGGGCGCAATCATTGAGCTTTCACTTTTGTCATCTCCACTCCATTCCTTGGCTTATCTGTCATGAAAGAACATCAAGTATTTTAGTCATATGAGAGTGGAAAGCATCAATGACTTATATTGTTCAGCCATTATCAAAACCATGAATATCAAATGACTCAAATGACCATAGGGGCACAACAATCATCTTTTCCAGAATCTCCCTCTTCAGATTTTATTTGCATATTTGTATTGCATCTTCTGGATGCGGAGGATGCGGACACCTCATGCTGAGATCCTCCCCTCTCTTGATATATTCTGCAGCCGTTTCTTTATCTTTTTGCTTGGCCGCAAACAGCTCAGCCACGGTCACCTCTACCTCGATGACGTGGAATCTTTCACTGAATTTCTGCTACATGTCTGGCCAGTCGTGGATAGACCTGGCCGGTAGGTCAGAGTACCATTCAAAGGTAGGTCTTGTCAATGAAGACCCAAAGAACTTGAGTAGGTACGACTAGTCTACTGCCAAGTCACCGATGACGGTTATATAGTGTGCAATATGCTCTTTCGGGGAGCCCTGCCCGCTGTATTTGTCAAATTTTGGGGGTTTATTGACACCCGGCGGTAATCTTTTGGCAGCATGGTGGGTTGGACATGGCACTTCATAAATGTCGAAGGGGGCGTAATCATCACCACCCCTCTTTGCTAACCTTGCTTCAATCATCTGCTCCACCATCAGCTTGTCTATCATAACTGGATTTGCTGGTTGAGGGCAGAGGTGGGTGGGCTACATCAATAATGCAGCCGAAGTCATAGCATTGGATGGCAAAGGCTCTAACAGGGGAGCCTGCCACTGCATCTGAAGGGGCATTGGCCGTGCTGGCTGGAGCCGCTAGGAATAATGTTGGGGAACAGCCCGGTTCTGAGCTGCAATTTGTAGAACGGCCGGTGAAGGAGCACCCTCGGGGTTGGAACCTTCCCGTGACGGCTCAACTCGTGCCCCCGATTCCTCGGGCGCCATATCCTATTCAGCCTTTTCATTTAATTTTTTCTTTAGCAGTTTTATCTCCCGTTGGTATCCTTGTAGTAACATCAGGATAGTAGGGTCCATAGTTGTTTCATTACTAATGCCCTCGAGTGTTTCACCCCTAGAACCTTCAATTGAAGGAGGCAGAGATGCTCCTTCTTGCTCAGACGCCACTATTCTGGCAGTGACAGTAGTGATGTCTTCTTCAGCAACCTACTCGCCCTTAGCGGCATGCAGTAGCTCAGCCTCAGTTTTGCCCCGTCTTGCTGCCGAGTCTTTTCTTCCAGCAATCTCGGCCGGCTCTTCTTGTTCATTGGGTAGGGGACCAAGTGTACTCATCACCCCTGTCATATTACAAGTAAGAATTTGCATCCTTCTTTTATACTTCCCGACTTCCCTTCGGGCCTGATGGGAGACAGTCAACTTTTCATATTTTATAATTCTTTTCATCTATTCATTTTGTGGAGGCCTTTCAAGGCTTCTAGCCCCAGCTTGCTTCTCCTCTTCGTCTGCCCCTACGGGTGACATTTTGTCCTTTCCTTCATCTTCGGCCTTGACGACATGAAGTGGCCCTTGCTGACCCAGGGCAGGACTCCCAATGCTATGGAAGTATTCCCAGACCATCTTAGTCATATCTTCTTTGCTGCACTCTGGAGAAATGGCAGGAGCTAGCACCTGGACTTGAGAGGATGGCATGCATGGAAGTCGTATCAGTTTAGCAGCTTGAATGAAGTTTATTGAATATTTGATAATGTCAGCCTGTCTTGCACAGGCCCTAACGGCGGGTGGAGGGGTTGCAATCATGATTTTCTCCGCATGCATAGCCTTTTTGCCCCCTCTCTTGGGAACATCAGTTGAATTTTTGAACCCTTGCGAGGCTGGTGCAGGGCCCCGTACCCTCTTGGGAACACAAATTTGCTTAAACTTTGGCAAGTTTGAGGTTGGCCTCCCTTGGTTGTTGTCATCAAAATTCACCCCCCGGCATGCTAGCACTCAGAAGGTGTTGTGGGTGGGGACGATCACGATGATCCGATCTGGCAGAACTTCGGCGCCGCAGCCGTTAAAGTAGACCCAGACACCCCCAATCAATGTGGACTTCCCGGATGTCGAAAGTCGACTTCGGAGAGTAGCAGAGACTCTTCATCTAGAGCTCTTCTTGTTGCCCCCAGTCGGCTTCTTCTTATGTGCCACAGTCGGGTAAATAGTATGGTGGACATGGCAGCTCATGACCACCGGGCTCTTCAATAGAGTTTTCTTAATCTGGCCCTCACTTTGGCGAGCCACAGCATTGTTGTAATACCCCAAAATTTTATATAAATTATTTTAAAGTATTTCTAAAATACTCTAGAACTTTTTAGGATTTTTCTAAGTTAAATAAAATTAATTAGAGCTTAAATAGAATATTAAATGAATTTTGGGTTAAATAAATTATTATAGAAGCCCAAATAATAACCAATTAATTAGGCCATTTAAATAGGCCATAGGACCCAAATTAAAGTCCAAAAAGATCTGGCCCATATTCTAGAAGCTTAAAATTGGTGTATTTACGAAATTAATAGGATAAATACATTAAATAAGGTCAAATAGAAGAGAGTAATAACAAAGAGTTTGAAATAGTTCAAATTCGATGCTAGGGGATAAAAACAGTCTATCGAGGGACCGCCTAAGGTATAAAATGGTCTCCACTCGACTGCTATTATCCAACCGATCGTGAATAGTTAGAAACGTGGAAATCTTGGTTTTCTTCAAGCCTAATCACTAGGGATCGATGCTATCTACTAGTTGGAAGAGTCTAGAATGCTCGAGGATCGCTGAAACCTTAATTAGGACTCTAGGTTCAATCAAATCCATGAAACCCTATCTAACCCTATAAATAGATCCCAAGTTTCACATGTGCGACCCTTACTTTTGGCTCGCTTGGAACTAAGGTAATGAGACATTATTTCAGATAGGTTCTTTAGAGTATTTTGTTCATAATAGTAGGGCCTAACTACCCTCAAAATTTCATCTTAGGAGATCAAGCCATCAGGGAGAAAGAAGCGTCCAAAGTCGCTGGTTCGAGGCAAGCAACCCAGGAACCTGTGCGACCGGGCCAGATTGAGCAGCAAATTAGAAGCCCTAAATAAGGTAATTAGATATGAGTTCTTTAGAGTTATTTATTTCTTTTTAGTACCCTCTTCTTACCCTCTAATTTTTGTGGTCTTAGGTGAAGGGAATCAGAAGTTAGAAAGCCACGAAGTTACTGGTTCGGTTCAGGACGAGTAGAACTAGGGTCAAGTTCCAGTCCAAAATTCGAAGTCTAAAGCCCAGTATATGTTGTGCCCCTTGTGCTTTGTTGATGATGTGATGTTTTAATGATAGCAACATGAATGAGTCACCACATTGTCTTGAATATGTCTGACCTTTTCTATGGAAGATTGCATAAGTGTGCCATGTCTGAATTGTGAAGAACGCATGTGTATGCTTGAGTCATGCTGTGATATATTGGCTTGTGCTTGATTTCTATTCTTGATTTCTATTTTGTGCATTGCTTCTCTGCTAATATGTTCATACATTGTCTTAGGCTAAGTCTAAACAGACTTTAGCGTCTCATTTAGCATCTAAGGCAAAGTCTACACATTGGCTAAGTGTGTACATCGCTTACATTTCTTGAGATCAAGTCCATACGTTGCACTGTTTCTTCAAGTCCATACAGTGGCAAAGTCTGGACATTGTGCTTTGAAGATCATCAAGTCCATACATCGTGAAAGTCTATACACTCCTCTTGGCCTTAGCAACTGTTTTGAAGTCCATACATTGGTCTTCAGTTCAAGTCTGTACAGCGTTACGTTCTCTTTGGAAAGTCTGTACAGCGTCAAGTCTGCACATTGGGCTTTCACGTGAAGTCTACACATCGGTCTCTACTTTGAAGTCTATACATTGGCTAAGGGTCTTCAAGTCCATACACAATCGTCTGATGCATATTGATTAACAGGAAATCTGCTATGAGGTAGTACATTGTATGTCCGTACTGTTTCTGTCATACTTCGTGTTATTCTTGTGTTTATGTCCGTGTTATTTCTTTCTTACCTCGTGTCGTTAGCACTTAGTTGCTCATCTCGAGTCAGTCCTCTATGTTTGCTCTTGTGTCTTCGTGTCAATTACTGTAGTTCCTCGTGTTGTTCTTATGCTTCCACCGTTTCATCACGTGTTGTTGAAGACGTGTCTATCTCATGTCTTCGTGTCGTGTTTTCTAGACCTCGTGTCTTTGTCACTTTGTGACCTCATCTCGTGTCATCTTTTATGTCTGCTTGTTTAATTTCGTGTCACTTACTATTGTTCCTCGAGTCATTTTTTTTACTAGTGTCACTGCTTCATCACGTGTCGTGATAGCCGTGTCACTCTTCTGTCTTCGTGCTGTTTTTCTCTTTAGACTTCGTGTCCTTCTCGCCTTGACCACACTCCGTGTCAATTCTTGTGTTTCATCTTCGTGTTGTTTTCAACTCGTGTCAGTTTCTGTTTTCATCTTCGTGTTGTCTTCAACTCGTGACGGTTTCTGTTATTTGTCTTAGTGTCGTGGTCAGCCCGTGTCGCCTCGTCTTCGAGTCGTTCATTCGAGCTATTTTGTGCTCGAGTTGTTTTTCTTATGTTTTCAAGTGTTGTTTCACTTCGTGTCGTCTTTTGTTGCCATTTGTTAGTTCGTGTTGTTTCGTTCTAACCTCGTCCAGGTCTCTTCTGATCGCGTGTCTTTCTATTGCTTCACTCTGTGTTATCTTCTTCTCACCTCATGATGTCCTCATCTGACTTCGTGTCGTCTTCGTTGTTGTGTTAATTATGTACCTCGTGTTGTTCTCTTTTTTACCTCGTGCTGTTTTCATTTGACCTCGTGTCATTCTCCATTTATTTCGTATTGAAGTAATCTTGTGTATCTCGTGTCATTCTCAGTACAGTGCATCTTGTATTGCTTTCATATACCTCATGCAGTTTTAGTTATTGTGGCCCTGAGTGTTAATCGTGTTAATTCCTTGCAGGAGAAGAAGAAGGTGGTCCGAGGAAATATTCCCCAGTGACTGGGTAGCACGTGATCCGAGGCTGAAATGAAGCTGGCTGAGAGACTGTCACGTGGTCCGAATACTTAGGGCTGGAAATGTGGAGGTCACACGTCGGGGGTGATGATGATGCTGCTGCTATATATATGAGCCTTCTTCCACATAAGAAGATGAATCGAAGCAGAAAGCCAGAAGAGTAGAAAGCCCTTCGATCCAGAAAAAGAAGAAAAGAAGGGAGCAGAGAAGAGAGTGAGAGTGAAAACAGAAAAAGAAAAAGAGAGAGAGATAGTGCTCGTGTGAAGAGAGAAGAAAGAGTGAAGAAGAAGAAGTGCAGAAGAGAGCAGAAGAGAAAGAAAGAGAGATAGAGAGTGAGCGAGAGAGCTCGTGGAGAAGAAGGAAGAAGCTACTTGAAGATCTATCTTCACTGGAGCGTGGATCAGATCCAGGCCAGTCAGCTCCGTTGAGAGCCACATTGTGCATTTCGTTTTTCAGCTTTCTATTTGCTGAAGTTATTTTTATTTCATGTTTTTGTTTTTCCATTTTCATCTGGTTATCTTGTTCTTCCGATTGCCCTGTTGGGAATCGGGTTCCTCCTGTTGGTTCAGGAGAAGGGAGATCTGATCTCCGGGTTGCAAGTGACAGGTTGTCACTTGTGGGTTCCCTCTGGTTAGAGGAAGGGAGGCTAGTCCTCCGGTTCTGGGCTTGTGGTTGCAAGTCCAGGTGTCCCTCCTGGTCTGGAGGAAGAGAGGTCTTCGACCTCTAGTTTCCAAGTGGCTGGGACTCACTTGGGTGTCCCTCCGGTTGGGAGGAAGAGGGGAGGCTGTTCCCCTGGTCAAGCTGTGTGGCAGCAACTGTTTGCAGACTAAGTCTGCTTGGTTCTAGCGTTTGCTAGTGAAGCCTCACCCCGGTTGGGAGTGAGGGGTGGATGTAGGTCTGGAGGACCAAACCACCTTAAAATCTTTGAGCAGTGGTTTGCTTGTAGTGTGTTCTTCCATATCTCCTACCATCCTTCACAGATTATCTTGAGATTTCTTATTCTCATTTGTGCTGCATCCTCTAGTTGGTTATTTGGGAGACAGTTACATATTTGCTCTTTTGTTTAAAAGGATTTTCAACTGGTTCATCAGATTGCTTGGTTTGCTTCCGCTAGATGCTTGGATAGGCACGCTCCAATTGTTTGTATCTGAGTTAAATCAAATTGGTTCTATTTTGTGTCTATCTCTAGCATCCAAGATTTTATTTGGCCATTCTATATAGAAGGATACATTCACCCCCCTCTGTATCCGGGCCTAGCACCCTAACAATTGGTATCAGAGCCAGGTTGTCTGCTTAGAAGGTCCAGCGATCTGTAGATTCAATCCTACTGTCTTGGTGCTTCATTATTCCTGTTGCATTTATCTGATCAGCTTTCATGGGGTATCCACCAGTTTTCAATGGTTCTAATTTTAATGTGTGGTTTATCAGTTTACGAAATTATGTTGATGCAGTTAATCCTGATCTGTGGAAATTAATTTCACAAGGTCCTCACACATTACCAAAGAAAGTGTCCAAATGGACCAACAGCCACAGATCAAAGGATGGAGAAAATCAGAAAGCCTTCAATCTGATGAAAGTAGCCACTGACAGAGCCTTACATTCTTGTTTTTATGATTGCAGGTCTGCCAAGGACATCCTGGAGGAGCTGAAGCTAACTCACAGGTTAAATGAAGACAACTGCATGATGGCTAAAGGAAGTATTCCTAGCAGCAGCCAAAATGAAGAAGAAGATGATGAGGAGGAGGTAAACATCTTCGAGAATTTTTCTTTGGATGATTGGGAGAATGCATATGTTGAACTGTTTGAGTCTCATGAACAATTAAGAAAACGATACAAGAACTTGAAAAAGAAAAGTGATCAGGGTAGTTCAAGTTCACCATGTGAAAATTGTTCAAAGATGAAGCAATCTCATGATGCCTATTTGTCAGATATCCATATGCATAAAAACCAGAATGAAAAATTGATGAATGAACTTAAATGTGTTTGCTCTGAACTAAGTAGACTGAAATCTGAAAATGAATGTCTTGAGAAACAATGTGAAAAACTCCAGGTTCAAACAATATGTTCGGTTAAATCTGCATGCAATGAGTGCCCATTCCTCAAGAAAATAAATGAAAATCTTCACTCAAATTTAGAATGGCATAAGGAGTTTATTGTTTCTCTAAAGGAAGATAACAAAGATCTGTTAAACAAGATTCTGGAGCTTGAACAGATAGAGGAAGAGTTGAATGATAAAATGAGCTCACTAAAAATTGATAAAGACTCTGTTGAAAAAATTGAAAATCTGAAATCAAATAATGACAAACTAATTCAAGAGGTTGAAGGTTTGAAGCAGTTGAACACTGCTATGTCAGAGAAACTTCTTCTCTTAGAAAAAGGAAAAACTGTTTACATTGAAGAGTCTGAAAAATTGAGAAATCTGGAACAAGAAATTGAGGAATGTAAAATTGCAAACAAGGTGCTAAGCGAATGTGTAACTTGCAATGAACAAGAGATTGCCAGTTATGAAATACACATCGTTTCTTTGGAAAATGAAATTGAAGATTTGAATAATTCCTTGTCAAAATTTGTGGATGGAAAAGATAATCTGGACAAAATTCTAGGAACTAAGGTAAATTTTCAGAAGGAAGGGTTGGGCTATAATCCCTCAAATAAGAAGAGTTTTCAAAACAAAGTTCAAACTTCTTTTGTTTCCAGCTCAACCTCTCACAGCCCTCAGAACCTTCCAGGTTATCAGTCTACTGCTTAAGAGAAAACAACAGAAAAATAGAAAGAAAAGCATCAACATGTTCCTCTTCCCACTCTGCATGTTTCACCCACTCACTCGCATGCATCTAGAAAGAAAATGATCTGTCACTACTGTCACAAATATGAACATTTGATGCATGAGTGTAATTTGATGGAAAAAGATGACCTAGCAGCTGCTCAAAACAATCAGGGTAGAAATCATGTCCTTAGGGAAAAGAAAATTCATTGTTATAACTGTGAAAAAATAGGACATGTTGCTGCACAATGCTGGTTAGGCCCTCATAGAAATACCTTTTCTAATTATTCTCATTGTGGAAAACATGGCCATACAGTCAAGGACTGTTGGCATGCTCAGGGAAGAACTTTCTCTCAGAATATAAAACTCCCTGCAAATAGAAATATTTTTGGAAGAAATAAAATTGTTTTTAAAGAAAAGAGTCTGGCATGCTTTGAATGTGAAAAACCTGGCCACCGAGCTTTTGAATGCTTGTGGGCAAGCAATGCTAAATCAAAACCTCATGCAAGTAACAAAAATCTTCATACAAATTCACATAGATTACATGATGATAATAATGTCCACAAAAAGAATTCAAGGTTTGCTACATCATGTAGAGATTGTGGAAAATTTGGTCATCTCATGGATAACTGTTACCTGATGGATCATGATGATAATACTGCTAAGAAATTGTTTAGAACACCTGTTAGGGCTTATACAAGACCCAAGGTAACTTGGGTTCCTGCAAGATTAAATTGATTGACTTGCTGCAGGTGTGCCTTGGAAGGAGAAATAAAAGGGGTTAACCAAGGCACTAAAAAAGAAAACCCCAGGACTCAATTCAGGTCAGTTCTGAAATCTGTTTTAAATTCATTATCTGAATTTGTGAGTATGAAAAAAATGTGAATTTCATGTTGATCTACTTGTCTGAATTTTGATGATCTCTTCACTGAATTCAATTCTGAATATATTTGTTGCTCTTCTCATGCTGTTGTTTGGACTAAATGAACAAGATGCTAGATGCACTGCATTTTGCACTAAGCTAAACGGTTCTTTAGTGTATACAGGCAATGCATGTGTCAAATGTCTGCATACATCATTTGCATGACTGTCAATGAAGTTGTTCAATGCATGTAGGACTGCGTTATGTTGCATAGCATTTAGTGTTGAGTCCTTGCATGCATGTAGTTAATTGCATTGCACTTTACTGCATTGAAAATACCAAAAAGGGTAATTGAATGCATAGTGTTAGGAGGAGTCAATACATTGCATGAAGGTAGTCATGTGCATATATTTATGTTAGAGTTCATTGCATGTTAACTTTGAACATCCTGGAACTTGCCTGACCTCCTGACATCTTGCCTTGTGTGCATATCCCTTTCATTGATTCTATTTGACCAAACCGTGATCATAATTTGAAAACACTGAGCTTCAAAATTGGTATACAATTGGTATCATTTGATATCAGAATTATTTCAGTCCTTCATGAAGATTTCAATGGGCTATCTCGATCATAAATCTGAAACATCTTGAACTAGAAATCTTCTATTATATTTTTTTATGAATATCTGAAATAACTCAGGTGGTTTAAGTTTAATGTACTCAAGGTTTGACTTTAAAATCTCTTAAAAATATCTGAAGCATGTTTAATAAACATTAACCATCTGTTTCATGCTGTGTCTTGAAATCTTCTGAAATCTGCACTTTTGAATACATGACTTCAACTGATTAAGTACATGAAACTATTATTGATTTGAAGCAAATGAATTTTTCTGAAATGTCTAAAGGGTAATATCTGTCAGAGCAATGACATTGGTCACTGAGAAACACATGTCCAAAGGACTGTGTCATGAGGTGCCTTAGTTAACTCTGATTAAGAATTCATTGAAATTCAGGCAGAGCAATGGCATGCACACTGAGAAATACAACTCACTCATCAAGAAATGATTTGGAGTGTGTCATGATGTGTAAATGCTATCTCTGTTCATATATAGCATGACAGTTAGTCACACTAAGTGCTTAGGGATATTGGCCTCTGATCAAGGTATATCTTCTAGTTATAAGGTGTGAACTGAACTAGAGTACTCGTAAAATCTGTAGCATGGAAAATTGTTGAACAAATTGAAATATCTGAATATTGATGCTAAAATCAAATTGCTACAACCCCAGACAAAATCATATGACTTCATAATTGCTTGACTTCAATACTGGTGCATGTAATTCTGAAAGAAGTCAATAGACTTGATTGTGTAAGAGAAAGGGAGAATAATCAAGATAAATATGAGGGCTTGGTTCATCTTTATTAAAACATGGTTTTAGATATCAATACAGAATTTTATTGATAAACTCTGCATACATCATGTTTAAACCATGCTGTTCAAAAGGCTCATTCATAAGTCCCTATAATGGAAGACCTTGAAAAATTATGTTTTGGATTTATGAGATTGATATCTCCTTGAAAATCTTTCTGCTCACCTTCCTTAGATCATTGACCTGAACTTCTCCTTGTCTGCCCCTGTGGTCTCCTTCTCATCTATATCATAAGATTCCACTTATTGAGGGGGAGCTTCCATGTCATGCATCACTTGCATATCAAGTGGCATCTATTGAGGGGGAGCATTCCTTGTCATACTGAATCATGTTCATATCATTTGTGACCTTGCATTCAAATCCCTCACGATCAGATTTATGCATGATCAACAAAAACTGTATAGTCAACTCCTTTCTTATCAGTTGACTGATTCCATCTGCATTTTTCTGACCATACAAATGTGAGGTGCCACTCCCATTATTACCTTGTTCACTTGCAGCCTTCTGAACCTCAGAATATTTATGATGGTGGATTTCAGATTGATTCCTGAGATGTATTTCTCTCTACACTGTTGGAATCTTCCATCTTGTTCTGCAATAAGTTCTGATTCTGTGGTATCTTCACCAGAATTCAGATTCTTTGTAATGGCTGATTTCAGATTGATTTATTGGATAACTAGAGTCCATTCCTGTGCCTCAGGGGGAGTTATGATTTATTTTCATCTAAGGGGAGAGTAGTAAATCATGCATGTTGATAGTGGGAGAACTGTTTCATGGTCATAAGGGGGATCTTCATTTTAAAGAACCTTGACTCATTCTCTGCATTGTTGTGCTACATTTGACTATCAAACCATTTCCCTTCTTTTTGATTATGTCAAAGGGGGAGAATAGTTTGATGAGTCAGTGTGACTCATTATGTTGCCATCATCAAAAAGGGGGAGATTGTTGTGCCCCTTGTGCTTTGTTGATGATGTGATGTTTTAATGATAGCAACATGAATGAGTCACCACATTGTCTTGAATATGTCTGACCTTTTCTGTGGGAGATTGCATAAGTGTGCCATGTCTGAATTGTGAAGAACGCATGTGTATGCTTGAGTCATGCTGTGATATATTGGCTTGTGCTTGATTTCTGTTCTTGATTTCTGTTTTGTGCATTGCTTCTCTGCTGATATGTTCATACATTATCTTAGGCTAAGTCTATACAGACTTTAGCGTCTCATTTAGCATCTAAGGCAAAGTCTACACATTGGCTAAGTGTGTACATCGCTTACATTTCTTGAGATCAAGTCCATACGTTGCACTGTTTCTTCAAGTCCATACAGTGGCAAAGTCTGGACATTGTGCTTTGAAGATCATCAAGTCCATACATCGTGAAAGTCTATACACTCCTCTTGGCCTTAGCAACTGTTTTGAAGTCCATACATTGGTCTTCAGTTCAAGTCTGTACAGCGTTACGTTCTCTTTGGAAAGTCTGTACAGCGTCAAGTCTGCACATTGGGCTTTCACGTGAAGTCTACACATCGATCTCTACTTTGAAGTCTATACATTGGCTAAGGGTCTTCAAGTCCATACACAGTCGTCTGATGCATATTGATTAACAGGAAATCTGCTATGAGGTAGTACATTGTATGTCCTTACTGTTTCTGTCATACTTCGTGTTATTCTTGTGTTTATGTCCGTGTTATTTCTTTCTTACCTCGTGTCGTTAGCACTTAGTTGCTCATCTCGAGTCAGTCCTCTATGTTTGCTCTTGTGTCTTCGTGTCAATTACTGTAGTTCCTCGAGTTGTTCTTCTGCTTCCACCGTTTCATCACGTGTTGTTGAAGACGTGTCTATCTCATGTCTTCGTGTCGTGTTTTCTAGACCTCGTGTCTTTGTCACTTTGTGACCTCATCTCGTGTCATCTTTTATGTCTGCTTGTTTAATTTTGTGTCACTTACTGTTGTTCCTCGAGTCATTTTTTTTTACTAGTGTCACTGCTTCATCACGTGTCGTGATAGCCGTGTCACTCTTCTGTCTTCGTGCTATTTTTCTCTTTAGACTTCGTGTCCTTCTCGCCTTGACCTCACTCCGTATCAATTCCTATGTTTCGTCTTCATGTTGTTTTCAACTCGTGTCGGTTTCTATTTTCATCTTCCTGTTGTCTTCAACTCGTGACGGTTTCTGTTATTTGTCTTAGTGTCGTGGTCAGCCCGTGTCGCCTCGTCTTCGAGTCGTTCATTCGAGCTATTTTGTGCTCGAGTTGTTTTTCTTATGTTTTCAAGTGTTGTTTCACTTCGTGTCATCTTTTGTTGCCGTTTGTTAGTTCGTGTTGTTTCGTTCTAACCTCGACCAGGTCTCTTCTGATCGCGTGTCTTTCTATTGCTTCACTCTGTGTTATCTTCTTCTCACCTCATGCTGTCCTCATCTGACTTCGTGTCGTCTTCGTTGTTGTGTTAATTATGTACCTCGTGTTGTTCTCTTTTTCACCTCGTGCTGTTTTCATCTGACCTCGTGTCATTCTCCATTTATTTTGTACTGAAGTAATCTTGTGTATCTCGTGTCATTCTCAGTACAATGCATCTTGTATTGCTTTCATATACCTCATGCAGTTTTAGTTATTGTGGCCCTGAGTGTCAATCGTGCTAATTCCTTGCAGGAGAAGAAGAAGGTGGTCCGAGGAAATATTCCTCAGTGACTAGGCAGCACGTGATCCGAGGCTGAAATGAAGCTGGCTGAGAGACTGTCACGTGGTCCGAATACTTAGGGCTGGAAATGTGGAGGTCACACGTCGGGGGTGATGATGATGCTGCTGCTATATATATGAGCCTTCTTCCACAGAAGAAGATGGATCGAAGCAGAAAGCCGGAAGAGTAGAAAGCCCTTCGATCCAGAAAAAGAAGAAAAGAAAGAAAAGAAGAGAGCAGAGAAGAGAGTGAGAGTGAAAGCAGAAAAAGAAAAAGAGAGAGAGATAGTGCTCGTGTGAAGAGAGAAGAAAGAGTGAAGAAGAAGAAGTACAGAAGAGAGCAGAAGAGAAAGAAAGAGAGATAGAGAGTGAGCGAGAGAGCTCGTGGAGAAGAAGGAAGAAGCTGCTTGAAGATCTATCTTCACTGGAGCGTGGATCAGATCCAGGCCAGTCAACTCCGTTGAGAGCCACATTGTGCATTTCATTTTTCAGCTTTCTGTTTGCTGAAGTTATTTTCATTTCGTGTTTTTGTTTTTCCATTTTCATCTGGTTATCTTGTTCTTCCGATTGCCCTGTTGGGGATCGGGTTCCTCCTGTTGGTTCAGGAGAAGAGAGATCTGATCTCCGAGTTGCAAGTGACAGGTTGTCACTTGTGGGTTCCCTCTGGTTAGAGGAAGGGAGGCTAGTCCTCCGGTTCTGGGCTTGTGGTTGCAAGTCCAGGTGTCCCTCCTGGTCTGGAGGAAGAGAGGTCTTCGACCTCTAGTTTCCAAGTGGCTGGGAGTCACTTGGGTGTCCCTCCGGTTGGGAGGAAGAGGGGAGGCTGTTCCCCTGGTCAAGCTGTGTGGCAGCAACTGTTTGCAGACTGAGTCTGCTTGGTTCTAGCATTTGCTAGTGAAGCCTCACCCCGGTTGGGAGTGAGGGGTGGATGTAGGTCTGGAGGACCGAACCACCTTAAAATCTTTGAGCAGTGGTTTGCTTGTAGTGTGTTCTTCCATATCTCCTACCATCCTTCACAGATTGTCTTGAGATTTCTTATTCTCATTTGTGCTGCGTCCGCTAGTTGGTTATTTGGGAGACAGTTACATATTTGCTCTTTTGTTTAAAAGGATTTTCAACTGGTTCATCAGATTGCTTGGTTTGCTTCCGCTAGATGCTTGGATAGGCACGCTCCAATTGTTTGTATCTGAGTTAAATCAAATTGGTTCTATTTTGTGTCTATCTCTAGCATCCAAGATTTTATTTGGCCATTCTATATAGAAGGATACATTCACCCCCCTCTGTATCCGGGCCTAGCACCCTAACAGTATAGAGGTAGGTTATCTCATGAACGGCTTAAACATGATCTTAAGAGTAAAAGCACTCAATTTTTAGTCATTTTCATGCATCATACGTGGAGTATTTTATGTTTTATTGAGACTACGCAGTAAGTTCATTTCCCATGCATACACCTAGCCCTAATGAAATAAAAATAGAAATTTCTTATTTATTTCTCATAACCTATACGTGTTAATGGCTTAATTACCTTCTAACATGACTTAGCTACGTTGTTACATCATTTTCCCTGCATAACATGCCCTAGATTAGCATTATATCACTATTTTGTAACTTCCGTCAGTCAGACATAAAACGGTAACCTAGGGACCATATGACCTTCTTGCGGTCCAATGAAGAACCATTTTCTTCTTACGAAACAGCCTATCGCAAGACCGTCTTTGACACTATGCGGCCAGACCCTGACCGCTATTTGGTTCTGTGAACCAATCCGAGCCTAGTTGAATTTTGCATATTAGAAACCCTAGAATTATGTTATTTTTCACTAAAAATTAAGCTTATTTTCCTGTTAAACACCTTGTTTCAGCATGAGCATGCCTTAAAACCTTATTTTTTATTATTATGTAATTTCATGCCAAATGTTATAATTTTGTAATTAAATGATTTTCTATGATATGGACATGATTTATGAGGTGTTAATATCATGGTTTTTATCCGTATGTTTCACCGTTCCACTCTCATCTCTTGAGTCATTTTATAAGTACATGGTGTATACTCCGGTATGCGATCATTAGATACACGTTTGCACATGTAGGCACATTTCTTGGACTTGTGAACCTCTCCGCCGGATATTCCTTCTATCGGACTAGGTGATCTTATTTCAAGGCCTCCGAAAGACTCCGCGAGCCTGGGATTCCCACTAGGACGTCGAGCTGGTTATACCCTTAAAACCTAATTATTAGAAAGCACTTAACCGGTGTTTTGATGGTCTGAACCTTAGCGGCCTGTGGACGACCGCCTGAGGCACTTAGCGGCCCTTATCTGACCGCTAAAGAGCCCAAGTGGCCCTATCATGACCGCAAGGCTCCAGAAGGTTTCACTGCATCGACACCTTCTTTCTTCATGCGTCGACTCTATTCGTAAAACGGTCTGGACATGACCACATTTCTATATTAAACGGTCCTATCTAGACAGCTTGACTGTGTAAATAGTCCAGTAAACGATCGCTTTTTCCCTGATTCTGTCTAACCCGAGGTTTGAACTTTGGGTTGGGTTTTATAAGTTCCTAGATGGTCTATTGATTATCTAAAACCTAATATCTAGTTTAATAAGCTATATAATAAATTTTGGAAGTTAAAGAATATGTCATTATGCTGTTGGATTCTCTCTGTGGCATGACCTTGCTTTAAGTCATTCTTGCACTCTCATGATTGTTTATTGGTGCATTCTTTGCCTTGCTTACATTATCATGGAAACTATTGTTGAATTGAATATTACTGGCTGTACTTTATACTCGTGGAAGTAGCTGGATTTATAACGTAAAGATGCAGATCGGGCACTTATTGTGTACAAGGGCTCTATGCTAACCCCCTCGGCTGATTGTCAGAAACGTGCTATAAACCATGGGGTACGATGATACTGGCGTCGCATTGCGATGGGAGTACTTTCTTTTATAAATGAGTGAAAACCACGAGACAATCTAGTGACATTACATTCTTGTGTGTTAAGTGACTGTCTAGAGCATAGCCTTCATAGTTATGAAAAGTGTGTTCTCGTTACATTCTTGTTCGTGAAAGGCCATAATTACATTCGTGATATATCATTGCTTGATCATATTTTCAATCTACGCGAGTTCTCATATCTCATTTCTGATCATATCGTGTTACTTGTGTTACTTTAGTTTTCACCGCATGTTCTACCATCTTATTTCGGTTATCTTTACTCTAGAGCAAAAATGTTAATTACTTAAACATTACCTTCATGTTGATACGAAGATACTTACTGGGCATGTGTGCTCATACCTACTTTCTCATCTTTTCAAGAAATACAAGTGATTCAAATTCGGACTATGCATGTAGCGGGTTCGAGAGCGATTGATGGTCCATTTGAATGAAAGAAGCCCTAGTTATCTAGTGTCTAGTCGAGTCATATTGTATTTTTTGTGTTTTGAGTCATATGATGTAAGGATGTCAAACATTAATGGTCTGGTGTACTCTTGATTACTATTATGAAATAAAGTTGGAGTTTTAAGAAAATTACTTGTGCAATTACTTTTATGTGATTGTCTGGCGCTCTGATTTATTGCTTGCTTGAGTCATACTAGCCGACTGTCCACATTCCCGAGATTCCTTCCCCTATATTAAAAGCTCGGGGCGTGACAATTGTTGTTCTTCAGCTTCGCAGGTTCAGAACTCTCCACATATAGGAGACCCGCGAATGCAACTCCCAGGAAGTTGGGGAAGCCAACGACCTGGGGAAAGTTGCCAAAGGTGGTAGGCACGGCGAGGTAGCCATATACGACATGGTCAGCCACGACTTAGGGACCCAAAACAAGTCCAGACAGTCTGCTCGCCATCGCTTCAACCTTCAAAGGGGAGAAACAAGATGAACGAATAGTTAGTATTTGAAGTACCTGAGTGGGAGCCCCACAGTCCCTCTATTTTGGCGAAAAGATGAAGGGAGGTTTCATCCCATCGGTCGTGCCAGCTTGTGGGAATGAGATTTTTATTTAATATTTTATTTATCTATTTGTTTGTTGGAATTTGTTAGATTTATTTGATTTATTTATTTATTACGTAGCCGTGCCAGTCACATGTGTGAAGAATTTATTATGTGCACCGTCTGACTAACCAGACGATTATAGGTGATCGTGTCGGGAGCCAAAACCCGTCGCACCATAAAGGCTGCGACGTTAATTACATCCTTCTAGAAGAAGGAAAACCCTTGATTAATCGCCCAAATAAAGAGACCATGGGGCCCATAGAATGTGTAAAAGATATGATTGCATGCAAGCACATGATATGGAAGTATTTATTTTATTAAATCGGCTCTCGATACAAGGCAGAGAACTTAGGTCCAAAAACCACTATCACGCATAGTGAAAGCCTCCAATCGGGCATAACCCGACTTTCCGTAAATCACCATTTGATATACCGAAGAATCGGATCATGCAAGCATATAGGATAGCAATTTTTTTTTATTGTTCATCGTTTATTCGATCATTTATTAGTAGTTTCAAGAGAGGTTTCGGCCACATCCCCCGTGTTCCGAAGGATATCGGGTCCTTTTTACTTTGAGGCTGCGCATGGCATTACAGTGCGCACATAAAGACACATGAGGTGGACCTTGCGTGACCGTATTCAGGCAGACTTGTATGTTTTCAGGACAATGTATGCCAGGGTATGACAAATTTGATATTTGAGAATTGAGGGAATGCGGTTAAAACCCGATCGAAACATATTAAATTCCTAGGATTATTGGCCTGGGTCTAGGTCATGCTTTGGCCACAATAGAATGAATCCCAAGCTCCAGGCATGACTTGCCGAGGCGTCATTAATATTCCCATTCCCGGGGTCTAGAGGAGGTGGGAGCGCCGGAGCGGGCACAGCCATGTGTTAACAAGTTTTCCTTTCCCTCTTTCCCTTTCTTTCTTTCTTTTCCCTCCTTTCTAAATCAAGATATGCAAATAAAATGCTAACTGGGGGAAAGGGATGAGTGGATCGTGATCGCCACCAAGGCACGAAGTGTAAAAGGGAAGCACTACATACCTTGAAATGGGAAGAAGATGAGGCACTCGCCAAGATGCAGCGCTGGTATAAGGTTCACGGTCCAGTGGGGACCGCTCAGGAACGTACACAGCCTCCCGACAGGCAGCTTGCAGCACTGGAGAGAGAACGCGGGGCGAAGACCGACTGGCGCCTAAACGGTCCGTGGTGAGCCGCAGGAAGGAGATAAATGGTCTGTATGAGACCGATGGCCCTTGTAGACACGCCAAAATTGACGTTTTGTTGATCAAATCTCATGTTATTATATAAATGCCCCAAGTGGACTTCAATATTCCTATAACATGAAGTTTTTTCTATTTTTGTGAGTTTTTCTACATTTTTCTGTATTTTTGTGAGTCACGACTTGATTAAGGGCGTTAATTTCAAAAGTAACGACCTGTTGTAGGGCGTTTTCAAAGAAAGGACGACCGTACGTGAGGGCGTCAATTCCTGGTGTTATCCCTTAATTTCTGAAATTATCTATTTTCAAAATAAAAGGCATTTTGTGAGTAACGCCTTTTCTCAGGGCGTGATTTTAATTAACGCCGTTATCTCAGGCGTTTTATCTCAGTTTTCAAACAAGGCAAGGTTCCATTTCCAAAATTAAATCCAGGAAGAAACGCCCTTTCCTAGGTCGTGTTTCAAGAAAACGTCTCTGTGAAGGTCGTCAATTCATAAAAGACGCCCTGTATTAAGGCGTGTTTCACTCCAGAGTCCTTCCTTTTTCCATCTTTCCCTCACAGTTCCCTGCCATCCATGGACTCTTGCTCGATCTTGATCCTTCCCTGGATGCCTCATTGCCTGTTCTTATCATTCCTTGGTTTGATCACATCCGCTTGAGGCACTATAAATTGAAGCCTTGATCGATCGTGTTGAAGGTTAAGCACTTTAAGCATTCAGAGGGTTAAGCGCTCAGAAGCTTGAATATCCATCACGAGCAGAGCCTTCTTCGTCCTTTGCTGCCTCCCCTCTGCATCCTTCGATTGGGCTGCATCCGGTGCTTCGTCCATCTACATCCATCAACACATTCATTCGTTTTTCCCTTTACTGTCGCCAGGGACAGCAGGGTTCTCATCTTTTCATCTCTTTTGTTTTACTTCATTCATACCATCATCCCTCCGTCCTTTATATCTCTATTCACCCTTTACATCTGTTCACGTCTTGTTGCATTTCTTTTTATCATCAAACTCCCCTTCCCTTAAGTCTTCTTAAGGGGTTTAAAAAGAAAACAAAAAAGAAGGTGCACATGTTGATGTCTTTTCATCATTTTTATGTTGGTTTTTGACTGATACTACTGCACTTTGGCTGATCCCCTTTCTTTTGCTTGTCTTTCATTGTCTTTCTTACAAGGTAATCAATCAAGAAAACCCACTTCGTCGGCCGGCCGATTGGAGTTGGAGGAGGAGATCCACATTCATCCCGCATCCCATCTTTCACCAGGTACATGCGATCTTATTCTTTTTTATTGAGGTAAACCCTCTGGCGATCACACACTCCCCTTGTGCACCTCGTGCATTGTCTCATTTCCACCATTATTTAATGTTTCCCTTTTCCCTTCCTTTTTAACCTCACCTCAAAAGTGTGGATTTTAAAGGGATCCACAAATTGGCGATCACGGTGGGACCTCCACTGTTTTCTTTGTTGATTACCATCTCCATTGGCACCCTCGTGTGCCCTTTCCCCTTTGACACCCTCGTGTGTCCTTTCCTATTGACACCCTCGTGTGTCCTTTCCCCTTAGGCACCCTCGTGTGCCCTTTCCCCTCGGTGCCCTCGGTACCCTTTCCTTTGTGCCCCTCGGGCACCTTCCATTGTGCACCCTGCACACTCCCCGGATCAGTCAATTGTTGCTTATTAACGCCTTCGACGAGGGCGTCTTTTGATTTAACGCCCCTCACAGGGACGTGTTTTTATTAATTAACGCCCCCTTCAAGGGCGTGGCTTTATTGCATCTGCTTGCCTGATCTTCACTATTTTCTCGTCTGATATTTAGCGCCCCTTACAGGGACGTGTTTCATAGATTAACGCCCATCTCCAGGGCGTATGTTTCTATAACTGCGGTGTGTTGCATGCTGATTATACTGTCTGTGGAATAACGCCCCTCTTCAAGGCGTTTCATTTCTTATCAACGGCTGTCATTAAGGCGTTTATCTTTATCATAACTGCTGTTCGCTGCATACTTGTCATATTGCCTGTGAATTAACGCCCCTCTCAGAGGCGTTTCATTTATTATCAGCGCCTTCCATCAGGGCGTGTCCCTGAGTTTTGACGCCCTCAGTTGCAGGCGTCCTTTATTTATAACGCCTCATCCTAAGGCGTTTTGTTCCCTACGGTCTGTGAGCCCCTCACAGAATTTACGACAGCCACGCTGCCGTGTTTTCATTTAGTCACGACCTGCCACAGGGCGTGTCTTTCCTCTTGCTGTGAACACGACCTTTCCAAGGGCGTGTCTTTACTGTTCTTTTTCACAGATTGGCTATTATTCATTGCTTAGCATTTGTCTTGATATTATATTACTGCTTGGATCATCTTGGTTTGCTGGCTTGGTTGAGAGACCTCCTCTCTCTATCCTAGGATCCACACACCCTTCTTGGAATCGGGACGACCCTCCATTGAGCATTCCGTCTCTTTGGACTGGAAATCCCTTTTCCAAGACCTCCATAAGTCCCCGCACCCGTGGATTCCCTCACGGACGCCGGGCTGGTTGTACCCTCGAAGTACCTGGAGTTTAGAGAACCTATACGTTGTTAAAAGAGAGAAGAACTTAGTTGACCCGGAGGTTACATTCGGATCAAACTAGGTCTCATTTGGCAAAAAGAGTGAACCTTCACAAATAATCCACCCTAAATTCGAACATCAAACATTAAAATCTTGCGTTTCTTGCCAACCTTGTTTGCATAAACGTAGTTGAGTGATTTGATTGCCTTGTTTGGATTGTATATTTTGTGACGGTTCCTTCATTGAACATCCTCTTTCTTAAGAATGAAGCTCCGTTCAGGTAAAACCATCAACATGTCAGGCCACGGGTACTCTTATGATGATGAGAATGAGAACATATTTGGTCAATATGAGGACCCTCCCCAGGATTCTTTTTATTATGAGGGGAACTACCTTCCTCCTCACCCCCATTACTCACAAGTCCATGTGGTCGATACCACTGTCCATGAGGCGGACCCTTCGTCTCAAGTTCCATCTTCCAACACTTCGGGGAACCCTTCCCCATCCATTAATGTCTCAGATTTGATCCAAGCTCTCTCCCAGTTGGACGACTCCCAACGGCAAGCCATTCAGGCCGCCTTAAAGGGGAAATCTGTCCTTTCTTCTTCTTCTAATCCCCCTCCGGCCGTGAGTGGCCATCAAATCATTAATGACCAGGCGGTCTTGCATCCTCCCTCCTCTCGTCCACAAACGCCTACTGCGGCCATGCCGGCCCAGCAGGCGAGCTATTCAGCAGTCAGGCATCAATCCTCCCAACCTCCTCGGGTTCTACGAACGCCTATACCACATTCTTTTATTCAAAACCAGGCCCCAGTCGAGCCCGATACCAACACTCTCTTGCTTCAGAAGCTAGCCAGCATGGAGGAGCAGCTCAAGAAGGTTACAGCAACCAAGAATGCTCCGGAAATTTCTCTTCCTACGTTGCCAGTGTTCCATTTACCACCTTCTGAAATGCCGAATTTCCGGCGATATAATGGGACCGGTAACCCATTCATTCATTTAAAGGACTTCCGATATGAGACTTCTTTCTGGCAAGACAATAAGGCCTCTCTGGCCTATTTATTCAGAAGATCTCTTGAGGGACCCGCCCTCGAATGGTTTTATTCTCTGGAGCCAGCTAATGCCGGTGACTTTGATGTTATCCAAAGGAAATTCTTGCAAAAGTACAGAGACCGGGTGGGACCTTCCCTTTCTGTTACAGATCTGGTCGCTGAGAAAATGAAGCCTGATGAAGACTTCATTATATTTGCTGACAGGTGGCGGTCTATGGCCGAGAAATTGAAGGACACATTGTCGGAACAAGAACAAGTAAAAATGGTCATTTCCAATGCAACTCCTCAATTCCGGCACATTTTGGCCATGAATCGGCTGACAACTATGGAAGAGCTCTATGAAAGAGCTCGTTATATACAAACACAAATGAAGGATTCGCCCATCATGGGCATGTTTGAGCCGAAGTCTCGGCTGTTTAAAAAGAATACAAATGTCAGCAGTGGGCCCACGACTGAGGGCACTGTCACAAACGAGCAGGTTGGCGTAGTTGGCCACCCCCACCACCAGTCAAACCCACGACCTCCGCCACCTCCGCAGCAAAACCCCCACTTTACCTCCGCCCCACAGCGCCACTTCACACCCCAACCTTCTTTTGCTCCATCACCGAGCCAAGCGCCTCGCACCGACCCTCCAGCACCACCTCAATACCATCAGGTCCCCCCACCTTCCAACTATGGCCAACAACAACGGAGACCACCGCTTGGCCCCAAGAGGGCCCATTATCCGCCACTCCCAGAGAGTCTCCCTGACATTTTTAATGCTTTGATGGCCGCCAACCTGCTCGTCCTACCAAAAGAAAGAACGGTGTGGCCCGAAAATGTTGACACATCCCGTTACTGTGCATTTCACCGCGCCCCTGGTCACAATCTTGATCGTTGTTTCCATTTCAGAGATCATATTTATGATTTGAATGACCAGGGTGGCATTAATTGGGATGAAATGAGGCAAGTCATCGCCACCATGAAAGAGAGAAGGCCACATCGGCAACAGCAAAATCAACAACAGCCAGCTCCGCAGCAAGCTCAGCCACAGCAAGCTCCAGCACCCCAGCAGGATATGGGGATTGTCCGTAATCCATTGCCGGAGCACGCTCCTAATCAACACGTGAACCCTGTCACGTCTCTCTACGAGGTGGAGAGAGGGCAGGGATGGCACGAAGAAAACGCCTCTGTCGGGGCATTCCACCATGATCCAAACCAAAATGAAACTCCGCGCCTTTTGCGCGTTCCTCCTTCTCCTTCTAATCTCCTATCGGGACGTTCTCTTTTACGCCCCGCCAACCCACCTACCACCACCAATTCCGCGACCTTGCCGGCTCGCTCTCTTCTTAACCGCTTACCACCACAGCAACCTACCATTCCACCTTCCACCACCAATCCTACATCCGCGACCTCCAGGCCACTCCTACTCCGCTCACCGACAGCACCCGCTACCCCCTCTACCACTCCTACACCGGCAAGAGTTCCTCCACCATCAGTACAACCATCTTTTGTGCCACGATCTCTCCTTATTCCACCACCTGCCAATACCCCTCGCATTCGGATATCCCTTTCTTCTTTCACGCCTCCGGCGAGGGCACCTTCTTCAAATACTCCTCCCATGCCTCACGCGGGGGCATCTCTATTAAACACCACTACTACGCCTCCTACAGGGGCGCCCCTTTCATTGAATTCACCTTTGGTCCCCCCTAGCAGGATCTCTGCTACCGACATTCCTTCCTCCTCTTCCAACCCTCCCCCTAATATTGCCCTGACAGAGGCGCGTCAAGGCGTAGCGCCGCTCCGTAGTGGACGGATGTTCCACCGTGTTTTCCCACAGAGAGAGCTAGAGCCCGTACAGGGGACGCAAGAGCAGGAACAGGAACAGGATTCAGTGCCGGGAACTCAGTATGATCTGTTAAAGCACCTGGATCGCACTCCAGCCAGAATCTCCATTCTTGAATTAATCAAGAGGTCCACCACTCATCAGCTGGCCTTGAAGGAATACCTGCAGAAGGTTATGGTCAATGAGGACCTCCCGGTTGAACAGATAATTACAGTCTTGACACCTGCTAGCAGTCAGCCGGCAATCACATTCCATGAACATGAGTTAGCACCTCTACCGGCAAGAAAATATGCCCTATGTATCACGGTTGATATCAACAAAGTAGCCGTTAAGCAGTGTTTGGTAGACACCGGTGCATCTATCAATGTGTTGCCTCCGAGCACTCTGAAGCTATGCGGTATCCCTGAGAGCCAGATACGGCCATCCACCATTACTGTCACAGCATATGACAATACAAAGAAACCCCCTCTGGGTATGATTACTCTCAAAGTCAGTTTGGGTCCAGCCACCATTACGGCAGATTTCCATATTCTGGATATGGACCCGACCTTTAATGGTATCCTGGGTCGCCCTTATATTCAGCAGCTTGACGCAGTGCCCTCTACAAACCATCAGTGCCTTAAGTTTCCGCACAAGGGCCGCATTATCAAGGTGACCAGCGTGCCGTTCTTACCAGAGGAGGACATACATGTAGCTTCATCAGTTCCTTCCATGTGGCCAGCCAACAAGCCGTTATTATCTGTGTTGGACATTCACTGTCCACGACCGATACTATCTGAGACTGTTACCACCGTTGCCATGACACCCCTGCCTTCTAAGGGGAAGAAGAAAAAGAAAAATATGATGAATACCCCCGGCTGGAACATTCTGATAAGGATGGGATATCAAGATGGCAAGGGCCTGGGTGCCAAACTCCAGGGCAAGATTAGGCCCATTAAGCCTCAAAAAGTGATTGCACGAGGCGGCTTAGGCTACAAAGCACCGGGCAAGAATGAAGGAGAGCCGTGGGCTGTTATGACGTCCACCTTCAAGCCAGATCGCCAGCCACTCACCTGGACTTTAAAGACACATTTTGTCACCGGTGGCGTTCAGAACAATGAACAGACTACCGTCGTTACTTCATTACTTGATTGTCAGGATGTGCACGCTAGACAGTTTGCGCGGCACATTGCCCCACTGGCCACTTACAAAACCTTGGAGACTTTAAGGCCAGATAAAAGAAGAAAAATGGGTGACCCGGAATGTGACTGGTACAGGTGGTTTGACATGAATGACATCACTTTCTCTTTAAGCCGCCTGTTCATGCCGACAGATCCAGAATGGCCGCCATTGATTCAAGAACTGATTGAAATGCCTGCCGCAATCACAGATAAAAGGCAGATGTTAAGTGACTACACAGATACGGGAGAGCCAGATGTCCCCTTTGAAGAAGGATTCTCCGTGGATAGGCTGTGGGCCGGCCTTTTCTCCCTCACTTCTGTGCATCCGTCTGTGTTGGTTTCTCTCTATTCCCGTGGGTTTGGTCACGTGCCGCGACCACCACCGATTACCATCAACTTATCTCCCAATTCAATTCAGATTTCCTTCCCTATTGCTCCTTCGCTCCTCGAGCGATTTTCCAAAATCTCCATCTCGCCCCCGTATGGGCCATCTTTGATTAAATCTTTCTCCAAACTTGCAATCTCCACTCCTCCCACTATTCCCCCTTCACATTGCTTTTTACTTGAGAAAGAAAATAAAAACAAAGGAAAACATGAAAACGAAAAAAAAACGCCAAATCTCCAACATTCCAATCCTCCATTTCTATTGAGGAGACCTCATACTTTTCTCCCGAGCGCGTCCCAACCCAGGGGCCGCTCTTCCAAGATTCCTTGGTAAGTCTTTTCTCCCCCTACGATGAGGGGTCCTCCCCTGTATCACCTCCTGTATCCACTTTATCACCTCCTTCTTTCCCTTATAATCAAGCTAGTTGCTCTTCCTCCCTTTCTTCTTCTTCTTCTAATAAAAATCATGCGGTAAATTCACATAAAAAGGCCAAGGGTAAGCAGATTCCTCGCAGATTTTTGTTGGAATTGGCCATTAGATGCCAAGCTTGTTTAGCTCTCCCTGAGTTTGTGGAAGATCCAATTATCCTGCCAGAATTAGAAATTGAGGACTTTGTTGCTTCTTATGAGGGTTTGGGTGTTTATGAAATCATGAATGATGAAGACCCTATTGAAGAAGGGGATGAAAGTTATGAAGAATATGAGGACGAGGCTGATGCTTTTGCTAGTGGTATGAGAAGATTCGACGAACCATCAGCCTCAGTAGAAGAACCTACTAAAGAAATCAATTTGGGTACCGAGGAAGACCCTAGGATTGTCCTCATAAGCAAAAATTTGCCGTCCTCCGAAGAGAAGGCGCTCATCTTAGTTCTTCAAGAATACAAGGACACGTTCGCATGGAGCTATGAAGATATGCCTGGATTAGACCCTGCGCTCGTTGAACACCGTCTTACACTTAAGCCAGGGTCTGTCCCGGTAAAACAACGGTTAAGGCGTTTCCACCCTAGCATGGCTTTGAAAATGAAAGAAGAGGTCGATAAACTCCATAAGGCTAGATTCGTTAGAGTCGTCCTCTATCCCAATTGGGTGGCTAACATTGTCCCGGTTATGAAGAAAGATGGAAAAGTTCGAATTTGCATAGATTTTCGGGACCTCAACCGGGCGTGTCCTAAGGATGACTTCCCCCTCCCTCATATTGATGTGCTGATTGATAACACGGCAGGATTTGAGACTCTTTCTTTCATGGACGGCTTTTCAGGCTACAATCAGATTCGTCTGGCTGAAGAAGACCAAGAGAAAACTTCATTCACTACACCATGGGGCACATATTGTTATGTGGTCATGCCCTTTGGACTTAAGAATGCTGGAGCCACTTATCAAAGGGCCATGATGGCAATTTTTCATGACATGATTCATATTTATATTGAGGTGTATGTGGATGACCTGGTTGTGAAATCAAGGACAAGGATTGAGCATCCTGGGGTTCTGGCTAAGGTTTTGCAGAGATCACGAGAATTTCAATTGAAAATGAACCCCAAGAAGTGCGTATTTGGCGTTTCTTCAGGGAAATTACTTGGATTTATCGTTAGCAAGAGGGGAATTGAAGTTGATCCCAACAAGGCAAAGGCCATTAGAGATATGCCTCCTCCCAAGAATCTGAAGGAAGTTCGAGGATTAATCGGGAGGTTGCAATTTATTCGCCGCTTCGTCTCCCAGCATTCACAAAGATGTAGGCCGTTTTACGAGCTTACTAAGCCGGGAGTCAAGTTTAATTGGGATGATAAATGTCAGGCAGCCTTTGACGGATTGAAGGATTATTTGGTCAATCCTCCTGTCCTGAGGCCGCCAATTCCAGGCAAACCACTTATTCTTTATGTTTCAGTCCTGGATGACTCCGTAGGTGCTGTCTTAGCTCAAGTGGATGAGGAAGGTAAAGAGAGGGCAGCATACTACTTATCTAAACTCCTTAACCCCTGTGAGCAGAGATACTCAGCCATGGAGAAGACTTGTGCAGCTTTGGTTTGGGTAGTCAGAAGTTAAAACACTATTTCCTAGCTCACGAGGTTCACCTCATTGCTCGCATGAATCCAATCAAATTCCTCCTTGAAAAATCTGTCCTCACTGATCGATTAGCACGCTGGCAAAGCTTCCTTTCTCAATTTGACATCACTTACATTCAGCAAAAAGCTATCAAAGGTTATGCCATTGCCGAACATCTTGCTCACCACCCTCTCCCCCGCTTTGATCCTGTCAATTCAGAGTTCCCGGATGAAGAATTAATGTCCATTAATCACCCCCCAGATCCTATGTGGACATTACATTTTGATGGAGCTCTTAATTCTCAAGGAAGAGGGATCGGCATGGTTCTCTTAACACCCGAAGGAGTCACCATTCCATTTGCTGCTCGGCTCACTTTTCCCGTCACCAATAACATAGCCGAATATGAAGCTCTTTTGGCCGGTCTTAAAACCGCTCATCAATATGGTGTCACCCATTTGCGAATCGTCGGTGACAGTCAGCTTATTCTACGCCAAGTGTTGGTCAAGTGCCGCACTATCAATCCTAAGCTCAAGCCCTACCAAGAACTCGCTTCAGCTTATGCCAAACTCTTCACTAAATTGATTTTCGTTCATGTCCCGCGTAGCCAGAACATTTTGGCCGACGCACTTGCTTCCTTAGCCTCCGCTTTAGTCTTCCCTCCTGAGCGTGATTTTCATGTCCCCCTGATTCATCAGCGTGATACTCCAGCCATTAGGGATCGTGCTTTTCTTGATATTAGGATCAGGTGCTTGAGAAGGTTAGACGGAAAGAAGCTCTTGAAGGTAGAGAGGTCATGCTATTGGATTGGCAAGAAGAGTTGGCTGACGAAGAAAAGCCTTGGTATTATGAGATTGCCAGATACTGTAATGATCAGTCTTATCCCGAGGAAGCCACTGCCGAAGAAAAGAAAGCAATTAGGAGAGTGGCTCAACGTTATACTTTGGTTGGAGGTGTGCTCTACAGAAGAGGGCTCACCGGTGTTTTGTTGAGATGCCTCGATGATGATGAATCTTGGAAAGTTGTGGAAGAGGCGCATTCTGGTGTGTGTGGTGGTCATGTGAACAGCCAGATGCTAGCTAAGAAGATTCTTAGACTAGGGTTCTATTGGCCCACTCTTGAAGAGGATTGTTCTATCTATGTTCGAAGGTGTGTTAAGTGCCAACTGCACGCCGACAAGATTCATTCTCCTGCTTCTTCACTCCACCCTACGTCCTCCCCATGGCCTTTTTCCATGTGGGCTTTTGATATCATTGGACCTCTTGGTGATTCGAACCTCCTGACCAAGCAAAAATCATTCATTCTCACGGCAACGGAGTACTTCACCAAGTGGGCGGAAGCAGAAGCCTACGTGGAAATTAAAGCATCAACCGTCTGCAAATTTATCATGAAGAACATCATCACGAGGTTCGGCATCCCAAGCACCATCGTCACCGACAATGGACCTCAATTTATCTCCCAAGATCTCAAGGATCTCTGCAACAGGTATAACATTGCATTGCATCATTCTTCTCCCTATTATCCGCAGGGCAATGGCCAAGCAGAGGCCACTAATAAAACCTTAATCAAGATTGTTAAGAAGACGTGCGAGGCTAATAAATTCTCGGATTGGCCAGACAAGCTGGTTGAAGCTCTTTGGGCCTACCGCACTTCTATTCGAACCCCCACTGGGCAAACTCCTTTTGCCCTTACTTATGGAATGGAGGCCGTAGTCCCTTATGAGATTCTTATCCCCTCTTTGCGAGTACAATTGGATGAGGAGCTCTCTATCGATGAACGTCGTGATTCACTCCTTGCCCAATTGGAACTCCTAGATGAGAAGCGTCTGGTCGCCGCTGAGCATGCGCGCGTTTACCAAAACAGGCTCTCACGTTTTTATCAAAAGAAGGTAATTGAGAGAAAATTTAAGGTCGGTGAAATGGTAATCAAAAGAATTTTCGTAAAGCCGGGTGGCCCTCGTTCAAAGCTCCAACCAAATTGGGAAGGGCCGTTTGTCATAAAAGATGTTTATCCTGGCAATGCTTATAAACTGGTTAATGCTGAAGGAGAGGAATTAACTCACCCCTGGAATGGTTTGTATCTCAAGAAATATTACCCCTGAACAAAAATCCAAACAAAAATTGAAAACTTCACAAAAATCCAAAGAAAATAGAAATCTCCCAGATAATCCAAAAAAAATCTGAATATTTCCAAAATCCAAAACAAAAGAGTTTTCTTTCATGGTTCTCCCTTTTGGGCTGACATAACATGCAAAGGTCACCGGTCCGAAAGGTCAAAATCCAAAATCCATTTGTCAGTCTTGCTAATTTAAAATGGGAGTTGACCCCGCACACACTACACACTTTACTCTTGAGCTCAAGCAGTGCAAAATCTGATGGAAAGTCGAAATCAAACTAAAGGCGAAAGACGATATCCATTCTTTTCTTCTTCGGCCCACAAGGGAGGAAGGGAGGTCTTGAGGTAGACACGCCAAGCCTATCCGCCGCCCTAGTAGGAGGAAGTCAGGGCCCAAAAGGGAACAAATGCCACAAAAGCCCAAGTACAATTAGGTTGTTCATCAGTTCAAATCTATTCAATGCAAATCAATTCCGAAGTGAAAGTCAAATGGTGAAAAAGAAAAGCATGTCAAGAGGGCAAAGTCCCCGCAAGGAAAACCTTGGGCGTATGCATGCATTATGAAGAGGCAAAAAAGGCAACAAAGCGTCCCTACGCCAAAGACCGAACCCCAACAGGCATAAGGATAGGGGAGGTAGCTTTGCCTCAGGCATCTTTGAATCTTTTGTGAGCTTCCTCATAGCTTCTCTTTTATTTTTGGAAAAGTCATGAACCAGCAGAATGGTCGAGACAAACTGAAGAGAATGCACTGTACGAAATCTTGTGTATAAGTTTAACCATATTCACGCCAATTCCCCTATTAATTATTCAAGAAAGGCTAATGGAACTTAGAAGATGGCCAAGTAGGGCCCACCACCTTGATTTCTTTATCAGCCCAATTTGGGAGGAATAAAAATTAACGCCTTTGTTCAAGGCGCTTTTATGCTGATTCACGCCTAGATCATAGTCGTTTCTTTAAAAATAACGCCTCCTGGAAGGTCGTGTTTCAACAAAATTCAATAATCTTTGCACGGTAACGCCGTCTCCAAGGGCGTCTTTCACGATAGTAACGGCCTAATCTAAGGCGTGTTTTTTAGAAAAATCTTCAAAAAAATATATATATATACTGAAAAGAACAAAAATAAATTCTTCATGTTGCATGAATTGCATTCTTGCCTGGACATCTTTTAATTATTGTTTGCATACGTGTGATTGCATGAGGCATCCCCGAGTTTTGATTATTTCATTTTGCCTTATTAAAGGCTTGGCCCCTTGACCCATTATTAAGGTCAAAATATTTACACCCTTTGCTCACCGGGCAAGGGGCCAAGTCGAACAGATGAATTAACCTGTTTGTTCAAGTGAAAATCGCAGCCGCAGATACAGGGCAAAGTAAAGCAAACACGAGGAACGAGAGAAGAAAAAAGTACACAAACACAAGTCCACAACCACACAAGTGCTCAGGTAACAAAAGCTCAAATCTCATATATATATGTGTATCATCATGTCTATCATGTACAGGTGTGAAGGTGGAGGAGTACAAGTACAGAACTCTCAACTCTCGCCTCCACCCTCCTCTACTCTCCTGCTCTCAACCTCCTCCTCACCATCCCGAACTGGCGCCGGTGGAGGAGGCATAGGCCCCCGTGAAGAGGCCGGAACCCGAACGTGTCCTCCTGCCTCGCTCCTCTCTCGGAGGGAAGAACCCGCCACAAAGGTGGAGCTGGTGAAGGAGTACCCCGCAGCCCGTGCTCGCTCACGGCCTCGCTGCAACCGCTCCTCGGACACTCGAAGCCGCTCCTGGGAAAGGATCAACTGGGTCCTCGAGTCCGCCAGCTCACGCTCTCGTGCCAACAACTGCTCCTGGAACCGGGCACGCTCCGCCTGGTGCTCCTCCCGCTCACGAGCCCGCTCCTCGCGCTCCCGAGCACGCTCCCTCCTCTCCAGCTCCAGGGCAACCCGCAGCTCGGCCACGTCCTGAGGAAGCTCACTGCGTTGCTGCAAGGCCCGCTGAAGCTCTACGATCCGCTGATCGCGGATCGACAACTCGGTACGTATCGCCTTCAGCTGAGCAGCCTACAAACAGGTAAACAAATCATCAGTTCCACAGTTCAATAATTCATGAAATGAAATAACAACATGTGACTAAAGGTAGGTCACGCACCTGTGAGCTCGTCGCTCGGAAGCCCTCATCTACGCAGATAAGAGTGGCTCGAAGCTCTTCACTCTGTAAAAAATGAATTTTTATCAGTGCACAATTTATATCTAATCATTATTTGAATGAGGTTTCAAGTTCAGAATTTACCCGTGAAGCAAGGTCACGCTCCGCCACCTCGGCTCGCGCTATCGCACCAGCCAGCTGCTCCGTCAGTGCAGTCACCTCTGCACTAGGCCCCCTCGAGCTGGAGGCCTCCCCTGGATCTCTCCTTGCTACTCCCTGCTGGGCACGCTGCATTCATTAAGACCGTCAGTGGCTAATCATTAATTCAACACAACAAAAGAAAAAATTCATTTGCATATAGGAATAATTTAAACACTCACCAGGGTCTCCAAGTCTGCCCGTGTGGCAGCTAGCTGGTCCTCCAGGATGTGGAGGTGGGCCTGTGCATCTATCGCCGCTATGTCCCTCGCATCCTGCATTCATTACATGTTAATCGCATAATAGTTACATAAGCATTTGCATTTAATTTAGAAATAAGTGCATTCATACATACCCCTAAGACCCTCATCTGAGGTCTGCCGGCGTGAACCTCCCAGTAGCGCCGGAGGTACTCGGAGCTGTCAGTCGCGTGGGAAACGACTGTGGTCCCGCCTCGCTGCCAGTCGGCGTACTGCTCCTCGAATCGCACCCTCCAGTCGGTCGTCTTGGTGCGACCGCGGGTCTTCTTGCCAATCCCTCGAGGCTCTCCGACCTCGATCCACTCCTGGGGCAGGCCCAGGGTCCTCATCACCAGCCGAAGCCGTAACGGCTCAATCTCGCTCAAGCAGTGTAGCCACAGCTCACGCCCGAAGCGAGGTCGCCCCGATACGACCCAAGGCTGGCCCTCATCGGTCATCCCCTCATATGGTCTCCACTGCACCTGCATTCATGAACACGCATCATTATCATTTCATCATATTCAAATAAACAACAAAAAGAAATGCATATCATTCATTCATACATACCAGCGAGGGAGGGAAGTCGCGGAACTCTCTCCGTAGAACCCACAACTCGTAGTCAAGTGGGGCGCCAAAGATAACAGGCACCCAGCGTCGCGCCAGGGGGAAAGATCCCTCAGCTCCTGGCCGTGGGTCAACGCGCCCCATCGGCATGTATAGGTGGCTCCACACCTGCATCCATGCATTGCAATTAGTACTATATTCACATGCATCATAACAAAGAAAAGATAAGAAATGAGAAATTGCATACCTGAAGAAGAGGTGAGAAGCCACTGACGGTCGTCTCACGGCCTGTCCCCGTGGACAGATCGGCCATCAAATGCGCCAGCAGGGCCGCTCCCCAAGCATATGTGCCAACCGTCTCCAGATCCTCAAGGATGCCTAAGAAGCGGCAGTTGATGACATCGGCTTTCGTCCCCAGCAATAATCTCCCGAGCAGCAGCAGCAGGAACCTCCTCAGGTCTCGGTCCGCTCTCTCATGGTCAGTCGGGTCCTGGCAGCATGCCGCTCTCACCCCGTCGGTCAGTCGCTGTGCAAACTCACCTAAGGTCTCCCCCGACCTATGCCTGGCATCTCCTAGACCCATCACCGTAGTCAGGTCCGTACGGAAAATGGTCCTACACTCGCTAGGTCCCACGTAGACCATCTCAAGCCCTAGTAGCCTCTGGGCCATCTCTGAATAGTCAGAATAGGTGAACCCACTCACGGCCTCACCATCTACCCGTAAACCTGTAATCCTGGCTACATCCTCTAAACTAGGAACCATATGCCCCCAGGGCATCAGAAAAGTCCGGCTAACCCTATCCCATCTCTCCCTCAAAACCTGGATCAGTGCTAGGTCAGGTCTAAAAGGCTCGATGGATAGAAAAGCCCCAAACCCCATGGCCTCTACCCTAACCCTCTGGAAGTCGGGGAGACCCTGGTATGCTGCCCAGACCATGACCCATGAGATACGGGTCCTCATCAACCCCTGCATGTATTAAAAGAGAATTATTTTTCTTAATTATTTGAGTATCCATGTGGAATTACATTTGATTTGGGTTAAATATTGAATTTTAGCATTTTTGGAATTCACGGCCACCCTCAGGTCGTTTCTTGATAAATTCACGCCCCTGTGGGGGGCGTTTTTCAGAATGAACTTTAATGTAACGCCCTTAATGAGGGCGTTTTTTATGTTAATCACGCCTCAGTCTTAGGCGTTCTTTGGTGGCTGTTTTGCTATTTCTGAAACATATTTCTAATCACGCCTCGGTGTTGGGCGTTTCTTGTTGAATTAACGCCCTGTGGTAGGGCGTTTTCCTAAAGGTGGTTAATTTTGGGTCGTTAATGAATGAAGCGACGCCCTCTGGTTTGGGCGTCTCTTGTTGAATTAACGCCCTACTGGAGGGCGTGGGTTTCTCAATTTAACAGAAAAATCAAATAACTGACAGCATGCGAAATAATTCATGAAAATATTTTTGGAAATTGTTTAATGAGCATGGAATTCATGAAAAATCATAAGTTTAAAGAAACGACATGCTTCAGGGCGTTTTTCATGAAGGATGATTAATTTTCAGAAATTAAAAATAATTAACGCCCTGGATTAGGACGTTTCGTTTATGAGTAACGCCCCCATTGGAGGCGTGTTTTGTCTGAGTTGCAGGTTTAATGCCCGATGGCCATGAAAAATCAAGAAAAATATAAATAAAATAAAATAAAATGGAATTGGGGAGGGGGAACCTACCTTCTTGTGTTTCTGGGGTTGTGGCCGTGGCAGTGGCCGTCTGGGCCGCCGGAGTTGCCCCCGGGGAGCGACCGCCGCCGTGCACGGCGGTCCTTCTTCTTCTCCTTCTTCTTCTCCTTCTTCTTCTCCACCTTCTGCATCTTCTGTTTCTTCTATTGCTTCGCCCGTTGCTCCGTCGGCCTCGTCGCCGCCGGCCGTCGCCGGCTCCTCTTCAAAAGCCACGACGGCGAGCTCCTCCACGGAAATCTCTTCCTCTTGGGCGTGGGAGGCGTCGAGGTCAACCACGTCTGGGGCACTAACTCTTTGGCGTTTGGCCATGGCTAGGGTCTAGGGGGAGTGAGATTGAGTGAGTTGGAGAGAGTGAGGGAAGAGAACGAGAGAGAGGCTTTGAGGGCTTCGGTTAGGGTTTGCAGAGAAAAGGGCGAAATAGAATGGAAGGAGGAAGGAGAAGGAGGCTTGATGGCTTTTGGGTTTCGAAAAGAAGACACGCCCTTGAGAAAGGCGTTTATAATAGAATTCACGTCCATTCTCTGGGCGTTTTATGCAAATTGACGACGATGATTAAGGCGTTAATTTATTTTGCATGGGGAACGATAACCGTCGTCAGACGCATTGAATGGGCGTTGATTGATGTGAGGGAAGTCATCATTGCTGTTTGAAGTAACGCCTCTGGTAAAGGCGTGTTATTCTTGAAACGTGACTATGGAAAAGGCGTTATTTTTGATGAGTCAACGATTATATTCTTTTGGGTTTGAATCTGTTCACGCCTTTCTTGAGGTCGTTATTCAAAGTAACGCCCACTGTTGCAGGCGTCAATTGTTGACGAAGGGCCCATTGAAGCGCCTTGAAATAAGGCGTGTATTTGTTAATTCGCGACGCTCTTGGAGGCGTTATTCACAACAGAAACACAGTTTTTTGGATGATTTCGATCATAATCACAGTGGCAGTTGGCTCAATCAGAAAACAATCTTTATTATTTTGAAAAGAGGAACTACAATGACTAATGAGCCACTTTGGGCCTTAATTTTCTCAATGAAGTTATATAATTTTTCCACTGTTCCTTGTCTTCATCCGAGTCTTCTACAGGTTGATGAAGCTTGCTTAGCCTCCATAAAGCTTGAATGGTGATAACCTCCTCACCATCTTCATTGTTGCCTAGATCCCTTGATTTGATTGGAGGAAGATGAGAGATGTCTTCTAAGTGTTGCCTTGGGAGCCCAAGCTGAGGAAGGCACCGGTGTGCATTATATAAAACGAAGTCCGAAGCACCGATAAGACGAAGGTCCGTCCCGATGGAGAAGCGTGCACGAAGTTCCTGCATTTTGAATACACCCGGGGCGCAAGTAAAAAGATTCTTTGGCATTACCTTTAAGTGCTCCCTCCAATCCCCTCTCTTCTTGATTTGAGGAATTCGGTTGGTCACTCTATTGCTTATACCTAATGAGCCGGTTATATATGAGAGTGGGCTCTTTGAGAAAATTCTTGAGGGTTGTTGGGCTTCGTGGCATGAGTCGAATTTGAAGTGTAGATCAACCCAACTTGAGAGTGCTAGCATGCACCCGTAAATGGGCCTTCCCATGGACGCCGCTGTGAGCCCGCTATAGAGATATGCTAGGATCGCCGGTCCAACTCTCTCTTCTTCCCATAAGCTCACCACTGCGCTCAATTGGGACTCCTCTAGAAAGTCCTCCGTGGATGGGAATAGGAGTGCTCCTGCCAAGCACACCACGAAGGCTTTGGTCACTCTTTCTATCTCCTCTTCCTCTTTAGCTTGATCCGCTCTCTTGTACACCCACGAGGCGAGCTTCAAGAGGTTAACTCCTTTAGTGACCTTGATTTGGTTCACTATATTCGGGCTAGGTATTAACGAGGTTAGCAACTCGTGGGAGGAGATGGGCCTTGGCATGATGGCCATCTTTTCTTCTTCTCCGTGTTTCATCTTTTTCAAGCCTAGGATCATCTCTACTTCCTCCAGCAAGATGGTGGCCTCAAAAGTGGAAAATAAGAAAGTATGGGTGGAAGGATGCCATGTCTCAATCAATGCTCCTATGGCAGCCCAATCTATGTGGATTTGATCATAATGCTTGGCATGGGTTATCAACCCCAAGAGATGCCATCTAGCTACATATACCCTCATGTCTGATGTGAATTTGGAGAGGATGAGGGGCAACCATTTGATTTGGACATATCTTCTAGCCCCTGGAAGATTTGGGTACTCCTGTGAGAGGAGGGGAAGAAAACAAAAAGAAGAGGTATATGAGTATATGACGTGATCAGCAACAAAGAAATAAGCATGTGAGCAGTTCGCCAGAACAGTACGCACGATAAGAAAGTTGAAACTAACCTGATTCATGCATATCCTGTTGCTTATATGACCTTGGATATCGTTAATCCTGGGAGTTGAGAATTTTGGCCTTTTCAGTGCCCTGTCCATCGTCAGGAGAAGCTTGGACGGTGCAACCTGCAGAGCAGATGAAGAAGAAGAAGACAAGAACACAGAGTTTCGGCGGCTGCAGGGTTTTGGTTGTTTATGTTGAAGGAGGGCCTCCTATTAATAGAGATTTAGAGAGTTGTAAGGCTGTTGGAAGTTAGAAGTTCGATTGGGTTAAGGACTGTGCTGTTAAATTAGGAAACGGAAGTTCGTGCTGAATTAACGACGTTGGTTAGGGCGTCGATTTTTAAATTGACGACCTGACTGACGACGTGTTATATTTAACGCCCTAGCATGGGGCGTCTTTTTCTAAGCTTCCGTTACTGTTTACGCCTTTGAGTAGGGCGTGTTTTAAATGTTTAACGACTTATGGTCAGGCGCTTTCATGCTGTTAACGCCCTATTCTTAGGCGTGTTTTATTGGATTACGAATTTTGACCTCTGCACGCTTTTAATGAACCTAAGTGCTATTATTTTGATGAAATTGTCTATGATTAAGCACTTATGATCATGTCATGTTCTGAATTGATGGAAAAAGGCTAATAAGTTTAAAGTGCAGAAGTTTGCAGGATTCGAGGCGTTTGGATCACTCATAGGAGCAACATCTTGCCACCGTGTATCTGTTTCTTGTAAGCATTGTTACTATATGATATCTACGCTATTATATTATGTCAAGGACCTTGTGGTTCTGATGAACCTGAAATTTGAGTTCCCCTTCATCAAAAACGATGACGATTTCAGGAGAATCTTGATCACACGGATAGGCCGTTGAGTTGTTAAAAGTTTGGGACGATGGTTCCACTTTCTGAGTTGATGCGCGGACAAACGGGCTTCGGCTTAGTGTTAGCTCAGAAATATGGATTCTTGACCAGACCTAAACAGCTTGGCAATATTATCCTTGATTATTTTCTATTTTTTAGTTTGTTTTAACCTTTTCTTTTAGCCCAGCATGCATCATGTAGGACTTTGAGTTTCATGCTGAAAATCTTCATATTATGGCAATAATGAAGTTCACTCGCTCTCGATTGAATTGACATGAGATATTCCACTTTAAATCAAGTACTTCGTTCTATTTGAAGCCATTCAGGCTGATTCCTTGAAAGTGTTCCTTTTGTTGGATCTTTATCCCAATTCTCTTTACTTTTCTGCAAAATTTACCTTGGTTGCAGCACGTCCACATTGGCTGGTAATCGCTCTCCAATGGTCTTTCCCTGCCGTGCCCACGCGCACACCCTTTATTACTTAGTTTAACCTCCTTTTATCCAACAAATCGATTGTTTCCTTGGAACCACTCAGAGTTGTTTCATTCAGAATCTTGGAAAGATTTCCAATGCTTAGTGTCTGAGGCGTGTCACATCACACCTTGGCGTCTCCTTATCAGTTCGTTCCACTTCATTCCTTTCATTACACTTCGCTCCATTTCCGTCTCACTCCCTTGCAAAGCAGACGCCAAGGCGGGGCAGCTGTAGACACGCCAAAATTGACGTTTTGTTGATCAAATCTCATGTTATTATATAAATGCCCCAAGTGGACTTCAATATTCCTATAACATGAAGTTTTTCTATTTTTGTGAGTTTTTCTGCATTTTTCCTGTATTTTTGTGAGTCACGACTTGATTAAGGGCGTTAATTTCAAAAGTAACGACCTGTTGTAGGGCGTTTTCAAAGAAAGGACGACCGTATGTGAGGGCGTCAATTCCTGGTGTTATCCCTTAATTTCTGGAATTATCTATTTTCAAAATAAAAGGCATTTTGTGAGTAACGCCTTTTCTCAGGGCGTGATTTTAATTAACGCCGTTATCTCAGGCGTGTTATCTCAGCTTTCAAACAAGGCAATGTTTCATTTCCAAAATTAAATCCAGGAAGAAACGCCCTTTCCTAGGTCGTGTTTCAAGAAAACGTCTCTGTGAAGGTCGTCAATTCATAAAAGACGCCCTGTATTAAGGCGTGTTTCACTCCAGAGTCCTTCCTTTTTCCATCTTTCCCTCACAGTTCCCTGCCATCCATGGACTCTTGCTCGATCTTGATCCTTCCCTGGATGCCTCATTGCCTGTTCTTATCATTCCTTGGTTTGATCACATCCGCTTGAGGCACTATAAATTGAAGCCTTGATCGATCGTGTTGAAGGTTAAGCACTTTAAGCATTCAGAGGGTTAAGCGCTCAGAAGCTTGAATATCCATCACGAGCAGAGCCTTCTTCGTCCTTTGCTGCCTCCCCTCTGCATCCTTCGATTGGGCTGCATCCGGTGCTTCGTCCATCTACATCCATCAACACATTCATTCGGTTTTTTCCCTTTACTGTCGCCAGGGACAGCAGGGTTCTCATCTTTTCATCTCTTTTGTTTTACTTCATTCATACCATCATCCCTCCGTCCTTTATATCTCTATTCACCCTTTACATCTGTTCACGTCTTGTTGCATTTCTTTTTATCATCAAACTCCCCTTCCCTTAAGTCTTCTTAAGGGGTTTAAAAAGAAAACAAAAAAGAAGGTGCGCATGTTGATGTCTTTTCATCATTTTTATGTTGGTTTTTGACTGATACTACTGCACTTTGGCTGATCCCCTTTCTTTTGCTTGTCTTTCATTGTCTTTCTTACAAGGTAATCAATCAAGAAAACCCACTTCGTCGGCCGGCCGATTGGAGTTGGAGGAGGAGATCCACATTCATCCCGCATCCCATCTTTCACCAGGTACATGCGATCTTATTCTTTTTTATTGAGGTAAACCCTCTGGCGATCACACACTCCCCTTGTGCACCTCGTGCATTGTCTCATCTCCACCATTATTTAATGTTTCCCTTTTCCCTTCCTTTTTAACCTCACCTCAAAAGTGTGGATTTTAAAGGGATCCACAGCCCTCTCCAACGGACGAAGATGAACCGTGTAGAACTGCCAGACTTCAAGTTGTGGAACCGGATCCTCCACCGCTTCCGGTTGGCCAAAGGGGATGGGCCTCGTGCTATGCTTCTGTTGACCTGCAAAATAAAGCAAAGAACAAAAAAATAGAACCCAAATTAGCCCATGGATGTGTAGTATCTATAACAAGAATAGAAGAACCCACATACAACCGGAATGGGGAATACCTGGGGGGTTGGTTTTTTAACCCCTAAAGGGTGTGAAAACAGTAGGAGGGCGTGGAATAATGTGAATGAGGATGAAAAATCATGGATAGAAAAGGGAAGAAATGATCATGCAATGGGTAAAAGAATGACTAGAAACCTAGACCAAAACCAAATAAAAACCACTACTCCCTGAACCGGAGGCTCAAACGGACATAGAGAGCCTCCCTCCCTGGCTATAGTTCGCTCGAAAATTCTACAGCACTTAGACGTAGACGCTGGATCTCCCCCTTTTCAAGCTTGGACTAAGGGTTCTATTTATAGAGCCCTGAAAGTCCACTCGAAATTGAGGGGTTTTCAGCGATAAGTAGGCTAAGATTGTGAAGGATAAATCAAAGATAATATCACCAGCTTTCACCAGGATCGAACGGAACTCAATTTGGTTGAGAATCCACGGAGAAAATCGAGGATTAAACAGTCCATTCAACCATGGATGAGAGAGAAAAACCTATTAAGGCCAAGGTTTTCGATCGTATACGTGTTCGATCGATGAGCCGCTTACCTCTTCACACGGTCCAATGCTGGACCGCTTACAGGTGTCGGTGATAAATTAATAAAAGATAAATTATCCATTTATCTTCCAGAACAGACCGGCTGACCCAGCGCAGAACCCTGAGAATAAACACGGTCTACTGTACACCGTCCAATGATATACATGGCCCATTGCTAGACCGTGTATCATGTGTCGGTGATAAATCAACAAAATGAGGATAAACAAATAATTATCTAAAAACTCAACAGATTTAGGACTCTGGGATATAAACGGTCCAATGATAGACCGTTCAAATTGAGCAAACGGCCCAACGACAGACCGTGTATACGGTTGTTGATGGAAATTCAGAAAAATCCAACTAATCCAGAGATAAATCACCGTAAGTTTCACGCGGTCTCCAAAACAACAGTCCAAGAGATACACAGTCTGTCTCTAGACTGTGTATGTGCTGGGCGGTGGAAATTAACAAATTGGGATAAATAAACCCATTTACCCCGAAGACCAAGAGATATCAAGGCCCAATAAGCACGAATTCAAGAGTAAACCTAGCCAAGGAGGAAGATACCCATAAAATAAGCCAAAAGACATGCCTAAGAATGGCCCAATGAGTAACGGACAACTTGAGGCATCAAAAATAGGGGTAAGAGAAATGACTCAACTCATAGGTAAAAAACGGGTGTCAACAGATGCCCCTCCTTAACGTCCTCTTTGCAGGGGAGCGAGCGGAGGTGAAACGAAAGTGAAAGGGAACATGGAAATGAAGCGGAAATGAAGCGGAGTGGACTAAAAAGTGGGCATTAAGGTAAAAGACACCCATTTTCTCGCCAACGAGCGATAGAAATCTTCCGAAAAACTCTGAACCAAACACAAGGAATGATCAGACTAAAACAACGCCAGTATGGAGAAACTAACTAAACGTAAAGAAGAACACACGATCAACCTCATGGGGGACACAATCCACAATTAACGAGGGAATCGAAACAAGCAGTAAAAGTAAAGAAGCAAACTAAAACCTCCAGACGGGGACCCTTAGTCAATCAAGCCAGGTGAACAGACCAGAGAAAACCTTCCAGCTCTGAGTGGAATAGTTTCTCTTACCCAAAACCACGAACACACAATCACCCATTACTTAATGAGACACTTTCAGACAGACCATGGGTCATGAATGCTCAAAAGATGCACATGATGCATGCTGGGCTTAAAATAAAAGAAATCATTAAAACGAATGCAAAGCAAGCCATAAAATAGAAAATACTCGAGAATAGTATTACTAGACCGGAATAATCAGGGTCAAGACACTATCTACAACCACGGCGTGCAAGATAGAACCGTCGTCCCCCCAATTTCTCCAACTTAACGACCTATCCGATGATTAAACACGTGCACCTAGATCATCATCGTTTTTGTTATAGGAGAATGTCAGATCCTTGAACGCATGAACAACCAGCCGGTTCTCGAAATAATATAGTATAGATACCATATAGTAATGCATTAAGGGATAAAGGGATCGAGATACTTACCTGACTTACCTATCCGAGAATGGAAGGCAAAGCAAAGTGAGGCTGCAAGGGAACCATGAACAGGGTTTTGCAATTGATATATATCATGAAACAATATAAGTCAAAAGAGTTATCAATCAAGCACATAATGCAACAAGAATAGTGAGCATAAAGTGTTATTAAGCATCCACACGGTCTACATCAAGACTGCCCAAAGCACATAAATGGTCCATATAGGGCCGTAAGGGCAATGCTAGTTGGGATCCCATCGTGGCATAAACACGGCCCAACTCTAGACCACTCCGATTGGTACACGGTTATATGCAGACAGTGTAAATGCATATGAAGCGTCATACTCAAACGGTTTTATAATGACCGTTCATAATCATACACAATCTATCGATAGACCGCTTCTATACCATCAGTTTCAAAAAAACAAACCGAGCCCCATCGTTTCCCTCCTCACCGTAACTGACGGAGGGAACTCCCACGATCTCCACTCTCACCACTGGAGACCCTATCTTCCCATTTCTCACCCTCATTCTCACACTCTCCCACACTCTCTCTAGTCCCCTTATGCGCTTCAAGCACCAATCCCTAGCGTACCCAGCACGTCGGATGGCCGGAGAGAACGCCCCACCGCCACCGCCCGTGGCCGCCGCGGAGGAGGTTCCGGCGCCGGAGCCGGCCATGGAAGGACCCCACTGCCGGAAACAGAAGAAGAGATGGTCGTGGTGGCCGCCGGGACTATTGAGGAGGGACAAGCACCGTCGGAGGCGGCGACGCTGGCAATGGACAAGCCGGTGATGACCTCCAAGGTAGGCCCCCAAAAGCCATCTTTTTAGCATGCATGCAACCTTAGGGGATAAAAGAGGGGCACACGACCCTTGTAGGACCGGTTGGAAGGCCCCCTCGGGCCATCGCCACCGGGAAAGGTTCGAACGCCATCGGGCACGGTAGCCAGTACACGGTTCAATAGGAACCGCTTTCAAAACAGCACGGTTCACATAGAACCGTTTGTGGTTAGAACATACCAAGGGTGTCCGTTCAAGGGGAGCTGAACAGAAGAGGTGTTGGGGGAGAGAACACGGTCTGGGGATGACCGTGGACATCTAGGACGGTCCATGTCTAGCCGTTCCAAATAGGAAATGATAAGACCAGAACGGTCTCCATCAGACCGTCCGTATGGGCACGGTCAAAGGAATGCCCGTGTAAGTCACAGACCAACAGGGGTTTGAGGGGATATCACACGGCCAGAGGGGGACCGTGGGGAGCATAAGCGGTCATGGGACTGCCGTGACCTGGACAGGCAACAGAAGAAATGGATGGTCCTAAGTGGTCTGTCCAGATAAGTGAACGGTTAATGGGAGACCGTGTAACTTGGTTTAGTGAAGGGGCCATTCTTAGAAATGAAAACAGCCAGAAACCCACCGTCTTGGTGATACAAATGGCCCAATAGAGACCGTGACCTTGAAAAAGTGCATTTTTATTTTTATTCATTTATTTTGATGCATGGTTTATCATGAAATGTATGACTAATGCAATTTGTTTAAATGTATGCAGGGAAAGCGTAGGACTCGGATCTCCTGGCTCCAGGTCCGAGCAGTGTACCTTGCACTGTCGGACATCCAGCGGGAGCGCCTAGCGGTGATGGGCTTTGGCGAGTTCCTGAGCGTAGAGGTGACCAGACTCGACACCGTGCTGCTCTACGCCCTGCACGACCGGTGGGATCTGGTGAGCCGGACGTTCCTCTTTTCTTGGGGCCACATGGTCCCAACGCTGGAGGATGTCGCGCGCATCACCGGCCTCCGCGTGCATGGAGCGCCGGTGACCGGGAGGACCTTGGTGGACTACCTGGAGCTGGCCCAGAGGTTGTTGGGCCTGGAGCTGCTGCGACCAGAGCAACAGTCGACTACACTGCAGCGGGCGAAGCTGCAGGACAGCCTTGGCTTGAGGGGAGAGGGGATCACCACGATAGAGCTATCGGAGCAGCACCTACGATGGCTCGTGGACCGGACACGACCGAGGGTAGTGGCTGCAGCAGGGCCAGAGGCAGATAGGGTGTTGAGGCACTTCCTGATGCTATTCTTCGGGAGGCTTCTCTTCGCCACGCGAGCAGACGTCGTCAGCTGCCGTCTGCTGCCCTGACTTGAGGACGTCGATCGAGTCGGGGACTATGCCTGGGGAGCGGTGGTCCTCGCCTTCCTCTTCAACACCCTTAGCTCGACAAGCCGACGAACGATGCTCGGTGGGTTCTCACCACTACTCCAGGTATGACTCGATTCCTAAAATGATTATGCATTTGCTATACGAATTCTCTAAATGCTTATGTGATAACATTTAATGCAATGCAATGCAAGTGTGGGCCTACGTGCACCTCCCCGAGCTGGGGAGAGGAGAGGAGACGTATCCAGACTGGCTGCCCATCGCGAGGCGGTGGACAGCGCAACGGGAGGTCGGCTTGATGCGTCGCCAGGTCCGGGCGATTCATGATGACCTCGAAGCCCTGCGTTATGCTTCGGTAAAATCTTGAACTTAAACTTTGTGAATGCAACTATATGCTTATTATGCTGATGCAATTTTTCTTTTTGGCAGGTCCGATGGACGCCCTACCAGGGAGAGGGGCACGAGGGCCAGCCCTGGGTGGTGGCTGCCCTGGCCTACGCCGGGCGCGACATCTGGCTCCACTGCATGAATGTGGTGGAGCCGCTCTACTACCGGCTTGTGATGAGGACCCTCGGGGTCCATCAGGCGGAGGTGGAGTTCCTGGCGCCCAAGAAGCCGGAGGACTGCGTGGGATGCCACGCCCGAGGTCTGGCGACGGAGACGGACTGGACTACTAAGGCAACAGAGTAGATCCGTGACTGGACGGGGCTTGGGTGAGTGGTATGCGCATGTGCCAAGAGCGAGGAGGCCTACTTGACGGCGTAGGCCAGGCGCTACGGAGACCCGATTTTCCATGGCACTCGACGACCGGTACGACTCTATCCCCATGCTTTCTATTATGCTTTTATGATTATGATGCACTGACACTAGACTTCTACATGCAGCTCGACCCCCAGGGGCGGATCGCCGAGCTTCAAGGCCTCTTGCACTCCACCGTACAGCTGCGGGATGAGCTCCGACAGTCGCTGGACCTTCTGGGGAGTGACACTAAACCTTAGACTTAATTGTGCATATGCTTATGACTAACATGGAGTTCTAAATGCACCAAGCCGAGGGGACCCAGTGTCAGGGAGCTGACGCACCTTCTTCTTCCTCCCAGCCTTCCGCGGACCGTGCCGAGCGGGATGCGGAGTTTGCGAGGATGGTGCCACGGGCCGAGGAGGCCGAGGCGGGGCTAGCCAAGAGGGTAAGTAACCACTTGCACGGATCCTCCTGATTGAAACGTTGCCAAGTAATTTATGAGATAAATGTATATGCAGGAGCGAGAGTTGGCAGCAGCGCTGGGTGAGGCCACCCGGCATAGAGAGGAGGCTGAGTGTTCTCGTGCCGAGGCCACGGCACTTCGCGTAGAGGTAGTAGAGGCCACACGCCTTTGTGCAGAGATGGAGCGATCTCACGCCTAGACGGCAGAGACAGAGCTTCTTCGAGCCCGGGCGATGGAGGCAGACCTTTATCAAGCTGAGGCGGAGTGCGCTCGTGTAGAGGCGGAGCGGGCTCGGTTAGAGGAAACCGAGCTAAGAGGCAAGGTATGGGCGTTCGAGAAGATGACCCGGAGGCCAGAGCGTAGCGGAGCTCCGAGCGGCACTCACGGCTCCTACAGGAGTTACTTCATGAGTTCCTCTGGTCACCGGAGGAACGAGGAGGAGGAGCGGCGCTGACGGCACCGGGAGGAGGCTAGCTCAGCGATGGACCCGCCATCGAAGAGGCATGAGGGCTCGGGTGAGAGCAGGGGCCAAGGAGAGGGAGCGGCCTGATGTACTTGTGACTTTTGTACATGTGATGTTATGCATGTTATGATATGATGAATTTTGGTTATTTTTGCGAATGAATGAATGAATGCGAATGCTTGACGCCAACTGACTAATAACGAATCCTAACGTGACACAAGAGAGTGAGAGAGAGAGACGAAATACTTTGAATGGAATTAGTGCAAGAAAGACAACAATTGTGGCTTCAGGCAGATAAACAGTCTGACAGAAGACCGCTCCAATGTTCAGACGGTCCCATGGTGGGCCGCGGATGCTTGTTCGGCCAAGGCTCCAAAGAATGTCATAGACGGTCCCCATTGGACCGTGGATTATGAAAGACGGTCTATGATTGACCATTGGCATTGATAGATGGCCTTTCACGGACTGTCTAGGGCGCCGAGAGGCGAAGTGTGCAGAAGGTGGATAAATGGTTTATGCTAGACCGCTTCCATGAACGTGCGGTCTATCGATAGACTGCGCAAAGGGGAAACTGTGATAGCTTTGAACGGGACTCTCTTGGAGAGTCCCAACCCGAGGGTAAAGGGGCCTAACCCGTGTCAAAGCTGATCCTAACCCATTCTAGAGTTATCCTACCTCAAATCTAGTGGGATTAGGCCATACATCATGTCCTATAAGTAGAGGGGCACTCCAATCTCGTTCTTCACACAACACCTCTCTATCAAGCCTTGAAAACCTTGCTAATCTTCCCCAAAACACCATGAAGAGGGCCCTTGATGGAAGCTCTATGGAGGGGCTACTGATGGTGGGCCAAAGTCAGCTAGGAAGGAGCATGGGGTGCTACAACGGCTGACCACCATCCCCGAGCATCTAAGCTCCATCCCTTTGAGAGAGGTAAGTCAATGCAATTTCTTTTTATTTCATTCAATTCCTTCAAAAAAATGCTTATATTCTTCCTCTCTTCTTCTATTTTCCTTTCTTTACCTCAACTTCTCCCTGGCCCGAGACGTTATTCCACCTTGAAGTGGATGGCTCCCATGATTCGTGTGCTCCCTATAACCGTGATATCCATCCTAAAGGCCTGGCACTTGCATCCTCTCTTAATCCTAGCCAAAAATTACCCCAAGCTCTGATGGGGTGCTAGACCAGGATTCAGAGGGGGATGAATGAATCTCCCCTTTAAAACATCACCCAATTAACACTTAAAGCAATTAGAGTTACGGAATAGAAATCAATTGAGCTCTTCCAAATAAAAGATTCAAAGAAGCACTTGATCAATCAGTTGGACTGTTAAAATGTAGACACCTAACCAAGTCTGATCCGTATACAGAGTCAAGTACGAACAGCGTGTGCCTTAAAGCATTCAGATAGAATACTGAAATGAAACGCTCCTAGCCATTCATCTATCGATAATCAGATAAGAAATCAAACCACGGAGATAATAGATTTTAAGGTGGTTCGGTCCACTGACCTACGTCCACCCCACACTCCAACTAGAGTGTGGATTCCGCTGATACACAGCTTAACAGCTGGGCCTCACAGCTTGCCAACATCAGCTGAGCATCACAGCTTGCTTCCACTGGGCAATATAGCTTAGCCATCCGCTGCCTAACAGCTTGACCCACTGGGCAATACAGCTTAGCCGACCAGAGGAATCCTCCTCTACAACCGCTGAGCAACACAGCTTGCTCCGCTGACTAACAACTTGAATAAAGGTTCAAAAGAAAAATAAGAAGAACAAAGGAAACACAGCAACTGAAAGCTGTAAACGATAGCAACACAGATGTGGTTCTCAGGGAGCTGACTAGCCTGGATTTGATCCAAGGTCCAGTGGAACTAATCTTTCAGGAAATTCTTCCATCTTCTGCTCACTCTCGCTCTCTCTTTCTTCCCACTCTTCTCCTCGGCTCTTCTTCTGCTCTCTCTCTCTAATTTTCTTCTACTGCTTTCTTCTTCTTCTCTGCTCTTGATCTCTCTTTCTTTTTCTTTTTCTTCTACTTCTTTTGAGAGATATCCTACTGATTGCAGGAAGAAAACCATATATACTCCATCAGGTCAGGTTGATGAGCTCTTGCCCTAGGAGTGTGGAGGGAACGCTCCGGCCTGGAAGCTTCAGGAGACGCTCGCCACTTGTCAGAATCTGGATGAATGTGGATCCACGTGGCAGCATCTGTGAATGAGGATCATTATAGGATCACGTGCCCTTCTTGAGGAACACGAGCTGATGACCTGTTGCATAAATGACTTTCAGTTAAGTATAAAAGATGCACAGGCTTCGTATTTGATAAGCAGGACCCTACACCGAGAATGAATGTTCAAGCAAAGCAATGTACTGACATTGATGAATCATGCACAGACTTGACATGAGTGCAAAGTTAAGAAAAGTACAGACTTCGTGTGTGCATGAGCAGTGAATGCACCGACTTGGTTAGCTCAAAACAAGACTTGCACTGACTTAGTTATGCACATGTGAGAATTGCACAGACCTCAATCTGCCTGAGCCAAGTATGCACAGACCTACTATGGTTGTAGGGCAGAAAGATGCACAGACTACATATGTAGCATAAAGCAGAGTCTGCACCGACTATATGTATAGTAGACAAAAACCTGCACCGACTACAATATGTCTAATGACAGAATCTGCACCGAGGTAAAACTGCACCAAGGCAAACCTTGCACCGACTTCATAGATACTCAAGAAAACATGCACTGATCTTATGCTCGCAGTAAACTATATGCACCGACCTTGTGTATGAGTGGCCAAGGGAATGCACCGACTTGGTGCGCGCAAAGCATACCTTGCACCGACCTAGATGCACATGATCAGTGACATGCATGGACCCTCTACATATGCAAAGGAAGATATGTGTGTGCCTGCAACCTTATGATGAAATGCAAAGGGTGCATGCACTCTGATGAAGTTCTATGCAACATAACATATAAAAACCAGATTCATAAGCAATGTCTTATGTTATCATCATTCAATCTTTCATGCAAACACATGATGACTTATAGTGTTTGCTATCATCAAAATCACAGAGGCACAACAAGCTCTCCTTAGATTGGCATTGTATCACAGCCTTGATAGAAGTGTGGCATCCACAGACACATACTTTCATCTTCCCTTCCTTTGAGGCCACCATCCTGTTAGAGGAAGTAGAGACCTACCTATCCCTTCCTAGATCCAAGGTTGGTGAAGAAGACTTAGTCTGCCATATGGTTGCCCCAGTAGATCCTGCCCTCATTCTAGAAGAATTCTTACCTAGCGTTAAGGACACCTACACCATGATTGGTCCACACCATATCCATTTGCTACCCTTGAGCCAGTGGGTCATAGCTCATTGTAAGAACAAGTGTGGGTGAGATGAAGCCATAGCCAAGGCTGCTTCCATTTGCTTATGTGGTGCCATACTCTTTCCCTCTGCCAACCACGTCCTGGACATACCCATCCTTAGCACCATTAGTGGCCTATGGTAGGGTCTTTCCATTTCTCAGGCCGTCCTTGCTTACCTTTACGAGGGCCTTAGCTCAGTAGCCTCAGGGGGCCCACTCTTTGGCTCTATGCTTCTTCTGGAATGCTGGATGGGAGTTAGGTTGAAATTCATGCCTAGGGAGGACATTACTTCTGTCAGTCGGATCTTTGGGACCCACCCACTATTCTTCATCGATGGTTCTTTAAGGTTTTCTCAACAGATGGAGTGTCGGACTACAGACAAGAAGACTAGGGATGAGTGGCGCCTCTACATCAACACTCTGCCCCTGGACCGGTTCGTGATGCGCCCGTTCTTCCTCCAAGGCACCACCCTCAGGCTTCCTAGGAGGCTTAGGTTGGACTTGAGGCTTGTGGGAGACACCACATTGGCGATGTACAGCCCCCACAGGTGTTTTCTACAGGTCGGGCTCCCCCAGACGGCAGTTCTAGCATTACCCCACCTTCCCACATTACAGGCGAGGAGGCTCGGGACAGAGGAGGATGAGCAGGCAGTCAGGAGCGTGCTGATCATGTGGGAGATCAGTAGGACACACGTCCTACCTGCGGAGGTGACAGAGTTTCAGGAGGATTATCAGGCTTATGTGAGAGAGCTCAAGAGATTAGGCCTCGCGGGTATGCCCGATTGAGGATTGAGTGATTTTGAGCATTTATAATGTAAAAAGACCCATGGATTTGATATTGATCTGTTTTTAAATAAAGAATGGGATGCTTTTGATTGAATGAAATTGGCATTTGTTTCTCGTGCATTTGTGTGGATTGAGGTAACTTTCTAAAAATGAAGCGATCCGTATAAGGCCGTCAAACAATTAAAACGGTCATCATATGACCGCAGATCAAATTCAAATGGCTTCAGATAGACCGCCCATTTGATGGATGTGAGTGGTTTAGAACAAAAAGTAGGCGGTCTATCGAGAGACCGTCTGTGATGTTAGAGCGGTTGGTGAGAGACCGTGTGAAGAATAAGCGGTCCTTATAAGACCGCTACCCTGTGGGAGCAAGGAAGAGCCGGTGGGCTCGTGAAACAAAATGAAGGCAGCCTTATAGAGGTCATCTAGAAGCCTAGAAGGGTCGTATGATGGCCGTTTGAAGGATTTAGACGGTCGTATGGAGACCACGGACCTGTAGCTGCCAGCATCATTTGTAGAACCTGCCCCTGCACACACACTCAGACAAAATAGGTTAGATCTGTTTTAGGCTTAACCCCTTGCTTAGAGCAAGTTAGGGAATAACCAATCCTTGATTTCTGGTCAAGAGGGTAAGCCTTATTAAATAGGCAAAATGACAAAGGAACAAGATGCAATGCATGCCATGAAAATGCAAGTTATGATTTTGAAAATATTTTTTTTTTGTAATTTTGAATATATTTGATTTTTTTGGATTTTGAAATATTTGATTTTTCGAGTTTTAAAATATTTGATTTTTTTTGGATTTCAAAATATTTGATTTTTTTGAATTTTAAAATATTTGATTTTTTTGGAATTTGAAATATTTATTTTTTTAGATTTTAAAATATTTGATTTTTTCAGATTTTGAAACATTTGATTTTTTTTTTGGATTTTGAAACATTTGATTTTTTTTTGGATTTTGAAAGAGGTCAAACCCGGCGACGGGACACCTTCAAATCTCATTAGGGGTTTCCCAAGTACAACGCGCATTAGGGGTGACCGTCCATGGCCAGGGTCCAATTTCACTTAATGATGCCTCTGTTGAGGGCATACTCGGGGTACGATCCAGGCCTTTAAAAATAAAAGAGAGAATTTGATAGGAAAGCCGATAATAGGTATATATATTTTTTAGGGCTTGAGTTCTTCTCACGACAGTCCCTCTTCAAGAGATTTGGTCTGTTACGCCGGGGCTTTGTGTTCGTCATCGAACCTTTATCCGCTCTAGGCATGCATACGACCGGGCTCATAAGGTCCCGCGGGGAAACTGTACTGCCACTCTTGCCATGCCTAGTTTCATTTTTTGGAGCAGTTTAGACTTTGAGCTTCGAGCACTCGTATGAGCTTTTTAGCTTTCGCCTTGGTCTTACCCCTTTTCTTTTTCTTTCTTTTTCTTTTGTGAATGCGGAATTAGGTCATAACGGACTGCCCCTATTTGAGACCTCTCTTTCATCAGGGTGTCTAGATCTGTTCTCGCCCCCTTATTCACCACTTTCCCCTATTCGGCCGAGAAAGGAGGAAAAATAAGGATTTCTTTTCCCCTAAGCATGGCCAAAAGAGAAATGGTGTTGCGCAAAAAGGAAAACCCAACCACGGAGGTTGTGTAGTGTGTGAGTGTTAAACTGGGGACCTCCCTTCATGATCAAGGAGGGGAATGCCCCGCCACTGGGCCGTTGCTGGCTTGACTCTAAGGATAAAAATGTTTAAGATACATCCCGTTCCACGGATTAGACAATTCTTCGCCCTCTGCGTTGACTAGACGGTACGCGTTCCCAGGATAAATTTCTTTGATTACGAATGGACCCTCCCAATTGGGTAGTATGGATAAATTTCTTTGATTACGAATGGACCCGCCCAATCAGCAAATTTATGCGACTCGCATGTTTTATTAATGATTTTAAGAAGTGTCTTATTGGTGACCTCGGCCTGGCCGTTGCCCTCGGGGTAGTATGGTAATGAATGATGCAATGAAATGTTGATTTTCTTACAGAGGTCCTAGAGTTCTTGTGACACGAAATGTGGTCCGTTGTCAGTGATGATGTCGCTTGGCACCCCAAATAGCGAAATGATGTTCTTGAGGATGAAGCGGCAAACTGTGGTGGCCTTGATCTACACATATGCTTCATCTTCTGCCCACTTGGTGAAATACTCCGTAGCAGTGAGAATGAAAGATTTCTGTTTAACCTGGGAGTTTGAATCACCTAGTGGGCCTACGATATCAAAAGCCCACATGGATAATGGCCAAGGAGCAGAAAGAGGATGGAGAGATGAAGTAGGAGCGTGAATTTTGTCAGCATGAAGTTGGCATTGAAGACACCTACGGACATAGGTGGAACAATCTTCTTCTAATGTTGGCTAGTAATAGCCCTGCCTAAGAATCTTCTTCGCCAAGGCTTGACCATTAACATGCCCGCCGCACTCACTCGAGTGAGCTGCTTCAACAACCTTCCAGGCCTCATCATCATCTAAGCATCTCATGAGAACTCCATTAAGAGCGTGCCTATACAACTCTCCTGCAATAATGGTGTATCTGGAGGTGACTCTTCTTATGGCCTTGCGCTGTGCGGCGTTGGTTGATTCTAGGAATGATCCATCCCTGCAATACTGCTCGATTTCGTGATACCAAGGTAATTCCTCTTCTTCTAAAATTTCATCGAGTTCAGTTAACGACACTTCCTTCAAATCCTCCTTCTTAGCTTTCTTCTCCATAGACTTCCTAAGGTTATCAAACCAGGGATCCTGAAGGGAAGGAGCGTCTAACCGCTGGATCACAATGGTCTCAGTGGAGCGACTGAGGGAAAAAGAGAGGGAAGAAGCAAGCGATGCTAGTGCATCGGCAAGAATATTTTGAGATCGAGGAGTGTGAATGTAAATCAGCTTGCGGAATTGCTTAGCCAGGAGCATGACCAAATCTTGATAAGGCTTTAGCTTAGGGTCACGAGTGTGATAAGTGGAAAGAACCTGGCGTAGCTCCAATTGAGAATCTCCTATGATGTTTAAGTAGCGCGCACCCATGATGTAGGCGTGCTTCAATCCGGCAAGGAGAGCCTCATACTCGGCTATGTTATTGGTAGCAGGAAAGGAGAGTTGATATGCAATGGGAATGGTCACTCCCTCCGGAGTGAGAAGAATAGCGGTGATCCCTCGGCCCTGAGAATTGAGTGCACCATCAAAGTGAAGAGACCAAAAAGGGGGATGATTGAGCACAGCCAGGTGTTCATCAGGGAACTCATCCTGGATAGAATCTGTACAAGGGATAGGTGAATGAGCAAGATGTTCAGCAATAGCATATCCCTTGATAGCCTTCTGAACGATGAAGGTAATATTGAATTGAGAGAGGAAGCTCTGCCAGTGAGCTAACCTACTAGAAAGGACGGATTTCTCTAAAAGATAGCGAATTGGGTCCATTCTAGAGATCAACTTAACCTCATGGGTAAGGAAATAATGTTTCAATTTTTGGGCTACCCATACTAAGGCTGCGCAGGTCTTCTCCATAGTGGTACACTTAGATTCAGTAGGATTGAATAACCTAGAGAGGTAGTAGGCTGCCCTTTCCTTCCCTTCGTCGTCCACTTGCGCCAGGACAACTCCTAGGGAGTCATCAATAACTGAAATGTATAAAATCACGGGTTTTCCAGGGACAGGCAGTTACAAAATTGGGGGATTGTATAAATAAACCTTAAGATCCTCATAGGCCTTCTAACATTGTTCGTACCATTCAAATTTGGCCCCCGCCTTCAATAGTTCGTAGAATGGGTGGCACCTTTGCGAATGTTGAGATATAAACCTCCGAATGAACTGCAAACGCCCAATCAATCATCTAAGCTCAGTTGTTGGGTTCGTGCCACTCCCTCTCTATCTTTGATAATGGTTTTGATGATAACAAAATATTGTGTGCGTTGGATGTGTATAGAGTAACATCCGTATGTATAAATGTTGTGACAAATGAGCTCACATGTTGATATTCTGCTTTGCAGGGTTGAAATGCTTGGTGGATATCATTTACAGTTGCAGTACTGTTATTGGTGTCGACCTCAACATGTTTCTTTTTATGGTTACATCTTCTCTTAGTTCTGCAAATCATGAATGAGCTTTAATGTCAATACTACATGGATGGTTGGCAATCTAAAGAGTTGAATGGGTTACATATTGCTTAATTGCCCCTTGTTAAATTAAATTTCATGTATACACATCGTGCTATTTAACTAAGGGTTTAATGCTTCAATTGTTATACAATTCTGGGTTTTCTGAACCTTGGTTGACCGAAATTCTTAGCTCCTTGATTGATGGCTCATGCATTTTGAATGTCTGAGCTAAATGCTCTCACTTGTTTGGACTTGTGTGGTTTGAAGAGTTTTAGTTGTTCATGTGCATAGACCTCACCGTTGGTCTCTGGATGCACTTCATATTTGATGTTTTTCATTGGTGAAATCATGTTTTCGTAATGTGATCTTCAGTTATTGTAGGTTCAAGGAGGTTCCTATCCCTTGATCCCATGGTATGTTTTTATCCCTTGATCCCATGGTAAAATTGATGGTTGAATGATTTCTCTTGTGGGCTTAATAGAGTTGATTCATGTATTGAGCTTACTGGCTTTAATTCATTGAATACCTTTATTCTTCTGGTCTGGAGTTGCAAGAGTCGACTCTTAGAGTCGACTCCTACAGTCCAGGGGACTATTTTTGGTAAAACAGAATCCCATGTAAAATGTGTCGACTCAAGGAGTTGACACTTTCACGCTGGGTGTTGATGTTCTCACAACATGCACTGACAGCATTTGGCACTTGCACCGACTGTGCGTGCCTTCTTTATACACTTGCACCGACATGTTCCTTGGGTCTTTCAAAATGTGCACCGACTTGCCCATGAATGTGCATAGACCCATCTTGGTGTTTTATACATGCGCACTGAACTTGTCTAATTGTGCACCGACTTTGTTTTTGTGCTTTACACAATGTGAACAGACTTTGGGTTTATATGCACAGACCCTATATTTGTTGTTTCATGAATGTGCATAGACTTTGGGGTTATATGCACTGACCCTTTCATAATTTCTACATAATGTGCACCGACCTCCTTGGCATCTTTCAAACTTGCACCTAGTCTCATAAAAATGCACCGACCTTATCTCAGTGTTCTATATTTATGCACTGACTTTGTTTTTGTGCTTTACATAAATGTGCACCGACTTTGGGTTTACATTGACTGCGTTTATATTGACTGCCTTGGGCAGCTTTCCATTTCCCCACTGCGTCTGGTTCGGATTTCTGGGTTTGGGTTTCAAACTCCCCATTTGAAGATCCCATTGACTTGATCAGTTACACCATTACCGTTAGGGTTTCTCTTATGGTTTGGGTGTAGTTTTGAGTTATTTTTACAAGGGCTTTGTGGTCTTTAGCTCTATATTCTTGCCCTATTTATATTCTACGATCTCCATCGAAGGGGATATCCCTTTGCGCTAATCATCTTCTACTCTTGCAGGAAAAGGAAGAAAAGGGAGGCCACAAGGTGGAGAGGAGAGGGCTTTGCAAGATCCATCGGTTCGTGATGTCTGGAGGTGTGATTGAATCTTGAATCTGAAGGAACATATCTTGGATCCTCAAGGAGGACGATCGACTGCTCCATCCAGCTGCGGATTCAACTCCCTCCGACCGGTGCTTCAAGAAAAACATTCTAATGGCCATTTATCAACAAGGGGGAAACCTTCTATATCTGTCACCCTTCTGCTTAAGTTTATTTTCTTGATCTACATCCTACAGTGAGCATTTATTGACTATATTTGAATTTTTCTGAACATCGGAAGATTTGTGTGGTGTACGGAGTTGCGTCTCCGTGTTAGGATTTAGTGCGGGGTGAGTGCCCCGAGTGTGTGTGGTGTGCTGCGGCGGCAGCGTCTTGGGGCCAGGCCCCGTGTGTGTGTCTTGCTGCAGAGGCAGCGTGTGTGGTGTTAGGGATCGTCGTCGTGGTTGCTACTTCGGTAGCGTGTTGGTGAAGCCTCGCCGGGTTTCGGTGAGGGGTAGACGTAGGGAGCCCGTCTTGGTCCCGAACCACCTAAAAATCTCCGTGTTATCTGTGGCATGTCTGTGTGATTGTCCTTCTCTCCTATCTCCATTCATGTAACGACCCAAGAATCCGATTACCAGGAAAGCCCGATAACCTGAGACTCGTACCGCCACCCACGAGCCCGAAGACTCGGAAGGGTTAGAAGGATGGTGTGGAAACTACACAAGTATCATAAATAATTTTAGAAATTAAACAGTTTATATAATTAAGCAGGGAATGAATTAACATTTTACAAGGTCCACAAGATAACAACAAAATAACAACAGTAGTCCACAACTAGTACAGAGTCAAGAAAGAAAAGTACAGCTACACGGGGCATACCCCGGCTCTGACCTCTAGCACTAACGCTGGGGACCTGAACCACGCTGAGCCTCAGACGAACTCCCCTGAAGCCTCGCCTCACCTGAAACAAGGTGAAAACACACAGGGAATGAGTCTCGGAACAGACTCAGTAGGGATCACCCGAACCCTACCTCACAAACGAAGAAATCGCTACACTAGCAGTAAGCGAGTACCTCGAAAAGGAAACTCTGCCATCTACAAATCACCTGTCTCATGGCACGAAAACTGACACACGTGGCACGGTGAAACAATCGGAACACACGGCTAACATGACAAAACCCGAAGGTCGAAGTCGCAATGATTGACAGTCTGACACTCCTGACTCGACAGGAGTACCTCTCACTAGAAGCACAGCTCGTAGTGTCCCCTGACGTCTTACACCGCACCACAGGTGAACTGCCTGACGTGGTAGCGCCTACCAAAGGCACGGACACCGAACAAGTACCACGAACAAGTAACTAGCTGGGGTCACGCTCGTCAGCGTGGGTCCAACCACCCCCAACCACGTGTGCACACACAGACCGTGCGTCCCTGGTCTGATCCTCAAATCGGTTTTCCCCTCAGCCGGACTCTGGCTGTTAGACGTGAGGCCCGATGGTAACCGGTCCACAAACCGTCTCTAAGGGTCGGCCCGTACACCACTCCCTGGTGAGACCGGCACCTCGTACTGGTGGGCTACGACTAGTGGAAGGTCATTGAAGGAGTAGACTCTCAAGTCAATGGAAAACCACATCCGCATCCGACGACGTACGGGGACCGCCCCACGTACCGGCACCGTCGCACGGCGACCACGGTCGGATAAGAAAATGGGACTGCGAACCTCCCGGTGCAGTCCAGTGCCTGACGATCTACCCTAGATGCGTCACAGGCTCTGACGGTCTAGGCTGGACCGTCACAGACACCTGACGGCCCAACGCAGGCGCGTCACACTCTGGGTGGAAAAAATGTGTAACGCACCTGCCCTGGTGCGTTATAGTCTGTGACGCGCCTACCCTGGTGCGTCACAAGACAGACGAGGAACAGCTGTGACGCGTGCCACTCGGTGCGTCATAGCATGTAACGGTCCAATGTAGGAGCGTTACATGACCTGGGGTTCGTCAACTCTGACGCACCCTCCCTAGGGCGTCACAAGGCTGTGACGCGCCAGTCCTGGTGCGTCACAGGCCTTGACCCCCCCCAACGGTCAAAAACCAACGGTCGTGCCAAAGGTCGGAAGCCTCTGACGGCCCAACCCAGGCGCGTTACACACCTGTGGCGGTCTATCGAGGGGCCGTCACAGCCCACAGACCCCCAATTGGTAACACAGGGCTGTAATGCACCCACCTAGGTGTGTTACATTATGTGACGGTCACTGGAAGGACCGTCACACCCGCCCGAGGTAGGAACGATGGGAAAACGCCCAAAAATCCAACCACGCCCCCATGCATCCACCGGAGAGGGGGAAATCAAAGGGGAAGACCCCTGGGGACCCCTAGCATGATACTAGGCTACCAAAACATGAAATCGCGGGCTAAATCCATAGATCGGGCGAGCACTCCCCAAATCATGGAAAACCCCAAACCCGCTCAAACACACCCCTCTCGGCCTCCCCTCGGCCTACGAATCACGGAAATGAACGGTGGGGAGCTAGGGAACGTCAATCTACCTCAATGGAGCAAAAGCTCTGCCGAATCGTTGTCGAGATCGCAAAGAACGCTTTGAAAAACCCCGCTCCTTCACGCTTCCCATGAACACCGCACGCCCCCACGACTGCCTCGCCGCCGCCCACGTCGCCGTGCCGTCGCCCCGCCGTCGTCTGCAGTCGGAGGAAGGCTCACCACGCCGAAATGGGAGAGAGAGAGAGGGAGAGAGAGCTCACGGTGGGGAGGAAGAAGAAGAAGAAGAAGAAGGGTTGGGGAGAGAGAGAAAATGAGTGGTATTTATAGAAAAATTGGAAATTCTGGAAAATACCAAAAAATAGAAAATTACATTTCTGGGATCCTCGAAACGCACCGATCGCAACGGTACCACTCTCTCCTAGGTGAACGGCCCGGTTCACCCGCAACGAGGATCCGAAGGAATTGCCGAAACACACACCGGAAATCAGAAAGCACACGCGAAAAAGCCGCGGAACGCTTCCAGGCCTCCGAAACAACTCCGGATCGCGCCGATCCGAACACGAAAGATGTCCAAAATGAAATTCCAGACACCTCAAAGTCGGACACTCCGACAAACCCAATCTGGGACCCACGAAGAAGGATCTGAAAGATCCGGGATACTACAGCCCTCCCCCCTTAAGGAATTTCATCCTCGAAATTAAGAACAACCCAAGGGGAAAGAAGAGGAAGACTCACTCAAACAAGAAGGGGAACTGCTGACGCATCTCGTCGTCACGTTCCCACGAAGCCTCACCACCAGAGTGCCACTGCCACACCACCTTTACCAAGGGGATGACCTTGCTCCGCAGGCACTACTCTCGCCTATCCTCAATGCGGACGGCAAACTCTAGGAGAGAAAGATCTGGAGTCACCTCGGGCCACACAGAAACCTCGAGAACATGAGAGTCATCGAGCATATACTTCCGCAACATCGAGACGTGGAACACGTCATGCACTGATGCCAACTCAGGAGGTAATTGCAATCGATAGGCTACCTCACCAATGCGCTCCACGATAAGGAAAGAACCAACATAGCGGAGACTCAGCTTCCCACGTCGTCCAATGCGCATCACCCCCTTCATTGGAGAAACTCTCAAGAACACACCATCGCCCATGGCGAACGCGAGAGGCTGCCTCCTCCGGTCAGCATAGCTCTTCTGCCGACTCTGGGCCGCCAACATGTTCTGACGAACCAGGTGCACCACATCTACACACTGCTGCACCAGCTCCGGTCCCGTCAAAACACGCTCACCAACCTCAAACCAGTCAAGTGGAGTCCGACACGGACGCCCATACAACGCCTCATAAGGAGCCATGCCGATGCTCGAATGATAGTTGTTGTTGTAGGCAAACTCCACCAACGGTAGGTGGTGAATCCAACTCCCCTACCACTCCAGACAGCAGGATCTCAGCATATCCTCCAAAGTCTGGATGGTCCTCTCAGACTGTCCATCTGACTGAGGATGATACGCCGAGCTAAAAGCCAACTCCGTGCCAAGAGCTCGCTGGAAACTCCTCTAGAATCTGGAAGTGAAGCGCGGATCCCAATCCGACACAATAAAGATGGGAATCCCATGCAACGGAACGATCCGCTCCACATAAAGACGAGCTAACTTGGGAACACTCCAGCTGACTTTGATCGGTAACAACCGAGTCACCTTCGTCAGCCGATCTACCAGCAACCAAATACTATCTTGCCCACTCGGAGTCCTCGGTAATCCTACCACGAAATCCATGGTCACGTGGTCCCATTTCCACGCGGGAACATCCAAGGGCTGAAGAGTACCTCCTGGTCGCTGATGCTCCGCCTTCACCTGCTGACAGGTCAGGCACCTGGCCACAAATTCGGCAACATCTCTCTTCATGCCAGGCCACCAGAACTGCCTCCGCAAGTTTTGATACATCTTCGTCGCACCCGGGTGTACAGTGTACCTGCTCCCATGAGCCTCGCGTAACACCGCACGATGAACCTGCTCGTCGGCTAGGAAGTACAGCCTACCACGAAATCTCGCAGCACCATCCTCGCCGAGCTCCACATCAGCCAAGGCCAAAATCCGGGACAACTCAGGGTCCGCATGCTGAGCCTGTGTCACCTGATGGCGGATAGCTGGCGTGACAATCAGACTCGCAAGCACTGCCAACCCTGGCTCCTAGGGAATCTTGAGCCTGAATGAAACTTTGAGCACTTGTTCCCAGAGCCTCCACCTCCTCAACATCAAGGCACTGACCGCGACCTTCCGACTCAAAGCATCGGCGACAACGTTCATCCTGCCCGACTGATAAGACAGGGTGAAGTCATAATCCTTCATGAACTCCATCCAACGCCTCTGCCTGAGGTTAAGGTCTCTCTGCGTGAACACATACCTCAAACTCTGATGGTCAGTGAATACCTCGAACCTCTCGCCGTACAGATAATGCCTCTAGATCTTCTGCGTGAAGACCACAACCGCCAGCTCCAGGTCATGGGTAGGGTAGTTCTCCTCGTGGCGCTTCAGCTGCCGAGATGCATAAGCCACCACTCTACCATGCTACATCAACACAGCACCCAATCCAACCCCGGAAGCATATGTACACACCACCAAACCTCCCGATCTAGAAGGCAAAACCAACATCTGAGCCGAGGTGAGCAATCTCTTTAGTTCCCTGAAACTCTGCTCACACTCATCAGTCCAGACGAAAGGCACATCCTTCCGCATAAGTCTGGTCATCGGGGCCGCAATGCGAGAAAAATCCTAGATAAACCCACGATAATAGCTTGCAAGCCCCTGTAGATTCTAAGAAATCCACTTAGAACAATTAAAAAAAATAAGCGAAGAATTAAGCATGCACGAGGTGCTAATAAGGAGAGTGATCGCCAGAGGGGTTACCTCAAAAGAAGGGAAATTGATCGCGAATACCTGGTGAGAAAACGGATGCGAGATGATTGTGGATTTCTTCCTCCTCCTTCTACTGGCCAGCCAATGAAGGGGGTTTTTCTTCTTTGATTACCCTTCAACAAATCACAAACAAACAAGATAAAAAGGGATTAGCCAAGTGTAGTATCAATCCTCAAATAGAATAACGTGATGAAAGAAAAGCATGAAGTGTGCACCTTTTGGTTTCTTTAAAAACCCCTAAGAGAACTAGGGAAAGGAGACGTGATGCAAAGCTAATGCAAGAAATCACTATAATGAACAGTGGGATGATGATGTGCTAATGTAAAGAACTCCCTACTGTTCCTGACAACAGTAAAGGGAGAAAGCGTGGTGTCCGTTCTGTGTTCTCGTCTGATTCTGAAGGGGTCTTCGACGAAGACTCCTATTTGTAGGGACTTGGTCACCTCTGTGGGTTCTCGGGCTTTTGTTGCTGCCCTTTCTTGGGTTCTTTGGCCTCATTTTTGCTTCTTTGGGCCTTGGGCCTTGTACGCTTCTTGGCCCTCTTTGGCCGTTTCCCCTCCCCCCCTCTGTACCCCTTTCTCTTTTATGCTTTCCTTTATGAAAATCGCTTGCCTGGTGGCCGGGATAGTGGTTTCATCTTCTTCCGCAATGAAGAGATGAACTCCCTCTCCCGTCTCCCCCCTTGCAAGTATCAACTTTAGTTCAAAAAAAAGGGAGAAACCGAATTTGGCTTGCAGCTGATGCAAAAGGAGGAAGCAGACCACCGAAGGATCAAAGGTTGTGCAGGAAAGGGAAGTGGAAACTCCTCTCCGCGTGAAAGAAACCTGCTGCTCTCTGTGCCGATCTCTCTGTTGCTCTCTATTTCTTCCTGCTATCAGCCCCCTTTCGCGCGAGCTCGACGCAGGGATATATTTATAGGGTTCAAAACACAGACTTGGTGGGATAAGAATAGGCAAGACTCATCTACGGTAAGGTCTCTATTTCCCTAATCGAACATGGTGACCAAAACATAGCAGAGAACTCTCAGGAAAGGTATGTTCAAGCAGGACATGGAAGGGTGAAAGACGACCCACGGAAAGGCGTTATTTGAAATTGACGACCTTGGTCAAGGCGTTAATTAAAATCACGACTGGGACAAAGGCGTTAATTCATGGATTTAATTTTTAGTAATGAAAATATTCTTTATTTGAAAATGATGAAGAGACGCCTAAGAGAGAGACGTTAATTCAAAACACGACCCATGGAGGGACGTTAATTCTTATTTTCTAATTTTGAGTAGGATTCGAAAAAATCTAGAAACTGACGCCTCTTGGATCAGTTGTCCTTTCTTTGAGAAATGCCCCGACCCAAGCCGTTATTTAAAGCACGCCCTACGTAGAGTCGTGAATTACAAAAACAATTAGAAAATGGCCTAAACACACACAAAAATAGAAAAACTTCATTTTATGGAAATATTGAAGTCCACTTTAGGGTGTTAATATGGTGACATGAGATTTAATCAACATAGTATCAATTTTGGCGTGTCTACAGCTGCCCCGCCTTGGCGTCTGCTTTGCAAGGGAGTGAGACGAAATACAGTGAAAGTGCAACAAGCGAAATGAAGTGGAATGAACTGATAAGTAGATGACAAGGTGTGATGTGACACGCCTCTGACACTAAGCGTTAAAAATCTTTCCAAGATTCTGAGTGAAACAACTCCGGGTGATTCCAAGATAGTATTGATTGGCTGGACGAAGGAGACTAAACTAATAAATGAAAATGTGTGCGAGGGCACGACAGGGCGGCACCATTGGAGAGCGGTTACCAGCCAATGTGGACGTGCTACAACCAAGGTGAATTTGTAGAAAAATAAAGTGAATTGAGATGAAGACCCAACAAAGGGACGCTTTCAAGGAACTAGCTTGAGCGGTTTCAGAGAGAATAAAGTACTTGATTTGGAGTGGAATATCTCATGTCAACTCAATCAAGAGCGAGCGACCTTCATTATTGCCGTAATATGAAGATTTTCATCATTAAGCTCAAAGTCCTACATGATGCATACTGGGCTAAAAGAAAAAATTAATAACAAACTAAAAATAGAAAATAATCAAGGATAATATTGCCAAGCCATCTAGATTTGGTCAAGAATCCAGATCTCTGAGCTGACAATAAGCCAAAGCCCGTTTGTCCGCGCATCAACCCAGAAAGTGGAACCATCGTCCCAGACCTTGAATGACTCAACGGCCTATCCGTGTGATCAAGATTCTCCTGGAATTATCACTGTTTTTGATGAAGGGGAACTAAAATTCTAGGTTCGTCAGAACCACAAGGTCCTTGATATACTATAATAGCGTAGAGTACCATATAGTAACAATGCTTACAGGAAAGAATACAAGAACAGAATGATGTTACTTCAATGCATCTCGAATCCGGCACTCTTCTGCACTTGAAAATTCATTAGTCCTCATGATAGAAAATATCCTCAGTTTAAACATGACATGACCATAAGTGCATAATCACAAATAAATTCTACTTAAAAGACAGCACTTAAGTTCATTAAAAACAGCATAGAAGAGCTGAATATGCGAGCCATAAATTGACGACCGATAGCAGTGGCGTCAAAAGGATAAAAGACGACTAGCATCAAGGCGTTAATAGCTTTGAGATTTCAACAAAAGATGACCCTCATCAAGGCGTGAAAAAAAACACGACTTGGATTAAGTCGTTAATTCAATAAATGACACCCTGAATACCGTTGTTAATTAGCCATAAATTCGAAACACACGCTTCCGACTCTGAATCAGAAAGCTTAAACCTAGTTATGCTCATACTTGATTTTGCAGTTTCGAACGGCCAGAAGATCTTTCGAACTTCTATAAAAGGAGGGATTTCCCTCAGATCAAACAAATCCTATTTTCTGTTGCTTCTTCTTCTACTTTCACAGGTGCTGCTTTGTTCCGTTCGGCTTCTGCAGACAGTTACTCAGAAGATGGAGAGAGCTATCAAGAAATCGAAGATTTCCACTCCTAGGCTTTCGAAAATTAATGGACATATTAGCAGCCGAGTTGCCATGAACCAGGTATAATTTAAGTTGTTAGTTCTTCTGTTTCTTCTCTTCTACCTTCCACTGCTCATCCCTCTTCTCTGTGCTTTCTTTTCTTTTCTTTTCTCAGGATTATCCAAATATTCTAGGGGCAAGGAGATTCACCAAAAATAAATGGCTTCCCCTCTTGCTCTCCAAATTTAGTTCAGACATGAGGGTTTTCCTATCTTGATGGCATCTCCTAGGTTTAGTTACCCATGCCAAACATTATGACCAAATCCACCTAGATTGGGCAGCTATAGGAGCTCTTGTGGAGATATGGCATCCTTCTACTCACACCTTCCTCTTCTCTACTTTTGAAGCCACCATTCTATTAGAAGAGTTAGAGATGATTTTGGGCTTAAAGAAGATGAAACAAGGGGATGAGGAGAAGATGGCCATCATGCCAAGGCAAATCTCTTCTCATGAATTGCTAACAAGCTTGATTCCTAGCCCCAACTTAGTGAGCCAAATCAAAGCCACCAAAGGAATTAACCTTTTAAAGCTTGCCTCATGGGTCTACAAAAGGTCCGACCAAGCCAAAGAGGATGATGAAATAGAACGGGTAGTAAAAGCCTTTGTTGTGTGCCTGGCGGGAGCAATCTTGTTCCCCTCCACGGAAGATTTCTTGGAAGAGTCCCAATTGAGTGCTATAGCTAGCCTTTGGGAAGGAGAGATAGTGGGACCGGCGATATTAGCCTTTCTATATAGCGGGCTTACTTCGGCATCAATGGGGAGACCAATTTATGGATGCATGCTTGCACTTTCTAGTTGGGTAGATCTCCACTTCAAGTTCGATCTATGTGAGGAGGCCCAACAACCATCAAGGATATTCTCAAAAAGCCCTCTTTCTTACATGACCGGCTCATTGGGGTTAAGCAATAGAGTGGTGAACCGGATTCCTCAAATCAAGAAAAGAGGGGAATGGAGGGAGCATCTCAAAGTAATGCCTAAGAACCTCTTCACATGCGTCCCGGGATTACTGATGTGGCACAGCCCAAAGACCACTAAAGAGGATGATATGACCCTAGGACTTAGACCCGCAAGCATACAAGCACTCAATGATTCTCACAATCGACGATTTTTGCTCACACGGTTCACACGCTCACCCGGTGGGTCCGGGGGATAATGATGAGGGTCCGGGATGGGACCCAATTGTTCTAATGGACTTACAATGCTACGGCTGACTCCAAAGAGTCTAGGATACCCAACTTCGTGGGTGGCTGGCCCGCAAGGCGGGGTTTGGGTGACACTCTCTCACGGTCCGCGGTGGACACTAACAAACTAGCATGCAAATTCGAACTCTCTTCTCACCGCCGACGAGCAATCAAAGCAATACTAAGCTAGCAGGAATAAGGCTACAAAGGGTAGTACCAGAAGCTCACCTGATCGGTGTGAAGACACCGATCCCGTTCGGAGACGAGGGCGCGCCGGGAGGCGAGGGTATGCACCCGATCGCCGCGGCGGTGTAGCTTGACCTGAAAATGTAAAGGGTACAGCACTACTCCTCTCGCAGGAGGGGTGATCTTGGGGTGGGGGTTACACTTAGTACATTCAAAACTACCTCCACGCAGGGAGGGGCCTTCAGCCGGCCAAGCGGGGTGGGGAGAAATGCAAAGGAGATCGAGATTCCGAGCTTCGCCGGTTCTGCCCACCTGCAGGTTTTCTGGACAGTGGATCGGTGTTGTGGCAGCTAAAAATTCCACGAAGCTTGGATTGCGACGAAACCAACGCAAAACGTTTGCCAACTGATAGGGGATGAAGCTTGAATTTTTGGGGAAGCTATGATTCTCAGGGCTGACCGCACCGGTGGCTGGAAGGTGGATGCAGCTCTGGTTGCTGGTCGAGCTCTGTCTGCAACAGCAGGTTGCAGAAGGTACCACGATCGCTCCGGAGCTCCGAACCTGGCACCGCTGGACTCTTTGGAATCGTGGAGGAGTCTTCTTTGCAACAAAACAAACGGGGATGTCTTCTGATGTCGGAGATGAACTGGGTGTCCAGAGAAGTGGACGGAGGTCGGTGCAGACAGTGAGGAGGCAGACCGGCGTGGTTATTGTAGAAAAATAGTAACTCTGGTTGTCGGATGCCGAACGGGGTTCCGCCTTCTGTTCCTGGACGCTGACAGAGGGAGGAAGAACTTTGTAGAAGACCTTGAAAACTGGTTCCTTCAAGGTTAGCCGTGGGCGAGTCTTCTCTGCAGCTCTGGCTCCGGATCTGAGAGGTTCGGCGCAGTCGGAGAAGAATGGTGATTGCGGACAGCACCGAACTCGGATGCCGACGAAACCACCTCGCCTTGAAAGCTGACTTGCAGATGATTCTGGAAATGTAGGCCTTGCTCCCTGAGTCGTTGATGGGTGACCGTGGCCTCCTCTGCAAGTTGCTGTAATTCTGTTTCCTGAAGCAGGGTAAGAATGTGAAGAAGAAGATGAGGTGGGGAAGGGGGTGGCCAAGAGAGAAGAAGGGGCAAGATGATTCTAATGGCTATGGGAGGGAAGGTTCAAATTCGAAATTGGCCTTGGAAGTGGTGGGATTTGTGTGGGGAAGTGGGGGAATTGTGTTGGGAGGTGGAAGAGTTGCTTTGGGACAAGGAGGGGAAGTAAATGAAGGGCTATGGGGAAGGGGAGAGCCTTAATGGAGGTGGGTGAGGTAGTGGAGGTGGTTGGGGGTTGGAGTAAGTGAGGGGGGAAGAGGAGAGAGAGGGAGGGTCGAACTCCCCTTGGGGAGAGAGAGAATGAGAGAGAGATTGAGAGATATAGTGAGTAAGAGAGAGAGTTGAGAGATAATAAGAGGTGGTTTTTTTCAATATTCATCAAGAGTGACTACAAGTGGAGAGATGGGGCCTATTTATAGGCAACCACTCTTTTCATGACCAAAATGTCCTTGACAATAGGACAAAAGACCGAGCATATCCTAGACTCAATCCTATGGGCCCATAACTAAGGACATAAGGCCCAGTTTAAGCAAAATAAGGGAAATGGGCTAGAACCACATGACTCAATAAAGGAAAATACATAAGATAGGACTCAATAAAAGGAAAATACATAAATGACACTGGGAAAATGAAGATAACAAGTGGAGATCATGATCAGACCATATCAAGAGTGTGCAGACGACCAAACTAGAGGGAGTGTCGTGAGATGCCCTCATCAAATCCCCCGGGGTGGGGAGAACTCGACCCTGTCGAGTATGGGTCTGCCTGGCTGTCGTACTGCTCCAACATGCCGGGGTCCAGGCGCATCAAATCCTCTCGACTCACCCATGCATCCTCGATCGGGGGACGGTTCTTCCACCTAACCAGATAGCGCTGATACACCCTGTGCCTTGTAATGATACTCTGCTCATCCAGTATTGCCTCTACCTGCTCTTGTCGGTCTCTCAGGCTAGAAAGTGGAGTCCCTCCGGGGGTGTCTCTCATAAGGGGGGGTAAAGGCTCAAGCTCCTGACTGGGTTCCACCGCGGGGCCTTTGTAGGGTACCAGGTCCGCCACGTTGAAGGTAGGGTGTACCCCATAGCTCTCTGGTAAGTCAAGCTCATAGGCATTGCTGCCAAGTCGTCGTAGAACTCGAAAGGGTCCCGACCCTCGTGCCCTCAACTTGGAGGCAGGCCCGGGAAGGAGCCGCTCCGTCCTCACCATCACCGGATCTCCCACTTGGAATTCATAGTGGCGCCGGTGAGCATCGGCCCGTCTTTTGTAAGCCTCATTGTTTTTCCCTATATGCTTGCGGATATCATCATGCAATTCTTTGATATGCTGTGCAAAGGACTCAGCTGAGACTGACACTCTAGCATGTGAGGGGAGGGGAATGAGATCTGAGGGTTTTCTAGGCCTATACCCATGTACTACCTCAAATGGACTCTTGCCTATGGACCTATTGACAGAATCATTGTAGGCAAACTCGGCTTGAGATAAGAGGAGATCCCAATTCCCAGGGTGGTCCCCTACAAGGCATCGGAGTAAGTTCCCAAGGCTTCGGTTGACAACCTCAGTTTGGCCATCGGTTTGAGGATGATAGGCAGTGGAGAATTTGAGGAGGGTCCCCATCAAGTGCCATAGAGTCTTCCAAAAATAACTAGTGAATTTCACATCTCTATCAGACACAATAGTCTTAGGTAACCCATGGAGTCGGACTACCTCATCGAAGAATAACCGGGCGACCTTAGAGGCATCAGAGGTCTTGGAACAGGGGATAAAGTGGGCCATTTTTGAGAACCTGTCAACCACTACAAATATGGAATCATGTTTGCGCAAGGTCTTTGGTAGGCCAAGAATGAAATCCATACTCAAATCTTCCCATGGTCTATCGGGTATGGGTAGAGGTGTGTAAAGCCCGGTGTTTTGTCTTACTTGCTTGGCGGATGCACATATGCGGCATTGTCCCACAATGTGGGCCGCATCCTTCTTGAGACTGGGCCAGTGGAATTGCCTCTCAACCAACTCTATGGTTTTGTGGACCCCAAAGTGACCAGCTAGGCCGCCACTATGTAACTCCCAAACTAGGAAGTCCCTAAGTGAAGTCCTAGGTATGCAAAGTCTATCCCCTTTGAACAGATATCCATCTTGAAGTATGAACCCCTTATACTCCTTGAGTGGTTGGGTAGAAAGGGTGTTGTAGTGGGTCCCAAAGTCGGGGCAATGTGGGTATTCTCCTTTGATCCTCTCAAATCCGGTTACTTCCACTTGGACAGTGGAGAGTAAGGCTACCCGCCTACTCAGTGCATCGGCGGCGCGATTCTCACTACCCATCTTATACTTGAGGACAAAGGTGTAGGCTTGAATGTATTCTACCCATCGAGCATGGCGGGCATTGAGCTTTTGTTGAGTGTTGAGGTATTTCAAAGCCTCATGGTCCGAGAAGATCACAAATTCTTTGGGTAGGAGATAGTGCCTCCAATGCCGGAGGGATTGAACCACGGCATAAAGCTCTTTGTCATATGTGGAGTATCTCGTCCTAGCCTCACAAAGTTTTTCACTAAAGTAGGCTACCGGGTGACCCTCTTGGCTAAGGATACCTCCAATCCCTACCCCGGAAGCATCACATGTGACCTCAAAGACCTTTGAAAAGTCGGGTAGGCAAAGGACCGGGGCTTGGGTCATTTTCTCTTTAAGCTCTAGGAAGGCTTTGGAGGCTGCCCTAGTCCAAACAAATGTGCCTTTCTTGAGGCAATCCGTGATAGGAGTGGTGATAGTGCTAAACCCCCGGATGAATCTCCTATAGAAGGTGGCTAGCCCATGGAAGCTTCGGGCGTCATGAATGGTTTTGGGCTCGGGCCACTCAAGAATAGCTTGGACCTTTCCGGGGTCCATGGATACTCCTTGGGATGAGACAATAAATCCTAGGAAGGCTAGTTGATTGGTCAAGAAATGACACTTCCCGGGATTGGCAAAGAGACTCTCTTTCCTAAGGATGGTGCACACTTGTTTGAGGTGATCGAGGTGGGCTTCCTTGGATTGGCTATATATGAGGATGTCATCAAAGTAGACAACTAGAAAGATGCCAATGAAGGGCCGGAGGACCTTGGTCATGAGACGCATGAAGGTACTTGGTGCATTAGAAAGGCCGAAAGGCATAACAAGCCATTCATAGAGACCGTCTTTAGTTTTAAAGGCGGTTTTCCACTCGTCCCCGGGCCTAATGCGGACTTGGTGGTAGCCACTTTTGAGATCAATTTTGGAGAAGATGGTGGCTCCCGCTAGCATGTCTAGCATGTCATCAAGCCGAGGGATGGGGAACCTATATTTGACCGTTATCTTGTTGACGGCTCGGCTATCTACACACATGCGCCAAGTCCCATCCTTTTTGGGTGTAAGAAGAGCCGGGACGGCACAAGGGCTTTTGCTAATTCGGAGGAAGCCCTTCTTGATGAGTTCTTCAATCTGCCTCCGAAGCTCGGCATGCTCGGTGGGGTTGAGTCGGTAGTGTGGGAGGTTGGGCAAGGTAGCCCCGGGCACGAGGTCGATGGCATGTTGCACATCTCTCATAGGTGGTAGTTTGTCCGGAAGCTCCTCGGGAAATACATCATGGAAGTCCTTAAGGAGTTGATGAATTTCTAGGGGGTGTGGGTCGGTTGGGGTGGATTCCCCTAGACAAATGACAATGGCACATACTTGATCCCCTTGGTTGACGTCTTCCTCAAACTCTTTCCTAGTGACAAGGTGTAGGCTCCTAGGAGGCTCTTTGATGTTACTCGGACTAGGACTTGATGGGGTGGGGTTTGTTGGTGTTGGGATGGGGGGAAGGGTAGTGGGTCCCTCAAGGGAGGGAGAGGCCTTCTTAGGTAGAGTGCGGGGTGGAGATGGGTTGAGTTGGATCTTCTTCCCCTCATGAATGAAGATGCAAGCGTTGATTCTTCCTAAGAAGGTGGCATCTACATCGTAGATCCAAGGCCGTCCTAAAAGGATACTCCCAACTTCCATTGGAAGGATATCACACCACACTTGGCCTTGATAGGATTGGAATGTAATTGGGACAAGGCAACGGGCACTAACGGGTATGGAGGTGGTATCAATCCATGCTACCCTATATGGGTGGGGATGTGGGGAGGTGGTAAGGCCCAAAAGTTTGACGGTGTCGGGTGACACCACATTCACACTACTTCTATTATCCAAGATGACCTTCCTAACATGGCTCCCCATCCTTATGTAGGTATAGAATATGGTGTTTCTCCTCCAATCATGCTCTTGGTTTTGGGTGAGGGTGCATCTAACCACTCCTAGGTGGGAGTCGGTGGGTGGAGGAGGTTGTTCTTGGTTGCTTTCCATGTAGTGGTTCTCATACTCCTCCTCCCATTCAAGAGAGGGTTCATATACCTCAATCTCTCCTTCAAATTCAGCTTGGGGTTGGGGGTTGGTCTCCTCTATGAGTAAGTTTGATGCTCCCTTGGTGGGGCATTGATTGGCAAAGTGTCCATACCCATAACACCTAAAGCATTGCTGCCCACTTTGATGGTTTGGGGTCACCTTAGTGTGAGGGAGAGTGGGTGTCGAATTGGGCCTATTGGGAGTTGTGTTTAGGGGCCCACTTGCGGGGCGGAATGGTGGATTGGCATTAGGAGGGGTGACCCGTGTGGGAGGAGTTCCCATGGGCGTAGGAAGGAGACCTCTTTGGGGTGGTGGAGGGTTGGCCCGAGGTGCCATGGTTCTAGGGTCCATTCCCCGAGGGGGAACCATTCGCGTGTACCGAGAGAATTTCTCGGCATCCCGAGCTACTTGGTAGGCTTGCTCTAAAGTTGTTACTTGACGCATGAATAGTTCCTTTTTGATATGGAATTGAAGCCCATTCCTAAAGCGGGAGAGTGTGACGGAGGGGTCCTCTTGGACTCCACATTTGAGGAGGTAGTAGTCAAACTTTTCAATGTATTCCATAACGGTCTTTCCTTCTTGAGTCAAGGCTTGCCATTCATCTAAGAGGTTTTGATGGTAGGAGGGTGGGACATATTTGAGTTTGAGTTGGTCTTTCATGGCCCCCCATGTGGTGATTGGAACTTCCCTCCTAACTATCCTTAAGGCTTCAACATTCATCCAATGAGTCTTGGCAAGTTTGGTTAATTGCATCTTTGCAAGTCGGACTTTCCTATCCTCGGTCATTGGGTACCAATCAAAATATTGATCCATGGCTGCCTCCCAATCTAAGTAGATGCTCGGATGATGAGATCCATCAAAAGTGGGAGCATCGACTTTCACAAGTCTCATTAGTTGGTCATCCGGGTTGTCCCGGGGAGGCCTCTCATTCCTTCTAGGGGGTGGGTCCCTTTCCGGTTCGGGAGGGGGGTCAAGGTTGAGTCCTCCTATGGCTGGCTCCACATGTGGAGGGGGATCTCTCCTATCTCCTTCCCTTGGAATAGGTCTATTTTCCTCAAGTTGTTCAAGCCGGGCCGTAATACCGTCAAGCCTTCCCATAATTTCGGTCATGTAGTCCACAAGAAACCTCATTTGGTCGGGAAGCTCATGCTCATTATGAGGGGGATTTCCTTGGGGATTGGGATTCATGGTGTTATTGGAAGAAGATGGATTGCCTTGATAATGAGTTCCACTACGGGTGGTCATGCAAGGTTGGGTGGGCTATGCAAGGGTGTGCGAATGCACCTAAGAAAGACTTAGTGTGACCCAAGACTAGACTTGTAAGGACAAGCCTATGACCGCTCTGATACCACTTGATGTGGCACAGCCCAAAGACCACTAAAGAGGATGATATGACCCTAGGACTTAGACCCGCAAGCATACAAGCACTCAATGATTCTCACAATCGACGATTTTTGCTCACACGGTTCACACGCTCACCCGGTGGGTCCGGGGGATAATGATGAGGGTCCGGGATGGGACCCAATTGTTCTAATGGACTTACAATGCTACGGCTGACTCCAAAGAGTCTAGGATACCCAACTTCGTGGGTGGCTGGCCCGCAAGGCGGGGTTTGGGTGACACTCTCTCACGGTCCGCGGTGGACACTAACAAACTAGCATGCAAATTCGAACTCTCTTCTCACCGCCGACGAGCAATCAAAGCAATACTAAGCTAGCAGGAATAAGGCTACAAAGGGTAGTACCAGAAGCTCACCTGATCGGTGTGAAGACACCGATCCCGTTCGGAGACGAGGGCGCGCCGGGAGGCGAGGGTATGCACCCGATCGCCGCGGCGGTGTAGCTTGACCTGAAAATGTAAAGGGTACAGCACTACTCCTCTCGCAGGAGGGGTGATCTTGGGGTGGGGGTTACACTTAGTACATTCAAAACTACCTCCACGCAGGGAGGGGCCTTCAGCCGGCCAAGCGGGGTGGGGAGAAATGCAAAGGAGATCGAGATTCCGAGCTTCGCCGGTTCTGCCCACCTGCAGGTTTTCTGGACAGTGGATCGGTGTTGTGGCAGCTAAAAATTCCACGAAGCTTGGATTGCGACGAAACCAACGCCAAACGTTTGCCAACTGATAGGGGATGAAGCTTGAATTTTTGGGGAAGCTATGATTCTCAGGGCTGACCGCACCGGTGGCTGGAAGGTGGATGCAGCTCTGGTTGCTGGTCGAGCTCTGTCTGCAACAGCAGGTTGCAGAAGGTACCACGATCGCTCCGGAGCTCCGAACCTGGCACCGCTGGACTCTTTGGAATCGTGGAGGAGTCTTCTTTGCAACAAAACAAACGGGGACGTCTTCTGATGTCGGAGATGAACTGGGTGTCCAGAGAAGTGGACGGAGGTCGGTGCAGACAGTGAGGAGGCAGACCGGCGTGGTTATGGTAGCAAAATAGTAACTCTGGTTGTCGGATGCCGAACGGGGTTCCGCCTTCTGTTCCTGGACGCTGACAGAGGGAGGAAGAACTTTGTAGAAGACCTTGAAAACTGGTTCCTTCAAGGTTAGCCGTGGGCGAGTCTTCTCTGCAGCTCTGGCTCCGGATCTGAGAGGTTCGGCGCAGTCGGAGAAGAATGGTGATTGCGGACAGCACCGAACTCGGATGCCGACGAAACCACCTCGCCTTGAAAGCTGACTTGCAGATGATTCTGGAAATGTAGGCCTTGCTCCCTGAGTCGTTGATGGGTGACCGTGGCCTCCTCTGCAAGTTGCTGTAATTCTGTTTCCTGAAGCAGGGTAAGAATGTGAAGAAGAAGATGAGGTGGGGAAGGGGGTGGCCAAGAGAGAAGAAGGGGCAAGATGATTCTAATGGCTATGGGAGGGAAGGTTCAAATTCGAAATTGGCCTTGGAAGTGGTGGGATTTGTGTGGGGAAGTGGGGGAATTGTGTTGGGAGGTGGAAGAGTTGCTTTGGGACAAGGAGGGGAAGTAAATGAAGGGCTATGGGGAAGGGGAGAGCCTTAATGGAGGTGGGTGAGGTAGTGGAGGTGGTTGGGGGTTGGAGTAAGTGAGGGGGGAAGAGGAGAGAGAGGGAGGGTCGAACTCCCCTTGGGGAGAGAGAGAATGAGAGAGAGATTGAGAGATATAGTGAGTAAGAGAGAGAGTTGAGAGATAATAAGAGGTGGTTTTTTTCAATATTCATCAAGAGTGACTACAAGTGGAGAGATGGGGCCTATTTATAGGCAACCACTCTTTTCATGACCAAAATGTCCTTGACAATAGGACAAAAGACCGAGCATATCCTAGACTCAATCCTATGGGCCCATAACTAAGGACATAAGGCCCAGTTTAAGCAAAATAAGGGAAATGGGCTAGAACCACATGACTCAATAAAGGAAAATACATAAGATAGGACTCAATAAAAGGAAAATACATAAATGACACTGGGAAAATGAAGATAACAAGTGGAGACCATGATCAGACCATATCAAGAGTGTGCAGACGACCAAACTAGAGGGAGTGTCGTGAGATGCCCTCATCAATTACTCAAATTTCAACAACTCCGTGCATGATTCTCTCCCGGGACGGATCTTCATCTCATAGGCGCCACGGAATTCGTGTTATACAACTCTCATAGGTGCCTTCCTCAACTCGGGCTTCCACGGCGACTATTCGAGGACTTGTCTCATCTTCCTCCTATCAAGACAAGGGACATCGGCTACAATGAAGATGGAGAAGAAAGCACAACAATCCAGGCATTGTGGCAAATCTGCAAATCTCATCAGCCCGTGGAAAACTTGGAGGAAGACAAGGATCGGTGGAAATCATGTGTAATAGCTTTAAGAAGTTTAAGGCCCAAAATGGCTCATTAGATGCATTGTAATCTTTTCATCAATAATAAACAATGATGATATTTTGATTGAGCCAATTATGAATGCTTTTTGATGAATTCTTTCAAAAATCTGTGTTTCTGTTTTGAATAACGACTCAGAGAATGACGTTAATTCCACAAATAACGTCTCAGAACTTGTCGTCTATCCTTGATCTTTTTCTGAAAATCAAAACATTAATTCCCATAATTGACGACTTCAGCAATGGCGTTAATAGAATCACGCTTTAGGACAAGGCGTTAATTTGATTCAAATTCCAAAAAGTATTCGTTAAATATCCGAGAATAACGCCTTTAGATAAGCCACTTCTCATGTAAATAACGCCTGCATCAAAGTTGTAAATCAAAAAATAGTAATGATTATTCCGATCACATCAATCAATTCCTATTAAATGCTCCTGACGACGCTTGTCATTCCCCATGCGAAAAGAAATCACGCCTCAAATCCCGTCGTCAATGTAACAAGTAACGCCCTTAGGGCCAGTCGTCGATTTAACAAGCAACGACTTCGATGGGGTCGTTAATTCTTTTTTGACCGTTCAACTTTGCTTTCCCTCCTTTCTTCTTCTTCCTTCGTTTTGTTTCTCCCCATCTGCAATCCTAACCGCAAAAACCTCCCTTTCCCTCTCTCACTCTCTATCTCTCTCATTCTCTCACCCCCTCTATTCTAGCCATGGTAGGCGGTGGGCTTAAGTGTCAGAGAGTTTCTGCTCTCGATGTTGTAGATTTAGGCGAGGACGATCTCGCCATGGAAGAGGCTCCTCCGGCGGCGGCCGAGGAGGCCTCACCGGCGGAGCACGGCATTGAGGAAGAACACGGCGACGACGAGGCCGAAGGAGACGAAGAAGACGGCAACGACGACGAAGGAGAAGATGAGGGCGAGGAAGAAGATGAGGATGAAGAAGGAGGAGAAGAGGAACAAGAAGGAGAGGAAGGAGATTACGAAGAGCCACCGGCCACGGCGGCGGCCATTCCTCGCCCCGGCCAACTCCGATGGCCACGGCAACCAAGGCCCTAGCTTCGGGGAGAATTAACGGGACCCAAACGACAGAAGGTAGGCCCTCAACCCTTATTTCCATTTTTTTTAATTTTTTTAATTTTTTTTATTTTCCTTCCATTTCCATAGCCCTCGGGAGAGAAAACCAGTGACTCAGAAGGAAGACGCCCCCAGGGGTGTCGTGGATTAAAAATAAGACGCCCAACCTTGGGTCGTCAATTCATTATTTTTTTATTTTGAAAAATAATTAATCACATGAGAACACGCCCTGTAACATGTCGTTATTTTGAATTATCATGTTTATACTCATGCTGATAATTTCCATGCTTTTTTTATTTTCAATAATTTATTTTTCAATATGTCTGCCCTGATTATCTCGCACGTTGTTTCATTCATTTTTTAAAACCCTGGGAAAACAGCGCCCCCCATCGGGGCGTTAATTCATTAGGTGACGACACAGGGATGGTCGTTAATTAAAACATTCCCAGAACAGCTTCCAAACCAACGCCTCCCATAGGGGCATCTTCTAGATAATCAACGACCCAGGCTGGGTCATTAATTCAATAAATATAGAGAACCTTTTAGAAATAACGCCACCCTCAGGGGCGTTAATCAAGCAAGCCACGACCCAAGGTTGGTCGTTAATTAAATCAAACAGTAAACATCTCAGCAAATGAATTTTCACATGAAATTTAAACAATTAAGCAAAAATTCTTTCTTTATGTATGCAGGGATTGATGAGGACACGCATTTCCTGGGTCCAGATGCGAGCAGCATATTATGGTCTCCCCGAGTTTCAGAGAGCTAGGGTAGATGCCATGGGGTTCGGGGCTTTCCTCAGCATAGAGCCAGTTAGGCCAGACCTAGCACTGATCCAGGTTCTGAGAGAGAGATGGGATAGGACTAGCCGGGCATTCTTGATGCCATGGGGTCATATGATCCCCACCCTAGAGGATGTGGCTAGGATTACCGGGCTGAGGGTAGACGGTGAGGCTGTGAGCGGGTTCACCTACCCTGACTACACTGAGCTTACCCAGAGATTGCTAGGATTAGAGATGGTTTATGAGACACCTAGCGAGTGTAGGACCGTCTTCCGTACCGACCTCACCACAGCTATGGGATTGGGCGATGTGAGGCAGAGACCCCGGGAGTCCTTAGAGCAGTTTTTCCAGATATTGATGGATGGGGCTAGGGCATCCTATTCCCAGGACTCGGCTGACAGAGAGAGGGCAGACAGAGATCTGCGAAGGTTCTTATTTTTGATGCTCGGAAGGCTGCTGCTCGGCATGAAGGGCGACGTCATCAACTGCCGATTCCTAGGGATACTCGAGGACTTGGAGGGAGTACGCAGATATGCCTGGGGAGCGGCGCTGCTGGCGCACTTGATAGCCGACCTCTCCACGGGGACAGGTCGAGAGACAATTGTCAGTGGCTTTTCACCTTTTCTTTAGGTATGCATTTTTATTTTATGTGTTTTTGTTATTTTTAGAATACATATGCGTATGAATGCTTTGCTAATATGATGCATGGATACAGATTTGGAGCCACTTGTACATGCCCATGGGGCGCGTCGACCCACGGCCTGGAGGTGAGGGATCTTTCCCTCTAGCACGGCGCTGGCTGCCGGTGGTGTTTGGAGCCCCACTCGCCTATGAGTTGTGGGTATTACGCAGGGAGTTCCGAGACTTCCCTCCCTCACTGGTACGCATGATCAATGTTATGCATTTCTTTTTATGTTTACGTTATATGATGGATATGATGGATGTATGCATGCTTGTGAATGCAGGTGCGGTGGAGACCCTACGAGGGGATGACCGACGAGGGCCAGCCATGGGTCGTAGTGGGCCTACCCCGCTTTGAGCATGAGCTTTGGGTTCATTGCCTGAGCGAGATTGAGCCGTTACGGCTTAGGCTGGTGATGAGGACTCTCGGCCTTCATCAGGAGTGGATAGAGGTTGGAGAGCCGCGAGGGATTGGGAAGAAGATGCGCGGTCGTACCAAGGAGATCGACTGGAGAGTGCAGTTCGCGGACCAGTACGCCGACTGGCAGTGGGACGGGATCCGAGTCACCTCTCAGGCAGCGGACAGCTCCGAGTACCTCCGACGCTACTGGGAGGTTTACACCGGCTGACCCCAGATGAGGGTCCTAGGGGTATGTATGAATGCGCTTATTTCTAAATTGAATGCAAATGCTTATGTATCTAGCATGTGACTAATATGTAATAGATGCAGGATGCGCGGGATATAGCAGCGATGGATGCACAGGCTCACCTACACAGCCTGGAGGCAAAGCTGGCCACCACGCGGGCAGACCTTGAGACCTTGGTGAGTGTTTAAATGATTTCTATATGCAAATAAATTTTTGTCCTTGAATTATTGATAATTAGCCACTGACAATCTCAAATAAATGCAGCGTGCCCAGCAGGGAGCAGTAGGGAGAGATACGGGAGAGGCCTCCAGCTCGAGAGGGCCTAGTGCAGAGGCGACTGCACTAGCGGAGCAGCTAGCAGGGGCAGTGACACGGGCCGAGGCAGCAGAGCGTGACCTCGCCTCACGGGTAAGTTTCAAAACTCAGACCTCATTCAATTATTTATTATTATGTACTGATGAAAAAGTGTTTTGCAGATGGAGGAGCTCCGAGCTGCTTTTACTTGCATCGAGGAGGGCCAGCAGGCGATGGCCACACGGGTAAGTTTTACTTTTAACCATGCATTCATTTCATAAATTGTTGAATTATTGCATTAAATGTGAGACTTGATGGGTTGTTTACCTGTTTGCAGACTACACAGTTACAGGCGGCTCATACCCGGGCTTCCCTAGCTGGGGAAGAGTTGGCGATCTGTGAGCAGCGGGTCGCGGAGCTGGAGAGGGCTTTGAGGCGGCGGGAGGAGCTGCCTCAGGACGTAGCGGACCTGCGGGTCGCTCTTGAGCTGGAGCGGAGAGAGCGTGCGCGAGAGTGCGAGGAGCGTGCTCGGGAACGTGAGGAGCACCTGGCAGACCGTGCCCGTCACCACGAGCTACAGCAGTCAGAGCGTGCCCGGTACCAGGAGCAGGTGGCAGCGCGCGAGTGTGAGCTGGCAGACTTGAGGACCCAGCTAGCCGTTACCCAGGAGCGGCTACGAGCGTCAGAGGAGCGTCTTCAGCGAGGGCGGGAGCGGGCGCGAGCTGCAGGGTACAGCTTCACCAGTTCCACCTTTGTGGCGGGCTCTTCTCTTCGAGAGAGGAGCGAGGTAGGGGACCAGGTTCGAGTTCCAGCTTCTTCACGGGGGCCCATGCCCCCTCCACCAGCGCCTCCTCGGGACGGCGAAGACGAGGTAGAGAGTAGGAGAGAGGAGGGTGGAGGCGAGAGCTGAGAGAGACTTACTTGTACTCCTCCACCCTCACACCTGTACTCAGATATTTATGATGTATATATATATGAGATTGAAATTTTTGTTACCTGAGCACTTGTGTAGTTGTGTACTTTGCTCCTTTTCCACGTTCTTTGCTTTTGCTTCACTTTTCCCTATGCCTGCAGCCGTAGTTCACACTTAAACAAATAGGTTAATTCATCTGTTCGACTTGGCCCCTTGCTTAATAAGTAAGGGATGTCTTTACTTTGACCTTGATAACGGGTCAATGGGCCAAGCCTTTAATCAAATAAGGCAAATGAAATCACCAATAAGGGAGATGCAACACGCAAGTAGTCATATGCAAACCATAATAAAAGATGCCCATACAAGATGCAAGCACACATCATGAACGATAAACCACCACCACTCTTTTATTTTCTTCTTTTCTATTTTTCTTCTTTTCATTCTTTTTTTTTCTCTTATTTTCTCAAAAAGACGCCTTAGACTAGGTCGTTTTTCAAATAAAAGATGCCCTCAGTGACGGTCGTTAATTTTGAAAAAGAATTTGATTTTTGTGGAGATGACAACCTACCTAGGGGCGTTATTTGAGAAAAGACGACTTTCACAGAGGCGTTAATTCTATAAAAGGCGCCTTATTCAGAGGCGTTAATTTCCGTGTCTTCAGAATTGGGTTAACAAAGCTACTGAGGCACTGGGTCCTAGTGGTCATTATTGAGGATTCATTGATCTTTCTTGAATAATCAAAAGGGGGTCGACATGCTAATGGTTAAATTTATACGCAATATCTTGCACGATGCAATCTCCTAGGTCAGTCTCGACCATTCTGCCGGTTTATGACTTACTGCAAAGAAAGAGATGGAAGAGGATATAAGGAAGCCCATAAGGGATTCTGAGAAGCTCGAGGCAAAACTACCTTCCCTACCCTATGCCTGTTGGGGTTCAGTCTTCGGCATAGGGAAATTTTGTTACCTTTTGCACCTTTTATATTGCATGCATACGCCCAAGGTTTTCTTTGCGGGGACTTTGCCCTCTTGACATACTTTTCTTTTCACGATTTGACTTTCTCTTCAAAACTGATTTGTACTGATGAAAAATCTAATTGTACTTGTGCTTTTGCGGCATTTTTGTTCCCTTTTGGGCCCTGACTTCCACTTACTAAGGCGGCAGATAGGCTTGGCGGGTCTACTCCGAGACCTCCCTTCCTCCCTTATAGGCCGAAGAGGAAAAGAATGGGTATTGTCTTCACCTTTAGTCAGGTTTTGGCTTCCCATCGGATTTTGCACCGCTTGAGTTCGAGGTTTAAGAGTGTAGTGTGTGCGAGAGTCGACCCCGTTTTAAGTTAACAAGACTGATGAATGAATACTAAATTTTGGCCTTTCAGACTTTGCATCCTCGTACGCCATGGCAACCATTTTGGAAATTGGAAGAATTTTTTTGGATTTTTGTTTTTTTTTGTTTTTTTTTGAAATTTCTATTTTTTGGATTTTGGAAATTTCAATTTTCTTTGGATTTTGGAAAATTTCAATTTTTTTGGATTTTTGGATTAGGGGTAGTATTTCTTAAGGTAGAGACCATTCGAAGGATGAGCTAGCTCCTCTCCTTCAGCATTAATCAATTTATAAGCATTGCCAGGATAAACATCTTTTATAACAAAGGGTCCTTCCCAGTTTGGTTGGAGTTTTGAACGGGGTCCACCAGGTTTTACGAAGATTCTCTTGATTACCATCTCACCGATTTTGAATTTTCTCTCAATTACATTCTTTTGATAAAAACGTGAAAGCCTATTTTGATAAACGCGGGCATGCTCAGCGGCGACCAGACGCTTCTCATCTAGGAGTTCCAACTGGGCAAGGAGTGAATCACGACGCTCATCAATAGAGAATTCCTTGTCCAATTGTACTCGCAGAGAGGGAATGAGAATCTCATAAGCAACTACCGCCTCCATTCCATAAGTAAGGGCGAAAGGGGTTTGCCTAGTGGGGGTACGAATGGAAGTGCGATAGGCCCAGAGAGCTTCAACTAGCTTGTCCGGCCAATCCGAAAATTTATTAGCCTCACACGTTTTCTTAACAATTTTGATCAATGTCTTATTAGTTGCCTTTTCTTGACCATTACCCTGTGGATAATAGGGAGAAGAATGATGCAATGCAATGTTATACCTATTGCAGAGATCCTTGAGCTCTTGAGAGATAAATTGAGGCCCATTGTCGGTGATGATGGTACTTGGGATGCCGAACCTTGCGATGATGTTCTTCATTATGAACTTGCAGACGGTTGATGCTTTGATCTCCACGTATGCTTCCGCTTCCGCCCACTTGGTGGAGTACTCCGTTGCCGTAAGGATGAATGACTTTTGTTTTGTAAGGAGGTTCGAATCACCAAGAGGTCCAATGATATCGAAAGCCCACATGGAGAAAGGCCATGGGGAGGACATAGGATGGAGTGAAGAAGCAGGAGAATGAATCTTGTCGGCGTGCAGTTGGCACTTAACACACCTTCGAACATAGATGGAGCAATACTCTTCTAGAGTTGGCCAATAGAAGTCTAGCCTAAGGATCTTCTTAGCTAGCATATGGCTGTTCACATGACCACCACACACTCCTGAATGCGCCTCTTCCACGACCTTCCAGGATTCATCATCGTCGAGGCATCTTAATAAAACACCCGTGAGCCCTCTTCTATAGAGCACACCTCCAACCAAAACATAACGTTGAGCCACTCTTCTAATTGCTTTCTTCTCTTCTGCAGTGGATTCTTCGGGATAGGACTGATCATTGCAATATCTGGCAATCTTATAATACCAAGGTTTCTCCTCATCAGCCAATTCTTCTTCCCAATCTAATAACATGACCTCTTTGTTTTTAAGAGCTTCACTCCGCCTGACCTTCTCGAGCACCTTATCCCTAATGTCGAGGAACGCGCGATCCTTAATAGCTGGAGTGTCACGCTGATGAATGAGAGGAACATGGAAATCTTGTTCAGGAGGGAAGACTAAAGCAGAGGCCAATGAGGCAAGAGCGTCAGCTAAGATGTTCTGGCTACGAGGGACATGGACGAAGATCAATTTGGTGAAGAGTTTGGCATAAGCTGAAGCAAGTTCCTGGTATGGTTTGAGCTTAAGATTGATAGTGCGGCATTTGACAAGCACCTGGCGTAGAATGAGCTGACTATCACCAACAATTCGTAATTGGGTAACACCATATTTATGAGCAATTTGAAGGCCGGCCAAGAGAGCTTCATACTTAGCTATATTATTTGTGACAGGGAAAGTAAGCTTAGCGGCGAATGGGATGGTGACCCCTTCTGGTGTTAAAAGAACCATGCCGATCCCTCTTCCTTGGGAATTTAGAGCTCCATCAAAATGTAGTGTCCACATCGGATCGTGGGGTTGATTTATGGACATTAGTTCTTCATCTGGAAACTCCGAATTGACAGGATCAAATCGGGGTAGAGGGTGGTGAGCAAGATGTTCGGCAATGGCGTAGGCTTTAATAGCTTTCTGTTGAATGTAAGTGATGTAAAATTGAGAGAGGAAACTTTGCCAGCGTGCTAATCGGTCGGTAAGGACAGATTTTTCAAGAAGGAATTTAATCGGATTCATGCGTGCAATGAGGTGAACCTCGTGAGCTAAGAAATAGTGCTTTAACTTCTGAACTACCCAGACTAAAGCAGCGCAAGTTTTTTCCATAGCTGAGTACTTTTACTCACAGGGGTTAAGAAGTTTAGACAAGTAGTATGCTGCCCTCTCCTTCCCTTCTTTATCCACTTGAGCTAGGACAGCACCCACAGAGTCATCCAGGATAGAAACATAAAGGATGAGCGGTTTGCCTGGAACTGGCGGCCTCAGGACAGGAGGACTGGCCAAATAATCCTTCAATCCGTCAAAAGCTGCCTGACACTTGTCATCCCACTTAAACTTGACCCCCGGCTTAGTAAGCTCGTAAAACGGCCTACATCTTTGTGAATGCTGGGAGACAAAGCGGCGGATAAATTGTAACCTCCCGATTAATCCTCGAACTTCCTTCAAATTCTTAGGAGGGGGCATATCTCTGATAGCCTTCGCCTTATTGGGATCAACTTCAATTCCCCTTTTACTGACAATAAATCCAAGCAATTTCCCTGATGAAACACCAAATACGCACTTCTTGGGGTTCATTTTCAACTGATACTCTCGTGATCTTTGCAAGACTTTAGCTAGAACCCCGGGATGCTCAATCCTTGTTCTTGATTTTATCACTAGATCATCCACGTACACCTCAATATAAATGTGGATCATATCATGAAAAATTGCCATCATAGCCCTCTGATAGGTGGCTCCAGCATTCTTGAGTCCAAAAGGCATGACCATATAGCAATATGTACCCCACGGTATAGTGAACGATGTTTTCTCTTGATCTTCCTCGGCCAGGCGAATCTGATTATAACCCGAAAAACCATCCATGAAGGAGAGAGTCTCAAATCCTGCCATATTATCAATCAAAACATCAATATGAGGGAGGGGGAAGTCATCCTTAGGACACGCACGGTTGAGGTCCCGAAAGTATATACAAATCCGAACCTTTCCATCTTTCTTCATGATCGGGACGATGTTAGCCACCCAGTTAGGATAGAGGATAACTCTAACAAATCTAGCCTTATGAAGCTTGTCGACCTCTTCTTTCATTTTTAAAGCCATGTTAGGGTGGAAACGTCTCAACCGTTGTTTGACCGAGACAGACCCTGGCTTAAGTGTAAGCCGATGTTCAATGAGCGCAGGGTCTAATCCAGGCATATCTTCATAACTCCATGCAAACGTGTCCTTGTATTCTTGAAGCACCAAAATAAGCGCCTCCTCTTCGGAGGGCGGCAAGTTCTTTGAAATGAGGACAATCCTGGGGTCTTCTTCCGTACCCAGATTTATTTCTTTGGTAGGTTCTTCTACTGAGGCTGATGGTTCATCAAATCTTCTCATGCCACTAGCAAAGGCATCAGTCTCGTCCTCATATTCTTCGTTACTTTCATCCCCCTCTTCAATAGGGTCTTCATCGTTCATAATCTCATAGACACCTAAACTCTCATAAGAAGCACAAGCACCCTCATATTCTAATTTTGGCAAGATGATCAGATTCTCTAAAAATTCGGGAAGAGTTGAGCATGCCTGGCACCTTCTAGCCAATTCTAACAAGAATCTACGGGGAATCTGCTTACCCTTGGGTTTCTTATGTGAAACTACCCCATGAATTTTATTAGAAGAAGAAGAGGAGCAACTAGCTTGATCATTAGAAGAAGAAAAGGAAGGAGGTGAAAAAGTGGATACAGGAGGGGATATAGACGAAGACCCTTCGCCAGAAGGGTAGAAAAGATTTATCAATGAATCCTGGAAGAGCGGCCCCTGGGTCGGGACACACTCAGGAAGGAGATAAGAGGTCTCCTCAACGGAGATGGAGGATTGAAAAGTTGGAATTTTGGTGTTTTTTTTTTCATTTTCATTTTTATTTTGGTTTTCGAGGAGGAAGCAATGCGAAGAGGAAACAGGAGGTGGAGTGGAGATTGACAGATTGGAGAAGGGTTGAATTTATAACGACCCGCGCGGGGGTGTGATGAAGAGTCTGGAAAATTGCTCGAGGAGCAAGGGAGGAATTGGAGGAGAAACTCGAAGTGAACTTGGAGAAAAGACGACCATGATTGGAGGCGGTCTAGGCATACGTGGAAACATTTGGGAATACAGGGAGACAAGAAGAGACGGATGCATGGAAGTGAGAGAGAAAAGGCCGGCCCATAGCCTGTCTGTCGTGAAACCTTCTTCGTATGGCACATCGGGCTCTCCAGTGTCTGTATAATTGCTCAGCAGCTGCCTCTTATCTATTATCACAGCAGGTTTCTCAATCAACTCATGGATTAGTTGCGGCCATTCTGGGTCGGTCGGCATAAATAGACGACTCAAAGCAATAGCAATATCATTCATGTCAAACCATCTATACCAGTCACACTCTGGATCACCCATTTTCCTTCTCTTATCAGGCCTTAGAGACTCGAGGGCTTTATAAGTGGCCAATGGAGCAATATGACGAGCAAATTGTCTAGCATGAACATCTTGACAGTCTAACATAGAAGTGACTATTGTAGTCTGCTCATTATTTTGAACGCCACCTTTAATAAAATGTGTCCGCAATGTCCATGTAAGCGGTTGGCGATCTGTCTTCAATGTAGATGTCATAACTGCCCATGGCTCTTCTTCATTCTTGCCCGGCCCTTTATAGCCTAGGCCGCCCCGTGCAATTAATTTTTGTGGCTTGACAGGCTTAGTTCTGCCTTGGAAATTAACACCCAGGCCTTTACCAGCTTGGTACCCCATTTTCATCAGAATATTCCAGCCAGGGGTATTTATTATGCTCTTCTTCTTCTTCCCCTTGGAAGTCAAAGGTGTCATAGCAACCGTTGTGACTGTCTCTAAGGGCATCGGCCATGGGTTAATGACGTCTAACACTGATAATAACGGTTTGTTGGAAGGCCAAATAGACGGAACTGATGTTGCTAAGTGTATGTCTTCATCTGGCAAAATTGGCATGCTAGTGACTTTGATAATACGGCCTTTATGTGGAAACTTGAGGCATTGATGATTTGTAGAAGGCACCGCATCCAGCTGTTGAATATAGGGGTGACCCGGGATGCCATTGAATGTTGGATCCATGTCCAAGATGTGGAAATCTACCGTGATTGTAGCTGGACCCAAACTGACTTTTAATGTTATCATACCCAAGGGAGGCTTCTTGGTGTTATCATATGCTGTGACTGTTATAGTGGATGGCCGAACCTGACTTTCCGGAATGCCGCACATCCTTAAAGTGCTAGGTGGCAATACATTGATGGATGCCCTAGTGTCCACCAAACATTGTTTTACTGCCACCTTGTTAATGTCCACTGTGATACACAGAGCATATTTCCGAGCTAGTTGAGGTGCTAGTTCATGTTCATAAAAAATAATTGCTGGTTGACCGCTAGCAGGCGTTAGGACCGTGGTTATATGCTTGGCAGGAATGTCTTCATTAACCATGACCTTCTGCAGATATTCTTTTAAGGCCAATTGATGGGTTGTTGACCTTTTGATCAGCTCTAAAATAGAAATTCTTGCTGGAGTCCGGTCGAGATGCTTTAATAAATCGTATTAAGTGCCCGGGATAGACTCCTGCTCCTGTTCTTGCTCATTGGGCCCCTGTGTGGGCTCCTGCTCCCTTTGAGGAAAAACACGGTGGAATATCCGTCCACTGCGGAGTACCATAGTTTGATTCGGCGATGCCTCTGTCGGGGCAAGAGTGGAGGGAGGTTTAGAGGATGAAGAAGGGACATTAGTGTTGGCAAGTGGTGGAGAAGTGTTCAAAGAAGGAGCCCCCGTAGGGGGTGTTGGGGAAGGGTTCAAAAAAGAAGCCCCCGTAGGAGGCGTGGGAGTAGAAAGGGGTGCCCGAGTGTGGGTGGAGATAGTTGGTTGAATAAGGAGAGACCTGGGTATAAATGGTGGGTGAACTAATGGTGGAGGGGTCCTTGCCGGTGGAGGAGTAACGGTGGTGGATGTAACAGGTGTTGATGATGGGCGGATGAGGAGTGGCCTAGATGGCAAGGGCGAAGGGTTGGTGATGGGTGGTGGAGTTTGCTGCGTGGTAGGCTACAGAGGTGGAGAACGGGTAAGGAGAGACCGGGTTGGCAAGGATTTGGAATTAATTGGAGTAGATGGGGTTTGGTTAACAGGGCGCAGAGGGGTGCGGATTAGCTGGGGAGTGTGAAGCATGCGTAAGAGGCGCGGAGGTTGGTTTGGATTGTGGTTTAGTGCCCCGACAGAGGTGTTTTCTTCGTGCCATCCTTGCCCCCTCTCCAACTCATGGAGGGTGGTGACAGGGTTCACATGCTGGTTTAGCGGGTGCTCCGGTAATGGATTGTGGACAATCCCCATATCTTACTGTGGCGCTGGAGCTTGCTATTGTACTTGTGGAGCTGGTTGTTGCGGCTGCTGAGCCTGTTGTTGCCGAGGAGGTCTTCTTGTTTTCAGAGAGGCGATAAACTGCCTCATCTCATCCCAATTAATACCGCCTTGGTCATTTAAGTCATAAATATAGTCTTTGAAATGGAAGCAGTGATCAACATTGTGACCAGGGGAGCGGTGGAAAACACAATAGCGGGACGTGTCAACATTAGCGGGCCACGCCGTCCTTTCTTTTAGTAACATGAGCAAGTTGGTGGACATAAGGGCATTGAATATATCCGGGAGACTTTCGGGCAATGGTGGATAGTGGGCCCTTTTAGGACCTAGTGGTCTCCTTTGTTGTTGTTGTGGCGGGCCGTAGTTGGCGGGTGGTGGTACTTGGTTGTATTGTTGAGGAGCTGGGGGGTCAAGATGCGGCGTTTGGTTTTGTGGAGAAGCAAAGGAATGTTGGGGAGCGGATTGGTGTTGCGGGGGTGCATTGAAGATGGTGCTTTACTGTGGAGGTGGTGGAGGTCGTGGGTTAGATTGGTGAAAGGGTGTGGGGTTGCCAACCACGCCAACTTGCTTGTTAGTAACGGTGCCCTCAGTCGTGGGTCCGCTATTGTTGACATTTGTATTCTTCTTAATCAGCCACTGTTTTGGTTCAAACATGCCCATGATGGGTGAATCTTTCATCTGGGTTTGAATATATCGAGCTCTCTCATAGAGCTCCTCCATGGTAGTCAATCTATTCATGGCCAATATATGCTGGAACTGAGGGGTTGCATTTGAAATGATCATCTTGACCTGTTTCGGTTCTGACAATGTATCTTTCAATTTTTCGGCCATTGATCACCATCTATCAGCAAATATAATGAAGTCCTCCTCAGGCTTCATCTTTTCTGCAACCAGATCAGTAACTGATAGGGAGGGTCCTACCCGGTCTCTATATTTCTGCAAGAATTTCTTTTGGACCACATCAAAGTCACTAGCATCTGCCGGGTCCAAAGAATAAAACCACTCGAGGGCTGGCCCCTCTAGAGACCTTCTAAGCAAATAAGCCAGTGAGGCTTTGTTGCCCTGCCAAAAGGAAGTTTCATACATAAAATCTTTCAAGTGAATAAATGGATTGCTAGTTCCATTATATCGCCGAAAGTTCGGCATTTCAGATGGTGGTAGATGAAATACTGGCAATGTAGGGAGAGAAATCTCCGGGGCATTCTTTGCAGCAGTAACTTTCTTGAGTTGTTCTTCCACGCTAGCCAACTTTTGAAGGAGTAAAGCATTGGTGTCTGACTCGACTGGGGCCGAATTTGGAATGAAAGAATTTTGCATAGGCGTCCTTAGAATTTGGGGATGTTGAAGGAATTGAGGCCTAGCCGCAGAATAACTTGCATGTTGGGCCAGCATGGCCACAACGGGCGTTGTTGGATGTGACGGAGTTTTGTGCAAGACCGCCTGGTCATTAACAACATGATGGCCACTCGCGACCGGAGGGGGGTTGGAAGATGAAGAGGTAACAACTTTCCCTTTCAAAGCGTCCTGAACTGCCTGCCGTTGGGAGTCATCCAATTGAGATAAAGCATGAATCAAATCATTGACATTGAATGATGGGGAGGTATTCCCTGATGCGTTTTGGTTGGAGGGTAAAGCCTGAGAAGAGGGTTCAACCTCATGAGTTGTGGTGTCGACCACATGAACTTGGGAATAATGTGCATGAGACGGGGGGAAGTTTCCCTCGTGGTAAATGGAATCCTGGAGGGGAACCTCATAAGATTGACTGAAAATATTCTCATCCGTATCATCATAGGAGTACCCGTAGCTTGCCATGTTGATGATTTTACCTGAGCGAAGTTGCATGTTTAAGAGAAGAGAAAGCTTATCTTGAAGGGATTATAACCACAATAATCACTCAATCTAATCAAGTTTATGCAAACAAGTTGTGATGAGCGCGAGCTTTTAGATTCAAGTTTGAGGTTAGGGTGAATTAAATTGTAGCACAATCCACTCTTTTTGCAGTGTGAACCCTAGTTATGAATTTGAGTGTGATCTCCGGGTTAACTAGGTTCTTTCTCTCTCCTCACCAACGATGGGTTGTCTAAACTCCGGATACTTCAAGGTACAACCAGCCCGGCATCCGTGAGGGAATCCACGGGTGCGGGGACTTACGGAGGTCTTGGAAAAGGAATTTTTGATCCAAAGAGACGGAATGCTCAATGGAGGGTTATTCCTATTCCAAAAAGGTGTGTGGAATCCTAGTGTAGAGAGAGGAGGTCTCTCAACCAAATGCCACAAAATGCAAAATAATACGATCAGATCAAACAGGTATAATCAGATGATGAACATATAAATCAACCCAGCATGAATAAACAGAGTAAACAGGTTTCTGTAAACACACAGGTAGGAAGCGACTTAGCAGTAGTCGCTAAAAGCAGAAGAAACGACAGGGGGGCTACCGCTAATCTGTGAAGTGCTGACCGACAGTGCAGAAGAAGGGCCTTGGTGTGAGGCGCTGATTGTGAAAAGGACGCCTCTGGCAGAGGGCGTCAAAACAAAGACAGTGGACAAGCTCAAAATAAAAGATGCCTTGATGTCAGGCGCTGCATTAACAAAGGACGCCCAGACAACAGGGCGTGAATTCTCAGGGAGTGATAAACCAAATCAAGAGATATGATGAATATCGCCTTTGCAGAAGGCGTTATATAACAGAAAGACGCCTTGGGTTAAGGTGTTAAATTACGAAACCCGCCTTGAGGGAAGGCGTTAAATAAGAAAACAGCGGCGATGCTCACAAACTGGCTGATCCGCAGGGCACAATGGAGGGTGCCCGTGGGGCACAATGGAGGATGCCCGTGGGGCACAATGGAGGGGTACCGTGGGTACCAAAGGGAGGGGCACACGTGGGTGCCAATAGGAAAGGGCACACGTGGGTGCCGATAGGAAAGGGCACACGTGGGTGCCAATAGGAGGGGGTAATCAAAAGAAAAACAATGGAAGTCCCACCGTGATCGCCAATTTGTAGATTCTAAGAAATCCACTTAGAACAATTAAAAAAAATAAGCGAAGAATTAAGCATGCACGAGGTGCTAATAAGGAGAGTGATCGCCAGAGGGGTTATCTCAAAAGAAGGGAAATTGATCGTGAATACCTGGTGAAAAAAGGGATGCGGGATGATTGTGGATTTCTTCCTCCTCCTTCTACAGGCCGGCCGATGAAGGGGGTTTTTCTTCTTTGATTACCCTTCAACAAATCACAAACAAACAAGATAAAAAGGGATTAGCCAAGTGTAGTATCAATCCTCAAGTAGAATAAGGTGATGAAAGAAAAGCATGAAGTGTGCACCTTTTGGTTTCTTTAAAAACCCCTAAGAGAACTTGGGAAAGGAGACGTGATGCAAAGCTAATGCAAGAAATCACTATAATGAATAGTGGGATGATGATGTGCTAATGTAAAGAACTCCCTGCTGTTCCTGACAACAGTAAAGGGAGAAACCGAATTTGGCTTGCAGCTGATGCAAAAGGAGGAAGCAGACCACCGAAGGATCAAAGGTTGTGCAGGAAAGAGAAGTGGAACTCCTCTCCGCGTGAAAGAAACCTGCTGCTCTCTGTGCCGATCTCTCTGTTGCTCTCTATTTCTTCCTGCTATCAGCCCCCTTTCGCGCGAGCTCGACGCAGGGATATATTTATAGGGTTCAAAACACAGACTTGGTGGGATAAGAACAGGCAAGACTCATCTACGGTAAGGTCTCTACTTCCCTAATCGAACATGGTGACCAAAACATAGCAGAGAACTCTCCAAGAAAGGTATGTTCAAGCAGGACACGGAAGGGTGAAAGACGACCCACGGAAAGGCGTTATTTGAAATTGACGACCTTGGTCAAGGCGTTAATTAAAATCACGATTGGGACAAAGGCGTTAATTCATGGATTTAATTTTTAGTAATGAAAACATTCTTTATTTGAAAATGATGAAGAGACGCCTGAGAGAGAGACGTTAATTCAAAACACGACCCATGGAGGGACATTAATTCTTATTTTCTAATTTTGAGTAGGATTCGAAAAAGTCCAGAAACTGACCCCTCTTGGATCAGTCGTCCTTTCTTTGAGAAACTCCCCGACCCAAGCCGTTATTTAAAGCACGCCCTACGTAGAGTCGTGAATTACAAAAACAATTAGAAAATGGCCTAAACACACACAAAAATAGAAAAACTTCATTTTATGGAAATATTGAAGTCCACTTTGGGGCGTTAATATGGTGACATGAGATTTAATCAACGTAGTGTCAATTTTGGCGTGTCTACAGCCCCAAGAAACTCTGAATCACCGTCACAGACCTCGGCCTCGGCCACTACATTACTGCCTCGACCTTGGCAGGGTCCACGGAAATGCCATCACCAGAAATCACGTGCCCCAAAAAGTGCACCACACGAAGCCAGAACTCGCACTTACTGAGCTTCGCATACAACTTGTGGTCTCGCAGCGTCTGCAGCACCACACCCAAATGGTACGCATGCTCCTCGGTAGACCGCGAATAGACAAGGATGTCATCCACAAACACGACCATGAACTGGTCCAAGTACGGACAAAACACCCTCTGCATCAAGTCCATGAAGCCTGCAGGGGCATTGGTGAGCCCAAACGGCATCACCAAGAACTTATAATGCCCATACCTCGAACTGAACGCAGTCTTCTCCACATCGGACTCACGAATTCTCAGCTGATAGTAACCAGAACGCAAATCAATCGGCGAGAACACTCGAGCAGACTGAAGCTGGTCGAACAAATCATCAATCCGCGGCAACGGATACTTGTTCTTGATGGTCACATGTGGACGCACTTTTCGACACGCTCATTTGTTTGTTTCTTTAAGTCAGTTTATTCGGTGGGTTTATTCATTTATTAAGTGCGTGGGCATGCCAGTCACAAAGTGACGATTTATTATGCGCTCGATCTGACTAATCAGACGATTGTGTGGTTCGTGTCGGGACTGGAACCCGCCGCGCCATAAAGGTCACGGCGTTATTTACATCCCCTCGGAGAGGGGAACACCCTTGATTAATCGTCGGGAATCAGGGCCTCATGGCAAGGAAACTATATCGAGAGAAACAAGCCGATAGCGGTCTCGAATCAGTCGGAAAGCCCTATGTCTAGGGAAGCAAGCATTCGAAAGATGTCGGTCACTCAAGGGACCATTTTGATATTCGGACGAGCATCCGGCCTCAGAGAATCATGATCATTACGGGGAAAACTTGAGCATATGTATGCCGGAGTACGGCGAGTTTATTGTTCAAAGCGATAGGAGACATTCGGTTGAATCCCGGTTAGGGTGGTCGGGAATCAGCGAGTTTATTGGCCCGGTGCGAGATCGAGTTAGGACCATTCCGGGGGCGCCTCCCGCTGTCCAATTGAGGCTTGCCTGGGCATCATTAATATTTTCGGTGCCAAAGGGCAGCGGGAAAGTGTCCCAGGACTAGATTCCAAAGCAAAGACGTATACCGAGATAGCTGGCTATAGGCCTAGGTGTGGGTCAGGTAGTGACCATGGTTGGGGCGAACCCGAGGTCCAGACGTGACTCACGAAGGTCTTATTGATATTCCCACATGCGTGGTTGGGGGAAGACGAGAGCCGTCTCGTTCCATTCAGATTTTGTTGGTCATTAATGGAGCATTTTATGTTCGGACAAAGGTCCGTATAGAAAAGAAGACGGTGACGGGAGCGAATCCGTGCAAATATCTGCCGTGAGTACGGCAAGTTTAATACAAGTGCGGGATTAGATCCCGGTATATATGTCGGCCACTAACGGACCATTCGTCGTTCGGATGAGAGTCCGCATTTAAAGCGTCGAAAATAATGACAAAACCACACGGATGTCTGCCGTAGGTACGGCAAGTTCAATGTAGGTGCGGGATCGGATCCCGATAAAGACGGGTCGAGCTAACGAACTATCGGCCCGGGATAAGATCGGATCATGGCCACGTTCGGGCGAGGGCTCCTGAGATCCAAGTCCGATCTAGTGGGGCATCATTTCTTTTCTCTTCAAACACAGTCCGGGGAAGCAGGTTGTTAAGTGTGGAGCCCGAACTCCCCAACGTGCGCCCTTGCACGCGGATTGACCTGTGCGGTCAGGTCGCAGGGGTCAAGGGGGCAGCGCCCCTTGCGGGGGTTTCCGGGGGCAGCGCCCCCGAAACAAAATTTTAATTAAGGTACGGGTGGTAGAGTTTCTTTTGTTCTTTATTAACATGATTGACCTTTTATTATTATTTTTGCTTGTTTATTCCCCTTTTGTATTAAGGAGGCGCGCCGGTTCAGCGAAGGAAGAGGATGGCGCCGTTTTAGAGTTCAAAGGAGGAAATGGGGGCGCCGTTTTAGGGTGAACAGTGAAGGACAAATGCGCCCCGATTTAGGACGTTAGAAGGGGGGGCGCGCCGGTTTGGCCATGCCGTTTTAAGGGCTAAACAAGGGGGGTGCACCGATTTTGGCCATGCCATTTTATGGGCTAAACAAGGGGGGGGCGATTTTGGCCAAGAAGAGGGGCGCGCCGGATTTGGGCTCGAAGAGGGGGGGGCGCCGGTTAAGCCCGCGCCGGAATGGGAAGATAAGGAGTTGAAATGGGCGCGCCGTTTAGCATCCAAAGAAGGAGATGGGGCTATTATAAGGAGGGTTAAAATGGCGCGGTGGAACAGTGACCGCGCCGGATTAGCCCCTCCCGAGGGTTTATTGCTTTTGACTGTGTGTTTTCTTTTCTTTCACCTGCAGGTTGGGTTAATGACAGGTTTGTTCATCCATTTGGAAGATTAGGTTGATGAAAAGGGGGGTTTAATCATTTTAGTCATTTATTGAGGTGAATTAGCATGAATGCTTAAGTGTTCGTTCGAAGGGTTTGATTCACAGAGCTTACTGCATGTTGTTCTTGTTCTTGGAGGTGGTTTGTTCGTTTGTTCCTGAGTGTTCTTAATCCCCTGAAGAAAATCGGGCAGCATCTCCCCCTAGACCGGGGCTTGCCAGAGAGAAGCGAAGGCCACCAAACGGATTGCTCCAGGGTGACCCTCAAACATCGGATTGGCCTTACGGCGGTCCGAACCCATGTGTGAGTGTGGAGCGCTCGAGGGCTAGCCTTCAAGAGCGACCATGACTCACGGGCGATGAATCTTCGGCGCGGGACAGATGTTTGCCATGAGGGCCACGAATGTTCATCCGGTGATGGGTTCCCTTGAGGAACATGCTATGGACAAGCAAGCCTCGAAGGGCCCTGGATGATTAGAGGGGGGGGGGGAAGGGAGGCGTAGATCAGAATGGAGAAACACTGAGCTTGCAGAAGGGGGGGCGCCATTTTGAGCAAAAAAAGGGGGGGCGCCATTTTAAGGCGCGCCGTTTTAAGGCCCCTTCGGGCCGTTTTAAGCACCAAACGGATTCTTTTTGAAGTCACGGCCGCTTATATGAATGTCGGCATTCCCAAAACATTCCGGTTGCAATGTATGGCCTCCGCAATATTCCGTTTGTAGCCTCTAGGACTCGGTCCCAGATTCTGCGTGACTTTCGGTGCATGCCGAGACTGTGCCGAAGTTCCTGACTTTTCTCTGATTCAGCTCTCGGCATGGCCGGTAGGAGCGTTGTAACTGTATCTTCTGCTTAGGGGCTTCCTTAGCGGGTAGCGGACCACCAAGCGAGTCCTCGTCTTGATCAGGCGAGGCATGAGGTTTATTCAGCATTTTCGTCTTCGACTCGCGCTTGAATGTGTAGGCGCGAATGTCGCCATGATCATCATCGCCATTTTTTTGGTGTCCACAAATGCCCCCCACTCGCGGGTGGCGCAAGCGAGGGACAAGTGTGCAGGGCCCCGCGAGTGTAGAGCTCTTTGACATGACGTCTATTCTTCCGAGCCAGTGGGATGCTGGTCCGGTGCAAATTCATGGGAAAGCGCTCACTCCTTCAGCGAAGGGATGAGGGGATCGCTTCACCGCATATGCACGTGGACTGAGATGTCAGAGTGGGGGTTTAGTCATCGGCATGGGGTGAATATCGAAGCAAGAACGAAGGGTCTATGCGTCGTCTTAGGCAAGAGGTCTAAAACGACTTAGATGAGGCCAATCCCAAGGGGGAGTAGGTGACTCGCGCTGGGTTTAGGAGAGTCGTTCATTCATCGACTCGGGTGGGACGTCCAAAGCCGGATGCTTTCGAGAGGGCTCCGACGGAGTGAGATGGATTTTATGCATTCGGGTGGAATGTTCGAAGCGAAGGGTTTATTTGCTGGTGCCGACAGGGTTTCGGGAGCTGACGTGGTCTATTCATTGGCACGAGATGAGTGCCAAGGCAAAGGGGTCTTTCATTCATTGACTTGGACGGAAGGTCCGAGCCAAGCAAAGATGCTCTTTTTGTTCATCGGCTTGGACGGAAGGTCCGAGCCAAGCAAGAAAGTTCTTTTTTTTTATTCATTGACTTGGACGGAAGATCCGAGCCAAGCAAGGAAGTTCCCTTCTTTTTTTTTCATTGACTTGGACGGAAGGTCCGGGCCAAGTAAGAAGGCTCTCTCCTTTTTTATTCATTGGCTTGAACGAAAGGTCTGAGCCAAGCAAGGGGGTTCTTTTTGTTCATCGACTCGGATGGAAGGTCCGATCCGAGCAAGGAGGTTCTTTTTGTTCATCGACTTGGACGGAAGGTCCGAGCCAAGCAAAGGTGTTCTTCTGTTCATCGACTTGGATAGAAGGTCCAAGCCAATGGTTTATTCGTCGGTGGGACTGGGATTTGTAATATTGAGGTGGTATATTCATTGACAAGGGGTGAGTACCAAAGCAAGGGTCTTTTATTCATGGAACAAGATGAAAGGTCTAGGCCATTGGTTTATTCGTCGATGCCGATGAGGAGTTGGGGACCGACGTGGTTTGTTCATTAACACGGGGTTAGTGCCAAAGCAAGGGTCTTTTTGTTCATGGAACCAGACGAAAGGTTTGAGCCACTGGTTTATTCATCGATGCCGACGGGGAGTCGGGGACTGACGTGGTTGGCTCGTCTCTTCTTCTCTTCATCAGTGCCGACGGGGTGTCGGGAACTGACCTGCTTTGTTGGTCTCTTTGTCTCTTCGTCAGTGCCGACAGGGTGCCGGGAGCTGACATGGTTTGTTGGTCTCTTTGTCTCTTCATCAGTGCCGACAGGGTGTCGGGAGCTGACCTGGTTTGTTGGTCTCTTTGTCTCTTCATCAGTGTCGACAAGGTGTCGGGAGCTGACGTAGTTTGTTCTTCTCTTCTTCTCTTCATCAGTGCCGACGGGGTGTCAAGAACTGACGTGATTTGTTTGTCTCTTCTTCTCTTCATCAGTGCCGACGGGGTGTCGGGAACTGACCTGCTTTGTTGGTCTCTTTGTCTCTTCGTTAGTGTCGACAGGGTGCCGGGAGCTGACATGGTTTGTTGGTCTCTTTGTCTCTTCATCAGTGCCGACGGTGTGTCGAGAGCTGACCTGGTTTGTTGGTCTCTTTGTCTCTTCATCAGTGCTGAAGGGGTGCCGGGAGCTGACATGGTTTGTTGGTCTCATTGTCTCTTTATCAGTGCCGACAGGGTGTCAGGAGCTGACAGGGTTTGTTGGTCTCTTTGTCTCTTCATTAGTGCCGACGGGGTGTCGGGAGTTGGCCTGGTTTGTTGGTCTCTTTGTCTCTTCATCAGTGCCGACGGGGTGTCAGGAGCTGACTTGGTTTGTTGGTCTCTTTGTCTCTTCATCAGTGCCGACAGGGTGTCGGGAGCTGACGTGGTTTATTCATTGGCATGGGGTTAGTGCCAAAGCAAGGGTCTCTTTGTTCATGGAACCAGACGAAAGGTCTGGGCCACTGGTCTTATGCGTCAGTGGGACTGAAAATATTTTGATCTCCAGCGGGACTTGACGAGTCGACATCCCTCGGAGGCTTTGATGATGATTTTTCTCTCTTCTTTTTTTCTTCTCTTTTTTTTCTCTTCTTTTCCCTTCTCTTTTTCTTCTTCTCTTCTTCTTCTCTTTTTTTTCTTCTTCTTTTCTTTCCCTTCTTTTTTCTTCTTCCCTTCTTTTTTCTTCTTTTTTTTTCTTCTTTTTTTTTCTTCTCTTCTTTTTTTGAACAACTTTGGATAGCTGTCGGCACAGACGCCGATAATGAGATAGCTGTCGGCTAACGCCGATAATGACATAGCTGTCGGCTAAACGCCGATAGTTAGATAGCTGTCGGCTCAGAGGCCGATGATTAGAAGCTGTCGGATCAGGGGCCGATGATTAGAAGCTGTCGGCTCAAGGGCCGATAATTGAAAGCTGTCGGCTCAGGGGCCGATAATTGAAAGCTGTCGGCTCAGGGGCCGATAATTGAAAGGTGTCGGCTCAGGGGCTGCTAATTGAAAAGTGAGCCACGAGGGCAGAGAGGAGTGTTTATTCCTTTAACGGTCTGGACGGTGGGTCCAAATTGAAAGGGGTTCGTCGCCCGAAGGGACGGGGAGGAGAGTTTGTTGATTCGACAAGGATGTTCGTCACCCGAAGGGACAGGGAGAAGAACTTGTTGATTCAATGGCATGGACGGGAGGTCCAAATCAAAAGGGGTATTCGTCACCCGAAGGGACAGAGAGAAGAGTTGGTTCATGTAACGACCTGGATGGAAGGTCCAAATCAAAAGGATTATTCGTGACCCCGAAGGGACGGAGGGGTGGTCAAGTCGCTGACACGAGCTAGTGTTAGCGCAAGGAAAAGGGGATGATTCCTTACCCGAATGGCAGGCTCGTGCCAGGGTGAAAGGTTGTTTCGTTCTTTAATGTGCCGAGGGTACCAACTTTGTGAAGGGTCTTTTAATTCCTTGGCTGGACGGAAGGTCCGAACAAGAGTGGAGAGAATTCTTTTTTTTAGTTCTCTACCCAGACGGAAGATCCGATCTAGAGTAGAGAGAACCTTTTTAGTTCTCTAGCCGGACAGAAGGTCCGATCTAGAATGGAAGGAATCTTTTGTTCTCTAGCCAGGCAGAAGGTCTGATCTAGAGTGGAGAGAATCTTTTGTTCTCTAGTCGGACGGAAGGTCCGATCCAGAGTGGAGAGAATCTTTTTAGTTCTCTAGCCAGACGGAAGGTCTGATCTAGAGTGGAAAGAATCTTTTCGTTCTCCGGTTGGATGGCAGGTCCGAGCCAAAGTGAAAGGATCTTTTTATTCTCTAGTTGGATAGAAGGTCTGATCTAGAGTGGAGGGGATCTTTTGTTCTCTAGTCGGACGGAAGGTCTGATCTAGAGTGGAGAGAATCTTTTTAGTTCTCTAGCCGGACGGAAGGTCCGATCTAGAGTGGAAAGAATCGTTTCGTTCTCCGGTTGGACGGCAAGTCCGAGCCAAAGTGAAAGGATCTTTTTATTCTCTAGCCGGACGGAAGGTCCGATCTAGAGTGGAGAGAATTCTTTCTGTTCTCCGACTGGACGGCAGGTCCGAGCCAAAGTGAAAGGACCTTTTTGTTCTCTAGTCAGACGGAAGGTCCGATCTAGAGTGGAGATAATCTTTTTGTTCTCCGACTAGACAGCAGGTCCGAGCCAAAGTGAAATGATCTCTCTTTTATTCTCCAACCGGACGGAAGGTCCGATCTAGAGTGAAAGGATCTGTTTATTCTCTGGCTGGGCGACAAGCCTGAACCAAAGTGAAAGGATCCTTTTGTTCTCTAGTCAGACGGAAGGTCCGATCTAGAGTGGAGAGAATCTTTTTGTTCTCCGACTGGACGGCAGGTCCGAGCCAAAGTGGAAGGATCTTTTTGTTCTCTAGTCGGACGGAAGGTCCGATCTAGAGTGGAGAGAATCTTTTTGTTCTCCGACTGGATGGCAGGTCCGAGCCAAAGTGAAAGGATCTTATTGTTCTCTAGTCAGACGGAAGGTCCGATCTAGAGTGGAGAGAATCTTTTGTTCTGTAGTCGGACGGAAGGTCCGATCCATAGTGAAATGATCTTTTTGTTCTATAGTCGGACGGAAGATCCGATCTAGAGTGGAGAGAATCTTTTGTTCTCTAGTCGGATGGAAGGTTCGAGCCAAAGTGAAAGGATCTTTTTATTCTCTAGTCGGACGGAAGGTCAGATCCAGAGTGAAAGGGGTCTGTTTGTTCTCTGCTGGGCGACATGCCTAAACCAAAGTGAAAGGATTTGCTGTTCTTCAATGCGCTGGGAGTACCGGTTGTGAAATCTGAACCCGAGAAAGTGGGCCACGAGGGCCGGAGTTGATGTTGCAGAAGTAGGCCGTGAAGGCTGCAATTGGGGAAGTGGGCTATAGAAGCTGAATCTGGGAAGCAGGCCGTAGAGACGGGAAGTAGGCCATGGGGGCCAATGGTTGGGCTGCACGAGCCGAAATCAGAAAGGCAGGCTGCAGAAGCTGAAATTCAGTTTTTTTTAATTATTATTTCCTTTATTCAAGCATGCAGGCATTCATCAGCAAGCATAACATAAAAATAAACAGGACAGCTCCCTCTATAGGGGATAGGATAGGGACATCGCCCATAATTCACAAACGCGGTGCAGGCCACGAGGCACGACCAACGGGTGGTGCACCCGTCAAGAGGATATCACATGTCTTGCATGCATAGCTTAAATTCACGCATTTCACCCGAGGCAATTCTCTATGGAGTGGAGGAGCAAACGTGTGAGCAAAAGGCCCTAAACATAGGGATATGCAGGTCTTCTAAGCAACACTCGAGGGTTACTCTAGTGCCTACACATGGGTTTCAGGCTCTCGATTTCGGTAGCTTCGCACAGCCCCCATCTGTTTATTTTGATAGCGGATTTCACCGTTCGGCGCGAGTCTCCTCATGTGTCTCAATGGGGATTCCAGGCTACTAGGATTCGTCCTTGTCATAATTTTATTGCGGATTCCACCGTTTAACGCGAGTTTCCTCATGTGTCTCAATGGGGATTCTCGGCTACTAGGCTTCATCCTTATTGAAATTCGCTTCACCTTCTCGTGCGAGTCTCCTCATGTGTCTCAATGGGGATTCCCGGCTACTCCGATTCACGTTTCTCTCTTTTTTTTCTTGCATCATTTTTTTTTAAGTGGGGGTAGGCAGCTTTTTCCTCACGATTAACTTTCACGCGAGTGCAGGAATTCAAGTCTCCGTAGAGTGCTAAGAAGAAAGTCAGGCGATCCCTATGGTTGAAGACCATTGAACACATTACATGTGAAGTGTGGGAGTGTTGCCTCAGGTTTATTTTGTGAGTTGGGCTCAGTAATTTAGCCATGACTCTTCCCCTTGACGTGTGCACCTGCCATAATTGGGTTCCCTTCGAGCGTATGTCGTGACGCACGTGCATCCGGAATTGGGGCAGCGTTATTATTTAGCAAGGAAATAAGGTCCTAGAAAATTCCAAAGAGGTGTGTTATTCTATATTATAAGCAAGCATGCAAGCAGGGCAGCCAAGCATTTTTTGTTCTCCTTTTTTGTTCTCTTTTTTCTTTTGCATAAGAATATATTGTTGTTACGTATATGTATCTTGTAAGTGGTAATAGAAGTATTAGGGAAGCAGACCACGAAGGGTCGAAAGGAAATTAGGGAAGCAGGCCATAGAAGCCGGAGCGGGGAAAGCAGGCTACAAAGGGCAAAGGCTGGGGGGGAGTAGGCTACGAGAGCCCAAAATTGTGGGAAGCAGGTCGTGAAAGCTGAATTATGGGAAGCAGGCTATAAAAGCCGAAATTGGGAAGCAGGCCACGAAGGCCAAAGGGAAGCAGGCTACGAGAGCGAGAATTAGGAAGCAGGCCACGAAGGCCAAAGGGATGAAGGCTACGAGAGCTAGAGTAGGGGAAGCTGGCTGCGAAAGCCGAAAAGAAAGGTCTCTTTTTGTTCTCTGGCCAGGGAAAGATCCGAACCAGAGTGAATGGATTTCTTTAATTCTCTGGCCGGGGAAGGACCCGAACCAAAGTGAAAGGGTTATTTTTGATTCTCTGGCCGGGAAAGGGACCCGAACCAAAGTGGAAGGTTGATTCTTTAATTCTCTGGTTGGGAAGGACCTGAACCAAAGTGAAAGGTTGATTCTTTGATTCTCTGGCCGGGGAAGGATCTGAACCAAAGTGAAAGGATTTCTTTAATTCTCTGGTCGGAGAAGGATCCGAACCAGAGTGGGAGGTTTATTCTTTAATTCTCTGGCCGGGGGAAGGATCCGGACCAAAGTGAAAGGTTTATCCTTTAATTATCTAGTCGGGGGAAGGATCCGGACCAAAGTGAAAGGTTTATTCTTTAATTCTCTAGTCGAGAAAGAATCCGAACCAAAGTGAAAGGTCTATTCTTTTTTATTAGGAAGCTGTCGGCTAGGAGCCGATAATGGGGTAGCTGTCGGCCAGGAGCCGATGAGTGAAGTAGCTGTCGGCTCAGAGGCCGATGGTGGGATATCTGTCGGTGTAACGCCCCGTCGGTGAAAGGTTTAGTCGGTTTAACGCCCCGTTGGTGAAATGTTATGTCGGTTTAACGCCTCGTCGGTGAAAGGTTTAGTCGGTTTAACGCCCCGTCGGCGGAAGGTTTAGTCGGTTTAACGCCCCATAGGCTAAAGGTTTAGTCGGTTTAACGCCCCGTCGACAAACGGTTTAGTCAGTTTAACGCCCCGTCGGTGAAAGGGTTTTGTCGATTTAACGCCCCGTAGGCGAAAGGTTTAGTCGGTTTAACGCCCCGTCGGTGAAAGGTTTAGTCAGTTTAACGCCCCATCGGCGAAAGGTTTAGTCGGTTTAACGCCCCGTCGGCGAAAGGGTTTAGTCGATTTCTATTTGTTGGATGACCGAAGGTCAGAGGTAAAAGTCTGCCTTGTGACTCTTCTTTCTTTTCTTTTCTTCTTCTTTTGTGAGGAGAGGCGGGTGCAAAGATCATGTTCGCCTCGTGTGTCTTTTCTTTCTTTTCTTCTCTTCTTCTTTTGTGTGAAGAAGCGGGTTCAATGACCACGTCTGCCTCATGACTGTTCTTTCTCTTCTTCTTTTACGGAGAGGCGGGTGCAAAGACCGCGTCTTACGTCTCTTTTTTCTTCTTCTTCTCTTCTTCTTTTGTAGAGAGGCAGGTGCAAAGACCATGTTTGCCTCATGACTCTTCATTCTCTTCTTCTCTTGTGTGGAGAGGCGGGTGCAAAGACCGCGTCTGCCTTATGACTATTCTTTTTGTTCTGCTATTCCTTTCTTATTGATGCCCCCGGACTGGGGTGTATTCTTTATGGCTTCTATGCCCCCAGGCGGGGTAGAGTCTTTTGCTTCTTATGCCCCCACGACGGGGTGTAGTCTTTGCTTCTTGTGCACCCAAGGTAGGGTGGATCTTTTCTTCACGTGCCCCTAGATCAGGGTATAACTCTGTTGCTTATCGTGCCCCCAAGTCGGGGTAGATTCTTCTGCATCTTTGACCCCAGGGAGGGGTATATTTCTCTTCGTATTCCCTTAAGCCGGGGTGTAAACTTTACTTTATGTGCCCCCAAGTCGGGGTGGATTCTCTTCATGTGCCCCCGGGCTGGGGTGCAACTCTATTTCTTCTTATGCTCCCAAGTCGGGGTAGATTCTTCTCACATGTCCCCGAGTCGGGGTGTATTCTATTCATGTGCCCCCTAAGCGGGGTGTATCTTTTTCTTCTTATGCCCCAGAGCGGGGTGGATTCTTTTTTTTTTCTACCCCGACACACTGGGGGATGTTTGCTTCTTGTGCACCCAAACTGGGGTGTATTGCTGCTTTTGATGCCCCCAAGGTGGGGTGTATTTTTCTTCTTCAGATCCCCGTAAGCTGGGGTGCATTCTTTACGGCTTCTATGCCCCCCGTGGCGGGGTATGTTGCTTCTTCAAATGCCCCTAAGCTGGGGTGTATTCTTTTATTTCTTACACCCCTATGGCTGGGTGGATGAATGCTCTCTTCTAGATTCATGGCCGTGCTCGGCCTCATTGCTATAAAGCATTCCCCACGGTGGGTAGGAATTCATCAAGCTACAGTTGCGACTTACCGAATCTTCTAACAGCCACTCGAGGGGTTGTCTTTTGCCGGATAGGGGCAGCAGGAAGGTGGAACGAACCATGGCATTACACCATGGACTTGGACCCTCTTAGAGCTTGGCGGGATGCCGACCTTCTTCTTGTCCTTTTGGTCGGCGATGATTGCCAGTTTTTTTCTTTTTGTCCTTTCTTTTCTTCTCTTCTTTTTTTTGTGTAATAGACCAAAGGCGGGTGTGCAGGAGAGCGCTCACCCCCTCAGGGAGGGAATGAGTGGTTTGCTCCACCGCATCACTCCTACATTGGTAATCTTTGTTCAGCACAGCTCTCGACGGATATGGCCGTACAACCCTCTCTCGCTGATTCTTTCTCTTCCCCTTTTGTTTCTTTCTTCTTTTCTTCTTTCCATCTTTTCTTCTTTTCTTCTTTTCTTCTTTTTATCTTGCGGGAAGGGGGGCTTTGATTTCCCCTCCCTTCTTCTCTCTTTCTCTTCTTTTTTTTAAGCGGCCTTCATGATTCATGGAAGCTGCATATGCCTCGGAGTAGCGTCCTCGAGGCCACAAAGACAATTGTGCTTGGTCTGGATTTTCTCCCCGTAGGGCTGGCGAAGATAACACCTGCAATTCATCAAAGTGGGCAAACATTGTTTATTAGGAGGCCATGAGGCCCCGAATCCCGGCGAAGAGATGAAGGGTGGTTCCAGTCCCACCAGGCCGTGCCAGACTTGTGGACGCACTTTTCGACACGCTCATTTGTTTGTTTCTTTAAGTCAGTTTATTCGGTGGGTTTATTCGTTTATTAAGTGCTTGGGCGTGCCAATCACAAAGTGACGATTTATTGTGCGCTCGATCTGACTAATCAGACGATTGTGTGGTTCGTGTCGGGACTGGAACCCGCCGCGCCATAAAGGTCACGACGTTATTTACATCCCCTCGGAGAGGGGAACACCCTTGATTAATCGTCGGGGATCAGAGCCTCATGGCCAGGAAACTATATCGAGAGAAACAAGTCGATAGCGGTCTCGAATCAGTCGGAAAGCCCTATGTCTAGCGAAGCAAGCATTCGAAAGATGTCGGTCACTCAAGGGACCATTTTGATATTCGGACGAGCGTCCGGCCTCAGAGAATCATGATCATTACGGGGATAACCGGATCATATGTATGCCGGAGTACGGCGAGTTTATTGTTCAAAGCGATAGGAGACATTCGGTTGAATCCTGGTTAGGGTGGTCGGGAATCAGCGAGTTTATTGGCCCGGTGCGAGATCGAGTTAGGACCATTCCGGGGGCGCCTCCCGCGGTCCAAATGAGGCTTGCGTGGTCATCATTAATATTTTCGGTGCCAAAGGGCAGCAGGAAAGTGTCCCGGGACTAGATTCCAAAGCAAAGACGTATACCGAGATAGCTGGCTATAGGCCTAGGTGTGGGTCAGGTAATGACCATGGTTGGGGCGAACCCGAGGTCCAGACGTGACTCACGAAGGTATTATTGATATTCCCACATGTGTGGTTGGGGGAAGACGAGATCCGTCTCGTTCCATTCAGATTTTGTTGGTCATTCATGGACCATTTTATGTTCGGACAAAGATCCATATTGAAAAGAAGACGGTGACGGGAGCGAATCTGTGCAAATATCTGCCGTGAGTACGGCAAGTTTAATACAAGCGCGGGATTAGATCCCGGTATATATGTCGGCCACTAATGGACCATTCGTCGTTCGGACGAGAGTCCGCATTTAAAGCGTCGAAAATAATGACAAAACCACACGGATGTCTGCCGTAGGTACGGCAAGTTCAATGTAGGTGCGGGATCGGATCCCGATAAAGACGGGTCGAGCTAACGAACTATCGGTCCGGGATAAGATCGGATCATGGCCACGTTCGGGCGAGGGCTCCCGAGATCCAAGTCCGATCTAGTGGGGCATCATTTCTTTTCTCTTCAAACACAGTCCGGGGAAGCGGGTTGTTAAGTGTGGAGCCCGAACTCCCCAATGTGCGCTCTCGCACGCGGATCGACCTGTGCGGTCAGGTCGCAGGGGTCAAGGGGGCAGCGCCCCTTGCGGGGGTTTCCGGGGGCAGGGCCCCCGAAACAAAATTTTAATTAAGGTACGGGTGGTAGAGTTTCTTTTGTTCTTTATTAACATGATTGACCTTTTATTATTATTTTTGCTTGTTTATTCCCCTTTTGTATTAAGGAGGCGCGCCGGTTCAGCAAAGAAAGAGGATGGCGCCGTTTTAGAGTTCAAAGGAGGAAATGGGGGCGCCGTTTTAGGGTGAACAGTGAAGGACAAATGCGCGCTGATTTTGCACGTTAAAAGGGGGGGTGCGCCGGTTTGGCCATGCCGTTTTAAGGGCTAAACAAGGGGGGCGCGCCGATTTTGGCCATGCCGTTTTATGGTCTAAACAAGGGGGGGGGGCGCCGATTTTGGCCAAGAAGAGGGGCGCGCCGGATTTGGGCTCGAAGAGGGGGGCGCGTCGGTTAAGGCCGCACCGGAATGGGAAGATAAGGAGTTGAAATGGGCGCGCCGTTTAGCATCCAAAGAAGGAGATGGGGCTATTGTGAGGAGGGTTAAAACGGCGCGGTGGAACAGTGACTGCACCGGATTAGCCCCTCCCGAGGGTTTATTGCTTTTGACTGTGTGTTTTCTTTTCTTTCACCTGCAGGTTGGGTTAATGACAGGTTTGTTCATCCATTTGGAAGATTAGGTTGATGAAAAGGGGGGTTTAATCATTTTAGTCATTTATTGAGGTGAATTAACATGAATGCTTAAGTGTTCGTTTGAAGGGTTTGATTCACAGAGCTTACTGCATGTTGTTCTTGTTCTCGGAGGTGGTTTGTTCGTTTGTTCCTTAGTGTTCTTAATCCCCTGAAGAAAATCGGGCAGCATCTCCCCCTAGACCGGGGCTTGCCAGAGAGAAGCGAAGGCCACCAAACGGATTGCTCCGGGGTGACCCTCAAACATCGGATTGGCCTTACGGCAGTCCGAACCCATGTGTGAGTGTGGAGGGCTCGGGGGCTAGCCTTCAAGAGCGACCACGACTCACGGGCGGTGAATCTTCGGCGCGGGACAGATGTTTGCCACGAGGGCCACGAATGTTCATCCGGTGATGGGTTCCCTTAAGGGACATGCTATGGACAAGCAAGCCTCGAAGGGCCCTGGACGATTAGAGGGGGGGGAAGGGAGGCGTAGATCGGAACGGAGAAACACTGAGCTTGCAGAAGGGCCCTTTTCTTTTATTCATCCTCACAAACGGGGAAGCAGTTGACACAGGGAGAGTTCACCCCGGGATGGGAGTGGAATACATTGCAAAAAGGGGGGTGGAAGAAGATACTGACGTAAAGGAAAAGGAGAATACAGATCCCCCCGCTCGACTCACCTCTCACACTCACACACTCTCTCTTTCTCTTCACCTCGCCGACATGGGTGGACCGAGCTTCTTCTTCCCTTTTCTTCTTCTCTTCACTGCACATAGCCGAGAGCACCCCTTCTCCTTTTTGGATGGCCCAGCCAGGAGAAAGCCAGGATTCTCCTCTCCTCCTTCTTCTCTTCTGCAGAGTATATATATAGTGGGTTGCCTTTTCTTTGCTCGAACGGAAGAGAACTCTCGCCACTGCGTTCGTCTGCCAGACGAACAGGGTTGGCTTCTATGCTGGCATCCGGTGATTGGCGCCGTACCTTGTCGTTCGTCTGAGGATGGCACAGTTGCGGGTTTGCCGGAGATCGTCATCCGAAGACATGCCTTCTCCGACGATGTTAATGCGCTGTCGAGTGGAGACGGAGGCACGGCTTCAGAACATTGAATGCTCCCTGCGCACCGCATTTAAACAAAACAAAGCATCGTGCCAGAGATGGGATGGAATGGGGTTAAACCGGCACGGGGGAATAGTGACAGCGCCAGATTAAAGCTATTCGAGGGGGCCACGCCGTGTAAGCATTGCAAGGGGGGTGGCATTTCCTTCAAATGAGCGCGCCGGGTAACTTGTGCATAAGGTGGCGCCGTTGTAACGCAACACAAGTGGCGCCATTTTAACACAACACAAGTGGCGCCGTTTTAAGCATCAAAAGGGGGAAGGCCCCTTCGACAGGAGCGCGCCAGATAGCCAAAGAGAAAGGGGGGCGCGCCATTTTGAGCAAAAAAAGGGGGGGCGCCATTTTAAGGCGCGCCGTTTTAAGGCCCCTTCGGGCCGTTTTAAGCACCAAACGGATTCTTTTTGAAGTCACGGTCGCTTATATGAATGTCGACATTCTCAAAACGTTCCGGTTGCAATGTATGGCCTCCGTAATATTCTGTTTGTAGCCTCTAGGACTCGGTCCCAGATTCTGCGTGACTTTCGGTGCATGCCGAGACTGTGCCGGAGTTCCTGACTTTTCTCTGATTCAGCTCTCGACATGGCCGGTAGGAGCGTTGTAGCTGTATCTTCTGCTTAGGGGCTTCCTTAGCGGGTAGCGGACCACCAAGCGAGTCCTCGTCTTGATCGGGCGAGGCATGAGGTTTATTCGGCATTTTCGTCTTCGACTCGCGCTTGAATGTGTAGGCACGAATGTTGCCATGATCATCATTGCCATTTTTTTGGTGTCCACATCACATCATTCAGCTGCCGGTAGTCAATGCACAACCGCAAGCTACCGTCCTTCTTCTTCACGAACAACACTGGCGCACCCCAAGGGGAAAAGCTAGGACGAATGTACCCCTTGGCCAGTAATTCTTACAACTGCGCCCGTAACTCCCTCAACTCAGCGGGGGCCATACGGTAGGGAGCCTTCGCCAAAGGTCCCGTACCCGGCACCACCTCGATAACAAAATCGATCTCCCGCTGGGGAGGCAATCCAGGTAAGTCCTTCGAAAAAACATCAGGAAACTCGCACACCATCGGAATGCCCTCGACATCTGGCTCCATGTGGTCAGTCATAACCACAGAGGTGAGAAAACCCTGACAACCCGCATCAAGTAAACGACGAGTTTGAATCACCGAAATAAGGAAACGGGAAGAGGAAGACCTGATACCTTGGAAATAAAAGGTGGGTCCACGAAGTCACCGAAAATAAACCATCTTCGAGCCGCAATCCACCAACGCATGATGTGCCTCGAGCCAATCCATACCCAAAATCACATCAAAGTCTTGAAGCGACAACGCATAGAGCCTAGCCGGTAAACTCCGCCCTTCCACCCACACAGGAACCTCATCAAAGTAATACGGTGTGTATAAAATCACCCGAGGGCAACTCCACTGCCAAATCACAGGACAACTGTGTCACCGGCTCCTCGATACCCAGTGCGAAATCCTCCGAAATAAATGAATAAGATGCGCCAGAATCAAACAAAACCCGAGCCGCACAACCCAAAATCTGAACGATACCTTCCACGAGCTGCGACGCCACTGGCTCTGCCCTGGTCATGTGTGTAATCTGGCCCCGAGCTCTCTGCCTACCTCCCACACTAGTTGACATGGGTAGCAGTGGACACTATCCCTGCTACTGCTGCTGCTGCCTCTGCTGCGGGGGAACCTGCTGCTGCTGAGGAAACTGATGTTGCTGCCTCTGAGGACAGTCACGCGCCATATGCCCTGGCTGGTCACACCGAAAACAGATAATCGGCTGATGCGGGACGGACACGGGAGACGACACTATTAGGTGCCACCCTCGGACTCTAGATGAAGACGCGACCAGCAACACACACCAGGGAGACACTAAGCTCGACACTACGAGCTCCTAGTGGCAAAACGTCGCTAACAGAAGTGGAAGCTCACTCGTCATCCCAAGCGAGGGAAAGCGCGAACCGTGTGCGGTTAAGGAACCGGCGGAGGTCAAGGGTAGTCCGACTCAACTTCTGGACTCGGATCGAGTCGCGGGACGGGTCACTCTCACTCTCACAGCGGTGACATGGACACACGGGCTAGTACCTACACTCTCGGCAGCGGCAAAAGACCGTACACTAGCTAAGCAAATAAACGCCAAGAGGTTCGGACCATTACCTCCACGCACCCGGCGTGGCGAAGACAACCCCGGGCGAATCACGGACTCCCGGTTAAACAATATCACAGCAATACAAAGATTTGACCCACTCCACGCAGGGAGGTAAAAGGTCACATGTGGAGCCTGGGAATCATGCAACTCGGGTTGACGGGCAGCATCTTGATGTCACCCGGCGGTGCCGAACTCCGCGTTTTCGTGCTTTCCGAACGGCGGGTTCTGCGGGCCCGCGGGGCCCACGGATGGCTCTGTCCTCCGGATCTGCGGGGGTGGGACCCACTATGATGGGGACCCCTGGTCGCGCGCCTCCATGGACGGCGGTCGGTCGGGAACACTGATCGGGGGTCGATCGGCCCCGATTCCCAATTGATGAACTAGCTGTCCACGGATTTTGGTTGCTGTCTTCCGGCGCGCGCTCCGGCGAAAATGGCCGCTGCAAGCAATCCCGACGTCGGATCGGGACGCATGAGCTATCGTTGGAAAGCTCTCTTCAAATGCTTCGATCTAGACCCAGAGAGATCTACTGTATCTGGTCGGATCAAAACTTTATTGAATTTACAAGTACCTATTGTACAGTAACCGAAATCTCAGATCTGCATGGTACTTGTCTGAGAACCACCGTTGACCGCCTAATAAACCTCCGATTCAGCTCTTGAGCTCTTCTTCAAAGTTGTAGGGTATCAAACCATGGAACTGGGAATATTTTTGGAATTTGCGTTGGAGGTGGTAGTGATTTAGTATGATTTGTTGGGTGACTGGTGGTCGGATCTGGGAACAGGGGGACAGAACTGTAGCTAGAACTAAGAACGATTTTTAGGAAATATGAGATGGACGAACCAAAAATTGAGAAAAATTGTGGATGAAGGGGTGGATGGGTGGAACCCCCAGTAAAATTGGGCGAACCCAAAAAAATCAAAAAGTGGACCTAAGACATGAAACTCAGGGTGGGGATGAATCTGGACAGAACTCTGGCAGAACCAAAATAGAAGAGTGGATGAAAATCAAAAAATATGAAACGAGATCTGAATGGCAAACCAAAATGTGTGGGATGTCCTTGACACCTCTGGAACATCCACTAAAATCCCCATATCTATCTGAGCTCATGGCTGAGACAAGAAATTCGTGGAAGCTTCTGTGATACTGTGCGGGCAGAACTTCGTTGTTGGCGATGGCGGTGCGGTGGCGGCTCGTGGCGGCGGCGGCGGCGACCGGAACTGATAGGGTGGAGTCTCACCACCAGAAGGAAGCCTTCACAGCTTCAAGGGGGAGAGGGAGAGGAGAAGGGGGCGCACCAAGGCTGGAGCTTCAAGCTTTTTTCCAATTCAAATGGCATTAATTCATGAAAATAGGAAAATACAAGCATATATAGGTCACCCATCTAATCCATCCTCCACCGTTGGATCTAGGGGTTAGGGATGGATGGCTAGGATGAAGTTTGATCAAAACACAACAAAAATAATAAACAAATGGGGAGGGGGGCGCACCTTGACCACGGGGGGGACATGGTAGGTGGGTTTGGTTGGAATTGTTGACCATTTTGGTCCCTTGTCCCCCATGTGGACAATTGACTAGTCAAGGCTTCTAGATGTCCACCTTGGATGTTGACCAACCCCACAAGGCTGATATGGACCAATGGGAGGGGGCCTGGGGGTCCCATGGGGCCCAGGGGTCCCATTTTACAAATAAGCCCCTCGTACACTCATAATTGCAAACCGTATAAAATGAAATAAACACACCTTACACACAAATAAAGTCTAATTAAATATGAAAAATGGGGAGGCTCAAGGCGGAGTCTCCAGGCTGTCTCCGAGCCAGATGGACGTTGAGGTGGCTCGAGTCGTGCTCCGTGTGCGGTACCGGTGGCTCGGCGTGTCGCGCCGCTCAACTGCTCGGGTGTCCGCACCATCGGCGTCGTGCACTGCCTGCCTGGGTGATACTCGCTACACCGTGGGCACGGTCCTCGCGATCCACCCCCTGATCCCTGACGCTGAAACGGGACCGACTGCTGTACACTGCCCGATGAAGTCTGCCCCTGACCCTTGGGCTTCATATGGAAACTCTTCTTGAGGAACTTTTTGACCTTTGAGCTGAAGGAAGCGGATCCTGTCACTGACGCTGCCGGTGCCGGCCCTCCAGAACCACCCGATGCATGCTGGAAGGAACCCTGCTGCTGGGTAGCCGACTGCTGGCTGCGACCTGACAAAGACTGTCTCTGGCTAATCAGTCCTCGAGTCCTCTACATATCCAACTCCAAAGAAGCTGCAACGCGAGACGCTCTCTTCAAATCGGTGGCAGCATTCACGATCAAGTGGTGTCTCAACTCCTGCCTCAAGCCCTGAATGAACTGTGCGGTCTTAACCTTCTCATGCTCCATGATATGAGGTGCATACCGACCCAGCTCAACAAATCGGGCCCTAAACTGCAACATGGACATGTCGCCCTGGACCAGCTCCAAAAACTCACGCATCTGCTGCGTAGCAATAAACTCTGGACAATAGGCATGCTCAAAAGCGCTGACGAAGTCGCCTCACGTGATCTTCTCAAGGGGACAAGACTGAAAAGATGTCTTCCACTCGGAAGACCACCACGCTCGAGCCGTACCCTGTAACTGGTTGTAGGCCAACATCACTCTGTCCTCTGCAGCACACCGCGCGGAACAGAACACCCGCTCCATCTCGTCGAGCCAATCACGAGCCACATCAGGGTCTGTCTGACCGCCATAGCAAGGGGGATGGAACTGTAAGAAATCCCTCACTACTCAGCCTGGCCCACCCCTGGTCGACGAGCCCGCACCATCCTCTCCGCCGAACTGTTGCGACATAAGCTGGTACATGCCACGAAAGAAATCCTCGGCCCCCGGAAACCTTGTAGTATCCACTACCCCGGTGGCCGCAGGTGGCACTCTACTCTGCTCCTCTTGCTCCTGCTGAACCTCCTACTAGATTTCCTGACCTCCAGCCGACTGCCCCTGCTGAGAGTGAGTACTCCGCCTCGGCGCCATACTCACACCTGAAGCAAAAGATAGAAAACACGGAACAGTAAGGATAAGAAAAACACACAATGCCCGATGCCAGCGTCAATTGTACATCATCGCTGTGGACTAGTGGACCCCCCACAATCACTTATGATTCTCGTATAACTACACAACTGCGCTCTGATACCTGCTGTAACGACCCGAGAATATGATTACCGGGAAAGCCCGATAACCCGAGACTCGTACCGCCACCCACGAGACCGAAGACTCGGAAGGGTTAGAAGGATGGTGTAGAAACTACACAAGTATCATAAATAATTACAGAAATTAAACAGTTTATATAATAAAGCAGGGAATGAATTAACATTTTACAAGGTCCACAAGATAATAGTAAAATAACAACAGTAGTCCACAACTAGTACAGAGTCAAGAAAGAAAAGTACAGCTACACAGGGCATACCCCGGCTCTGACCTCTGGCACTAACGTTGGGCACCTGAACCACGCAGAGCCTCAGACAAACTCCCCTGAAGCCTCGCCTCGCCTGAAACACGGTGAAAACACGCAGGGAATGAGTCTCGGAACAGACTCAGTAGGGATCACCCGAACCCTACCTCGCAAATGAAGAAACCGCTACACTAGCAGTAAGCTAGTACCTCAAAAAGGAAACTCTGCCATCTACAAATCACCTATCTCACAGCACGAAAACCGACACACGTGTCACGGCGAAACAACCGGAACACACGGCTGACACAACAAAACCCGATGGTCGAAGTCGCAACGACTGACAGTCTTACACTCCCGACTCGACAGGAGTACCTCTCACTAGAAGCACAGCCGGTAGCGTCCCCTGACGTCTTACACCGCACCGCAGGTGAACTGCCTGACGTGGTAGTGCGTACCAAAGGCACAGACACCGAACAAGTACCATGAACAAGTAACTAGCTGGGGTCACGCTCGTCAGCATGGGTCCAACCGCCCCCAACCACGTGTGCACACACAGACCGTGCGTCCCTGGTCTGGTCCTCTGCCCGATTTTCCCCTCAGCCGGACTCTGGCTGTTAGACGTGGGGCCCGACGGTAACCGGTCCACAAATCGTCTCTAAGGGTCTGCCCGTACACCACTCCCTGGTGAGACCAGCACCACGTACTGGTGGACTACGACTAGTGGAGGGTCACTGAAGGAGTAGACTCTCAAGTCAACGGAAAACCACATCTACATCCGACGATGTACGGGGACCGCCCCACGTACCGCCACCGTCGCACAGCGACCACGGTCGGACATGAAAATGGGACTGCGAACCTCCCGGTGCAGTCCACTGCCTCACGGTCTACCCTAGACGCGCCACAGGCTCTGACGGTCTAGGCTGGACCGTCACAGACACCTGACGGCCCAACGTAGGCGCGTCACACTCTGGGTGGAAAAAACGTGTAACGCACCTACCCTGGTGCGTTACAGTCTGTGACGCGCCTACCCTGGTGCGTCATAAGACAGACGAGGAACTTCTGTGACGCGTGCCACTCGGTGCGTCACAGCATGTAATGGTCCAATGCTGGAGCATTACATGACCTGGGGTTCGTCAACTCTGACGCACCCTCCCTGGGGCGTCACAAGACTATGACGCGCCAATCTTGGTGCGTCACATGCCTTGCCCCCCCCCCCCCCAACACTCAAAAACCAACGGTCGTGCCAACGGTCGGAAGCCTCTGACGGCCCAACCCAGGTGCGTTACACGCCTGTGGCGGTCTATCGAGGGGCCATCACAGCCCACAGACCCCCAATTGGCAACAAAGGACTGTAACGCACCCACCTAGGCGCGTTACATGATGTGACGGTCACTGGAAGGACCGTCACACCCACTCGAGGTCGGAACGACGAGAAAACGCCCAAAAATCCAACCACGCCCCCATGCCTCCACCGGAGAGGGGGAAATCAAAGGGGAAGACCCCTGGAGACCCCTAGCATGATACTAGGCTACCAAAACATGAAATCGCGGGCTAAATCCATAGATTGGGCGAGCTCTCCCCAAATCATGGAATACCCCAAAACCCGCTCAAACACACCCCTCTCGGCCTCCCCTCAGCCTACGAATTACGGAAATGAACGGCGGGGAGCTAGGAAACATCACCCTACCTCAATGGAGCAAAAACTCCGCCAAATCGTTGCCGAGATCGCAAAGAACACTTTGAAAAACCCCACTCCTTCACGCTTCCCACGAACACCGCACGCCCCCACGACCGCCTCGCCGCCGCCCACGTCGCCGCGCCGTCACCCCGCCGCCGTCTACAGCCGGAGGAAGGCTCAATGCGCCGAAATGGGAGAGAGAGAGAGATAGGGAGAGAGAGCTCATGGTGGGGAGGAAGAAGAAGAAGAAGAAGAAGGGTGGGGGAGAGAGAGAAAATGAGTGATATTTATAGAAAATCCAGAAATTCTAGAAAATACCAAAAAATAGAAAATTATATTTCCGGGATCCTCGAAACGCACCGATCGCAACGGTACCACTCTCGCCTAGGTGAACGGCCCGGTTCACCCGCAACGAGGTTCCGAAGGAATTGCTGAAACACACACCGGAAATCGAAAAACACACGCGGAAAAGCCGTGGAACGCTTCCGAGCCTCCGAAATAACTCCAGATCGCGTCGATCCGAACACAAAAGATGTCCGAAACGAAATTCCAGACACATCGGATCCGAACACAAAAGATGTCCGAAATAACTCCGAGAAACCTGATCCGGGACCCACGAAGAAGGATCCGAAAGATCTGGGATACTACAATTCACATGTTATCTTATAGATTTTTATTCATTGCATCATCACCATCGCTACATCTGCTATTCGTGTTTAGCTTAGCATTAATCATTCAATGCATAGTTTATTCGAGTGAGATCGGAAAGATTGAGTGAACCCAAATCTCACTTTAGTTTAGTTTAAGCTATTTAACGCATTTTATGTTTATTCTGCTATAATTAGTTTAGAAAGTTTTTAAAATCCGCCATCTCGACAAGGGGACAATTCAACCCCCCTTCTTGTCCGCCATCTAGTCTGGGCCAACAATTGGTATCAGAGCCTAGTCTCTAATGTTTTATTCACGGACCTTACGGTCAAGGAGAAAAGATCTTGATCTGTTCATGGTGGCTTGCATGAATTTGATTCCCGTCTTTGATGGTTTTGACTATGATTCATGGCCTGAAAAATTGTGTGTTTCGATTATTAAAACTGATCCGATGCTTGTGAACTTAATCACTCATGGTCCTCACATTCTACCAAAAAATGAGTCAAGATGGACCGATGAGCATAAGAAAATGAATTCTTATAATCTTTTTGTTCTGAATGTTCTTAAGACTGTAGTGAGCACTGACGTACTTCCTTCTGTTTCCTCGTGTAGATCAGCCAAAGAAATTTGGGATGGGCTGAACAAAGCTCAGAGAAGAAAAGACAATGTAGAATGTCTCAGGGCGAGCAGCAGTGGGAGACGAAGCAAGGAAAATTCTGTGGTATCCTCTAGTTCCGATTCTGAAGCTTAGCTACGATGAATTAATGAATGCTTATGATGAATTGTTTGACAAATATAAAAAGATTAAATCTGAAAATAGAAAATTGAAAAAGGAAATTGAAAACACTCATGTTGAAGATTTCTCTTGTGATAAATGCATTGAATTTGAAAAGTCAATTGAGTCACATGTGTATGAGATTGATAGCCATAAAGAAACCATTTCAGGTTTAAGAAAGGAAAATGAATCTTTACTGGCTAAAATTTCAGAAATTCAACAAATACTTAAAGATAATGAGAATCTGAAAGAGTTGAATACTGTTATATCTGAAAAACTGCTTCTTCTTGAGAAAGGGAAAGCTATTTTGAATGCTGACAAATCTGAAAGGATAAGGGAGTTAAAACATGAGATAGAAAGTTTTAAGAACATGAATGATAAAACTATTAAGTTGGAAGAGGAGTTGAGAAATCTAAAGAATGATCTGTCTAAGTCTATCGACTTAACTGAAATAATGAATACAATGCCTAATGAAAAAATGAGTTTTCAAAAGAACGAACTTGAACACATCTCCATGAATGGAAACTCATTCGAAAAATTCCAAAACGAAAACAGTGATTTGCTAATTCCGATTTTCTTGCTTGAAAGTAGATTGAAAAGTCGTGAAAATTTTGAAAAAGGAAAATGTGTGATTGATGATGATTCTGACAAACTGCATAATCTTGAACAAGAAATTGAAAGTCACAAAACTGTTAATTTTTTATTGAATGAGAAAATTACGTCATGTGAAAAAGAATTAATAAGTACCGAATTACATATTTCATCTTTGGAAAATGAAATCATGAGTTTGAATGAGTCCTTACATATCTGTGATAAAAAAATCATAAATAGAAAAATGTCAATGATCATTCTTGTATGTATGCAAAATCCTCAATTGTTAAACATGTTCATGCATCAAGAAAAAGAATGAATATTTTATGCTTTTATTGTGAGAAATTTGGCTATGAAATGCATGATTGCTTTACTAAGAAAAGTGATGATGAGAGGTCTGTCGAAAGAAACTCTTTTTCATGTCATTATTGTGGTGAACATGGACACATGATGAATAATTACTTTTTAATGAAAAATGATGAAAAATGGTCCATGAAAAAAAAATTTCTTATTGTCATTATTGTAGTGAGAATGGTCATTTAATGGATGACTGTGTCACAATGAGATTTGATGATGATCATTGTGCTAGGAAATACAAGAATCCATTTGTTCATGCTAGAACTAACCCCTCGGGACCGAAAATGGCTTGGGTACCCAAATCTCCAAAATGAGAATTTGTTTTGCAGGGGCACCTTGAGGCCAAGGAACGTTGATAAATAAAGACTTCTCGGGGTGAGAAAAAAAATGGTTTGATTTTGAGAACTCACTCTACTTAGGTTTACCTTAAAAAATTTTCAAAGGTAAAAATTATGTTTGGATGAAAGTTTTGCAATTAAACAGTTGTAATTTTGCTTCACTGATTTTGGCATCTTCTGAAACGCTGAGATTTTGTGACTGTGATGAATAGATGATTTGAACACTCTTCTCTACAAATCTTGTGGATAACTTTAAGTTTTAAATGCTCTACACTGCATATAAGGTCTTCCACCTTTTTCTCATATTCTGCAAATAACAATTCAGATTTTGAATGCTTGAGTTTGAATATAAAATTCTTCACACTTTCAATCATGCTACTGTAAATAATAGTTCGCATGTGCATATATAGTTCACATACGTATTGTCATGCTCATATCATGCATGCCCATGCATATTTGTAGATAGAAATGATTTTCAATCATCCTTCAGTTTACATGCATATACTTGCATATACTTGACATATTTATGTGCTTGAATGCCATGATTATCCGATATATCAAATGGCGATTGTTGAAGGTTGGATTTTGTCCAACTGGAAGCCTTCCCCATTCTTGATGGTTGTCTTCGGACCTACGTTCTCAGCCACGTACCGGTAGTCACCTTGTGTGAAGACTTTACCTTGATGGATGTTTGAGTGTATATATATTATATCACCATTTTCTTGAAAACATCTTATGACTTTTTTCCTTGCTAGATAAAATTGCATTGATTTAGACATGGTTGTTACATGGCATATATTAAGGGAGAGATTTCTTTATAACCGTGCATACACTTAGGGGGAGACATAACTGTGATTAGACTAATTCATGTCTTACATTCAGTACAACCACCCACACACTTTGCACCTTTTTGAGATAAATGATTGAATTTAATAAGGATTTCAGTTATTCATCTCAACACTTTAGAGGACTCTTGAATCTCTATATGGAATTCACATGTCTCGTGCGGAAAAAGCTGTTTTCCCCACAAAAAATCTTTATAAGTGGAATGCAAATCCGAGTAGCCTGGAATCTTCCCTGAAACAAAGGAGGAAACTCGCGTCGAAAAGTGAAGCTAATCCACAGTTAAGATAAGTGACGAAACTGAGTAACCGAGAAATGCCCTTGAGACAAAGGGTATGACTTGCGTCAAAAGGTTAGTCACCTTTTTGTGTTTAATCAAAATAGGGGTTATACGTAGCTACCGATATTTGAGCTTTGTGTATGGAAGTGTATGGAGGATAGGTTCTTTTCTGTGTTCTTTAGAAAATATGTTTATCTATATGATCTTGAAATTTATTGCTCAATTATCGCATATTCACCTTGGGCTTGATTGTGTGAATGTGTTTTATGAATTTGTCAACCTTCATAGTTTATGCAGTACCATCTTTTTGTAAGCACAACCCTCTTAGCATTGCTCATGCACATCATGTTCCATAATCAATAGCATTGTTCTTAAACATGTCCCTAAGGGACTTGTTTGCTTTTATATCTATCTATCCGTGCTTGAGTGCTTGACTGCCTGATCTTGTCATTCATATCATACTTCATGTCACTCTGATGCATCTTTAGGTTATACATGTAAATAACATGTTAAATAATCCCATTGTCAGTCGGTTTTTGTTCATGATAATAGGGGAAGAATAATGTGCTCCTTAGCATAATACATTTTGTCCATAGTTTAGTCATACATTTTACATAAATTTGGCATATAGTTTAGAAATTGAGCATTTGCACATATTTCAAACATCTTGCATTTTGCACATCAAATTTCATTTTCTTGCTTGATGTTCATGGTTCACACACCTTCCTTTTATGGTAGGTTATTGCTGGGTTCTTACGCCACTGCCTTTCAAATTTCATCTTATACATGACCCCCACTTTTTGATAATGTCAAAGGGGGAGAGAGTTTTGTGTGACCACAATATTTTATCATCATCAAAAAGGGGGAGATTGTTGGGTTCGTGCCACTCCCTCTCTGTCTTTGATAATGGTTTTGATGATAACAAAATATTGTGTGCGTTGGATGTGTATAGAGTAACATCCGTATGTATAAATGTTGTGGCAAATGAGCTCACATGTTGATATTCTACTTTGCAAGGTTGAAATACTCGGTGGATATCATTTACAGTTGCAGTACTGTTCTTGGTGTCGACCTCAACATGTTTCTTTTTATGGTTACATCTTCTCTTAGTTCTACAAATCATGAATGAGCTTTAATGTCAATACTATATGGATGGTTAGCAATCTAAAGGGCTGAATGGGTAACATATTGCTTAATTGCCTCTTGTTAAATTGGATTTCATGTATACACATCGTGCTATTTAACTAAGGGTTTAATGCTTCAATTGTTATACAATTCTGGGTTTTCTGAACCTTGGTTGACCAAAATTCTCAGCTCCTTCGTTGATGGCTCATGCATTTTGAATGTCTGAGCTAAATGCTCTCATTTGCTTGGACTTATGTGGTCTGAAGAGTTTCAGTTGTTCATGTGCATAGACCTCACCGTTGATCTCTGGATGCACTTCATACTTGATGTTTTTTATTGGTGAAATCATGTTTTCATAATGTGATCTTCAGTTATTGCAGGTTCAAGGAGGTTCCTATCCCTTGATCCCATGGTAAAATTGATGGTTGAATGATTTCTCTTGTGGGCTTAACAGAGTTGATTCATGTATTGAGCTCACTGGCTTTAAACATTGAATACCTTTATTCTTCTTGTCTGGAGTTGCAAGAGTCGACTCTCAGAGTCGACTCCTACAGTCCTGGGGACTATTTTTGCTAAAATGGAACCCCATGTAAAATGTGTCGACTCAAGGATTCGACACTTTCATGTTTGGTGCTGATGTTCTCACAACATGCACTGATAGCATTTGGCACTTGCACCGACTGTGCGTGCCTTCTTTATACACTTGCACCGACCTATTCCTTGGGTCTTTCAAAATGTGCACCGACTTGCCCATGAGTGTGCATAGACCCATCTTGGTGTTTTATACATGCACACTGAACTTGTCTAATTGTGCACCGACTTTGTTAGAGTGCTTTACACAATGTGCACAGACTTTGGGTTTATATGCACAGACCCTATATTTGTTGTTTCATGAATGTGCATAGACTTTGGGGTTATATGCACTGACCCTTTCATAATTTCTACATAATGTGCACCGACCTCCTTGGCATCTTTCAAACTTGCACCTAGTCTCATAAAAATGCACCGACCTTATCTCAGTGTTCTATATTTATGCACTGACTTTGTTTTTGTGCTTTACATAAATGTGCACCGACTATGGGTTTACATTGACTGCGTTTATATTGACTGCCTTGGGCAGCTTTCCATTTCCCCACTGCGTCTGGTTCGGATTTCTGGGTTTGGGTTTCAAACTCCCCATTTGAAGATCCGATTGACTCGATCTGTTACACCATTAACCTTAGGGTTTCTCCTATGGTTTGGGTGTAGTTTTGAGAGGTTTTTACAAGGGCTTTGTGATCTTTAGCTCTATATTCTTGCCCTATTTATATCCTACGATCTCCATCGAAGGAGATATCCCTTTGCGCTAATCGTCTTCTACTCTTGCAAGAAAAGGAAGAAAAGGGCGGCCATAAGGTGGAGAGGAGAGGGCTTTGCAAGATCCATCAGTTTGTGATGTCTGGAGGTGCGATTGGAGCTTGAATCTGAAGGAACATATCTTGGATCCTCAAGGAGGATGACTGACTGCTCCATCCAGTTGCAGATTCAACTCCCTCTGACTGGTGCTTCAATAAAAACATTCTAATGGCCATTTATCAACAAGGGGGAAACCTTTTATATCTGTCACCCTTCTGCTTAAGTTTGTTTTCTTGATCTACATCCTACAGTGAGCATTTATTGACTATATTTATCTTTTTCTGAACATCGGAAGATTTGTGTGGTGTACGGAGTTGCGTCTCCGTGTGAGGATTTAGTGCGGGGTGACTTTCCCAAGTGTGTGTGGTGTGCTGTGGTCGCAGCATCTCAGGGCCAGGCCCCGTGTGTGTGTCTTGCTGCAGAGGCAGCGTGTGTGGTGTTAGGGATCATCCCCGTGGTTGCTACTTCGGTAGCGTGTTAGTGAAGCCTCACCAGGTTTCGGTGAGGGGTGGACATAGGGAGCCCGTCGTGGTCCCGAACCACCTAAAAATCTCCGTGTTATCTATGGCATGCCTGTGTGATTGTCCTTCTCTCCTGTCTCCATTCACAGGTTATCTTATAGATTTTTATTCACTACATCATCACCATCTCTACATCTGCTATTCGTGTTTGGCTTAGCATTAATCATTCAGTGCATAGTTTATTCGAGTGAGATCAGAAAGATTGAGTGAACCCAAATCTCACTTCCGTTTAGTTTAAGCTATTTAATGTAGTTTATGTTGATACCGCTATAATTAGTTTAGAAAGTTTTTAAAATCCGCCTTCTCGACAAGAGGACAATTCAACCCCCCTTCTTGACAGTCATCTAGTCTGGGCCAACATCAGTGATATTCTTAGGCAGTGGCATTTCCATAACGCCCTTTGCTTTGTTTGGATCAATTTGAATCCCCCGCTTACGAACTAGGAAACCCAGCAACTTCCCTGATACTACCCCAAACACACATTTTTTCGGAATCATTTTCAACTTATACTTTCTAGCCCTTTGCAACACATTCGCTAAGATAGCAGGGTGCTCTTCTTTCAACTTTGATTTCACCAGTATATCATCCACATATGCCTCCATATAGACGTGCATCATGTCGTGGAAGATTGCCATCATTGCCCGTTGGTATGTGGCACCCGCATTCTTCAATCCAAACGGCATGACCACGTAACAGTAGGTGCCCCAGGGCATGGTGAAAGAGGTCTTTTCTTGATCTTCGGGAGGGAGACGGATTTGGTTATACCCTAAATACCCATCCATAAATGAGAGGGCTTCGTACCCTGCCGTGTTGTCCACCAACACGTCGATGTGAGGAAGCAAAAAATCATCTTTCGGACATGCCTTATTCAAGTCCCTAAAGTCGATACAGATTCGAATTTTTCAATCTTTTTTCATCACAGGGACAATGTTCGCCACCCATTGAGGATATAAAATGACTCTAATGAACTTGGCCTTGTGTAACTTATCCACTTCCTCTTTTATCCTTAAGGCCATTTGGGGGTGAAATCTTCTTGATTTTTGTTTAACGGACGTTGCCCCTAGTTTAAGTACCAATCTATGTTCTACCAGAGTGGGGTCAAGGCCCAGCATGTCCTCGTAGGACCAGGCAAATGAATCGCTATACTCCCTCAAAACCTTGACTAGCTCCTCCTCAACCTGAGGAGGGAGATTAGCAGAGATAATTATAAGTATGGGATCCTCTTCAGTTCCAAGGTTAATCCCTTTCGTGGGTTCATCCACTGTCGACGATGGTTCATCAAATTTCTTCAAACCCTGGGCGTACAAATCGGTAGTGTCATCGACATCGCTATCCTCATCATCGATAGGGTCCTTCTCATCTATGATTTCATAAACACCTAATCCATCGTCGCTCCACACCCCCTCTAGTTCATCATCCTCCTCCAAGACGATGGCTGTCTCTACAAACTCAGGGCATTTAACGAGGGAGTGACAACGTTGAATGAGATCTTGAAGGAATCTATTAGGAACGATTTTAGAGTCACGTGTCACTGGACGCGTGGCAAGCATGGAAGGGTTAGAGACACTGGAACAAGACCCTACTTCACTAGACTCAACCAACTCTACTTCTCTAAGCTCAACAAGTCCTACATCTAACTTAGAAGATAGAAAATATACAGGAAGGGAAACAGGGGCCTCGTTCCCCTGGGAAGAATGCTGATAAAACATAGCATAATCCTCCACTGAAATCTCCGTTTTAAAATCGGCATTCTTTTTGGAGATCGGAGGAAATCACGTAACAAGAGGGGTTAGAGGAGGAAGGAGGGGGAAGTTGAAGGGGGAAGAGAGATGGGAAAAGAACATCAAAGAATGGATCAAATGATGAAAACCACATTTGAGAGAGATCAGAGGAGGGAGTAAACATAGTTGAAAAATCAATCGGTGGGCAGCGCCTACATGCACACGGTACAAACAAAACCTCGAATGGCATTTTCGTAAAGAACAGATCTATCATGATTGGAGGTGAACGGGGTATGGACTCCAGCTCTTGGAAAAGGGAGGCAAGGCGGGAAGGAGACCAAGAAAAAGCAATGAGGGAGCTCCCCTCTTCCCGCGGCCTCCAGTGAACTGGCTCTACCGGAGAACATTTCACATGTTGCATCTCCGATTTCTTCGGACGAACTTTCTCTTCATAAAACATCTTTTCAAAACTGTTACAAAAATCTCCCATATCACCCACTAGCCCCTTCAGCGGCGGCGGCAGGTCAACAACTGTACAAGCGGCATCACTTTGCATATTAGAACATGGCAGCGTCTTCGGGGTACCTGTGATGGGGACATCTCCTACCACTCCACATTTTTCCGAGGGTCCCGTTGCTCGCCAACTGTGCTTCATCTTGTTCGCCACATTTTTCTTAGTCTTGGCATGTAATCTTTATATTTTATTTGAGTCATAAACCCTGTAATTTTTCTTTTATTTGAGTCCAGTACCTTGGTATAAGGGTCATTTACCTAAGTCTTGAATCATAGGGTCAATTAAGTAGGCTAATGGGCCCAATTCAATGGGCTAGGCCCATGGGCGCTCCCCCTCCCTTAGTTTCTTGTTATTAGTCCAAAATTCAGGGACTTATGTTAAATTGTGGGAATCCTATAAATAGGACCCCACTCCCACCATTTGAAGCTAATGAATAGTTGAATGAAAATTTGAGAGAAAATTGGAATCTAGTTTATTTCCTTGGAGTGAGAAGCTCCCCCCCACCTATCTCTCTCTCTCTAAAGGGGGCGACCCCCATTCTCTCTCTCCCCCCCCCCAATTTCAAAATTCTTCTCCCTCTCCTCTCTCCTCCACCTAGGTCCCACATCATCCACTCTTCAATTGCCACATCACCCACCCCTTCATATCCCAAGGCCCCAATAACTCCTCCAATCAATTCCCTCCCCTTTCCTAGGTGACCCTTGGCACTCCCCATACACCCTCTCCTTCTCCCAAGAGAGAATGCCATCTCCCCAAGCACCCCTTCCCTTCCCCAACACAACCCTTTCCATCCCCAAGGCACCATTGATCACCCATGTGGACGCACTTTTTATTAAAGTTCGTTGTTGTTATTTGTTTATTGGGTTTATTATGTGCGTGGGCGTGCCAGTCACAAAGGTGACGATTTATTGTGCGCTCGATCTGACTAATCAGATGATTGTGTAGTTCGTGTCCGGACCAAAACCCGCTGTGCCGTAAAGGCCACGACATTATTTAAATCCCCCATATGGGGGAACACCCTTGATTGATTACCGGGAATAAAGGCCATACGGCCTGAAATTCATGGTGCTAAAGCGAGAGTAAAGATCTCGGATCACGTTTAAACAAACCCGCGTTGGGACGTAAAATGTTCATAGATATGTATATGTTGGTCACTCACGGACCATTTCGTGTTCGGACAGAAGTCCGCATTAGTAGCATCGAAGATGATGATAAAACCGTACGGATGTCTGCCGTAGGTACATCAAGCTTAATGTGGATGCGGGATCGGATCCCGGTAGAAGTGGGTCAAGCTGATGAACTATCAGCCCAAGATGTGCCCGGATCATGACCATGTCTTCCGAGGTCCACGTCCGATACCACGGGACATCATTGCTTTTCTCTTCACGCACAGTCCGGGGGGGGGATGAATTGTTAAGTGTGAAGCCCGAACTCACCAACATACACCCTCGCACGCGGATCGACCTGCGCGGTCAGGTCGCGGGGTTCGACCTGCCTGGTCAGGTCGCGGGGGTCAAGGGGGCAGCGCCCCTTGCGGGGGTTTACTTCGTGCGAAGGTGAAAGAAATGGCTAAAACGGTGCGCGGGGGAGAAAGAAGCGGCTAAAACGGCGTGCCACATGGAAGGTTAATCCGGTGCACCCAGGGTACGCCGGTTTAGGACCCATGGGGATAGAATGGTTTTTGAGTGTGGTGCTAAAGCGGCGCGGGGGGGTACCGCGCCGGATAAGTGTGCGCCGGATTAGGAGCGCGCCGGATTAGGCTGTTTTATGCTTTTCAAAGTCTTGCAGGCTAAAAGATGGTTAAGTTGTTTGTTTACATAGCAAAAATAGGCGGATTGGAAGGTTTCAAAGTGTTTTGTTTATCTATTATGATCAAAGTTTAGATGTTTTGTTCAAAGGGGTTTAGAAACTCCAAAGCTCAGTTCATGTTCTGAAGGAACTCAGTTCGTTCTTGTTGTTCATGCCCTTGACAAAAATTGGGCAGCACCTCCCCCTGTAATACCCCGGTTTTTAAAATATGTAATAAATGAAGTTTTAGTTTAGATAATAAAATTCATAAATTAATATTTAATTCTTTAGTGAATAGTGGTTAGTGAATAGTACCTTCGTGAATAGTACCTTCCGTAAATAGTATTATTAGTGTAATTTCGATATTTTCATAAAACTCTAGAAAAATACAAAATTGGTAGATCATGATTTATAGAACAACTTTATCTTCTTGAGTTTTATTAGTAAAAATCTGTATTTAGATCTATTTACCGTTTAATTGAGTATAATTAATTAATATTTTATTCATGTGAATAGTACCATCGAAAATATTTCTACTTGATAAAAATTCACAAAAATGGTAATTAGATTTCTGGAAGTGTATGTAACAAACTTGTCTTCTATTATTAACCCTGTGAAAATCCGTGGTAAGATCTATTTAGAGATTTAAGTAGAAAATTCAAACTTTTCAACCTTTACCTAACCCCATTTTAAAACTCAAAATTCGAGCTCATTTCTCAACCATTTGATCTGAAATTGGTGTCAAATTAAAGGTCTTGATTTAATCTTCAAAAGCCCTCTCATAATCGGTCGAAACCCTAACCCTAATTGAGGCGGCTAGACAAATTAGACTTGGTCTCTATTTTCGGCGCCGTTTCCAAGATGCCACTTCAAGCGCCGAGATCTCCCTCTCTCGACCACCTCAGAAGGCCCATGAGCTATTAAAAGAAAGCTCTCTGGGTCTATTTTCTTTTGATACCCACCATTGGTGCTGAAGTTTTCGGAGCTGGGCGATATCCTGCGAGGAGTGCAGGGGTGTCCAAGTTCCTTGTTCTTCATCTATCTTTTGTTCTTCATCAAATTGAGGTAGGTTCTCTCGGGCTCAAACCCTAAATAATATATCAAGCTCTTCAGCATGAATCCCTCTTTCTTTTGATACCAAAAGCCCCATCATTTATTTAGTATTTCTTGATATTTTAATTGTTTAAGTTGGACATGTTAAGTTAAGGCTAAACTAGGGTTTTAGTTGTTCTTTCTTAAATTACGTGATCAATTCATGTTGTAAATCAACTTTTAAGCTATGCATCTTATGTAGAATTTCATGCTCGTCATTTTGGTAGCAAAAGCCCCTTGTTTCATTAAGTATATCATGAGAATTAATTCATTTAGTTCTGACTTATCAATTAGGGTAGAAGACTGTTCATTCGCTGTTTTAGTAGTAATTAAAGACTGTAAATCTGAAAGTGATTCATGTAGATTGTAGAGCTCTCTGTGCTCTTTCCATGGACAGTAAGAACACTAAATTTCATTGAGTATAACTCCCGGAATTAATGTTTTAGTGTAACCCTAGCAAACCCTCACTTCCCGGCGTTCACCGGACGCGGCAGGGACGACCGGAGACACCCAGGGATGGGCGGTCTTACGATAGACCGTCCAACTCCAGCCCACACCCGGCCCTGGCTTAGACAGGAGTTAAACGGTTCCTAATCAACCACTTATCCTAGTTAAACGGTCAGAAACTGACCACATATCCATCCCAGCAGGATAAACGGTCCGAAACGGACCACATAACTTGTGCGGCCACTTACTGGGCCGCACAACTGGATGGGCGGCCCTGCCCCTGGCCGCACATCCCTGGGATGGGCGGCCCATCCCAGACCGCCCAAGCAGATGGGCGGTCCTCAGGGAACCGCCCAAGTACATGGGCGGCCCTCAGGGAGCCGCCCAACCTCCTGGCATGCCCAATGGCCCCCGTTCAGCCCCTGTTAAGTCCAGAAGTTATACGGTCCACCCAGAACCGTTTATCTACCCAGTAAATGACTTAGTAATGATTCTAATGCATCCTTTTTCATATCATTAGGTTTGGACGGTTGCCACCTAACCGCCCAACACCCTGGAGCCCTAAAACGGCCCTTGTGCGACCGTTTAACCTCCAGAGCCGATTTTCGCGCCCGATTTCACCGTTTGACGCCCCAATCGACTTAGTAAATGCATGATTTGATAATATATCTATATTTCTATCTCAGAAATCTATTTATCATATAAAATGATTTAAAAGTGATTTTAATTATTATTTAGCATCTTACTTGTTAATTAGTTCTTAAAGTGATAATTAGTATATTTAAGCGCTAAATTAGTATCTTAATTTCATACTTAGCCAGTAAATTTATCTTTCTGTCTCAGAAACATGTTTTCACAGAAAATGATCTTATTAATTACAAATTAGTATTTTTTATTATTAATTAGTATCTTAATCGCATTTTAATTGCTAATTGGTACTTAAATTGCAAATTAGTATTTTCAAGTGCTAAAATTAATATCTTAATTACTGTCAAAACAATAGATTTATATTTATGTTCCAGAAATATATTTTTCACAGGAAATAACTTCATGTATAGATAATTAGTGTTTTTAAGTGTAAATTAGTATCTTAGTTACTAGTTAGTATCTTAACTTGATAATTAGTGTGTTTAATAGATAAATTAGTATCTTGATGCTGTTAAGACAATAGATTTATATTTCTGTTCCAGAAATATACTTTTCATAGAAAGTGATTTAATGTGTAGTTAATTACGTGTTTTTAATGTTACTTAGTGATTTAAATTGCTATTTAGTATCTTAAGTTGATAACTAGTGTTTTTGATGGTTAGATTAGCATCAAAATTTGCTGTTAGAAAGTAGATTTTATATTTCTGAAATCAGCAACATATGTGTTTATGGAAAATGATTTAATGTAATTCTAGATTGTTAATTGGTATCTTAATGGTTAGTTAGCATGTTAAATGGAGTTAATAAGCATCTTAAACTGTTAATTGGTAAGAAACGCACATGATAAGTGGTAAATATACAAGTAAATTTCTTTAAATGCATGCTATCCTTTGAGCTTGATTCCTTGTCTATCTTGATCCATCTTCATCCTGTGAATGAAAAACCTTATACCTAATTAAGCATGTAAAATTAGGCGTGTAAAGGCTTTGTTGGTTTTTCTTAATTCTGTCAGTCAGTTCGTACTTAGAGCTAGCGGCATACTGTCAGTCGCTATTGTTGGCCTCGTGACTCGTGGTTCGTGACTCTTGGGAGTACGGCCGGTGTGGCCGTATAACCCTCGGTATGTGAGTTTTATCGTGTTTTGAACTCTTGAATCCAAGGACAAGTTAGTCCTTTAATCTTGAGCTTATGACAGTAAATTCTCCCGATTATTTGGCCATTTACTTGACTATCTAGACATTTGGATCTTGGATCCATTTTTATGCCAACGCACCATAAGGGCCCGGTCTGGTCCTGGGGAGAGCGCCCGAAAGTTAGTGAGCCCATGGGATGTTAATGACAGGGTGAGGCATACACCCGAAGTGCAGGACATGCTTGTTATGTCTAGAATAAACTCTTGTTACTTATTACCAGTTACTTGGGTACTTGAATTACAATGACGTCGCCCCCAAGGTTTTGATAAGTAACGTACTTGAATCCCGCTGAGCGTATAAGAGACGCTTGCCCTACTTGCTTGCTTGGCCAACTCTTGCTATTTCCTGTTGGAAACCATTGTATTTGCAATCATACATGACATGTTTGACCAAAGAGGTTAATATACTAGTGATCGATCTTCATGCTTATACTTGAGTTCTATCTTGTGGTAATTTTTGACTTGAAAACTCCTGTAACAAATTCTTGTAGACTCTTGTTCAATCTTGTATTTGATATCTTATTCGTTCTTACTTGATTTTCTTGACCTTGCAAGATCTGTTTATTACATTATATCGTCATTACTTCTTTTACTAGCATGCTACCGTCTTTTACATATTTAGCATGGCATGAAAAATGTAATTACTTGTTAATCACTTTAACCACTGCCTGATGATAGAGTATAATTCCTACTGAGCTTCTTGCTCACCCCTACTTCCAACCCTTTTCAGGTGCGCGAGTATTGGTACGTGCATGGGAATCGGATCGGTGTGATCGAGTGGTACCTGGACCCTAGAGTTGGAGTCTGTGTCCTTTCTATTTTCTTGAGTCTTGTTAGTTTAGTTCCTTCTTTTTGTTATCTATTTCGAAGCTTTTATTGTAAGTGGTGTTGAATATATCTTTTTAAATTAATAAGAGCTCGTATTTTCTCAAATGTGTGTCTGGCCTCTTTGTATTTTATTGTGATTATTTATCTTCCGCTCTTGTTATCGTGACTTGTCTCCTGCCACGTTCCGAGCATCGCTTCCCGCTGCTATCGGTTCGGGGCGTGACAGTTTTGGTATCAGAGCCTCCTTCTTATTTGAGTCCCTTGGATTTTTGTCCGAGTGTATAGGTTACCCTAAGTCTTAAGACCCGTGTCGTCCCTTGTACCCTGGTGAGATTGGGTAGTATAGTGGGTTAAGTAATAAAATATATACAAGATTGCGTTGCGGTAGGCGTAAGGACAATAAAAAGGTTAACCATCTATTATCTTCCAGGTTTAAGCCGTTCTTAAAAATGAAACCGAGTGGTTCCGGTAAGGCGAGTTTCGTTTCTGCTGAAGGCCGGCGAGTTCGTCGTAAGGAAACCCGACGTAATAAGAAGAAGAAGAGTAACATCGCGCAAAGGGAATGTCTGTATTGTCACAAGCTTGGTCATCTCGCGAATGAATGCTGGCGGAGGAGCAAAGCATGTCTGCGTTGCGGCAATCAAGATCATAAGATGGCTAATTGCCCTAAGCAGAAGGGTAATATTGAGAGTAATATTGCGCAAAAGGAATGCAAGAAGGAATGCAAGTACTGTCGCAGGCTTGGTCATCTCGCGAAGGAGTGCTGGCGGAGGAGAGGATCGTGTCTACGTTGCGGTAATCCGGATCATAAAATGGATAATTGCCCTAAGTTACTTCCACAAGTAAAACTTCCAGAAGAATCGGAACCAACTTCCGCCGAATGACGAACTACATACGGTATCATTCTCTTTTACCCCGAGCATTCGTCATTAATCGTATAGTTACCATATTATTTTGATAAATCTTAGTTAGTTAATTTCTTTCATCCTTAACATGTTATTTTCATAAATGTGATCTTCTGAGTTTAAACTTTTACCTAATTGAAAATAATCGGTGAATTTGGGGACCAAATTCCTTTAAGTGGGGGAGGGTGTAATACCCCGGTTTTTAAAATATGTAATAAATGAAGTTTTAGTTTAGATAATAAAATTCATAAATTAATATTTAATTCTTTAGTGAATAGTGGTTAGTGAATAGTACCTTCGTGAATAGTACCTTCCGTAAATAGTATTATTAGTGTAATTTCGATATTTTCATAAAAATCTAGAAAAATACAAAATTGGTAGATCATGATTTATAGAACAACTTTATCTTCTTGAGTTTTATTAGTAAAAATCTGTATTTAGATCTATTTACCGTTTAATTGAGTATAATTAATTAATATTTTATTCATGTGAATAGTACCATCGAAAATATTTCTACTTGATAAAAATTCACAAAAATGGTAATTAGATTTCTGGAAGTGTATGTAACAAACTTGTCTTCTATTATTAACCCTGTGAAAATCCGTGGTAAGATCTATTTAGAGATTTAAGTAGAAAATTCAAACTTTTCAACCTTTACCTAACCCCATTTTAAAACTCAAAATTCGAGCTCATTTCTCAACCATTTGATCTGAAATTGGTGTCAAATTAAAGGTCTTGATTTAATCTTCAAAAGCCCTCTCATAATCGGTCGAAACCCTAACCCTAATTGAGGCGGCTAGACAAATTAGACTTGGTCTCTCTTTTCGGCGCCGTTTCCAAGATGCCACTTCAAGCGCCGAGATCTCCCTCTCTCGACCACCTCAGAAGGCCCATGAGCTATTAAAAGAAAGCTCTCTGGGTCTATTTTCTTTTGATACCCACCATTGGTGCTGAAGTTTTCGGAGCTGGACGATATCCTGCGAGGAGTGCAGGGGTGTCCAAGTTCCTTGTTCTTCATCTATCTTTTGTTCTTCATCAAAGTGAGGTAGGTTCTCTCGGGCTCAAACCCTAAATAATATATCAAGCTCTTCAGCATGAATCCCTCTTTCTTTTGATACCAAAAGTCCCATCATTTATTTAGTATTTCTTGATATTTTAATTGTTTAAGTTGGACATGTTAAGTTAAGGCTAAACTAGGGTTTTAGTTGTTCTTTCTTAAATTACGTGATCAATTCATGTTGTAAATCAACTTTTAAGCTATGCATCTTATGTAGAATTTCATGCTCGTCATTTTGGTAGCAAAAGCCCCTTGTTTCATTAAGTATATCATGAGAATTAATTCATTTAGTTCTGACTTATCCAATTAGGGCAGAAGACTGTTCATTCGCTGTTTTAGTAGTAATTAAAGACTGTAAATCTGAAAGTGATTCATGTAGATTGTAGAGCTCTCTGTGCTCTTTCCATGGACAGTAAGAACACTAAATTTCATTGAGTATAACTCCCGGAATTAATGTTTTAGTGTAACCCTAGCAAACCCTCACTTCCCGGCGTTCACCGGACGCGGCAGGGACGACCGGAGACACCCAGGGATGGGCGGTCTTACGATAGACCGTCCAACTCCAGCCCACACCCGGCCCTGGCTTAGACAGGAGTTAAACGGTTCCTAATCAACCACTTATCCTAGTTAAACGGTCAGAAACTGACCACATATCCATCCCAGCAGGATAAACGGTCCGAAACGGACCACATAACTTGTGCGGCCACTTACTGGGCCGCACAACTGGATGGGCGGCCCTGCCCCTGGCCGCACATCCCTGGGATGGGCGGCCCATCCCAGACCGCCCAAGCAGATGGGCGGCCCTCAGGGAACCGCCCAAGTACATGGGCGGCCCTCAGGGAGCCGCCCAACCTCCTGGCATGCCCAATGGCCCCCGTTCAGCCCCTGTTAAGTCCAGAAGTTATACGGTCCACCCAGAACCGTTTATCTACCCAGTAAATGACTTAGTAATGATTCTAATGCATCCTTTTTCATGTCATTAGGTTTGGACGGTTGCCCCCTAACCGCCCAACACCCTGGAGCCCTAAAACGGCCCTTGTGCGACCGTTTAACCTCCAGAGCCGATTTTCGCGCCCGGTTTCACCGTTTGACGCCCCAATCGACTTAGTAAATGCATGATTTGATAATATATCTATATTTCTGTCTCAGAAATCTATTTATCATATAAAATGATTTAAAAGTGATTTTAATTATTATTTAGCATCTTACTTGTTAATTAGTTCTTAAAGTGATAATTAGTATATTTAAGCGCTAAATTAGTATCTTAATTTCATACTTAGCCAGTAAATTTATCTTTCTGTCTCAGAAACATGTTTTCACAGAAAATGATCTTATTAATTACAAATTAGTATTTTTGATTATTAATTAGTATCTTAATCGCATTTTAATTGCTAATTGGTACTTAAATTGCAAATTAGTATTTTCAAGTGCTAAAATTAATATCTTAATTACTGTCAAAACAATAGATTTATATTTATGTTCCAGAAATATATTTTTCACAGGAAATAACTTCATGTATAGATAATTAGTGTTTTTAAGTGTAAATTAGTATCTTAGTTACTAATTAGTATCTTAACTTGATAATTAGTGTGTTTAATAGATAAATTAGTATCTTGATGCTGTTAAGACAATAGATTTATATTTCTGTTCCAGAAATATACTTTTCATAGAAAGTGATTTAATGTGTAGTTAATTACGTGTTTTTAATGTTACTTAGTGATTTAAATTGCTATTTAGTATCTTAAGTTGATAACTAGTGTTTTTGATGGTTAGATTAGCATCAAAATTTGCTGTTAGAAAGTAGATTTTATATTTCTGAAATCAGCAACATATGTGTTTATGGAAAATGATTTAATGTAATTCTAGATTGTTAATTGGTATCTTAATGGTTAGTTAGCATGTTAAATGGAGTTAATAAGCATCTTAAACTGTTAATTGGTAAGAAACGCACATGATAAGTGGTAAATATACAAGTAAATTTCTTTAAATGCATGCTATCCTTTGAGCTTGATTCTTGTCTATCTTGATCCATCTTCATCCTGTGAATGAAAAACCTTATACCTAATTAAGCATGTAAAATTAGGCGTGTAAAGGCTTTGTTGGTTTTTCTTAATTCTGTCAGTCAGTTCGTACTTAGAGCTAGCGGCATACTGTCAGTCGCTATTGTTGGCCTCGTGACTCGTGGTTCGTGACTCTTGGGAGTACGGCCGGTGTGGCCGTATAACCCTCGGTATGTGAGTTTTATCGTGTTTTGAACTCTTGAATCCAAGGACAAGTTAGTCCTTTAATCTTGAGCTTATGACAGTAAATTCTCCCGATTATTTGGCCATTTACTTGACTATCTAGACATTTGGATCTTGGATCCATTTTTATGCCAACGCACCATAAGGGCCCGGTCTGGTCCTGGGGAGAGCGCCCGAAAGTTAGTGAGCCCATGGGATGTTAATGACAGGGTGAGGCATACACCCGAAGTGCAGGACATGCTTGTTATGTCTAGAATAAACTCTTGTTACTTATTACCAGTTACTTGGGTACTTGAATTACAATGACGTCGCCCCCAAGGTTTTGATAAGTAACGTACTTGAATCCCGCTGAGCGTATAAGAGACGCTTGCCCTACTTGCTTGCTTGGCCAACTCTTGCTATTTCCTGTTGGAAACCATTGTATTTGCAATCATACATGACATGTTTGACCAAAGAGGTTAATATACTAGTGATCGATCTTCATGCTTATACTTGAGTTCTATCTTGTGGTAATTTTTGACTTGAAAACTCCTGTAACAAATTCTTGTAGACTCTTGTTCAATCTTGTATTTGATATCTTATTCGTTCTTACTTGATTTTCTTGACCTTGCAAGATCTGTTTATTACATTATATCGTCATTACTTCTTTTACTAGCATGCTACCGTCTTTTACATATTTAGCATGGCATGAAAAATGTAATTACTTGTTAATCACTTTAACCACTGCCTGATGATAGAGTATAATTCCTACTGAGCTTCTTGCTCACCCCTACTTCCAACCCTTTTCAGGTGCGCGAGTATTGGTACGTGCATGGGAATCGGATCGGTGTGATCGAGTGGTACCTGGACCCTAGAGTTGGAGTCTGTGTCCTTTCTATTTTCTTGAGTCTTGTTAGTTTAGTTCCTTCATTTTGTTATCTATTTCGAAGCTTTTATTGTAAGTGGTGTTGAATATATCTTTTTAAATTAATAAGAGCTCGTATTTTCTCAAATGTGTGTCTGGCCTCTTTGTATTTTATTGTGATTATTTATCTTCCGCTCTTGTTATCGTGACTTGTCTCCTGCCACGTTCCGAGCATCGCTTCCCGCTGCTATCGGTTCGGGGCGTGACACCCCGGACTGAGGTTTGTTGGGGTGAATGGGGGATCGTCAAACGGAATACTCCGAGATGACCCCCAATATTCGGAGTGGCCTAATGGCAGTCCGGTGTCCCATAGGCGAACACAGAAGCCCCGAGGACCAGCCTTCAAGGGTTCTAACAGTTCATGGGTTGTAGCTGTGTGAGAGCTCCGACGGGGCAGATGTTCGCCATGGGGTGGCCATGAATGTTCACCCTCAAATGGTTACTTCAAAGACCATGCTATAGAGGAGCAGGCTTTGAATCACCTTAGGTGAGTAGAAGATGGAGAGAAGAGAGAAAGCAGTAACTAAACAAACAGCCGTGCTTGCCAAAAGACTCTCTTTTTATTCATCCACCGAAAGGGGGAAAACAAAAATACAAGAACAGGGGGGATTACACCGTGATACGAGAGATCAAAAATCGAAAGGGAAGAAATACAGTAGGGGGAAGAGAGCAAAGACCCAAGTCCCTTCCCCAACTGGACTCCTCCTCTCTCACACCCTCTCCCTTTTTCTTCACCTTTAGGCGCCAGGGAACGAAGCACTTCTTCTTCTTCTGCTGGAGGAAGCCAGAATCTCCCAGTCCTCCTCTTCAATAGCCCACACTCTCTCTTCTCTCGTTGAACATGCAGAGTATATATAGCCGGCTGCCCTTTCTTTGCTCAGACGGAAGCAACTCCCGCCACTTACTTCGTCTGTAAGATGAGCAGGATTGAAAGGTTACGCTGGCATCCGGTGATTCATGCCGTACGTTGTCGTTCATTTGAGGACAGGACGTTTGCAGGTTTTCCGGTAGATCTTCTACTGCTTCTCCACCGTGGATCCATGCCTTTGCCATTGTTGCCTCTGCACTGTCGAACGGAGGCGGAGACACGACTTGATAGCATTGAATGCTATGCCCTTTCGAGTCTACGTCCGAAGCCGACAGGAGAACAGAGTATCGGAGTATGGAGGGGATGGAATTTGAGTTAAACCGGCGCGGTGTTGTGCGCGTCGGATTAAAAACATACAAATGGGTGCGCCGGTTTGCAGCCAAGAAGGGGGGCGCACCGGATTAAGGCCCCTTGGGGGGGCGCCGGTTTAAGGCTCCTTGGAGGGGCGCACCGGTTTAAGCGTCAAAGGGCTTCCTCTCAGCTTAGTGGTGATTTAGGCGAATGCTTGCCCTCCTGTGCTGCTTCAGTTGTAATGAACTGCCTCCGAGGTGCTTGATTTGAAGCCTCCAAACCCCGATTCAGGACTTTGAGTAATTTCCGGCGCATGCCGAACATGTGTTCAAATTCCTGAGTTTCTTTTGATTCGGCCTTCGACAATGCCGACTGGGGAGCCGGGGCCGTCTCTTCTGCCCGAGGGGCTTCTCATTGGGTGGCGGAGCATCGAGTATATACCTATTCGTCCTGCCTGGAGGAGGTGTGGGGTTTGTTTGGCCTATCCATCTTCGACTTGCTCTCAAGATGTCGAGACGTCTGTGCCGCCGAACCGTTCCTCTTCTTCTCTTCTTTTCGACATCCACAACCCACCATTAAACCAAATTCAAACATCCCCCTCCCTTACCCAAGGGTCACTTGCGCCCCCCTCTCTCTCTCACCCTCCACCCCTGGCCGCACCTCTCTCCCCCTCCACCTGCTAGCTACGACCCCAGCCACCTCCACCCCCACCCTCCTAGTCACAGCCCTCCTCCCCCATCCCCCTCACACTAGGGAAGGCCCCAACTCCATCTCCCATCATTTCCTCCCCCCTAATCCTTCCATTGTTCTTCCCTATCTCCCCTGCTACCCAGTCTGCAGCAGCAGCAGTGGACCTCCAAGTTGCGAAGCCTGCCCCAGAGCCATCACGCACCCTCAGGTGATGTACTATATATTGCTGGAATGTTCTTCGAAGCGGCTTCGTAGGCGAGGTGGTTTTATTAAATTTTGACATCGAAGCAGCCCGAGGGAGCCCATCTTGCCGGCCTGCGCAAGATACCTCCGGCAGACAACCTGAAGCTGAAGGAAAAGGCTCCAGCGACCAGCTCAGTGAAGCCCTTGGCACGATCATCGGAGGGGAATGACTTCTGCCAGTCCTCTTCTACCTCAAAGAAGAAGGAGGTCGTCCGGGCACCGGTAGACCACGTTCCAGATTTTCTCCTAAGGGTGCGCAGGTTCTGCTCCCTCCGGGATGGACCTGACACCTCATCACTGTTCGGGGCCCCGCCGTCTACTCCAACATCCGCCGGCATCACCGTGGATCTCCGTTCAAAGAGGGGTCGACCACAGATACAATGACTCCAGCCTCGCCTGATTTAGAGCTCGGGAACCTCCGTGGTGGCCTCGCCTTCCAACTGTAGCGACTCAGAAGCTACCAGATCCCGAGTCAAACAGCCATGTTCACGACTCTGCCCCCACCATCGATGCCAATGAGAAAATCCCCAAAAATTCTGACGTCCTCCTGGGTCAACTTAGGAGGTTTTGCCACTAGTTTCATCGCCAACGGAGTTTGGGGCAATCCGCAGCGGCGCCAACAGCGACTGTCTGTCCACTGTTCCAGCGAGTGGACAAAATCGACGATTTCCTTGCATTAGGTTTCTAGCTTAAGTTTCCCCACCCCACCTGGCCGACTTAAAGCCCCTCCTTATGGGAGGTAGTGTTTGTATGTAATTTTCAATCCCCCACTCCTAGTCAAACCCTCCTGCGTGAGGTGTAGTACATGTACTAGCAGGTCGGCGAGCCAAGCTATACCGACGCAGCGTACGGGGTACACCCATGCATCCCCGCTCGCCTCATCTCCGGTCGGGATCGGTGTCGTCACGCCAATGATGTGAGCTCCTGGTCTCATTCCTCTACTGTACATTATCTTTGCTTGTTTAGTATTGCTTCCAAGTGCCGTCGGATGGAGAGTGAGAGCTCGGCCCACATTGCCATCCACACGAGTGACCACCGCGGGTGAGTTGTGAGAGCAACCACTTAACACACGCCCCTAGCGTGTTGGCCGCCCTTGATTTGGGCATCCCTGGCCCTTAGGGGTCCATCCCAAGCTAGCCAACCCCCTGGAATCTCAAGGTCCATCGTCGGACCCTCATCCCCATCACCGGTCCACCTACGGACCCAGGTGTGCGCGTCATGAGTGAGTCTGCCGTTCGGTTCGTGCTTGCTTGCTAGGTCCAAGGGGTTGTTCGGTCTAGTTGCTACATTTCCTTAGGGTATTTAACATCAAATTGGTATCATAAGCAAGTTCACAACTTGTCTCTGTCAAGTTGGTCCTAGGGCGCATTTGCATTTTGAGTCACCCAGTGCATCAACCGTGCCCACTAGCATGGCTACCTCTCTTTGGTCATATCCATCCCACTCGGCCCTCCACAAGGGTCCGATCGACCACCTCTTGGACATAATCACATTTGAGGATCTCCTCTTTGGTGGATCATGCCCTAGTGCCCACCTAAAGTGGGACACTACCATGGAAAAAGACTTTGAGAGGACTATAGTCTATGGACATGCGAGAGTCCGCAAGGCCACGGGACAACATCGGGGTCAAGCAAAGAGTAAGTGGGAACATATAGTGGGCTTAAGGAGTGTTGGAAGGCAAGAGCCCATTTCTTCATGGGATGAGATGAAAGAGGAACTTAGAAAGATCTACACTCCCTGACATTCCCCTTCCTACTCGAGGGGCACTACCACTCCTCCATCCCCACCTGTCCAACCTAAGACCACCCTTAAGGCTCCATTTCTACCATTTCCAACCAAGCCCCTCTCAACCACCACCTATACACCCTACCACCTAACCCTCACCACCCCCAACTCTCTCCAAAACCAAGGGCGACCCACTTCCACCCCTCCACAACCGGCCGATCCAAAGGGCAAGAGACCCCTAACCGACCCGGTTCCCCCCAAGAGGGCCACCACTCCCCAACCCAAAGTCACTCACCCAACCATTCAAACCCAAGTGGACCCTGTGTCCACCCCTCCACCTAGGCCCATGACGGCTACCACCCCCTACCCAAATTCCCTCACCAAACCCATACCCCACAAGCCCCCTTGGTCCCCACCTCTCCACTGTCCCCTAAAAGGGGCACTCCCCCCAAGACCAACTAACCCAAGCCACCCCATCTCTCACTCCCTACCCCAAAATTCCCAAGTCCTAGGCCTCCACTACTACCCCTCCCTATCCTAACCCAAGTTTCCCATTACCCACCACCCCGAGTACATTATGCATCAACCATCATCACCCCTCCCCCAAAAGACCTTGCCATTCCCTTGGGAAAGGAGACCACAACCATCCACACGGGAGTAGATGCTAGTCCGGAACCCATCCCCACCCTTGAACACACCAATGGTGGGGGAGAGCCTCTAACCTTCCGCACTTCACATAGGCCGGACCTTCAAGAGCCGCAAACCTTCACACACGGCGTCATAACCATAGATGGGCCCCTACGCAAATGGCTTAAGGTAGACCCCATCCTCTATAGCTTGCACTCATACCCTCTACCCATGGAGCAACACCTCCCCCTGGTGCCCCTCTCCTATCGCACCATCATCCAATCATCCTACCAAGTGGAAACTTTAGGGGATCTCTGATGGGAATCTACATCGGGCACTAACTTTTATTTTTGTGTTTGTGTCCTTTTAGTTTGCATTTATATCCTTGGGAAGTAGGTTTGCAATTGTAAGGCTTTATAAGCCAATTTGTCATTCCTTAGGATTCTTTGGGTTTTTGTGCAAAAGTCCAGTAGGACCAGCAAGGGTCCCCCATCTCCTTTCCTATTGGTCCACCTAAGTCTTAGGGCCCATGTGGGGTCAGTCAAAGGTCCAAGGTGGGATTCTAGATGGTTTGACATTCAAAGGGGGACAAGTGTTACAAAATATCCAAGATGCCTCCCCTTAAGTCAAGGGGGTGCCCCCCCATTAAAATGACATTTTCTATTTTATATTTTTAGGCCAATTGACCACATGGGGGAACAAAATGCTACCCCTCCCCTCTCTCCCACGAATTCCAACCCCCTTCCTCCCCTTCTATATAAACCCATGTATAGTGTTTTGTAAGGTTTAATGAAGTGAAAAATTGGCATTTGCTCCAAGGAAGGGTGCGTCCCTCTCCCTCTCTCCCTGGTTCTTCTTCCTCCTCCATCCCTCTAGGGTGTGAAGCCTATTCTCCTTAGCCCCTCTGGATTTTACTTCAGCCACCGCCGCCATCGCACTACCATCGCGTCGCCGTCTTCATCGCCAGAATTCTGTCTACATCAGGATAGAGCCCTACTCCGTGATTTTTAGCTCTCCATCAAGAGCTCCGATCACAACCAAACTTCGAGGGTGAGTCATCCACGTCCACCCCAGCCTCCACAAAACAAATCTCGTCATTTACCTTTCGTTTTCTATTTTTCCATTTTCGTGTATTTCCACCTTCCAATTATGTCTTCTGTTCAGATCCTATCACAGCAACCCTGAGTTTCCCCTCTTTGACCCACTTCTTCTTATTTGTTTGAATCCCCAAATGTATTGGGAGTTCTATCCACCACCCCCATCATCCACGAATTTTCTTGTAATTTCTAAAGTCCTTTTTGTATTTTTAAAAATTACTGTCTTTTCCCAAATCTATTCTGTCCTATGCAGTTCAGATCCGACCCCCAGTCAATATAAAATCCCCAAACAATCGAAACCTCCACCAACTTTCTCATAAAAATTATCCCCGTCTTCTTTGTTTCCACCTCTACAACTTTCGTGAAGAGTCCAAGTTCCAGATCTGAGGTTTGTGGCACGTTCAATGCCAACTCTCAGGAAAACTTAGTTCTGTCCTGAGATTTCGGGTCTTGTCCAACAGTAGCTTGTAAAATCGGTCAAGGCCAGACTTTAGAAATTAAAAATTATTTCTCTAGTCCTAGATCGAAGCATTTTGAAATAGCTTTCCAATGATACCTCTTGTGCATCGATCCGACGTCAGGAGTGATCGCAGCAGAAGATCTCTCCGGGTCGCGCGCTGTAAAACAGTAACTTCAGATCCGTGGGCAGCACAGTCAACAAGTGAGATCGGAGCCGACTCGCCTCCCACGAGGCGAACCAGCGTACCGCCATCCCAGGGAGCGCCTCTCCAGGAGCCAACGTCACAGAGGTACCACTCCGTACTCACTCGGACCCGCCGATGAGCACGTGGGCCCCACGTTCGTGAATACGTGTGCCGCTAAAGCTACATCGAAAGCTGCCCGTCAACCCAAGTTCGGTCATCCAGGGCCCCATTTGTAGCCCGTTACCTCCCTGTGTGGAGTGGGCAGTAGAAATTATTTTTGTAATTATTGTGATAATTGTTTGACTGGGAGTTACTGTCTTGGTCGGGATCGTCTTCCCCACGCCCGGAGCGTGGAGGTAAACTCGCCTCCTCTCTCTTATCGCATTTTGCTCAATTTGTATATTTTTGAATGCTGCTGCGAGTGTTAGGTATCTAGCTCATATATTTTTATCACCGCTGTGAGAGAGAGTGAGTGACCCGTCCTATAACTAGATCCGAGTTAACGCGGAAAGGTCGATACCCGAGACTCACTGCCGATTTCTCAACCGCGCACGGTCCACGTCTTCACTCGCTTAGGGACGATCGCGAGCTAGAGTCCAAGGTCGCGCGTCTGTCCCGCATCAATTTGGTATCAGAGCATCGTTTGAGTCTACGGTGTTTAAAATAAAAAAAAAGAGTCGTTTAAGTCGAGTCTAAGTCTAAGTCGGTCTAAGTGTCACATTTGCATACCATTAATCGGTATATCAAAAGGTGTTGTCCGAACGTTAGGCTACGCCTATCGAGAAGGCCGCACACTTGCGCGAGTGATCTTCAGATCGATTAGCTCCGCCACATACCGAGTCTTGGTTTAAGTCTAAGGTCCTTAGTGTGCATTAGTTAGTGCATTCCAACCTTGCATAGTCGTGTCTAGTGTCTTGTCCAAGTGTCGGCATGTCTAGCATGTAGTTTTCCCCCAATCTCCAATGGACTCCCGGTCGCCCAGGCGAGATAACCGTTGGCACACCCATGGGTTGGACAACCATCCTCTCCACTTCCGTAGGCCCGAAGCCTCAGATTTTTATGGCTCCAATGACCCAGGTGACTACCTCAAGTGGGAGGCCACCATGGACACATACTTTGATTGTTATCCCATGTCCGAAGTCGGACAATTCTATTTTGCCAAGGAGAGACTCCTCCACGGGGCTGTCGAAAAGTGGAGAGACATCGAAGGCTTGAGAGAGGTTAGGAGGCAATGGCCCATCGAATCATGGTGGGATATGAAGAGAGCGCTTAGGAGGGTCTACCTTCCCTGCCCACCTACCTCCAACCACGGGGGTCATACCACTAGCCAACCCCACCAACTCACCAACAATCTAGTGGGCCACACTTCCAACCAACCCCGCCCCTTCACCTCCATCCAAGTCCACCAAAGCAACCCCAATCAAGAGGCCCTCCCAATCGCCTCCAACCAAGTGGAAGCCCCACTTATAGTCGAGTCTAGGTCCGCATCCGGGCTGAGAGATGAGGAGCGAGTCTACACCGAGGCCCCTACCCCAACCCGCACCTTTGATGAAATCGAGAAAATGTTTTCGGATTGGTTGGAAAGGACACGTGCCTCTTCACCACCCATGAGTGCTCCATTGCCACCCTCTACTTCCGAACTTTATTCGGGACCATCTTGTTTGCAGCCACTAAAGCCCGAGCCACCCGTGTTTCTAACGAGTACGCTTTTCATAGCCGAGCCGCTTCTTAGCTGGCTCAAGGATGGCTTGGTCCCGCCTTCATATCCATTCATGGACCCCACCTTACCATTAGTGCTGGTCAACTCATTTCACACTACATTCCGGTCTAGTCACCATGTTGATACCTTGGATGATCTTGTTATGGGATTAGATTCACAATGGAAGTTGACGCACCTATTGGCCCGAATCTTCGACCAGCCCACTAGTCTTAGCTTCACCCATCCGGCTTTAGGGTCCATTATCTCCGTGTGCACTGTGGGTTGTGTCACCACAGAGGTTCTCTTATTCCTCCCCATGCCGGCCGAGCCCGACTTCATACCCTTTTCCCCGAGGGAGGAATCATACTTCCTACATATGATCATCATCCCATCTACCACAATGTATGAAGGTGACCATACACACCTTCAAGACTTCCATACAATGGACCGTGACTTGTGGGAACCCACCACATGGGGTCAAACTTTCTTTGACCCTTTTGACCCCTTCACTAGTGAATCTCTCGAGCTATCATATTCACTCCACTTCATCCAAGGAGTTCACTATCATACCCCTACCCCTCGGTCTAGTTGGCGTGCCTTAACTACGTCTAAGGGTGATGACGAAGGAAGTTTTGGATCTCCTAGCCCTTCCCCACCCAATTCCCATAGGTCGCCAATGCATGAGTGGTGCATATTAGGATGTATAGGATTCCATTTCGTCAACCATCGAGTGCATCTAGTGTATGCATGGCACATATTCGGGTGTCTCGATCCACCATCGCCTATGCGTAGGTCAGACTAACATTAGGTTTGTTTAGGGTCTTTGTGAGTCTTTGTTTCATTTTTCTATCGTGTGTTTGTGCATACATCGAGTCAAGTCAGTTTGTATGCTCGCGTTGTTAGTCCCTTTCGAGTACGAGACTTGTCGGACTTTGGGATCGGTTCTACTTCACATATCGGATCTAGTCACATAAGGGACAAGCGGAGATTCCTAGTGAGTCTTCGAGCGGCCTTCCCTCCTTTGAGAGTGACCCCACCCCAGAGTGTCCACCTCTAGCCTCATTCCCCAGCAGCCTGTGCATATCGAATCTATATGGGATGAGCAGGTGTCGATTACTTAGAGTGGAGCGTACTCCGCGGTTCCGGGTACGATGACGGATCTGCCGGCGTCACGAGCAGCAGCACCCCTTACTCGACGGGGTCGAGTTCTTCCCTCCCGGGGAGAATTGATGGGAATCTACACCGGGCAATAACTTTTTTTTTGTATTTGTGTCCTTTTAGTTTGCATTTATATCCTTGGGAAGTAGGTTTACAATTGTAAGGCTTTATAAGCCAATTTGTCATTCCTTAGGATTCTTTGGGTTTTTGTGCAAAAGTCTAGTAGGACCAGCAAGGCGCCCCCATCTCCTTTCCTATTGGTCCACCTAAATCTCAGGGCCCATGTGGGGTCAGTCAAAGGTCCAAGGTGGGCTTCTAGATGGTTTGACATTCAAAGGGGGACAAGTGTTACAAAATGTCCAAGATGCCTCCCCTTAAGTCAAGGGGGTGCCCTCCCATTAAAATGACATTTTCTATTTTATATTTTTAGGCCAATTGACCACATGGGGGAACAAAAAGCTACCCCTCCACTCTCTCCCACAAATTCCAACCCCCTCCCCCTTCCTCCCCTTCTATATAATCCCATGTATAGTGTTTTGTAAGGTTTAATGAAGTGAAAAATTTGCATTTGCTCCAAGGAAGGGTGCGCCCCTCTCCCTCTCTCCCTGGTTCTTCTTCCTCCTCCAGCCCTCTAGGTTGTGAAGCCCATTCTCATTAGCCCCTCTGGATTCTACTTCTGCCGCCGCCGCTACCATTACACCGCCATCGTGTCGTCGTCTTCATCGCCGGAATTCTATCTACATCAGGATAGAGCCCTACTACGTGATGTTTAGCTCTCCATCAAGAGCTCCGATCACAACCAAACTTGGAGGGTGAGTCATTCACGTCCACCCCAACCTCCACAAAAAACATCCCATCATTTACCTTTCGTTTGCTATTTTTCCATTTTCATGTCTTTCTACCTTCCAATTCTATCTTCTGTTCAGATCCGATCACAACAACCCTGAGTTTCCCCTCTTCGACCCAATTCTTCTTATTTGTTTGAATCCTCAAAATTATTGGGAGTTCTATACACCACCCCCATCATACACGAATCTTTTGTAATTTCTAAAGTCCTTTTTATATTTTTAAAAATTGCTATCTTTTCCCAAATCTGTTTTGTCCTGTGCAGTTCAGATCCGACCCCCAAATAGTATAAAATTCCCAACAAATCGAAACCTCCACCAAATCTCTCATAAAAATTATCCCCGTCTTCCTTGTTTCAATCTCTACAATTTTTGTGAAGAGTTCAATTTCCAGATCTGAGGTTTGAGGCACGGCCAACGCCAACTGTCAGGAAAACTTAGTTTTGTCCTGAGATTTCGGGTCCCGTCCAACAGTAGCTTGTAAAATCGGTCAAGGCTGATAGGATGCAAGGCATGGATACAGAGGGGGGGGGGGTGAATGTATCATGCTCCAAATGTCGCCCAATTAAAACTCTAATGCTCAAGTATGCGGAATTAAGAGCAGTTGATGAAATGTGCTGAAAATACTTAGAAGGAACTCAGCAAGACAACACAAATCTCTTAGCCCTCACACGCTCCTAAGCAAGTATCTAAAGAGCACAGCAGAGAAAATAACATATAAGGAAAAACAAACCACAAGGGAACACCAAGATTTTTTAGGTGGTTCGGTCCAAAGACCTACGTCCACCCCTCACTCCAAACCGGAGTGAGGCTTCCACTAGCTAGGCTAGAAACTGCAGACTCAGTCTGTAACAAATTGCTGCCACACAGCTTGACTAGGGGAACAACCTCCCCTCTTCCTCCCAACCATTTGGAAACCAGAGACACAAGTCTCTCTTCCTCCAGACTAGGAGGGAACACCTAGTCTTGCAACCCACAAGACCAGAACCGGAGGACCAATCCTCCCTTCCTCCAAACCGGAGGGGAACCTAGAGACCTAAGTCTCTCTTCCTCTGAAACCCAGAGGGAAGCACAGGTGACACCAAGTCACCTGCAAACTAGAGGTCTCGGACCTCTCTTCCTCCCAACCGGAGGGAACCCAACCTCACACTAGAGAATCGGAAGAACACCTGGTGAATGGTTAAAAGGAAAAAAAAAACGCAGCAACAGAAAGCTAGAAAAATAAAATCAAACTGTGGCTCTCACAGGAGCTGGCTGGCCTGGATTTGATCCACGGTCCAGCAGAAATTGATCTTCAGTTGAAGCTTCCTTTGCTCTAGCTCCCTCTTCTTCTCACTCTTCTTTTTCTTCTCTTTCGCAGGCTTTGTCTCTGTCTCTTCTTTCTTCTTCTTCTTTCTTCTTCTTCTGCTCACTACCTTTCTGCAGCTCTATCTTCTATCTCGATCACACTCTTCCTCTTTCTTATCTGATCCCTTATCCTACTTCTCCAGATGGAGGCGACTATGTATTTATAGCTGCAGCAATTAGGGCGTTATCCTCAGATCACGTGCCAGGTGCCAACCTCGGATCACGTGCACTTCAAGGCTTTACGAACAGTACCTGTCACACAGAGATAAGAAGATATCAGTTGGATGTATATACTTGGTTCAGGCTGTTAACAAAGTGTGTACAGGCAAGATGCAGCTTGAGTGTATAGACTTGAAGGTTAACTGAGTGTACAGACTTCGTGTGAAGGATAGAGTGTATAGGGTTGAAGGCCTAACAATCGAGTGTATAGGGTTGAAGGCCTAACAATCGAGTGTATAGACTTGAAGGTGATATCGAGTGTATAGGGTTGAAGGTTAACTGAGTGTATACAGTCTTCACAGAAGGATGTTCAGACTTTAACTTTTGAAGAGTATATACTCTGCTGAAGAACGTTCAGTTGATGTACAAGCCACAGGCTGTATAGACTTCATACAAGACACATGATGTATAGACTTCGATGCAAAGGCTTAACAACGAGTGTGTAGACTTGAAAGCTTGGAAGGATGTATACACTTCGTCTTTGAAGGGGATGCACATATGCTGAAGTGTGTATAGACTTGCTGATCAAAGGAACATAATGTATAGACTTGGTTGAAGACAATGCAATGTATGGACTTTGATGAACATATGCAATGTATGGACTTTAATGAAACGACCCAACCGATGTATAGACTTAGAAACAGCAATGAAACAAGTGTGTACAATTTGAGAGAGTGTATAGACTTAACGAACTTGAGACACTGTACAGACTATGATGCACAAGCAATGTATAGACTTCGTGATGCCAACAGACAATGACTGTGCAGACTTGTTTTGAACAATGCACGCTGTATAGACTTGCAATGCAAAGGCAGATGTATAGACTTGGTAGTCTGGGGTGTCGACCCATCAAAGAAAGGGGTCGACCCATGATGCATGGATGTATGGACTTGAAGATTTGAAGCCCCACAATGTTTAGACTTTAAGATGCATACTCCAAGGCTGTACATACTGGAAGAGACGATGCACTATAGGCTGCCAGACTCTGTACAGACTTGCAGCTTGAGACGCTTACAGAGACGGACCACTGTATAGACTTCATGTCCAAGTGAGACAGTGGTTGTACAGACTTGGGAGGCTTGACACAGTGATGTACAGACATTGTGATGTATAGACTTAGGAGCATTTGCCAAGGCTGTACAGACTTCAGGCTTAACGTGTGTGCTGTGAGCAATGTATAGACTTGGTGAGCTACAAAGCACAATGTGTAGACTTGAAAAGGGAAAGGGATGTACAGACTTGAGCAATGCAAAGGCAATCGATGTATAGACTTCATGATGAGTAGACATGCCAAAACAACTGAACCGTGTACAGACTTGAACAAGCAAAGTCTGTATAGACTTGAAGATTCACCATGTATAGACTTTGGTAAGAGACTGGCTGTATAGACTTCAACACAGCTGCGATGTACAGGCTTTGACAAAGCAACGTTGTACATACTTGATGAAGCTTCAGATGAATGAATGTATAGACTTCCCAAACGAATGTACAGACTTGAGTGCCTGAAGCAGTGCTCTGTACAGACTCGCCACCGACCAATGTATAGACTTGAAGAAGCTAAGTGAACAATGTATAGGCTTTGAACTCTGTACAGACTTGAAGACCCTGAGCCAATGTATAGACTTTGCCTTAAAAACGAATGTATAGACTTTGAAACAGAAGTCAGGCAAGCGATGTGTAGACTTGGCCAGAACGTAGGGAAAGGCGCCAATGTGTAGACTTGATCATCCAACAATGTATAGACTTTGTTTCGAGCAACGTAGGTAAAAGAGACGATGTATAGACTTTGCACAGGAATGCCTGAAGCGATGTACAGACTTGGTGAGCGCCAAGCAATGTACAGACTTGGAGAATGGCTTGAGACACAAGGACGCTGCTCGCTGTACAGACTTGAGGTTTCAACATAAGGATGTACAGACTTGGAAGGCTTTGAAGGCGATGTACTGACTCTACCAATGTGTAGACTTTGCCTAAATGCAGTGTGTAGACATGGAGACATGATGCATGAACAGAATGGCGTTGTATAGACTTGCCGATCTGGGGGGTCGACCCATCAGGAAGGGGGGTCGACCCAGTTCTGTCGAGATAATGCTGAAAGGTGTACAGACTAACATCAAACAATTCAGATAAAATGCAATTATGAAATGCATCAACAACTATGAAATGCACCAATGCACACACCACACAGCCTCAGCCTGTTCGTTGGTTATGTCATTCAGATAAGATGTTCAATGAAACAAACAAATGTAACTCAAACAGATTTATAGCAGATTCAAACAGATGATGACTTATAGTGTTTGCTATCATCAAAATCACAGGGACACAACAATCTCCCCCTTTTTGATGATGGCAACACTATGAGTTATATTGACTTGATCAAATTATTTCTCCCCCTTTGACTTCAGCAAAAAGACATGAATTGAAGAAGGAGGAATAATACTAAATAATATGAGTGAATTAAGAACTCCCCCTTTGACTAAGCTCCCCCTTATCAGAAATGATTTGATGGATGAAACCAAATGAGATGTCGGGAGAATATCAATAAAAGCACAGGGACACTCAAAACTGCTAACTAGATCTCCCTCTTTCTGAAAAACACTCATCATGACATGGAAGCTCCCCCTGATTAGATGGAGTGAAAGAGGTGATGAGGATCTATCAACAAAACACATGGGTATCCAAGAATTACCACAAACTGTAATCACATTGAATAAGTGAGGAAGACAAGTTTTCATTAGCACACTGCAAGGATGAACTCTGGTTATCCAAAGACTGCAAGTACACAGGTTAAACTGAGAGAAGTGCCTCTCATATATGACAACCAGTCTGAATCAAAGCACAGTGATAAAGGGCCATATGATGAGCAGATTCAACAATTAGTGATAATTGAGATATTGAACTTTTCAGCAAGATACCAACTTCATAAAGCATAATTTTCAGTTCTAGATTCCTCCATTATAGAAGCTTATGAAACCTTGATTGTCAGATGTGGTTTAAGAATGATGTAAACCGAAATTTTTCAAAGAGAAATTGTACTCATATCTAAACCAACTCTTAATAAAAAAAAACTACAAGCTCATATAAGATTCTAGTTCAACCAACTTCCATCTTACTTAGTTTACTTTCCGTGACAGCTTTAAGAGAAACATAAGTGAATGCACCTGAATTTTAATTGTTCTTTCAGAAATTGATTTACACATATTCAAAAAAAATTTAATGAACAATGTTGGTTTATCAGCACCTTTTGACGTGGGGAGACACCTTGATCAGAGGTCAGAATCCCCAGTTACTCAGTGTGACAACCGTATTGCTTCTTCCATTTTAGAGAACAGAGGTAGCATTAAAAGTATCTTTGGCATGAGGATACACCTTGATCAGAGGCCAGAATCCCCAGTTACTCAATACAACTATGCCATTGCTCTGCCATATTTTCACAATAATTTTCAATCATCTCTTTAAGCAGAGTTGTCCATGGTACTTCATGACACTATCCTTTGGACATGTTTCTCAGTAACCACAGTCATTGCTCTGTCCATACTTTTACTCAAAATGGATTCAGAACAAATTAGATGTTTAGGAATAACTACATACACTATATATCTCAGTCATCGTAGACATGGATATTAACTTTTTAGATTTCAGAAAGTCTTACATGAATTTACATGAAGCAGATAGTTAAAGTTTATTAAGAGGTTGAAACAGATATTTTCAAGTTCCTTGTGACCAAACAAGAGTACATAAGACTTAAACCAATTCCAGTTAAGAAATGTTCTTAAGCATGATAATGGAAGGTTCCTCATTAAAGATGTTTTAACTTTTATGAAGTAGTATACAGGCTGAAAGTTTACTTCATATCTCAGCTCAGAAAATCAAGTGAGAATATTCAACAGACAGCATGGATTTTGAAAAAAATGTAGCAAAGGAGCTGCTCTTGAGCATTGAAGTTCAAAGTTGACAGAATAGAGGTGAAGCTCTCCTTCAGCAGATTTAGGAGAGGCAGACAGATACCAATAAGGTATAAATTCAGACTATGAACAACTTCAGAAGCAGTCAAGAAATATCATTTGATACCACTTTGATGATGGAATCACTAACTCTACAAATATGACTAGATGAGTCAAATAGATGGACAGAAAGAGTTCAGACAAAGACACTACTGAACGGATTAAGCATGCTCCCCCTATCTATGTGCAGTGAGACACTTCCTTCCCCCCTTTTTTTTTGATTTTTCAAAAAGTGATATGCTATGCAATGACTCCCTTACCTAAAAAACACTGAATCATCCTATGTGTCATGAAGATAATGCAGATGATGAATGACTATGCAGGAACAGATTTAACATGCTATGTAGTAAATCTAAAAATAGTTGTGTGATTTCAAGAGTACGAATAATGCTCCCCCTAAATGTATGCATTCAATATATCTTTTTGGCATTTTCAATGTAATGAAATGCAATGCAATTAACTACATGTATGCACGGGCATGAAGTAAAATATTCACATGAAGATGCAGACATTCTCTGATATGCAAATTTGACCCTTGGTACTTGACGGAGAACTTGGTCTAAAAGACCATCTCACACAAAGTAAGAACCTCCAGACAGATTTCCTCTACCGTTTAGTAGCTTACCATTTGATATACCAAAGTGGTCATGCATGACAATGCAATACCAACAGTCCTATATGCATCAGATTTTCAATGATTGTATGTCAAGTGCATGATTATGCAATACTCATATATGCACTCAGCTCGAAGTACAAACAAGAAAGCCCACAAAGCTCAATGCAAGAGTCAAACCAAATAAAAAGTATGTATGCATGAAACTATGACTTATCAACTTAACCATAAATTTATTTGAACAGATGTGAGGAATTTACCTGAATGGGGTTTTATCAACTTGGGTGCCTTGGTTTATTCCCCCCCCCCCTTTTTTTTTATTCTTCAGCTTCCAAGGCACACCTGCAAGTTAGCACACTATTTTGCATGGGCAGGTACCCAAACAGTCTTGGGCCCTGCATGGTTAATAGTGACATCTTTGGCAGGTGTTCTAAACAACCTCTTAGCATGTAGGTCATCAGATCTCATCAAATAGCAATTATTCATTGAATGACCTAATGTACCACAATAATAGCAAGATGGAGCAGATTTCAGATTTGATTTATGCATATTTTTATTAGCATGAATTCTATGTGCATATGCATGAAAATTTTTGTTAACAGAATTAAAATTCTGTTTACCAAAATAAGCCAGCCAATAGTCAGCAGCTCTATGGCATGGCTTCCCACATTCAAAACATGTAAGTGTTTTCCTTTCAAACACAAATCCATTTCTACCAGAAATGTTTCTATTGACTGGGAATTTACCAGATTTATTGTCAAACTTCCTTCCCTGAGCATGCCAACATTGGGCTGCAGTGTGGCCCATCTTGCCACAGTGAAGACATGAGTTAGAATTTCTTCCACCAGCCCTCAGCCAGCATTCGGATCTCTTATGACCCAATTTTCCACAATTGAAGCATGTCATATGCTGGTTTATTGAATCAAATTTGTTCTTGTTAACAGCATGACTGTTTGCATGAAATTTAGCATGATATGAATGTGATTTTTCCTTATCACTTGCAAACCAGCACTGTGCAATTGTGTGTCCTAATTTATCATAGTGGAAACATTCAATTTTCTTTTTCTGAATTGAAGGATTTCTATCATGAAGTTTCCTAGCAGTCATATCATCCTTCTCCATCAATTTACATTCATGCATCAGATGACCAAATTTATGACAATAATGGCATGACATTATCTTTTTAGATGCATGTGAATGTGTGTGAGAACTGTGATCAACATGCCCTAGTGAACCCTTTTTATTTATTTTCTGTTTTCTAATCTTTTTCTGATTTTTGTTCTGTTTTTCAATTTTCTGAACAATGGGTTGTTTATCTTTTGAAGTGGTGGCTACATTTGAAGCTTTTACAAAAGATGTCATCAACTTGCTCTGAAATTCTTTCTTGTTAGCATTATGGTAGCCCAGCCCTTCCTTCCTAGTGTTGATTTTTACACCTAGTAGCTTGTCTAGGTTTTTCTGCCCACTTACGAATTTTGACAAAGAATTGTTCAGATCATTTATTTCAGATTGAAGAGAGAGACATGATGTTCATAGTTGACTATATCTTCTTCACAGACCATAATTTGTTGATGCATCACATCATTCAAAGTTTTAAGGGTATCAATTTCTGATTTCAGTTTGAGCTCATTTTGATTTTCATCAACAGATTTTCCTTTTTCAAATGTCAGCAATCTCTCTGACATTGTGGAGTTCCACTGTTTTAGTTTCTCAATTTCCTCCTTTAGACTAGTGTTCTCCTGCTCACGTTTATCATTATCAAACAAAACATCAGTTAGGAAACTTGGATATTCTGATTTACAGTTTTCAAAGTTTTCCTGAAACTTTAAGTTCGCAACACTAACAGCCTTGAACTCTTCATTGATCAATATGTTTTCATTCTCAAGACTGATTAGTTTTTGTTCAGATTCCTGACATTGTTTTCTGAGTTTAGTGTTTTCAGATTTAACATGATCAAGTTCTGATTGGATTCCATCTAGTTTCGACACTTGTCTTCTGAGTATTTCATTTTTAGTTTTCAGAATTTCAGGATTTTCAAGATTTTCAGTTCCAGAAATAGGATCCCCTAGACTTGTTAACTTCTTTATCAGACTTTTATTCTTCTTCCTCAATTTTTCATGGGAGTGTAACAGATTAGCATAGGCATCTTCCCAGTCATCTAAAGTGTAACTATCGAAAGGATTGATTACCTCTTCAGCATCTTCAAATTCATCTTGATCAGTGCTATGGTCGCTCTTATCAGCCATCATGCAGCTGTCCTCATTCATCCTCTGAGCTAGCTTCAGCTGATCCAGAATGTCCTTAGCGGACCTGTAGTCATAAAAATAAGAATGTAGAGCCTTGTCAGTAGCTTCTTTCATTAATTTCAAAACTTTCTGATTCTCTCCATTTCTTGATCTGTCACTTTTAGTCCATTTGGACTCTTCCTGTGGCAGTCTATGAGGACCATGTGAAATTAACTTCGACAGATCCTGATCCATTAAATTCACATAGTTATGTAGACTGCTAACCCATGAGTTAAAGTTAGAGCCATTGAAAATCGGTGGAGAACCCATTGATTAAATCGGCAAGCAGATTAATGCAGCAGAGAGTAAATTCAGAAATGCACCAAAGACAACAGGATCCTCTGCAGATCATTGGATCTGTTCAGTCAGAGACCTAGCTCTGATACCAATTGATAGGATGCAAGGCCTGGATACAGAGGGGGGGGGGTGAATGTATCCTGCTCCAAATGTCACCCAATTAAAACTCTAATGCTCAAGTATGCGGAATTAAGAGCAGTTGATGAAATGTGCTAAAATACTTAGAAGGAACTCAGCAAGACAACACAAATCTCTTAGCCCTCACACGCTCCTAAGCAAGCATCTAAGGAGCGCAGCAGAGAAAATAACATATAAGGAAAAACAAACCACAAGTGAACACCAAGATTTTTTAGGTGGTTCGGTCCAAAGACCTACATCCACCCCTCACTCCAAATCGGAGTGAGGCTTCCACTAGCTAGGCTAGAAACTGCAGACTCAGTCTGCAACAAATTGCTGCCACACAGCTTGACCAGGGGAACAACCTCCCCTCTTCCTCCCAACCGGAGGGACACCCCAAGTGACTCCCAGTCACTTGGAAACCAGAGATGCAAGTCTCTCTTCCTCCAGACCAGGAGGGAACACCTAGTCTTGCAACCCACAAGACCAGAACCGGAGGACCAATCTCCCTTCCTCCAAACCAGAGGGGAACCTAGAGACCTAAGTCTCTCTTCCTCTGAAACCCAGAGGGAAGCACAGGTGACACCAAGTCACCTGCAAACTAGAGGTCTCGGACCTCTCTTCCTCCCAACCGGAGGGAACCCGACCTCACACTAGAGAATCGGAAGAACAACTAGTGAATGGTTAAAAGGAAAAATAAAAACGCAGCAACAGAAAGTTGGAAAAATAAAATCAAACTATGGCTCTCGCAGGAGCTGGCTGGCCTGGATTTGATCCACGGTCCAGCAGAAACTGATCTTCAGTTGAAGCTTCCTTTGCTCTAGCTCCCACTTCTTCTCACTCTTCTTTTTCTTCTCTTTCACAGGCTTTCTCTCTGTCTCTTCTTTCTTCTTCTTCTTTCTTCTTCTTCTGCTCACTGCCTTTCTGCAGCTCTATCTTCTATCTCGATCACTCTCTTCCTCTTTCTTATCTGATCTCTTATCCTACTTCTCCAGATGGAGGCGACTGTGTATTTATAGCTGCAGCAATTAGGGCGTTATCCTCAGATCACGTGCCAGGTGCCAACCTCGGATCACGTGCACTTCAAGGCTTTATGAAGAGTGCCTGTCACACAGACATAAGAAGATATCAGTTGGATGTATATACTTGGTTCAGGCTGTTAACAAAGTGTGTACAGGCAAGATGCAGCTTGAGTGTATAGACTTGAAGGTTAACTGAGTGTACAGACTTCGTGTGAAGGATAGAGTGTATAGGCTTGAACACTTAACAATCGAGTGTATAGGGTTGAAGGCCTAACAATCGAGTGTATAGGGTTGAAGGCCTAACATTCGAGTGTATAGACTTGAAGGTGATATCGAGTGTATAGGGTTGAAGGTTAACTGAGTGTATATAGTCTTCACAGAAGGATGTTCAGACTTTAACTTCTGAAGAGTATATACTCTGCTGAAGAACGTTTAGTTGATGTACAAGCCACAGGCTGTATAGACTTCATACAAGACACATGCTGTATAGACTTCGATGCAAAGGCTTAACAACGAGTGTGTAGACTTGAAAGCTTGGAAGGATGTATACACTTCGTCTTTGAAGGGGATGAACATATGTTGAAGTGTGTATAGACTTGCTGATCAAAGGAACAGAATGTATAGACTTGGTTGAAGACAATGCAATGTATGGACTTTGATGAACATATGCATTGTATGGACTTAACGACCCAACCGATGTATAGACTTAGAAACAACAATGAAGTAAGTGTGTACAATGTGAGAGAGTGTATAGACTTAACGAACTTGAGACACTGTACAGACTATGATGCACAAGCAATGTATAGACTTCGTGATGCCAACAGACAATGATTGTGCAGACTTGTTTTGAACAATGCACGCTGTATAGACTTGCAATGCAAAGGCAGATGTATAGACTTGGTAGTCTGGGGGGTCGACCCATCAAAGAAAGGGGTCGACCCATGATGCATGGATGTATGGACTTGAAGATTCGAAGCCCAATAATGTTTAGACTTTAAGATGCATACGCCAAGGCTGTACATACTGGAAGAGACGATGCACTGTAGGCTGCCAGACTCTGTACAGACTTGCAGCTTGAGACGCTTATAGAGATGGACCACGGTATAGACTTCATGTCCAAGTGAGACAGTGGTTGTATAGACTTGGGAGGCTTGACATAGTGATGTACAGACATTGTGGTGTATAGACTTAGGAGCATTTTCCAAGGCTGTACAGACTTCAGGCTTAACGTGTGTGCTGTGAGCAATGTATAGACTTGGTGAGCTACAAAGCACAATGTGTAGACTTGAAAAGGGAAAGGGTTGTACAGACTTGAGCAATGCAAAGGCAATCGGATGTATAGACTTCATGATGAGTAGACATGCCAAAACAACTGAACCGTGTATAGACTTGAACAAGCAAAGTCTGTATAGACTTGAAGATTCACGATGTATAGACTTTGGCAAGAGACTGGCTGTACAGACTTCAACACAGCTGCGATGTACAGGCTTTGACAAAGCAACGTTGTACAGACTTGATGAAGCTTAAGATGAATGAATTTATAGACTTCCCAAACAAATGTACAGACTTCAGAAGATGAAGACTCTGTATAGACTTGAGTGCCTGAAGCAGTGCTCTGTACAGACTCGCCACCGACCAATGTATAGACTTGAAGAAGCTGAGTGAACAATGTATAGGCTTTGAACTCTGTACAGACTTGAAGACCCTGAGCCAATGTATAGACTTTGCCTTAAAAATGAATGTATAGACTTTGAAACAAAAGTCAGGCAAGCGATGTGTAGACTTGGCCAGAACGTAGGGAAATGCGCCAATGTGCAGACTTGATCATCCAGCAATGTATAGACTTTGTTTCGAGCAACGTAGGTAAAAGAGACGATGTATAGACTTTGCACAGGGTTGCCTGAAGCGATGTACAGACTTGGTGAGCGCCAAGCAATGTACAGACTTGGAGAATGGCTTGAGACACAAGGACGCTGCTCATTATACAGACTTGAGGTTTCAACATAAGGATGTACAGACTTGGAAGGCTTTGAAGGCGATGTACTGACTCTACCAATGTGCAGACTTTGCCTAAATGCAGTGTGTAGACATGGAGATATGATGCATGAACAGAATGGCGTTGTATAGACTTGCCGATCTGGGGGGTCGACCAATCAGGAAGGGGGGTCGACCCACTTCTGTCCAGACAATGCTAAAAGGTGTACAGACTAACATCAAACAATTCAGATAAAATGCAATTATGAAATGCATCAACAACTATGAAATGCACCAATGCACACACCACACAGCCTCAGCCTGTTCGTTGGTTATGTCATTTAGATAAGATGTTCAATGAAGCAAACAAATGTAACTCAAACAGATTTATAGCAGATTCAAACAGATGATGACTTATAGTGTTTGCTATCATCAAAATCACAGGGACACAACAAAGGCCAGATCTGAGAAATTTAAAATTATATCTCTAGCCCTAGATCGAACCATTTTGAAATAGCTTTTCAACAATACCTCTTGTGCATCGATCCGACGTCGGGAGTGAACGCAGCAGAAGATCTCACCGAGTCGCGCGCTGTAAAATAGCAACTTCAGATCCGTGGGCAGCACAGTCAACAAGTGAGATCGGAGCCGACTCGCCTCCCACGAGGTGAACCAGCGTACCGCTGTCCCAGGGAGCACCTGTCTAGGAGCCAACGTCACAGCGGTACCACTCCGAGCTCACTCGGACCCGCCGATGAGTACGTGGGCCCCACGTTCGTGAATACGTATGCCGCTAAAGCTACATCGAAAGCTGCCCGTCAACCCAAGTTCGGTCCTCCCGGGCCCCATTTGTAGCCTGTTACCTCCCTGCGTGGAGTGGGCAGTAGAAATTATTTCTGTAATTATTGTGATAATTGTTTAACCGGGAGTTACTATCTTGGCCGGGATCATTTTCCCCACGCCGAGAGCGTGGAGGTAAACTCGCCACCTCTCTCTTATCGCATTTTGCTCAATTCGTATATTTTTGAATGTCGCTACGAGTGTTAGGTATCTAGCTCATATATTTTTATCACCGCTGCGAGAGAGAGTGAGTGACCCATCCCGTGACTCGATCCGAGTTAATGCAGAAAGGCCGATACCCGAGACTCCCTGTCGGTTTCTCAACCGCGCAGGGTCCACGTCTTCCCTCGCTTAGGGACGATCACGAGCTAGAGTCCCAGGTTGCACGTCCGTCCCGCATCAATCTCCTTACGGGCCTAGCTTGGCAAATGGAGTTGACTGGCATGTTGACTACAGTGGCCGACCGACCTAGGAGCCTTGACCTACTACACTTATGTGTCGGGTCTATCACCTCAATGTGCACCATTGGTTGCTACACTAGCGACCTTCTTCTATTCCTCCCCACACCCGATGAGCCCAACCTTACCCTTGAATTGGAGTCCCTTATCTTGATAGGATGCGGTATACGATCTAGAGGGGGGTGAATAGATCAGCCACCCAATTAAAACCAACAACAATAGCTCCAAGTGCGGAATTAAAACAAGCTATTATCAGATGATAGACAGATGAACAATACTATCGATGAACGCCGACCCAACAGATCTAACTCAAGACGGTCCTAAACATCCATCTACTACTGATCGAAGAAATGACCTGGATGCACACAGTCTGCAAAGCAATCACACAGAAGTCAGAGATTTTTAAGGTGGTTCGATCTCAAACCCGAGATCTACGTCCACCCCACACTCCAAACCGGAATGTGGCTTCCACTGCTGATACGCAGCTTCGCTGATCCACAGCTTTGGGGTCAAAACCCTACAGACAGCTGGGCATTACAGCTTATGCCGTCTAGAGGAATCCTCCACTGCAAACCGCTGTGGACTTACAGCTTTACCCGACCAGAGGAATCCACCTCTACAAATAGCTGAGCTTCACAGCTTGCTCCGTTGACACACAGCTTGGAAATGGGTTTCTAAAACGAAGATGAAAAAACAAAGCGAAGAAACGACAGAACCCACAAGGGGAATGTAGCTCAACACTGAGCAATTTCAGCTCCGCTTCTAAACCAGGAAACTGAAGAACAAACACTTTCAGTATTCTTTCAAACACTTCTCTCTTGACTCTTTCCTTCTCTTCTCTTTTCTCTGGATCGTGCAAGCTCTCTCTGCTTCTACTTTTTCGAAGTATGTTCGCAATTACGATCACCCTGCTCCTGAGGAAGAAACTTCTTATTTATAGATCAATAAAAGGATAGGGCGTGTGGTCATCACGATTCCTGCCCAAATATCTAGGTCACGTGTCAGCATCATAGCATCGTTGCTTTCTACGTGTCACGATCCTGGCACTTTCTTCAATCTTGGATCTCGTGCCCTTATTAGTCTTTCCAAAAAGGTACCTGTCAGGGCATCAGATATGGATCATATTCTGACAATTATACGATATAAAGAGAGGAGATTGCACAGAGGAAAGGTTTTGATGCACGTACTCAATTGTGGTGGTCACATACACATGCTCAGACTCAATCATCTCTTCAAAGGTAGATGCACCGACTAACGTGTGAGAAGAGCAGTGCACTGACCTAATGCAAAGAAAGCACATAAAAGATATGCACAGATGCATGACTTAATCAGCGTGCAGTACCAAGGGTTGCACCGATGCACCTAACACACGAGGGCGTTTGCACCGACCTAACACACTTCAAGGCTACGTGCATGGAAAATGAAGTGCACAGACTCATGTATGCATATGCAAGTATTGTGCCGACTCATTTCAATACTGGGATCAAAGATTGCACCGACCGTGCTGAAACATGACATTGCACCGACTATCAATTGCAAGGCATCGTGCAGAAACATTACCCTTAGACCACTATCCACATAAACAATACCATGCACTAAGTTTGCTGAACAGCCGGACTGAGATATGCACGAACCTTAGCCTTAGACAATTGACCTTGCACTGACCTTGAGATGCACAATGACTAGGAATGCACCGACTATGCAGATGATGCATGAACCTGAAGAGACTAGCATCAGCTTAGGTAGAGTGCAGGGTTTAAACTATAAAGACTTAAGATTACATGTAGCATAACATTCATTCGGACATCATTCAATCAAATATGATGACTTAACATGATGACTCATAATGTTTGCTATCATCGAAACTACACAACATCATCAAGGCACAAGGGGCACAACAATCTCCCCCTTTTTGATGATGGCAACACAATGAATAAATACCATGAGATGATATAATCAAATGTCATGCATACAATGAGATTATGTAATCAAATGTCATGCATGCAACTACACAGGTTATGTATGCAAAGACTTATGCACTGATTGAGACTCCTACCCCTTGAGCATAGACTCTCCCCCTGAGGAATCTGAGGAATCTTAATGCAAACACACATTCTCCCCCTTTGCCATCTGCAAATAAGGAGGAAAGAGAGGAACAACAGTCTATGTAACAGTTCAGAATGTGAGCAAATTGTGGCGTAACCCTTAAATTATATGAATCGAACAATGGGCTTGCTTGATTTCAGTCAGGTTTAACAGTTATAGAAGGTAAAGAGAATTCACTGACATTATGAAATAGGGTTATATACTCCATTTATATCAATGAACCTGAGTCACATAAACATAAAAGCCTAGGTCGAGACAATACCCTAGTTACTTCAGAGAAAGTGAAGAGCGAGGAAAGTCACCTGAATTTGTATTGAGGTTAAACAATTGACACTCAATGACATTTGTTTTCTAAGGGTTATAGCAATTTTCATTCACTAGCTTCTAAAAATTGAACTTATTGAACAGACAAGTATCATTTATGCCGTTGACATTAGGTGTATACATTGATTAGAGGCTAATACCCCCAGTTACTAAGCATAAACTACTATATCTATTTCTGATCAAAAGCTACAGGGATAGTTTGCACCTTTGACGTTAAGGGTATACCTTGATAAGAGGCCAGTACCCCTAGTTACTCAGTGAAACCTCCCTTGTAGATTCGACCAAATGAACAGAGTTAACCTGAGTCACTTCATGACTTAAGGTACTCTCCATTTCTTTGATGGAGACCTCAGTTTCTCAGTGTAACTCATTCATTGCTCTGCCACTTTGTTCATTTCTTTTTCTTTGATGAACTTAATTTTTGCTGCCCTTATAATTTTTGGAGTGACTTGTTTAAGAACAATACAAAATTTTTAGTTTTCAAACCTTAACCATCACTAAATCTGTCATGTTCAGATACTGTGAAGACATGTTCTATTATAATCATGAGATAGATGTTAAGAGCTATAAGTATTTTCTATCACTTTATTTTCAGAAGACAGTCTTTTGAACTTTACAGCCTATTAAAGTTAAACCTTCGGTTCATTCAATGAGCACATGTGATTCTTATAGCGGAAGAGTTGTAATAATTACAGCTCACGACAATGAACCAATTACTAGACTGTTATCCATTCTGAGAAAAGGAGTGGACATTAAGGAGCAGAGAGAGAGAAGGGGTTGAACTAGTTCTGATGTTGCTATCCTCCCCTGACATCCATATGCATTATCTAAGATATGCAACATGCAAATTATGCACCGACCTTATCCTTCATGAGCAATGCAATGTGCATCGATCTTATCATGCAGTTTGGATAATAGATGCACCGACTTACATGTGGTTGGAATGCAATATGCACCGACCTACATGTTGCTACATGTGACTTATGCTTCATGCGTAATATACAATGACCAAAGAGATCATACATGGCATAGACTAGGTGCAATACTTGTATCAAGACTTTGTGCAATTTATACACAACCATCAAACAATCTGTGCAGGACATCAAATAATCGACTACACAAGGATCTTCTTTATTCAACTGCTTAAGGAATAGGCTGACACAATTACCTCATACAGCTCAAGAGTGAATTTATTCATCAATCTCGTGTTGAAATTTACACAGCCCTAATTCTAGTCTTAAATATTTAAATCTTTCATTTCCAAGGGATTTTGTAAAGATATCAGCGATTTGTTTTTCAATTTCAACAAATATTAATTCAATTTCATTCTTGCTAACTACATCTCTAAGAAAATAGTGTTTAATTTCAATATGCTTAGTCCTAGAGTGGTGAACATGATTTTTAGTGAGACAGATTGCACTGGTGTTGTCACATAGAAGTGGAATGCATCTCAGATTTATCTGATAATCTGAGAGCTGGTGTTTAATCCATAGTATCTGGGCAGCACAGTTCCCTGCAGCAACATATTCTGCTTCAGCAGTGGAAAGTGCCACAGTGTGTTACTTTTTAGAAGGCCAAGATACTAGACAACCACGTAGGAATTGACAGTAACCACTAGTGCTCTTTTTATCTACCCGACACCCAGCATAGTCTGCATCAGTGTAGGCTAGAAGCTCTAACTCACATCTAGGAGGATACCATAAGCCTAGTTCTTGGGTGCTTGTTAGATACCTAAAGATCCTTTTCACTGCACTAAAGTGTGATTCCTTAGGACTAGCCTGAAATCTAGCACATAAACACACTGCAAATTGAATGTCAGGCCTAGATGCCGTGAGATACAAGAGAGATCCGATCATACCTCTGTACAGCTTTTGATCCATAGAGTTACATTTGGTATCTTCATCAAGGCTTGTTGAAATACTCATTGGAGCTGTAATGTCCTTGAGGTTGTCGAATTTGTATTTCTTCAGGAGGTTCCTTATATATTTGGACTGAGTGATAAAGGTTCCTTCTTTAGTTTGAGTCACCTACAGACCAAGAAATAATTTCAGTTCACCCATTGAGCTCATCTTAAATTCTTGTGTCATAAGTTTAGAAAAATTCTTACATAATTCAGGGTTGGTTGAACCAAACACAATGTCATCCACAGAAATTTGGACAATGATGATATCAGGATGACGTACCTTGGTAAACAATGTTTGATCAAATTCACCTCTTTTGAACTTCTTTTCAATAAGGAATCTACTTAGTCTGGCATACCAAGCTCTAGGAGCTTACTTCAAACTATAGAAAGATTTATTCAACTTATATACATAAGAAGGGAAATCTGAGCTTTCAAAGCCAGGAGGTTGATGGACATAGGCATCCTCCTTAATTTCCCCACTGAGAAAAGTAGATTTTACATCCATCTGCTGGAGAGTTATTCCAAAGGAGCATGCATAAGCTAACAAAATTCTAATAGCTTCTAACTTGGCTACAGGGGCAAATGATTCTTCAAAGTCAATTCCGAATTCCTGGTTGTACCCCTGAGCAACAAGTCTGGCCTTATTTTTGACAACATTACCTAGCTTATCAGTTTTATTTCTAAAGACCCATTTTGTCCCAATGACATTTCCATGAACAGGAGGTGGAACTAGGTGCCACACCTTGGTCCTGTCAAACTGATTAAGCTCTTCATGCATGGCATTGATCCAATGCGCATCTTTGAGAGCACTGTCAATGGTTTTGGGTTTAACATTAGAAACCAATGCATATGTATTTAATTCATTTTGAGCTCTAAGGAAGCCTCTAGTCCTAGGAGGTTCATGCAAGTCACCAATGATGTTTTCAATAGGATGGTCTCTTAAGAATCTGACATTGATAACTTGGTTACCTTGACCTTTATTTACCTCCCCCTGAACAGCAGGCTCCTCCGCATTGACTTCTTCAGCTTCTTCTTGGTCTGATTGGTCTTCAAGTTTTTCTTTCTTAAGAATTTCTCCGTCATCTTATTTTCTGCATTGACCAACTTCAAAGTTACTTAGGGACTCATCAAAGACAACATGTGGAGATTCCTCAACAGTTTTAGAATTAAGGTTGTACACTCTATATGCTCTAGTGTATTCAGAATACCCAAGAAAGATTCCTGGATCACTTTTAGGTTCAAATTTATCAAGATCTCTTTTATCATTAACATGAATGAAACATTTACAGCCAAAGACCTTGAAATAAGCAATTGAAGGCTTCTTACCTTTCAGAATCTCATAAGGAGTTTTCTGAGTGAAAGACCTTACCATGGCTCTGTTGATTACATGGCATGCAGTATTAACTGCCTCTGCCCAAAATTTTCTTGGTAAGCCACCTTCAACAAGCAGTGCATGGGCCATCTCCACAAGTGTCCGGTTCCTTCTCTCTACTATTCCATTTTGCTCAGGTGTTCTTGGGGAGGAGAACCGATGGGTAATTCCATTTTCCCTGCAGAAGTTTTCAAATTGTGAGTTTTCAAACTCACCTCCATGATCAGACATAATATTTTAGATCAAGTGTTCAATTTTCTGTTTGATATTTAAATAGAACTCCTGAAATTTAGTAAAAGCATCATTCTTGTGAGTGATGAAGAAGACCCAAGTATACCTAGAGAAGTCATCAACTAGGACATATCCATATCTCCTCCCTGACAAGCTGACTAATCGTGTGGGTCCAAATAAATCCATATGTATCAGCTCATAAGGTTTAAGGGACATGTTTTCAGTTCTTGATTTAAATGACTTTCTAGTCTGCTTGGACTGTGTACAAGCACCACACACCTTATTATCCTTCTTGAAAGAAATTTCAGGGAATCCTCTAACCATGCTGTGTTTATTCAATTTGTGCAGAATAGTGTAACTAGCATGGCCTAACCTATGATGCCACATAAAGGCTAAGTCTTCTTTATTAGTAGTGAGACATAGGTTAGAGTGTGCAATATCTTCTGGATTTACCATGTAAATATTATTCATTCTTTTTCCAGAGAATTTAACCACATCAGAGTCAGGTTCAAAAATTTTACAGCTAAGTGCATCAAATACTACCTTGTGCCCTTTATCACATAGCTGGCTGATACTTAGAAGATTATATGCTAATCCATCCACCAACAAGACTTCATCAATGCAACAGGTAGTGCACTTACCTACTTTACCTGATCCGATGATTTTACCCTTAGTGTTTCCTTCGAAGGTGACAAGGCCTCCATTCTTCTCTGTCAGCAAGCAAAATTTATCCTTGTCCCCCGTCATATGTCTGGAGCAGCCACTATCCAGATACCACATGTTCTACTTGGCTGCCAGGCATACCTGCAATCATAGTCACGGAGAAAATTTTGGAACCCAAAACTGTTTGGGCTCCGAAGCAGAAATAGAACAATTCATACATGACAGCAAAATTTTTGGGATCCATGCTTGTTTGAGAGCTGGTTGATTGGTGGGTTTTTTGACATTTCTTCTTTTGTTTCTCTTCTTCTCAGCATTAGCAAGCTGAATTTTTCTTGACTTGTTATTTGTCCTGCCACCATTTTTCCTTGCATTCGAATTGTTTTTGTGCTAGTGCGTAGGCCAATGAGCATTTAGGAAATAGTGGCCAACGTTGGTCCTTGGCTGACTGTAAACGGTTTGTTTCCTAGAAGCCCATATTCTAGACGGCCCAACCCAGTTTTTAGCCTAAGGTCTGTATGTCTGTGTGGTACATGACTGATATCTAGACCTCCCTTGAGCTCTACTCCATTCAAACCTATAGAATTGTTGAGGCTCCACATGATGGTGTGTCTGGACTCTGGGCTGGTGGAAGTGGCTCAATTGACTTCTGGCATAAGTGTTTCTACCTTGCACCCTAGACTCGCTTGACTTCTTCATGGGTGTGGGATGAGTCTTCCTCTGAATTGTTGGTGGTGACTTGTTAACCCTAGCCTGGGGTTTTGGGGTGCGCGAAGGTTGACCCTTCATCTGAACTCTACCCTGGGAGGAAAGGTAGTGTGTACTATCATGGCTAGACTCACCCATTTTCTGCTTGCCCTTGTCCCTAGCACTGGGCAATTTGGACTCAACAACTTTAACAGCAGATTTCACATTGCTCATTTTGATGAGGGACCCCTTTTCCTTCTCAGCAACGAATGAAATTATTTTCAAAGCAAAGCTCCCTTTAGCTGCGGAGTTATACTCGAGGCCTTCTCTTCTGAAATTTAGTTTTGACCCTAAGAGTGCATTCAAATTATCAGATCCTTGGGTCATGTTTTTGATAATTTTCTTTTTATCTTCATTCTCTTTTTCTAGGTGATCAATTGAATTTTTTAGTTCATGGTTAACACCTTGAATAGCTTCATATTTCTCATTCACAACTTTCATTTCATTTTCATAATTCTGCAATTTCAATTTTAATTCGTCAATCACATTTTTCAGATTATCATTTTCTCTTCTAGAGTCTATTAATGCATGCTTAACATTATCAACTTCAGCACATGAATTTTTTAACATGTCATTTTCAGATTGCAAGCAGGCAAGTTTATCAGACATAGTTTTGTCATTCATAAGAGAATTTACTTTCTTCTTCAATTGTCTGTTCTCTTTTCTGATATCATCTACCTTATCTAGCAATTCTTTGTAAGCATCTTCCCAATCTGAAATAGTATAATGCTCAAAAGGAGATGATACCTCGTCCGATTCTTCCACTTCTTTTTCATCATTTCTGGCCATCAGATAGATGGGCTTTTCTTCGTCTTCACTTTCTGATGTGCTACTCAAAGTGCCCTCGTCCTCGTCGCTCCATGTGCTCACCATTGCTTTTCCTTTGGGAGCCCTTTTCTTGGCCTTTTCTTTCGGCTTCTGGAGCTCTGGACAATCAACCTTCATATGATCGGCCTTCCTGCAGTGGTAACAAACATTAGTGTCTATCTTCTTGGCAGAGTTAGATTTGTACCTATTGTATCTTCTCCCACCATATTGTCTTCGGCTGAAATTTCTTCCTTCTTTTCTAAGAAACCTTCTGAACTCTCTGGTCAGCATCGCTATTTGATCTCCTTCAATTTTTGATCCAGAGAGGCTCTGATCACTGAACGATCCATTGTGGCTGGATCGACTGGAACGACTCGCGCTTGCCTTTAGAGCAATAGGCTGCCTCTTTTTCTCAAGCTCCTCTGTCTTTGGCAAATTCATTTCATAGGTCATCAATGAGCCTATTAGCTCGTCCACTTTGGTATTCAGAAGATACCTCGACTCCTCAATAACTGTCGCTTTTGTATGCCATACTGGAGTCAGGGATCACAGTATCTTCCTCACGATTTCATAGTCAGAGTAGTTTTTCCCCAGATTTCTGAGACCATTGGTTATGAGGGTAAGACGAGCATACATCTCGGTGATGGTCTCGCTGGGCTTCATCCTGAAGGCTTCATACTCTGAAATTAGTAAATTAGCCTTGCTCTCCCTCACCTGAGAGGTTCCCTTATAGATGACCTCCAGCGTATCCCACATCTCTTTCGTTGTGGCACACGAAGAGACTCTTGCAAATTCAGTGGGATGTAGAGCACATTGTATGGCATTGATGGTGCTCCAGTTGAGAGTAGATTTCTTGATCTCCTCTCGTGTCCATATATCCAGCAATAAATGCCAGCAGACTGCAGTTAGGAAGCAGAAGCAGCATGAAGAAAATGAAGGAAGTGACCCTCTAGCAAAGCCAGGGGCTGTTGCTACAAAAGAAGCATCCCGGGAAACAGAGGAAGAGAATGAAACTGGGACTAGGCAGCAAAGGCCACAGGCACCACATGAACCTCCAAGACCCCGATGGGCAGAAGAAATGAGACTGTCTAATGTCCGGGTAGGCAGTCGAATCATGAAGATGCTGAAGAAGCTCCCTACCAGGTTCTCCATCTGGGAAATCCTCTCTCTGAGTGAGGAGGCTCGCCAAGCAATTGTTGATGCCTTGCAGTAGCCGGCACAATATGAAGCACTCTTGACAGAAGTGAATTCCGGGCCGTCAGTTACATTCACAGAGGATGACATGCTGATTCCAAATTTCGGCCATAATAGACCATTGTATATGAGGGGCTCCCTGAACTGTCAGCCACTGAACAGGATACTGATAGATCCCGGGGCTGCTGTGAACATCCTCCCATACCGCATCTATCAGAAATATTATTTTGATCTGCAGCTTACCAAGGTCAGAGATATGAAGATTGCAGGGTTCAACCATAAATGTGAAACACCTCTTGGGGTGGCTGATTTCAACCTCACATTGGGCGATCTCACTACTGTGGTACGATTCTATGTAATCGACTCCAACACCACATATAAGGCCCTGCTGGGGAGACCGTGGCTACATGAATATCAGATAGTGCCATCCACGCTACATCAGTGCATCAAATACTGCCATGAAGGAAAAGAAGAAAGGGTGTTTGCAGATCTGCATCCCTTCGAAGTATTCGAGTGTCATATGCTCGATGCATCCTACTACACCGAGGTGTCACAGAAGGGTGAATAGAAAGAGGCTGTGGCCAGCCAGAAGAAGCCGGCGACGAAGGCAAGAAATTGGTCTCCACCGCCACCAAAGGGCTATATTAAAAAGCATGAGGTATCTCACATCTCTTATGCCGGTGACTTTGCTCGGATCACTCCTCCTAGCATTCACCCGGATGATATCAATGAAGAAATGAAAGAAAAGTACACACAGGTGGAGGTTCCGCAGGGTTTAGTCAAACCCATCGTCAGCCTTGAGTACCAGACGGTGCTACCACTGAAGACTATGAAAGTCCCTCGCTTCTGCGAGCCTCCTACCATATTCTACACTGGGGAGTCAGTCGAGGAAGATGATCAAGACTGCATGGTCCCTGAAGAGGCTGCAAACCAGATGGTGCCGATTACGGGCTTGGACTATACTACCCGACGGGTTTCACAGATGTTCTCTAAGATGCAGATGCCATCGCTACAACCTGCTGCCCAAAAGAAGGCATTCCAGGAGCTATGGGATCCGCCTCGGGATAATAAAGAACTGAGGAAGATCACTCAGCACCCAGGATTGGGTTATACCCTTCAAGAATACTATGAAGTGGAGGTGGATGTCATATCTGTCTCCTACCAGCATGAAGACCCTCCCGAGGTGGGATATGACAAGTACCCCTCGGAAGATGAAGAAATCATTTATCAATCCATAATGAACAATGAAGCCCCAGACAGTCAGCCGGAGACGGGGACGTCTGATGAAGCAAAGAAAGATTGGTGCTGGGAAGACCTACCTTGCAAAGAAGATTTGTTCCATGCTGAAGCAAAGTTCGACACGGGAATCCCGGATGAGGATCAAGCAGCCAAAGAGCTAAGGGAATGCCTGGAGTTTGAGCGCATCCTAGAAGAAGTCCGGGCTCTACAGATTGATGATCCCTCAAGGGAGTCTGCATCAGAAGAGCCTCTAAGGGCGGAAGACTCAGTCTTCGAGTTTCCTACTGATCCGGTTACGTCCTCGGGGTATACTGAACAGAATACAACAATATTGGCCGTATATGATGAGCCAACAACCGCTGATAACCAGTATAATGAAACAGAAAATCATGAAACTGAAGAAGATTATATCCCGGGAGACTTCATTGACTTGCAAGAAGCCCCGCCCGAGGTCGAAGATGGAGGTCAGGCCACCGTCGATGAGCTTGTAGAAATAAATCTGGGAACCGCAGATGAGCCAAGGCCGACATTCCTCAGTGCACTGCTGGAGCCAGCTACCAGGGAACAGTATATATAGTTTTTGAAGGAATTCCGAGACTGCTTTGCATGGACATATGATGAAATGCCGGGACTGAGTTCTGATGTGGCACAGCACCGATTGGCAATAAACCCAGAGGCTAACCCTGTAAAGTAGCCTTCCAGGAGAATGCGTCCTGAACTAATAAATTAGATTAACAAAGATGTTGACAAGCTGATTGATGTAGGCTTTGTCGAAGAAAACCAATATACTACATGGCTGGCCAATATAGTGCCCGTAAAGAAGAAGAATGGGCAGATCAGAATATGTGTTGATTTCCGGGACCTTAATAAGGCTTGCCCAAAAGATGATTTCCCGGTGCCAATCACTGAGGTGATGATCGATGCAACTACTGGCCATGAGGCCCTATCATTTATGGATGGGTCATCCGGATACAACCAGATCTGGATTGCTGAAGAAGACAGAGTGCACACTGCATTCCGCACTCCGAAGGGGATATTTCACTACAAAAGGATGCCGTTCGGCCTCAAGAATGCCGGCGCTACCTACCAAAGAGCCATGACAAAGATCTTTGATGATTTGCTCTTCAAGAAAGTAGAGTGCTACATTGATGATTTGGTAGTAAAAACTAAAAGAAGAGAAGACCATTTGCAAGACCTGAGGGTAGTATTCCAGAGGCTGCGCAAATATGAACTCAAGATGAACCCCATGAAATGCGCCTTCGGCGTGTCCAGTGGAAAATTCCTCGGGTTTATTGTCCGGCATAGGGGCATTGAAATTGACCCATCCAAGATTAAGGCTATCCAGGAGCTCCCTCCGCCAAGGAATCTGCACGAGTTGAGATCCCTGCAAGGGCGTCTGGCCTACATCCGATGATTTATATCAAATCTATCGGGAAGATGCCACCCCTTTCACAAGCTCATGATGAAAGATGTGCCGTTCCTCTGGGACGATGGCTGTCAGGAAGCCTTTGAGAAGCTGAAAGAATACCTCAAGACCCCTCCGGTGCTGGGGGCACCCATTAAGGGCAGGCCCTTGATACTGTATATTGCAGCCACATACTGTTCCCTGGGGGCAATGCTGGCACAGATAAATGAAGAAGGCAAAGAACAAGCCTTATACTATCTGAGCAGGAGGCTGATTAGAACTGAAGAAAGCTACAGCTACATAGAGAAGACCTGCTTGGCACTAGTCTTTACTGTCAAAAAGCTCCGACACTATATGTTGTCACATGAAGTCAGATTGATATCTGCAGCAGACCCGCTCAAATACATATTGACTCAGCCAGTACTGAAGGGCCGGTTGGGTAAATGGGCAGTAATTCTGATGGAATTCGATATTACCTATACACCTCAGAGGGCGATAAAAGGACAGGCCGTGGCTGATTTCTTCGCAGAACATCCTGTGCCGAAAAATGATATGCTAGGGACTGAATTACCCGATGATGAGACGCTCGAAGCCTGCCAGGCTCAGTCAGCTATGTGGCAGTTATTCTTTGATGGAGCATCTAGAACAGAGACAGACTCCGATGGAAAGACCAGAATACGGGCCGGAGCCGGTATTGTGCTGAGATCACCGGAAGGGGAGGTGGTGCATACCTCTTGTTCTATAAACAAGCCCTGCACCAATAATGAGGCCGAGTATGAAGCTCTGATAATCGGGCTATATGTCAGCCTCAACATGGGTATCCAAATGCTTCAAGTATTCGGGGATTCGATGCTGATAATAAAACAGATCCAAGGGGAGTTCGAAGTGCGGAAGCCAGAACTGAATCCCTAACATCAAGAAGCTATGCGCCTCATGGCGAAATTCTACCATATTGAGCTCAAGCATGTGGGCCGTGGACACAATGCCCAGGCTGATGCACTGGCAAAGCTGGCCAGCTCACTAGCAGTTCCGCCAAATAAGACACTGAACATTGTCGTCATGAATCAGCGGCAAGTCCCCAGTATGCTAGAAGGGTGCCCCGAAGAAAACGAAGTTGCCACCATCAGCACAGAGCAAGCGCCTGATTGGAGATAGCACTTGCTACAGTGGTTCCTGCACCAACAGCTACCGCAGAAAAGAGAAGAGAAGATGAAACTTCTGAGAATCAAAGATTCTTATGAATTCAGAAATGGGACTCTGTTCCAAATAATGGCAGATGCGCGCAAGAAGATTCTACTCCGCTGTCTGTCCACTGAGGAAGCCTGGCAAGCGATGAAAGAGATACATGCTGGGACAGCAGGTGCCCACCAGGCTGGTCCCAAGATGAAGATAGAAATCAAGAAGCTGGGCTACTATTGGCCCACCATGTTTGAAGACTGCTGTAAATTTGCAAAGTCATGCCAGAAATGTCAGGAGCATGCTACTGTGCCTAGAAGGCCTCCTACAACTCTGCACCCTACAGTTCCCAGCTGGCCATTTGCACAATGGGGAACTGATGTAGTCGAGCCACTACCGACTTCCTCGGTCGGACATAAGTACATACTGGCCATAACAGATTACTTCTCTAGATGGGCGGAGGCTATAGCATTAAGAGAGGTGACTGGTGAACTGGTCGCCAGATTCATCAAGCAGAAAATTATCTTCCGGTTCGGGATCCCCAGCCGAATAATATCTGACAATGGAAGTCATTTCAGAAATTAGAAGGTCTATCAGCTTGCTGAGAAGTATAAGATCGAATGGAGAACCTCCACTCCTTACAATCCACAGGCAAACGGATTGGCAGAAGCTTTTAACAAGACTCTCTGTACCTTGCTGGCCAAGGTCGTCGGTTCCAATAAGAAGGACTGGGAAGAGAAAATGTATGAAGCTCTTTGGGCATACCGCACCATCTTCAAGACACCTACAGGGTGCTCACCATACTCATTGGTATACGGCTCAGAGGCAGTGGTTCCGCTAGAGCTGGAAGTCCCGTCACTCAGAGTGGCAGTCCAATATGGCCTGGCCCGTGGCGAACAGACCAATGCAGAAAGAAGACTAGAAGAACTGGCTAAATTGGAAGGGAAGCGCCTCCAAGCTCAGAAGAATATCCAAATGTATCAGGCCCGCATGGCCACTGCATTCAACAAACTCGTAAGATGATGAGAATTTAAGAAAGGTGACCTCGTCATGGTCAAGAAAAAAGAAGTCATGGCGTCCAACCCAAAAGGAAAGCAAAATGCTAATTGGGAGTGCCCTTATGTAATATAGAGGGTCTACGAAGGAGGGGCCTACATGGTTGTTAACCATCGAGGGGAAATCCGATCCTCGCCACTCAACGGTAGACACCTAAAGCTGTATCATGCTGCACAACCAACATTCCCCGAGTGATCAGACAAAGGCTACCCTTTCTTGGTCTAGCGGCACACCGCCCTGGCCAAGCTACCTTTTTTTTAGTTTAACGGCACTCCGCCCTAACCGAGCTACTCTTCCTTGGTTTAGTGGCACTCCGCCCTAACCGAGCTACCCTCTTTCCTTGGTCTAGCGGCACACTGCCCTGGCCAAGCTACCTTTTTCTTGGTTTAAACGGCATTCCGCCCTGGCCAAGCTACCTTTTTCTTGGTTTAGCGGCACTCCGCCCTAACCGAGCTACCCTCTTTTCTTGGTCTAGCGGCACACCGCCCTGGCCAAGCTACCTTTTTCTTGGTTTAACGGCACTCCGCCCTAGCCGAGCTACCCTTCCTTGATCTAGCGCCACTCAACCCTAGCCAAGTCACCCCTTATCATGATATAATAACATTCTGACCTGTCACCCTCTAAAAGAAAAAAAAAGAGAGAGAAGAAAAAAAAAAGAAAAAAGGGAAGAAGAAAAAGAAGAGACAAAATGGGGTTAAAAATAGAGATACCCCGCCAGGATTGTTTAGGCGTTCTGGACAAGGGCAAAAATGGCCAAAACCCAGCTGTGGTGAAAATCCGAAAGGGCACTACAGGCAAAATCGGGTACCCCGCCACGTGAAAACCCGAAAGGGCGCGTGGGCAAAAGCAAGAGGGGGCTGGCTCCGGTGAAAACCCGAAAGGGCACTTGGGTTAGTAATGTGGTAACCCCGAAGAAAGCCTCGTCTCCCACCATAAACTCCTCGTCGATCGGCCGGCACCTTGTCTGATCAATGATTAAACCCACTCAGTATAGACCCTATGTCTATCCTGATGAGACCTTCATTCACCCTATCCAAAGTCCCTCCATGGTGAAACTCACCGTTGATCGACCGGCACCCCGCCCGATCAATGATAAGACATGCCCAGTTTAGACCTTACGTCTATCCTGATGAAACCTATGAATTCCTTTGCATTGGTATAAACCCAATACCGATGATGAAACCCACCTTTGGTCGACGGGCTCGCCGCCCGATCGGCAAAGAAACCGGTCCGGTTTAGACCTTACGTCTGTTCCGACTAGATCTGCATATCTCTTTACACCCCGCTGTGATGAAACCTGCTGCCGATCGACTGGCACACTGCCCGATCAGTGATGAAACCGGTCCGGGCTAGACCCTACGTCTATCCCGATGAAACCTATGAAATCCTTGCATTGGTATAAACCCAATACCGATGATGAAACCTACTGCTGGTCGATTGGCACACTGCCCGATCAACGATGAAGCCTGTCCGGGCTAGACCCTACATCTATCCCGATGGAACCTATGAAATCCTTGCATTGGTATAAACCCAATACCGATGATGAAATTCGCTGCCGATCGACTGGCACACTGCCCGATCAGCGATGAAACCTGTCCGGGCTAGACCCTACGTCTATCCCGATGAAACCTATGAAATCCTTGCATTGGTATAAATCCAATATCGATGATGAAATTCACTGCCGATCGACTGGCACACTGCCCGATCAGCGATGAAACCTGTCCGGCCTAGACCCTACGTCTATCCCGATGAAACCTATGAAATCTTTGCATTGGTATAAACCCAATACCGATGATGAAATTCACTGCCGATCGACTGGCACACTGCCCGATCAGCGATGAAACCTGTCCGGGCTAGACCCTATGTCTATCCCGATGAAACCTATGAAATCCTTGCATTGATATGAACCCAATACCAATGATGAAACCTGCTATCGGTCGGCTGGCGCGCTGCCTGATCGACGTAAAATCCATCCAGGGTGGACCTTCCGTCCGCTTTGACATAGCACAACACCGCTCTTTGAATCTATTCAGACCCTCCATCTGGATAGATCATGAAACTCTATTCCCTTGCCTTAATGTTAAACCCCACATTAACGATGAAACTCATGTTCTTAGAAAGCGGCCTCATGCCCGAGCTGCTACTTATATCCTCTAAATCGATTCGGACCTTTCGTCTGGATAGGGTGAAAGTTCTGGTCTCAGAAAAGACAATGAAAAAGAAAAGAGAAAGAAAACGACAAAAAAATAAATACAAAAAAATGGGGTTGAAAATAGAGATACCCCGCCAGACTTGTTCAGGCATTCTGGACAAGGGCAGAAAGGGCTAAAACCCAGCTGTGGTGAAAACCCAAAAGGGCACTGCAGGCAAAATCGGGTACCCCGCCACGTGAAAATCCGAAAGGACGCGTGGGCAAAAGCAAGAGGGGGCCGGCTCTGGCGAAAACCCGAAAGGGCGGTTGGGTCGGTAATGTGGTAATTCAGAAGTTCCATGCCAACCGGCACGTTACCTTCACCTACCCTTCGCTGACAAGGCCTTCTGTCGGTCATCTGGCTCTATGCCCCACCAATGATAAAGCCTTGCCGGGGTAGATCTTACGTCTACCCTGATGAAATCTACATACCCTCCTTTCACATATCCCACCAACAATAGAATCGGTCATCATTCCGATGAAGCCTGGCCAGTTCAGACCTTACATCTGTCCTGATCAAACTCCGAAACCATCCTTTGACCGATCGGCTCCTTGCCCGGTCAACAATAAAACCCTACCAGGATAGACCCTACGCCTATCCCGATGAAACCTACGTATTTCTTGGCAAAGTCCCACCCGCAATAGAACCTGTTGGAATAGACCTTACGTCTATCCTGATGAAACTTGTGAAATTCCTTTGCATCGATATAAACCCAATATCGATGATGAAACCAGCTATTGATCGACCGGCACCTTGCCCGATCAATGATGAAACCCTGTCCAGTTTAGACCTTACGTCTATCCTGATGAAATTTATGAAATTCCTTTGCATCGATATGAACCCAATATCGATGATGAAACCAGCTATTGATCGACCGGCACCTTGCCCGATCAATGATGAAACCCTATCCAGTTTAGACCTTACGTCTATCCTGATGAAACTTATGAAATCCCTTTGCATCGATATAAACCCCATATCGATGATGAAACCAACCATTGGTCGATCGGTGCATTGCCCAATCAATGATGAAAACTTGTCCAGTTCAGATTTTGCGTCTGTCCTGATGAAAACCACATACCCTTTTCACGTCCCACCTGTGATCAAGTCTACCCAGTTTAGACCTTACGTCTATCCTGATGAAACTTATGAAATTCCTTCGCGTCGATATAAACCCAATATCGACGATAAAATCCGTAACTGGTCGTTTGACACATTGCCCCGACCAGCTTTGAAACCTGTCCGAGGTGAACCATCCGTTTGTCCCAAACGATGTTCTAAACCTCTTTTATTCAGCTACCCCCAGGATTGGGTTTAGGCACCCTCCGGATACCGTCGCGCGGTGGAGCGAGTTCCCCATCCTTTCTCTGAAAGGGTGGATGCTCTCCTGCTAGGTATGGGCTATTCCCATAGGGACCGCTGAAACCGCTGCCAAATCGTCGTATATTGACGGTGCGATAAGTTAAGAACAAACCACATATGAGACTGGTATAAAGATTCCTTTTCATTGAATAAAAAAGGGGAATACAAAAAGGGCCCCTGAGGGGGAATTGTATTACAAAAAGGGGGAAACAGATATTCACGGGCGCCGGAATATGTCTTCGAAGGCCAGAAGCCCTACATACAGGGCAGCCCCCAGCTCATGAAGTCGAGCCTCCTCCTCCTGCAGTCGAACAGACTCATCCCGAAAGGATGCCACCTGCCCCTCCAATAGAGCTGCTTCTTCCTCGAGCTGCGGCCGGGAAGTTGTTATCTGCGGCAGCTCAGCTCGGAGACCAGACAGTTCAGCCTCCAGAATGGTTATTCGGCCGCGCACGAACTGCTCCCGCTGCGCCAGAGACTACAGTTGGCACTGTCGCTCCTGAAGAATAAAGTTCATTTTTTCTAGCTCAGATTTGCACTCCATCCTTTGCAACTTCAAAGCCGCCAGTCTGTCAGACATAATGTGTGCCAAGAAATTCCGGCGATGTACAAATTTCAACAACAACAGAACCCGCTGGGTCCATATTTCTAGAGGACAACCCATTGCCTGTAAACCGGCGGTGAAACGCTCAGCTATCTCCTTCAACTGCGGATAAGTTAGTCCGGGCTGGGATTCCACTAGCTGGCGCAACATGTCCAGATGTTGCCAGACAAAACTCTCAGGTGAAGCAAAGCCAGGCAAGGGAAGTGGAGCCACTTCAAAAGTTACTTCACTGTCAATGTCTTCCCATAGGGTGATATCTGGCTGAGAAGAAGAAGACGGGAGGTCTGCCGAAGGTGCCAACTGAGCTCTCTCCACAACCTCTGACGAAGCCGAGGGACCTTCCACCTCCATCTCCTCGAGGGTCACCGTTTGAATGCTCGTGGGGGTGACTCCAGTAAGTGCCGGAGTGATTGCTTCCTGGGTCTCTAATGCAATACCCGCACCTTCAACATCCTCTTCGCAGGGTACCTCCTCCTCAGATTCCGAAAGTATGAAGATAGATTCCGGGGCAATTATAGACAATACACCAGTTTCTGTAACGGCTACCTCTCCTTCTTCTACCCCCGCTGCAACAGCCAGTTCCTTCAATGTCAAGGCTGCAAGGGTCACAGCCCGGAGAGGCAAGGGTTCACTCTCCATGATTGATGTTATGGGAATTGCCGATTCAGGTGCAATGGTCAGCACTGCGGCCAGTATAAAGGCGGAACCCCTAATTAGGTCCATCTCAGCTCTGAAATCCATGACCTTGATGAGAGCCAGGCTTTCCCCCGAAGTCCTCAAGTCCAACAATGCTAAGTCCGTAGAGGACTGCACCCTCACCGACACAGGGCAGATTATCTCAGGAGCGCCTGCCCAGGCTACTGTCGAAGCAGGAACAATGGCCAAGTCGTCAGACAGAGTGGCTTCAAAGGCTGCAGTCATCACCGGGCTAGCGACAGGGGATTCTTGTGGACAGATCAATACAGCATCAAGCAGCAGATAAAAAGGGGAAACAATGAGGAGAAGAAAAGAGACTCACTTCTAATATAATGTCAATGTCATCAAAGGAGTGCAGAGGAGGAGAAAGTCCCGCTGCTGAAGCAACAAAAGGAGGAGTTATATCTGCCTCGGTATCCAAGCCGGCGAACTCTTCTTGTAATTCCTCCTCAGGAGATGGCACCAGCAACTTGGAGGGGGTGAATAATGGGACAATGGCGGTGCATGCGGATGGGGCCTCTGATTTGGAAACACCCTCCATCTCGCTCTCGCTGAAACCTGCTTCTTCTCCATCTGCCTCAGAAGCGGTCGCGGAGCTACTTGAAGAGATTTCTACACTATCCACGGCGGGACCGCCATTTCTAACGTCTGCCTGGAAGAAGACCGGGTAACTATACGCCTCACAGGGATGAGGCCCCGTTTCGTCTGGGTCTTGTGACCCTCCTATGGCTGAGTGATATCGCCAGCCTCTCCTGTAATTTCAGTCTCCTCCCCGGCCGTCACTGCAAGAAAAAGCTTGTGAGCAAGATAATGAAAGAACAATTGAAATGTACAAGAAAAGATGGGAAGGCACACTTACCCTCCGCCTCATTAGCCGGCGTGGGAGAAGGCAGCCTGGTCTCCACCACAGAAGATGCCACAACTGGCTCTTGGGCTGTGCAAAAGGGAGGGGTCAGATTCGAGGACTTCTTTGAAATCCAGCAAAAGAGGATGAAGAATGCAACTACAGGCTATTGATGTTACCCTGAACCGATGTCTGAGCAGCCTCCCTTTGAGATTCGAACTCATCAAATGAGGGAATATCAGGGAGAGGGGTCCCAGTGTCCATCGCTACCGAAGCCGACTACTGAGCATGAGTCTTCTTGGCCTTCCTGGCCTTCCCGACTGTAGCCTTGACTGCAGAAACCTTTCTCTTCTTGCCAGGAGGCAGGGGAGTGGTAGTCGGTGCTGCTGCAGGGACTTCAAAATAAGTAGGCTTCTCAGCCTGCGTAATGATCTTTCTGTATAGCCCCTGTCGCTTTATATCCGGCCTGTCTGTTAAAGACGGCAGAAAAGTAATGAGGTCAGTGAATGCAGAGTTTAAATATTTAGCAGAAAGCAATACAGTCAGAAAAGAAAAGATCATACCTGCGGGGCCATCATAAAAGATAGAGAGCGGCCAGTACAGATAAGCCACCTCCTTGGAGCGGGAAGCAGCCTCCTTGATAAGCCAACAGACATCACCAAATGTCTGGCATTTCTCCACTAAAGCTGCTAGATCACTATGACCACATGAATAAGTCGAGGTGGTCCATGCCCCAACCGTCGACATAATGAAAGGAGATGAACAGTGGCTTATTCAAGATGCCACCTAGCGGGCTTTCCGCAGATAACCCATGTAAATTCAGCAGAATGAACAGCCAAGACGTTTGCTTGTAGTACGTTTGAGTCCTGTCCTCCCTACTCACAAACATCCTATATGGATGAAATCTATCTGTCGGACCCCTCCAAGGGACTACTGCCGGGAGCGGCTCTTCGACAGGAAATGGGTATTGTTGCGCCTCCAAACGAGCGCCCCCTACACGGCACAGATGTTTCAAGCTCTGCATGAAAGTGTCCTCGTTGATAGCAGCAAAGACAGGAGCAGGCGGGTCGGAATTTTTTTCCTTCAAAGCCCGACGCTGGGCCAGATAGTTCTCCGCCTCTCTCTGGTGCTGTGAATAAAGCCTTTTCAGGTGGGCCTCGGGGATGTCAAACACTGGCCCGGGCTGTTGTTTCAGAAAGGAACGCTTGGCCACATCCCAGAATGCACCTCTACTATCCCTGTAAAAGCTGGTTCGAATGTTCCACCATTTGATGTATTCTGATGTTACACGGGGAACACGGTTGGAAACAGTGGGAACTCTGAAAACTACACCATCCTGGCGATGATAGAAATCCCACCACAACCGGCCATCACCAACAATGGTGGACCCATGCTTGGCTCGGCTATCCAGGGGAAACTGAGCAACTGATGTAGGGATGTGCTGATCATAACCAAAATTTCGCCCAAAGCGGAATGGATAGTATGGTTCCAGAAGAAGCAGGCCACCCTTTCTGAAAACTAAGACACTAGGCCGAATGGCCATGGCCCATCTGACCAGCTCCGGCTCCAGGATAGATCGAGCAGTATTAACCCCTGAGACAGGATGGACATAGGTCTCTACCTCTTCCATCTTGCATTCTCTTTGAGAATGAACCAAAGGAGCTGAACCTGCTGCCAAACTCCAGAAATGAATGCTGCCAGGGGCATCCACCGGCACCTTTATCAGTCGGCCCCTTATTTTAAACAACTGGTCAGAGAAAGGACCAGGTTCAGCACTGGCAAACTCAATCATTCTGGGCAATACTGTGTCTGCCTGCAAAGTTCTGGGAGCCAATTCAGGAAATAGACTGCAGACCCAGGCATTGAAGAAATGAAAAGGACCCACAGTCCTCAAAGAACGGGGAGTCCGATGCTTGTACAAATCTCCCAAAGATTTTTAGATTAAAAACAAGGCCACTGGGCAAAGCGACAGCCTCATTCCCCAGGCCATCTGACAGGCCGGGTATATAGCTTCTGGCAGGATGATTGTCTCGTCCCCTTGAGGGAGAGCGAAAGTGCACAACCAGAATGTAAAGTAAGCCGCACAATGTGTGATAGGGCCCACCCCTGCTGGATTTGGACCACCTTTACCTACACGATGCAGTGAAGATGGCAACGCTGACTTATAGCGAGGAGCCCTTATCTGCTTGCTAGCCGTCGGACCCATGGAAGGGAAGTCTGCATATTTCAAGGGGCCGTCAAAGAAATACTGAATCCACTGCCCTATCCAGACTCTCAGCTTGCTGCCTTTCTCTAGGGGATGATAGCCTTTGGAGGACCCTCTACTGTACGCCAGACAGATGGAGCGATATGCCTTCATTAGATACTGGTATGAGAAGCCAAGGGAATACTTGCCTTCACCATCGAAACTATCCTTCTCAGAATCTGCCAAGCAGACTTCTTCATACGGCTCGCCATCAATAGGCAGTCCGGAAAGTTGTGATAGACTCCAGAGGTCAAGAGATGTCTCACCCTCTGCTGTATAAAATATGTTGAATAAAGGGCAGAATACTTCAAACATTCCACAGCATAACCCTCGGGATATGGGATATCAAAATCTGGAAGCAAAGACACTGTGATATACCCCGGCTCTGATCAGCAGAGGGGCATATTCCTTCAGAAGAAACTCAGTAAACTCCACTGCTCCTACTCAAAATAGGTGGGCGTCAGTGATCTTGGTATCTCCAAACTAACCAGCGGCCAAATGATACTTGAACTGAACGGCCGAACAATTCAGCACAAAAGGCTCTTCGCGGTACCCCCACTTTACTGGTGCCAGGAAGAGACCATAGCCGGGCTTCTCCCTATGAACTTGGCCACTAGCATTATCCCACCGCGCAGGTGTGAACTCCGGGGCCCGGGTCAGCATTTTCTTTTTCGGCTCCAGCTCCGATATGCCAAGGACTGCATCCCAGTCACGCTTCTCCCCGGGAAGATATATAGCCTTCCCACGATACACTGAATCTTTCAGGCTGTCTCTCTCGACCAGAATTGTGGCTTCAACTGCACGAGCTATTCGATAGTCCCGCATTCCACCCATTGTGAAAGTCTGGATAAACGGCATCAAGTGCTTGTCCTTCGGGAAATCCAGACGATAATCAGTGTCCCATCTGAAGCATGTTTCCATGACAGTGGAGTATACCCGGGATGTTGACACCGTGTCGGTTTCAGAATCGGACGATTCATCAACGGAAGCAATTTTGTCATATCTGAAGTCTAGACTGTGCACATTCAGCCAGTTTACTGTGGCCCGTGATATATCTGGCTGGGCTGACGAACTGGCCCCAACAGCTCCAGAGGATGTAGCAGCGGAGCCGGAAGCCATTGCAATATCTGCAGTCAGAAAAAGGAAATGTGAATTAAAAGTTCTAGAACAAGAGGCAGTCTTATAAAGATTGTGATATGAAGCCCTGTAAAGAAAATTTTCAGTAGCACCTCCCCTTGTTCGGGGCCTGCCCAAGAAGAATAGGGAGTCGCCAACCAAGAGGGGGCGATCCCGGAAGCAAAAGGGATTAAATCCCCAAAGAACGTCCTACCCGGGTGAAATCTAATGAGACGGGAAGAAAGCTGGACGGCCGGAGGGGAGGAACTCGTCGCCACCGCCGAGAAGGAAAAGAAACTGAAGAGAGAGAAGAGGCCGTATCAAATGAGAAGGAAGGAGGCTTTCGGTGCCTTAAATAGAAGCCCTAAGCAAAGAGGTTCTCGGCGCGGTCAAATGCGCGCCGAGAACCCCCCAGGCCGAGAGCCCCCCTTCGGCCGAAAGGCGCGCCGAGCAAGGGCCGCCGAGAACCCCAGGCCGAGAGCCCCATTCGGCCAAAAGGCACGCCAAGAAGTGCTGCTGAGCCCCCCTTGCCGGGCGCGCCGAGAAGCTCTCCGCCGAGAGTCCCTACCGGTGATTGCGCCGAGAAGCTACAGGCCTAGAGAGCCATGATGAGAGTATTCAAAACAAAGAGATCAAAAGTAATTGAAAGAAATTACAAGAAAAGTCAATGCAAAGAAGCTTCCAAGCTGCAAAATGAAAGATGATTAGCAGTCCCAAATTGAGAAATGGGTTCAGATGCTGAATTACGCACCTGCAGGCACCGTGTCATTTATTCTACACTCCCGCTACCTGCAAGTGGGGGGCATTTGTTGACACCGGAAATATAATCAAAGATAAAGATGAGACGAAAGATCAGATTGAATCAGAAATGAAGACCCGAGGAACTCCTGCAAAACTAGTACTACGGAGAGTCCATTACCGAAGCTGTCACCCGGCTGAAGCCCTCCCCGGCCAAGCTGATGTCCGGTATTATCGTCACTCAGACGGTAGTACTGATGAAGAACTGCAGTCCACTGACTGATGAAAATCCCCAGAAATATTCTGATGAAGCTATGCTAACTCACCAATTGATGGGCCTTCGCCTAGCCTGACGGACTTGAGGGACCGACAAATGAAGGGACAGATTAAGCGGCTTTAACAGCTCAAGCTTACTGATGAGGAAGCATAAAAGACTAAAAGATCTAAACGGGCCCAGCTGTGTGGCGCCGAGAGCCCAACAAGACCCATATGAGGAAGGGGCGCCGGGAAGCCTACTGCCTCCGAACAAGGCGCGCCGGGAGCTCATCAACCGTGCGCCGAGATGATCATGCCGATAGGGGGAGAGGGAGGTGTTATAAAAACCCCCTTTCTCTCGAAAAGAAAGGGAGGTGAACAAAAAAAAAGGAGAGAGATAGAAAAGATAGGAGAGACCCTACTGGAAGAAAGAAGAAGAGAAGAAGAAGAAGAAGCTCCAGGTGGGATGCTCGGGGGAGGAAGAGGAGTCAATGCTCCACCCTCCCCCCCCATGTTCGCTTTTATTTTACTTTCCTCTGTATGTAATGGTATATGCCTTCATGTTTTAGCTATTCAGATGAGGTCGAGAGTTCTTTTCTTCCCTGCCTCTGTTCCTCCCTTTATCCGTTTCTCGGCTTGTGCCTTGCAGTCGATGTAAGTGGTGATAATGAGATGAAATGAAATTTAGTGGTTGCCGTGCTCGATATTAGGCAATCAAAGTTTTGCCCTCTGTCTTTCTATGAATGTATCTTTCATCTGAACGTCCAATATTCTAGACGTCTCGGTTTTCAGAGTCATCCCCGTGAGTCTGTGCTTCAAAGAGGAATGAAGTCAGGGCCCCAATCCTTATCTAATGGGTTATTGGGTCCTGTTTCCCTCTACCCTCCAGTCTCGATGGCAGATTCTTCGCAGGCATCTGAGTTTCTTGCGAGGCCCCCAAGCTGTTTAGGAATCGGAGACATCAATCTCTTGATTTCCTGAATTGCTGGCTATAGAAGATGTGTCCCGTCTGTAGACGAATGCAATCCCAGGAGGTTCTGATAAGTGATGACCTTGACCCTTCGGTCCCTCAGCAAAACCCTAATGCCATGGCATCGAAGTCCACAGTCCAGACTGATTTGATCCCCGGATACGGTCCCAATCAAATCTGAATTCCAAAACAGGGCTATCGGAGCTTCTCGGCGCCACTGGGCCTCAGCGGCGGGGTGAGCGCACCGGGAACCAGCGCGCCGAGAACCCCCTTGCCTGTTCATCTTCCTATGCCGAGATCCCCTCTTTGGCTAATCAATCCGCGCCAAGATCCTCCTTTCAGGCCGATACACTCATACCAGGAGCCTGTCTCCTCATCTGCTTTTCAGCCCTTGTCCAACCTGTTATATCGGCTGAAGGGGATATTCATGGTCGCCATATGTACCTCAGGGATGAGATTAACGGGAGGAAACCTCCCCTACATCATCTTAAATCAAATCCATTCATAACCCCATAACCTAAGGGGCCATACCACTGTATAAGCCCCGACGGTTCTTGAGGGGATAGCAAGCATTGCCATGGGCACCTACATCATCAGGGAGCCCAAGCCTTCTTTTCGGTTATCATCCCGTACCCGTGGATGATGGCCTATTTCCTTTGGCATGACCCGAAAGAAGGGGAAACGCTGATGAAATTCTATCCGATAGGGTTAACCCCGGAAGGCCAAGGGAGTGTGATCGATACGCACCCCGCTTGACTCTATCCATCGGGAAAATGAATATCATAGACCCTCCAACCGAGCAGGGAGTTCAAAGGGGAAGATCCCCCGCTGTTTATCTGGATTCCATCCCGTCGCTACGTGGATGGCTTCTATCCCTATTTGGCATGTCTATAAGCCCAGGGGATATGCCGCCCAATTCAATTCATCCAAGCTCGACACGTTAATCGTCTGCCGGCTCCCCTTTATATGCATGCATGTTTAAGATGGGACAGAGCCAACAAAGCCCCAATCCTCACTGTGGATTTCTGGGCCTTGTTTCCCCCCTCTCTCCCTCAATGTCATCGATGATTTAAACGTCACGGAGTCCGTGATTTTCTTCTCAAATCTCTCAAGCCACTAGGGCCATTGCAGGGATCAGAGTTTGTCGTCTCTCGATCTCCTAGATGGTCGGCAATACTGATGGCGTGAAGCCTGTTCCTGAGAGCTCGAAGGCCCGGTGACTCTGATCCCTCGAACCCCTTTCATCTGTGACCCGCTGCTGTCAACCTGGTAGGCACCTGGCTCTTTCCTCACTTGCCTCCTGAATCCATTCCCCAGCCACTGTCCGAATCCTGAGAAAAATCCCTAGAACAGAGCACCATAAAACCCCATAAGCCCTCACGGCGCTCAAGCCCAGCACCTTCTCGGCGTGAATAGTTCTCGGCGCGGCGCGTGCTGGGAACTCCCGCGCCGAGATCCTCATCTCCCCCCTTTTCAGCACATGTCGAGAGCCCCCTTCGTGGCGCGCCGGGAACTCCCTTCAGCCTGCGCCGAGAAGCCATGCCATATTTCTGAACCCTCACGCCGAGAACCTCTTTCTTCTTGGTCTGAACCTTGATCCCCATGTTGTATCCACCCGAGGAATATACAGAGAGCATTTGGCATCGCTCAAGAAATAAATCAATGGGGAGGACCTCCCCTACATTATTTTGTTCCGATCCGGATTTCTTTATAACCTTATGGACCTAAAGGGCTATGTCACTACATGTGCTCCGACGGGTTCCGAAGGAACATCAATCGATGCTATGGATGTGCGTGATGGCCCCGGGCCTAGTGCCCCCCCTTCTTTTTCGGCTTTCATCCCGGCATCCTGTGGATGATGGCTTATCTCCTCTTGGCATAATCCAGGATAAAGGGGATATGCTGCCAAAATTCATTCATATCACCTTGAGTGATCATGGTATTCTCTCCTAACCCCGCTGGCCCACGGAGTTCTGCCCTTGCATGTTCTCCGATGGTCTTTCGAAGGGGGATATAAATAAGACATCGCGCCTGCACAGGGTGTGTCATGTCGCACCGGTCCTTATCTGGATTCTGGGTTAGATATACCCGATCTTTTACGGATCCCATCCTGCTGCTGCATGGGTGGTTTCCTATCCCCATTTGGCATAGTCCAAGGTAATGGGGACATGCCGCCAGATTCGCTCCGCATTTGATGTATCCTCGCTTCACTCAGGCCATTTAATGCCCTGCTGATGAACCAACCCTCTCTCTCGTTTGAGTCTTATTTTTGCCGCTACCTTCCTCCTATTTTTGGCATTTAATCAAGGGTTGTCCTTCTTAGGAAGGGCGTAATTAACGTCATAGCCTTTATGGTATGACGGACTTCGGGTCCCGACTCGGACTTCACAATTGACTGATTAAAAGTCAGATCGAGCGCATAATAAAATTGTCACCCCGGTGACTGGCACGCCAATAAATCAATAAATAACACACACACACACACACACACACAAACACACACACACACACACACACACACACACACACACACACACACACACACACACACACACACACACATATATATATATATAAACCAAAAAAGCGCGTTCCACACCTGCACAAATAATGAGGCAGAATATAAGCTCTGATCATTGGTCTCCAAGTCGCTTTACAGATGGAGATTCAAATATTACATGTGTTTGGCGATTCATTGCTAGTCGTCAAGCAGGTCCCGGGACAGTTTGACGTCCGAAAACCCAAGTTACTCCCTTACTACACTAAGGCGAAACGGCTCATGCAGCAGTTCTACCTCATTGAGATAGGCCACGTTGCCAGAGGAGAGAATGCACAAGCTGATGCACTGGCAAAATTGGCGAGTTCATTGGCAGTCCCGCCAGATGGATCCCTCAGCATCCGGGTGGTGAATCAACGCCAAGTGCCTAGCATGATAGAAGGGCCAGGAGAAGAAGAACTTGAGGTCAACACAGCGGAAGCCATTAGCCCGCCCGACTGGAGAGACCCCCTTTTTGCAGTGGTTTAAATATCAGCAACTGCCCAGGGAAATGGAAGAGAAGATCAAGTTAATCAGAACAAAGGACTCTTACGAGGTCCGAAACGGGATCCTATTCCGAATTATGGCAAACGCCAAACGGAAGGTGCTCCTCCGATGTTTATCCACTGAAGAAGCTTGGAAGGTCATGAATGAGGTTCACGCGGAGCAGCTGGTGCACATCAGGCAGGACCAAAAATTAAGATTGAAATAAAGAAGCTCGGCTACTATTGGCCGACAATGTTCGACGACTGCTGCAAGTATGCCAAGTCTTGTCAAAAATGCCAGGAGCACGCGACGGTACCCAGGAGACTGCCCGTGCCCTTGCATCCAACACTGCCCAGCTGGCCCTTTGCCCAATGGGGAACAGACGTTGTGTGTCCACTACCCGCATCATCAGCTGGGTGAAAGTACATCTTGGCCGCAACTGATTACTTCTCCCGCTGGGCGGAGGCTATTGCTTTGAAGGAAGTGACTGGGGAGATCGTCACCAGATTTGTCTGTTACAACATCATATTCCAGTTTGGCACTCCGAACCGAATTATCTCAGACAATGGAAGTCACTTCCGCAATCAGAAGGTCTACCGGCTGGCAGAAAAGTACAAGATCGACTGGAGGATGTCGACCCCCTACAACCCACAGGCCAATGGCTTGGCTGAAGCTTTCAATAATACTCTTTGCACTCTCCTGTCCAAAATTGTTAGTTCTAACAAGAGGGACTGGGAAGAGAAAATGTACGAGGCCCTGTGGGCGTATCAAACTGTGTACAAAACTCCAACTGGTTGTTCACCCTTTTCCCTGGTATATGGCTCAGAGGCAATTGTCCCTATCGAGCTGGAAATACCCTCCCTCCGAGTCGCAGTCCAACACGGGTTGGTCGGGGAAGAGCAGACAAATGTCGAGCGAAGGCTCGAAGAACTCTCCAACTTGGAGGGGAAACAGCTCCAAGCCCAGCAGAACATCCAGGTCTATCAGGCCCGGATAGCTCGCGCCTTTGACAAGCTCGTCAAGGAACGTGAATTTAAGAAGGGTGACCTCGTTATGGTGAAGAGAAGAGAAGTCATGGCTTCCAACCCCAAGGGCAAGCTGAATGAGAATTGGCTTGGACCCTATGTGATCCAGAAAGTCTACGAGGGCGGAGCGTATGTAATCGTCGACCATCGGGGGGAGGTTCAATTTCCGCCCCTCAATGGTAGGCATCTGAGGTTGTACCATGCTCCGATTCCCCCATTCGAGGAATAATGCTTTTCTCTGCCCTGCCCCGGGCGAATTTGCATTACTATTGTCCAGATGGATTGGGCACTATTTATCGTGCATGTCAAAAAAAAAGAGAAAAAAAGAAGAAATAAGAAGAAAAAATAAAAGAAAAAAAGAGAGGGAAAAAAGGAAGGAAAAAAAAAGAAGAAGAAGAAGAAGAAAAAGAGGAAAAAGGGGGGGGGGGAGGAATCGGTCTCCCTTTATTAACACTCACTCTTATCTCCAAGAATATTTCAATAGCCGAATCAACCATGTCAGACTCTGACATCCTGTCGGCACTGACGAAGAACACCCCACCCGAACCTTTCGTTCGAGATCGGGGAATCAACATTTTCTCCTTGCGTTGGCACCAGCTCGTACCAACGAATATTTCAATAGACGAATCGACCATGTCAACTCTTGACATCATGTCGGCACTGACGAAGAACGCCCCACCTGAACCTTCCGTCCAGGGTTGGGGAATAAACCTTTGCTCCTTGCGTTGGCACCAGCCCCCGCACCAACGAAAATACCAAGAGACAAACGAATCACGTCGGTCTTCGACTTCCTGTCGGCATCGATGAACAAACCAGTGGCCCGGACCTTTCGTCCGGTTCCATGAATGAAAAGACCCTTGCTTTGGCACCAACCCCGTGTCAATGAACGAATCACGTCGGTCCCCGACTCCCCGTCGGCGTCGATGAATAAACCAGTGGCCCAGACCTTTTGTCTGGTTCCATGAACAAAAAGACCTTTGCTTCGGCACTAACCCCGTGCCGATGAACAAACCACGTCAGTCTCCGACTCCCTGTCGGCATCGATGAACGAACCAGTGGCCTGGACCTTCCGTCTGGTGCCATGAATAAAAATACCCTTGCTTTGGCACTAACCCCGTGTCAATGAATAAACCACCTCAATATTACAGCTCCAGTCCCACAGACGAATAAACCCTTGGCTTGGACCTTCCGTCTAAGGCGATGAACAAAAAGAACGCCTTTGCTTGGCTCGGATCTTTCATCCGAGTCGATGAACAAAAAGAACCTCCTTGCTTGGCTCGGACCTTTCGTGCAAGTCGGTGAACAAAAAAAAGAACCTTCTTGCTTGGCTCGGACCTTCCGTCCAAGTCGATGAACAAAAAAAACCTTCTTGCTTGGCTCGGACCTTCCGTCCAAGTCGATGAACAAAAAGAACCTCCTTGCTTGGCTCGGACCTTCCGTCCAAGTCAATGAACAAAAAAAAGAGAAAAAAAAAAGAACCTCCTTGCTTGGCTCGGACCTTTCGTCCAAGTCGATGAACAAAAGAAAAAAGAACCTTCTTGCTTGGCTCGGACCTTCCGTCCGAGTCGATGAACAAAAAGAACCTCCTTGCTTGGCTCGGACCTTCCGTCCAAGTCAATGAACAAAAAAAAGAAAAAAAAAGAAGAACCTTCTTGCTTGGCTCGGACCTTCCGTGCAAGTCGATGAATAAAAAGGGACCACCTTTGCTTGGCTCGGACCTTCCGTCCAAGTCCATGAACATAAAGAAACCCCTCCTTGCCTGGCTCGGACCATCCATCCCAGTCCATAAACAAAAGTGCATCCCATTACTCGACTCGGACCCTCCGTCCGAGTCGGTGAATGAACAAGTTTCCTAAGCCCATCATGAGTCAACAACTCCCTCTTTGGGGTTGGCCTCGTCTAAGTTGTTTTGGGCCTTTTGCCTGAGACGACACATAGACCCTTCATTCTCGCTTCGGTATTCACCCCATGCTGATGACTAAACCCTCACTCTGACATCTCAGTCCGCCTGCATATGCGGTGAAGCGATCCCCTCATCCCTTCGCTGAAGGAGTGAGCCCTTTCCCGTGAATTTGCACCGGACCAGCATCCCAGTGGCTCAGAAGAATAGACGTCATGTTGAAGAACTCTACACTCGCGGGCCCCGCGCACTCATCCTCGCTTGCGCCACCCGTGAGTGGGGGGCATTTGTGGACGCCAAAAAATGACGATGATGATCATGGCGACATTCGCGTCTACACATTAGAGCGCGAGTCGAAGACAGAAATGCCAAATAAACCTCATGCCTCGCCCGATCAGGACGAGAACTCGCTTGGTGGTCTGCTACCCGCTAAGGAAGCCCCCTAATCAGAAGATACAGCTACAAGGCTCCGATCGGCCATGCCGAGAGCTAAATCAGAGAAGAGTCGGGAACTCCGGCACAGTCTCGGCATGCACCGAAAGTCACGCAGAATCTGGGACCGAGTCCCAGAGGCTACAAGCGGAATATTATGGAGGCCATACGTCGCAACTAGAGCGTTCTGGGAATGCCGACATTCATATAAATGGCCGCGACTTCCAAAGGAATCTGTTTGGTGCTTAAAACGACGCGCCTTAAAACGGCGCGCCCCCCCCCCCCCTCTTAAAATGGCGCGCCCCCATCTTCCTTTGGCTACACGGCGCGCTCCCGTCGAAGGGGCCTCCCCCTTTGATGCTTAAAACGGCGCCGCTTGCGTTGCATTAAAACGGCACCCATATTTCTACTACGGCATGGCCATCTTGAAGGCCAGAAAGTTGAACCGGCGCGCCAATTGCACTTGCGGTAAAACCGGCATGGGCACTTTCCACCGCGCCGTTTTAACCCCTCATTCTATTCTCTGAAGCGCTTCCCCGGCGCGCAAACGAGCCATCCCATCTGCACTCCGATGCTCTGTTTTGCATCGTTATGGCATGCAGAGAACATTCAATGCCCATGGCCCTTCCTCTACCTCTGTTCGACAGCACATAAGCAGCAGCATCAAGGGAAGCTCCGACAAATCTCTGAGCGTCCCATCCTCGGACGAGCAGCAGTGTACGAGATGAATCAACGGTGTCCAGCACAGCTAGTCAACTCCCAACTTCATTGCGGACGAGGTGGAATTGGCAGGGACGCTCCCAGGATGGTCGTTCTATAAAAGGGGCAGCATTGTGAGACAGAAGGAACACACAGACAGACGGACAGAAGAAGCTCCAAGCAGAAGAGGAGGGACCAATAGGAGGGAACAGAAGAAGAAGAGAGAAGAGGCGAGAGGGAAGGCTGCTGGTTCGGCTAAGGTTCCTAGCGTCCGAAGAGAAGAGGAAGCTACATCCATCCCCATCTGCAAGGTGAAGAAGAAAAAAGAGAGAGGGTGAGAAAGAGAGAGGGGAGAGAGGGGGAAGAGCTTGTGCTCTGTTCCTCCTTCTTCCCCACCAATGTATCTTCTTCCCCCACCTCAACGCCTAGTTTTTTTCTTTTATCTTCTCCGTTATATTCTTCCCTGTGCTTTGGGGGGGGTAGATCTCGTCTTGTACCTCTCTTCCCTCCTTTCCTTCCCCTTGAGGATGAATAAAAGAGTGACTCCTGTGGGCGTAAACGGCATTCTATTGCTCTCACCTCTTCCCCTTTTCTTCTGTTTTCTCCCTCCCGGTTTTCAACATCACCTGGGGTCCTCAGAAGCTTGCCCTTCTATGGCATGAACTCTGAGGGAACCTGTTCGAAGGGTGAACATTCATGGCCACCTATGGCCTACATCTGTCCCGTTCCACGAGATCATCACCCGTGAGCTGTGGTTGTTCTTGCAGGCTGGCCCTCGAACGTTCCATACTCACATCTGGGTTCGGACCGCCGTGAGGCTACTCCAATTTTTGAGAGTCTACCCCGGAGCAATCCGATTGGTGACCCTCCTTTATCTCTGGCAAGTCTCGGTCCAGGGGTGGTGCTGCCCAATTTTCACCAAGACTAAGAACGCCCAACGACAAGTGAACAAGTTGAACTGATGAAGAACGAAATGGGGCCTCTGTGAGCAACTGCTGGAGTAAAACACTTAGACGTTCATACTGTTTCATCATAATAAACGATTAAAATGGTTAAAGCTCTTAAAACCTCATCATTACCAGCTTGATCTATCAACAGAACGAACAAATCAAATTTGAATCAACCTACGGGTGAAAGGAAAAGAAAATGCAGTAACAGAGCTCTGAAACAACCCCATATAGCTATCCTGGCGCGGGTTAAAACGGCATGGCCATGGTTCCACCGTGCCGCTTCAACCCTCCTCACAAAATCCCCCTATCTCTTCTCCAAAGGATAAAATGGCGCGCCCTCCCTCATTCCCTCCTTATTGAACTCTTAAAATGGCGCGCTCCCTCCTCCCTTGCATCATGTTAAACCGGCGCACCCCTAGTGTCCATCTAACCGGCGCGCCCCTCCTCTCTTCCTTCATATCCATCTAACCGGCGCGCCCCTCCTCTCCTCCTTCATATCTATTTAAACGGCGCCCCCCCCCCCCTTTTTAACATTCTTAACCCGGCGCCCCTTAACCGGCGTGCCCATCTCCTTGCAACTGGTTAATACGGCGTGGCTAAACCAGCGCGCCCCCCCATGTGCTCCCTTATCCGGCGTGCCTCCCCTTTTGCCCACTTCAGATTCGGCGCGCCTCTTTTATATAAAGAGGGGGGGTAAATAATAGTAAAAAAGGGAGAGAAAGGTTCAAACAAAAGAAGAATGCAAAGATCAATGCCAAATAAAAAATGTAAGGAACTCTATTACCCGTGCTTCAATTAAAAAAATGAAAGAAACCCCCGCAAAGGGGCGCTGCCCCCTTGACCCCCGCGACCTGACCGGGCAGGTCGAACCCCGCGACCTGACCGGGCAGGTCGAACCCCGCGACCTGACCGCACAGGTCGATCCGCGTGTGAGGGCGCACGTTAGTGAGCTCGGGCTATGCACTTAATAATTCACTCCCTCGGACTGGGTGCAAAGAGAAAATCGATGACGCCTTATGGTATCGGACGTGGTTTATGGAATTTCTGACATGGCCATAGTTCGAAATCATCTCCGGCCAACAGTCTATCAACTTGACCCATTTCTACCGGGATCCAATACCGTATTCTCATTAAACTTGCCTTGTTCGTGGCAGACATTCACGCGGTTTTGTCACCGTCTTTTATATTACAAGCACGGATCTTCGTCCGAACATGAAGTGGCCCATGAGTGGCCGACATAGTTTGAACATTCACGTCCCAATACGGGTTTCTAGCATAGTTCATCTTTCACTATCCTCCTGCATGATTAGTATTCTCTCTAGGCCGTAGGGCCCTTATTCCCGGAAATCAATCAAGGGTGTTGTCCCGTATGGGGGATGTAAATAACGCCGTGACCTTTACGGCACGGCGGGTTCCAGTCCCGACACGAACCACACAATTGTCTGATTAGTCAGATCACGCGCACCGTGGGCTTCCACGAAGCCCAAATAAATCGTCACTTTGTGACTGGCACGCCCTCGCACTAAATAAACGAATTAACCCCGATCAACAAATGAACAGATCCCCCCTCCGAATTTTAGTGCGTCCACAAGTCTGGCACGCCCGGTGGGACAGGAATCACCCTTCATTTCTTTGCCGGGACTAAGGGCACTACGGCCCCTTTCATGTAATGCTAATTGTTTAATTTGCAAATGCAGGTTGCATTTCGGACACCAGGATGGCCCCCACGTTTGGCCGACAGGCCGTCGAGAGCCATGTTTGGAACGGCTACTTGGCCGTCCCCCTCAGCTTCGGGAGCTTCCCTCCCGCGGTAGGCTTCCCCAACTTCCTTGGGGTAGCCTTCACGAACCTGCTGGACGTGGAAGCGTCTGACAGGACTGAAAGCAACCCTCCCATCCAGGGGGCCGCCAAAGCTACTGTCGGCCGATCGATGGCCGAGACTTCCAAGACCATCCCGATCGGGACGCTGAGCTGCAAAGTGAACCACGTGCACCAAACTGCCGGCCCTTCTCACCCAGGGTCGGCCTCTCACCAAAGGAGGCTCCGAAGGAGCCATGCCACGACATCATACCGAGGCCGGTTCTCCAGCACCGGCAAGTCGACTGTCATCGGGACTTTCCGGGTGCATCTTAACGGACAGCGTTCCGAGGTGATCCCAGATCGCATTGTACCCGCCGTACCAGTGCGCAACTCTTTTCAGGCACTGGAGAAGATGAAGGGCAGGATGACGCCCGCCATTCAGGCCCCAGCGCCGCAACATCAGTCAGCCTCCAGGCCCACCAAAGCTAAGCAAGTTTGGGTTCCCAAGGGGGCCCGGTTCACCTCACCAGCCCAGGCGAGGCCCAGCACCTTCCGCCCGGCAAGGGCACAACAAGGAGATCGGGTCAAGACATTGGCCCCCGTCTACCAGACGACATTAACTACACCGGCCCCACCGGACAACATCCACCGTCGACACCACCGACGCCACTATCAGGCTGCCCGTGTGGAGCCTGCAACCCACATGCCCGTTGCTGCCAACAGGGCGACATCATCAGCTTCTCCTCCTGACCAGGACTGGGAAGGAGTGGAGCAAGCCATGAAGAACTACTTGCGGGGCCCGGGGAGCACTCCCCTGGGTCGCCAGAGATTACTGGGGGTAGTAGCTTCTGCCTTTGAAGAATAAGAGACCCGGCCAGTGCCCACTGCCGAGTCAAGAAACTACTCTGAGGAGCATTATCAGTCCCCGCCAAGGGAAGAAGTGAAGCCGCGGAGAGCGGTCTTTGACAGATTGGTCTTTCCAGGTAGGCCATCGAGAAGAACAACAAGAAGAGGCAGAGACCTAAGAGTTTATACCTGCAATATGGCAGGGGTATCTGGCCGGTACGGGGCTCTACCAACCGAGCCCGAAGAAGTAGCCAGGCTTGCCACAAGGCCAGGACCTCTTACCAGAAGAGGGAAAGCGGCAGCTGAAAAGACACAAGTCCACACTGGAGGAGTTAACTATGAGGAACCTTCAACATCCTTGGCTGCCAATGTTATTACAGAAGGCACGGCGGGAGGACTATCCACTTCATCTGAAGAGGTGCCGATCGAAGAAAGGGGGGGCACCCCTAGCCTTCCCATGAATGACCCCGCGGTATTGCACATGATGCAACAATATCAACGGGAGATCGAATTGTTGAAGAAACAACTCACTGAAAGAGCCGCTCAGCCCTCAACATCCGGACAGACTGAAGCATTACCAGAGACCCCTGGGGGCAATGGGCAGGCCTCGGAAGCCTCTCTATAGGCGACGGTGTCTCCCCCAATACCTACCTACACTGGAGGCGTACCCCTGCATCAGCCACAACATGTCACACCGGCTCCGCCACCGAACCTGCCATTCCAGGGGTCCACTATTGCACCTCAGGCGACAGTGTTAACAACACCGCTGATGCAACCGGCCCATTTCTATCCAAACCCGGTTGACCCGACAACAGTAAGCAGACTAATGCTTGAACAAACGATAGATATGAAGCTGGCGGAAAGGAGCGATGGTGATCACACGCCGTTCGACGTATACCGGGTACCTTACCCGGCACACTATGCTGCCAAGAGGCTACCGGTCGACATTACCAAGCCGCTGAAGTTTGAGAAATTTAATGGGCAAGGGTCTCCCAGGGAGCACATTGCCTATTATGTGAATGTTATGGGGGATCTAGCTGTGGATGAAGCTTATCTTCTCAAATTCTTCGGCTCGAGGCTTACTGGGCTCGCTTTCGAGTGGTATTCGAGCCTGCTCGCCGGGTCCATTACAGACTGGCCTGATATGCAAAAGAAATTCAAGGAAAGATTCTACATAGCTGAGCGGGAGGTGACCGTGGCAGAGCTTTACGCCACGAGACAAAGAAATGAGGAGTCGGCACTCGACTACATAAAGAGATGGAGGAACCTCAGCATGAGGTGCAAACGTCCCCCGCATCAGGAGGACGCAGTGTAGATCTATAAACAGAATCTAAAGAAGGAGATCCTTGAGAGGATGATCGGTGCTGAGGTGAGGTCGTTCGACCGTCTGAACAACATAGTGGCAGAGATCGAAGCATTCCTTGCTCGATACTCTTCTGCTCCAGCTGCATCAAGTCAGAGGGTCCGGCAGGCCGAGAGGAGGCCAACACCGCCAGAAGTTCATACACTGGACTTCGAAGCTTTCGAGAAATAGAAAGAGAAAGCCAAAGAGATGGCCAACACCTCCACTGAACGGCAGGAAGGTCCCTCCCTGCAGGAGAAGATGAGGAACAAATTGTATTCCTTTCCTCGAGACAAAGCCCGAGTCCTATTCGAATGGGCCACCAGGTACAACAAGATCACATTACCAGATCCAAGGAGGCCTGGTGACTTGAAGAAGAAGGATGATCCTCATTTTTGCCCATACCATCAGATGCTTGGGCATACCATTGAGGATTGCTACATCTTCAAGGATGTCATTGAGTCCTTGATCAAGAAGGGAGAGCTGGACATGGGGGAGCTCAGAGTGGATCCTCCGCAGCCGCACGAGATGCCGAGCCTTGGCACCACTGTCAACATGGTATCTTTATACCAACAGCTGCCTGAAGAATGGGCGGAGTCCAGTACGCAGGCCACTTATCAAGCCTTCATCATGGCGCCAGCTCATGATCAAGGAGGTTGGCAAGCCGCGCCAACGAAGAACAGAAGAAGAAGACAAGCTCCTCGGCCCACTCCAGAGGTTCGCATAAGGGGTGTTACACCCCGACCAGCACCGCCATCGGTGACACCTGTTTTGCATGACACAGCCCCCCGGCTCATTATGAGACGGCCCACTCACAACAAGAAGAAACACATCCCGATGCGGGTGCACAAGGAAACCAGCCCTGCGGTAGAAAGGCTCCAGGCCATCATTGATGGGCTTGAAGACTATGAACAGCCCGAGATCCAGCCTATGGAGTTGAAGGAGTATGTCCCCTGGGAGGAGTTCGAGTCACTCGAACTCGCTCCAGAAGCGGAAGCCGAGACGAAAGAAGAGCCTCTCTTATGGGGTGAGCTTCCCCAAGAGCAGTTGCCAGCCACTGAAGAGAAAAAGAAAAAGAAGAAGAGAAGACCTAGAAACAAGAAGAAGAGTGGGGTGGTCCTTTCTTGCAACACCCTCTCAGCATTATTTGACACAACCCTCTCCCTGAGAGAGGGAGAGCAAGAGGTGCTTGTTGAGCCGTCAGAGGTGAATCAGGCTGAAGTATCCACCTCCCAACATGCCACCAGGTCAGGAAGAACGTGGGGACGCCCTCCTCAGGCCAACCACAACATCCTGCTTAGGGGGGAACAACCATATCACATCCCCGAGCCTAGGGTCCAAGGCATGGAGATCCCCCCTCCATCGGGCCTCTACCCCGGAGAACCAAGTGGCCAGAGTGCCGCGTCATTCATTGAATTTCTTACAACTCAGAGGGGAGGACAGTCATGCCCCCGCGAGTCCCGGCAGACCCAAGGGGCAGGCAGCCCCTCGGCTCCGTCTGCAGCAATCCCTCCTCGGCCAAGGGAAGAGCCCAACAACATCCCAAATCTAGTCGAGTTCTTGCAAGAAAAGGAAGTGACCCAGCAGGCCCCACAAGCTCAAGCGGCATCTGACCCAGTGGAGGAGGCACCCATTGAGCCGGCTCCCCAGGCCCAGACTGGGGGCAGGCGCAGTAGAGCCGAAGAAATGAAGTTGCTCGAAGTCCGAGCTAGCAACAGAATAGTCAAACACCTGAAGAAGATCCTAGCCAAGTTTACCGTCTGGGAAATCCTATCCTTAGATGAAGAAACACGGCAAGCTGTCATCGCCGCACTCCTGACACCAGCATATGTTGAAGCCTGCCTTGCAGAAATGTCACCTGAGGTACCTGTGGCCTTCACTAAAGAGGACATGCTTTTACCAACCTGCAGTCACAACATGCCACTCTACATGAAGGGGCAGCTGAATGGGCATCCCATCAACAGAGTCTTGATCGACCCTGGGGCAGCAGTGAACATACTCCCCTATCGGGTGTATCAGAAGCATTACTTTGACGTACATCTGGTCGAGGTCAGGAATGTCAAGATTGCCAGCTTCAACCAGAAGTGCGAAGTCCCTATGGGGGTCGCAGAGTTCAACCTCTCCCTCGGTGACTTCACCACCAAGGTCCAATTCCATGTGATCAACTCCAACACCTCTTACAAGGCGTTGCTCGGCCGACCTTGGCTACATCAAAATAGGGTGGTACCATCCACTCTGCACCAATGCATCAAGTACCCCGGCAACGGGAAAGAGGAGAGAATCTTCGCCGACCTCCATCCTTTCGAAGTGTTCGAATGTCACTTGTCGGATGCTAATCTTTATTTGGAAAAGCCGAAGCAAGCCTCCCAAGCTACTCAAGACAAAGGAAAGAAAAAGGCAGAGCTTGACAGCTGGTTCCCTCCACCACCGCCTGGCTATGTGGCTCCCCCTCAGGTGTCATTCATTTCTGAAGCAGAAGGGGTATTCCGGGCCACCTACCTTCCCATCTACCCTACACCGGGAACACCATACCTTGAAGACTTGCTGGAAGACATCAGGGTCCCTCCCGGGATCATCAAGCCTCTTGCAGAAGCTGACTGCCAGGTGGCTGAACCGTTAAGGACCTTCGAGGTGCCCAACCCCGAGGGTCTGCCTACCATCTTTTATGTGGCCAAGGAGCACCCGGTCAAGGGGGATGATGATTGTAGACTCCCCGATGAGCTGCACGACCCACTCGTCCCAATAATGGGACTTCCTGACATAGCCGGTCCTGTGGTCAAGATGGCCAGAAAGAAAGGGATCCCCTTCTGCCAGCTCTCCAGTCGGAAAGAAATGTTCAAGAAAATGTGGAACCCGCCAAACCTGGACCGGTGGTTGTTGCAAATCACCCGACATCCAGGATTGGGCTTTTCACTAGAAGATTCCTATGAAGCTGATGTGATATCAGTCTCGGCTCTAGGCGGCAATAGCCACGCAGGCACTGCAGGCCCATGGCAGGTTGAAGGCCGTCAGCATCTTATGCCTTTGGCCAACGAAGAACAAGATGAAGAAATATTCCTATGGAATCCACCTCCCCGCAGGAATAAGGGGAAGACCCCGTCCTCCTCTGGGGGACCAATCCCGAATGACCACAGCAGCGGGGTGCCATCGCCCTCGTCTGACACTGACCCAAAGGATGGGGAAGCGGGCCGAGCTCCGAACCTCACTCGGTGCGACTCTACCCTACTCGCCCTATTCTGTAGGCAACAGTGAGAGATCGAAATGCTGAAGGTTCGCTTGGCCGAAATGACTATACTCATTAGAGGCATCCTCTGTCGACAAAGCATCGGCGCGCACCGGTCCCCGAATACCGTCCCAAACGCCCCCGGGCACCTGAAAAGGGAGGCTAGGGATGTAGCTGCTTCCCTGGTCAGGCGATCAGTCGAGCGAAGCCCCGTTCTGCGGGAGAAGATGCAAAGACCCTACTCTTTCCCAAGGAATAAAACCCAAGGAATTTTTGAATGGGCCTGCTACTATGGCAAGGTCTCCCTCCCAAGGTCAAAGAGGCCGCAAGATGCTCGCAAAAGCGGTGACCCCTCATTCTGCCCCTATCACCAAATACTGGGCCACTCCATCGAAGACTGCTATGTCTTCAAGGACATTACTCAAGACCTGATTGAGAGAGATGAGCTCAGAATGGGAGATTATGTGGTCGCTCCGCCACGCCCCCATGTGGCAGCCGGCCATGAAAGAAGTGTTTACATGGTGACAGTTCAGCACCAGATTTTTGAAGATGCAGCTGAGAATGGGCGGCCCCAGCCACCAGCAGAGCAACAGCCCCCAGTATGGCAATCAATCACCTTAGCCCCCGCAAGAGCCATCTATGACAATTACAAAGAAGATCCCAAAGAAGTCCTTTACTTCTCCACACAAGAGAGCCCCCCAGAGCCGCACACAGCAAGCCTAATAGAGGGGGAAACAAGCAAAGCCTCGTTACCCAATGAGGCAGAGCAAGAAAACACCTACGGTGTCCTTGAAGCAGAAGATGGTGAAGACAAGGATTTCATTGACCTGCTACCAACGCCTCCAGAATTTGAAGATGGCGGCCAGGCCACAGTGGATGAGCTCATTGAAATTAATCTAGGCACAGAAAGTGACCCCAGGCCGACCTTTCTGAGTGCCCTTCTTCCTCCACAGGAGAGGGGACAATATGTCAAGTTGCTGCAAGAATTCCGGGACTGTTTCGCCTGGAACTACAAAGAGATGCCCGGTCTGAGCCCCGGCGTGACTCAACATATTCTGGCTATTGATCCGAAGGTGGAGCCGGTGAAGCAGCCCCCAGGCGTATGAGGCCGGAGCTGATAAAATTGATTTGTAAAGAAGTCGACAAGCTCATAGATGTCGATTTTGTAGCTGAAAACTAATACACTACTTGGTTGGGCAATATTGTGCAGGTGAAGAAGAAGAATGGACAGATCAGGATCTGCGTGGACTTCCGCGACCTGAATAAAGCTTGCCCAAAGGATGACTTTCCGGTGCCCATCACTGAAGTGATGATTGATGCAACTACCGGCCATGAGGCCTTGTCTTTCATGGACGGATCGTCCGGCTATAATCAGATATGGATAGCTGAACATGACCGAATTCATACGGCCTTCCGGTCACCTAAAGGGATATTCCACTACAAAAGGATGCCCTTCGGCCTCAAGAACGCTGGCGCCACTTACCAGTGGGCGATGACCAAGATATTCGATGAACTGCTATATAGCAAAGTCGAATGCTACATCGATGATCTGGTCGTCAAGACAAAGAAAAGGGGGGATCACCTGAATGACCTTAGAGTCATCTTTGAGAGACTCCGGCAGTACGAGCTGAAAATGAACCCAATGAAGTGTGCCTTCGGCGTCTCTAGTGGAAAGTTTCTCGGCTTCATTGTCCGGTATAGGGGGGTCGAGATCGACCCCTTTAAAATAAAAGCCATTCAGGAGCTACCTCCTCCGGAGAATTTGGGAGAGTTAAGGTCCCTGCAAGGTCGGCTAGCCTACATCCGAAGATTTATCTCCAATTTATCGGGGCGCTGTCAACCATTCCACAAATTAATGATGAAGAATGCACCTTTCAACTGGAACCATGAATGTCAGAAGGCCTTTGATCGGCTGAAGGATTACTTAAAGACCCCGCCTGTGCTGGGGGCACCTGTCAAGGGGAGGCCACTTATTCTATATATAGCTGCCACTGAATGTTCACTGGGGGCAATGCTCACCCAGAACAATGATGAGGGGAAGGAGCAAGCTCTTTATTACCTTAGCCGAAGACTAATGGGGGCAGAAGCAAAATACACCCCGATTGAGAAGGTTTGTCTCGCCTTGGTCTTCGCAGTCAAGAAGTTGAGGCATTACATGCTCTCGCATGAAGTGAGCTTAATCTCTAAGGCTGACCCAGTCAAGCACATTCTCTCTCAGCCAGTCCTGAAGGGACGTCTCGGCAAGTGGGCCGTACTGTTAATGGAATTTGACATCATCTACGTGCCTCAGAAGGCCGTTAAGGGTCAAGCCATGGCCGATTTCTTTGCAGCACACCCATTGCCTAAAGATTCCCCACTGGCCACGGAGTTGCCTGAAGATGAAACACTGGAGGTGGACCAAGCCCAACTAATCGTCTGGCAGCTGCACTTTGATGGAGGTTCGAGAACAGAAACAACCCCGTCTGGGCACACAAAAGTACGGGCCGGGGCCGGCATCGTCCTTAAATCCCCTCAGGGAGAAGTATTGCACACATCCTGCTCCATTAGCAAGCCCTGCACAAATAATGAGGCAGAATATGAAGCTCTCATCATTGGTCTCCAAGTCACTTTACAGATGGAGATTAAAATATTACATGTGTTTGGCGATTCATTGCTGGTCGTCAAGTAGATCCAGGGACAGTTTGACGTCCGAAAACCCGAGTTACTCCCTTACTACACTAAGGCGAAACGGCTCATGCAGCAGTTCTACCTCATTGAGATAGGCCACGTTGCCAGAGGAGAGAATGCACAAGCTGATGCACTGGCAAAATTGGCGAGTTCATTGGCAGTCCCGCCAGATGGATCCCTCAGCATCCGGGTGGTGAATCAACGCCAAGTGCCTAGCATGATAGAAGGGCCAGGAGAAGAAGAACTTGAGGTCATCACAGCGGAAGCCATTAGCCCGCCCGACTGGAGAGACCCCCATTTTGCAGTGGTTTAAATATCAGCAACTGCCTAGGCAAAGGGAAGAGAAGATCAAGTTAATCAGAACAAAGGACTCTTACAAGGTTTAAAACGGGATCCTATTCCGAATCACGGCAGACGCCAAACGGAAGGTGCTCCTCCGATGTTTATCCACTGAAGAAGCTTGGAAGGTCATGAAGGAGGTTCACGCTGGAGCAGCTGGTGCACATCAGGCAGGACCGAAAATGAAGATTGAAATAAAGAAGCTCAGCTACTATTGGCCGACAATGTTCGACGACTGCTGCAAGTATGCCAAGTCTTGTTAAAAATGCCAGGAGCACACGACGGTACCCAGGAGACCGCCCGTGCCCTTGCATCCAACACTGCCCAGCTGGCCCTTTGCCCAATGGGGAACAGACGTTGTGGGTCCACTACCTGCATCATCAGCTGGGTGCAAGTACATCTTGGCCGCAACTGATTACTTCTCCCGCTGGGCGGAGGCTATTGCTTTGAAGGAAGTGACTGGGGAGATCGTCACCAGATTTGTCCGTCGCAACATCATATTCCGGTTTGGCACTCCGAACCGAATTATCTCAGACAATGGAAGTCACTTCCGCAATCAGAAGGTCTACCGGCTGGCAGAAAAGTACAAGATCGACTGGAGGATGTCGACCCCCTACAACCCACAGGCCAATGGCTTGGCTGAAGCTTTCAATAAGACTCTTTGCACTCTCCTGTCCAAAATTGTTTGTTCTAACAAGAGGGACTGGGAAGAGAAAATGTACGAGGCCCTGTGGGCGTATCGAACTGTGTACAAAACTCCAACTGGTTGTTCACCCTTTTCCCTGGTATATGGCTCAGAGGCAATTGTCCCTATCGAGCTGGAAATACCCTCCCTCCGAGTCGCAGTCCAACACGGGTTGGTCGGGGAAGAGCAGACAAATGTCGAGCGAAGGCTCGAAGAACTCTCCAACTTGGAGGGGAAACAGCTCCAAGCCCAGCAGAACATCCAGGTCTATCAGGCCCGGATAGCTCGCGCCTTTGACAAGCTCGTCAAGGAACGTGAATTTAAGAAGGGTGACCTCGTTATGGTGAAGAGAAGAGAAGTCATGGCTTCCAACCCCAAGGGCAAGCTGAATGAGAATTGGCTTGGACCCTATGTGATCCAGAAAGTCTACGAGGGCGGAGCGTATGTAATCATCGACCATCGGGGGGAGGTTCAATTTCCGCCCCTCAATGGTAGGCATCTGAGGTTGTACCATGCTCCGATTCCCCCATTCGAGGAATAATGCTTTTCTCTGCCCTGCCCCGGGCGAATTTGCATTACTATTGTCCAGATGGATTGGGCACTATTTATCGTGCATGTCAAAAAAAAAGAGAAAAAAAGAAAAAATAAAAGAAAAAAAGAGAGGGAAAAAAGGAAGGAAAAAAAAAGAAGAAGAAGAAGAAGAAAAAGAGGAAAAAGGGGGGGGAGGAATCGGTCTCCCTTTATTAACACTCACTCTTATCTCCAAGAATATTTCAATAGCCGAATCAACCATGTCAGCCTCTGACATCCTGTCGGCACTGACGAAGAACACCCCACCCGAACCTTTCGTTCGAGATCGGGGAATCAACATTTTCTCCTTGCGTTGGCACCAGCTCGTACCAACGAATATTTCAATAGACGAATCGACCATGTCAACTCTTGACATCATGTCGGCACTGACGAAGAACACCCCACCTGAACCTTCCGTCCAGGGTTGGGGAATAAACCTTTGCTCCTTGCGTTAGCACCAGCCCCCGCACCAACGAAAATACCAAGAGACAAACGAATCACATCGGTCTTCGACTTCCTGTCGGCATCGATGAACAAACCAGTGGCCCGGACCTTTCGTCCGGTTCCATGAATGAAAAGACCCTTGCTTTGGCACCAACCCCGTGTCAATGAACGAATCACGTCGGTCCCCGACTCCCCGTTGGCGTCGATGAATAAACCAGTGGCCCAGACCTTTCGTCTGGTTCCATGAACAAAAAGACCTTTGCTTCGGCACTAACCCCGTGCCGATGAACAAACCACGTCGGTCTTCGACTCCCTGTCGGCATCGATGAACGAACCAGTGGCCTGGACCTTCCGTCTGGTGCCATGAATAAAAATACCCTTGCTTTGGTGCTAACCCCGTGTCAATGAATAAACCACCTCAATATTACAGCTCCAGTCCCACAGACGAATAAACCCTTGGCTTGGACCTTCCGTCTAAGTCGATGAACAAAAAGAACACCTTTGCTTGGCTCGGATCTCTCATCCGAGTCGATGAACAAAAAGAACCTCCTTGCTTGGCTCGGACCTTTCGTCCAAGTCGATGAACAAAAAAAAGAACCTTCTTGCTTGGCTCGGACCTTCCGTCCAAGTCGATGAACAAAAAGAACCTTCTTGCTTGGCTCGGACCTTCCGTCCAAGTCGATGAACAAAAAGAACCTCCTTGCTTGGCTCGGACCTTCCGTCCAAGTCAATGAACAAAAAAAAGAGAAAAAAAAAGAACCTCCTTGCTTGGCTCGGACCTTTCGTCCAAGTCGATGAACAAAAGAAAAAAGAACCTTCTTGCTTGGCTCGGACCTTCCGTCCGAGTCGATGAACAAAAAGAACCTCCTTGCTTGGCTCGGACCTTCCGTCCAAGTCAATGAACAAAAAAAAGGAAAAAAAGAAGAACCTTCTTGCTTGGCTCGGACCTTCCGTCCAAGTCGATGAATAAAAAGGGACCACCTTTGCTTGGCTCGGACCTTCCGTCCAAGTCCATGAACATAAAGAAACCCCTCCTTGCCTGGCTCGGACCATCCATCCCAGTCCATAAACAAAAGTGCATCCCATTACTCGGCTCGGACCCTCCGTCTGAGTCGGTGAATGAACAACTTTCCTAAGCCCAGCACGAGTCAACAACTCCCTCTTTGGGGTTGGCCTCGTCTAAGTTGTTTTGGGCCTTTTGCCTGAGAAGACACATAGACCCTTCATTCTCGCTTCGGTATTCACCCCATGCCGATGACTAAACCCTCACTCTGACATCTCAGTCCGCCTGCATATGCGGTGAAGCGATCCCCTCATCCCTTCGCTGAAGGAGTGAGCGCTTTCCCATGAATTTGCACCGGACCAGCATCCCAGTGGCTCAGAAGAATAGACGTCATGTTGAAGAACTCTACACTCGCGGGCCCCGCGCACTCATCCCTCGCTTGCGCCGCCCGTGAGTGGGGGGCATTTGTGGACGCCAAAAAATGATGATGATGATCATGGCGACATTCGCGTCTACACATTAGAGCGCGAGTCGAAGACAGAAATGCCGAATAAACCTCATGCCTCGCCCGATCAGGATGAGAACTCGCTTGGTGGTCCGCTACCCGCTAAGGAAGCCCCCTAAGCAGAAGATACAGCTACAAGGCTCCGACCGGCCATGTCGAGAGCTGAATCAGAGAAAAGTTGGGAACTCCGGCATAGTCTCGGCATGCACCGAAAGTCACACAGAATCTGGGACCGAGTCCAGAGGCTACAAGCGGAATATTATGGAGGCCATACATCGTAACTGGAGCGTTCTGGGAATGCCGACATTCATATAAATGGCCGCGACTTCCAAAGGAATCCGTTTGGTGCTTAAAGCGGCGCGCCTTAAAACGGCGCGCCCCCCTCTTAAAATGGTGCGCCCCCTTCTTCCTTTGGCTACACGGCATGCTCCCGTCGAAGGGGCCTCCCCCTTTGATGCTTAAAACGGTGCCGCTTGCGTTGCATTAAAACGGCGCCCATATGTCTACTACGGCATGGCCATCTTGAAGGCCAAAAAGTTGAACCGGCGCGCCAATTGCACTTGGGGTAAAACCGGCGTGGGCACTTTCCGCCGCGCCGTTTTAACCCCTCATTCTATTCTCTGAAGCGCTTCCCCGGCGCGTAAACGAGCCATCCCATCTGCACTCCGATGCTCTGTTTTGCATCATTATGGCATGCAGAGAACATTCAATGCCCATGGCCCTTCCTTTACCTCCGTTCGACAGCACATAAGTAGCAGCAGCAAGGCAAGCTCCGACAAATCTCTGAGCGTCCCATCCTCGGACGAGCAGCAGTGTACGAGACGAATCAATGGTGTCCAGCACAGCCAGTCAACTCCCGACTTCGTTGCGGACGAGGTGGAATTGGCAGGGACGCTCCCAGGATGGTCGTTCTATAAAAGGGGCAGCATTGTGAGACAGAAGGAACACACAGACAGACGGACAGAAGAAGCTCCAAGCAGAAGACGAGGGACCAATAGGAGGGAACAGAAGAAGAAGAGAGAAGAGGCGAGAGGGAAGGCTGCTGGTTCGGCTAAGGTTCCCAGCGTCCGAAGAGAAGAGGAAGCTACAGCCATCCCCATCTGCAAGGTGAAGAAGAAAAAAGAGAGAGGGTGAGAAAGAGAGAGGGGAGAGAGGGGGAAGAGCTTGTGCTCTGTTCCTCCTTCTCCCCCACCAATGTATCTTCTTCCCCCACCTCAACGCCTAGTTTTTTTCTTTTATCTTCTCCGTTATATTCTTCCCTGTGCTTTGGGGGGGGGGGTAGATCTCGTCTTGTACCTCTCTTCCCTCCTTTCCTTGCCCTTGAGGATGAATAAAAGAGTGACTCCTGTGGGCGTAAACGGCATTCTATTGCTCTCACCTCTTCCCCTTTTCTTCTATTTTCTCCCTCCCGGTTTTCAACATCACCTGGGGTCCTCAGAAGCTTGCCCTTCTATGGCATGAACTCTGAGGGAACCTGTTCGAAGGGTGAACATTCATGGCCACCTATGGCCTACATCTGTCCCGTTCCACGAGATCATCACTCGTGAGCTGTGGTTGTTCTTGCAGGCTGGTCCTCGAACGTTCCATACTCACATCTGGGTTCGGACCGTCGTGAGGCTACTCCGATTTTTGAGAGTCTACCCCGGAGTAATCCGATTGGTGACCCTCCTTTATCTCTGGCAAGTCTCGGTCCAGGGGAGGTGCTGCCCAATTTTCACCAAGACTAAGAACGCCCAACGACAAGTGAACAAGTTGAACTGATGAAGAACGAAATGGGGCCTCTGTGAGCAACTGCTAGAGTAAAACACTTAGACGTTCATACTGTTTCATCATAATAAACGATTAAAATGGTTAATGCTCTTAAAACCTCCTCATTACCAGCTTGATCTATCAACAGAATGAACAAATCAAACTTTGAATCAACCTACGGGTGAAAGGAAAAGAAAATGCAGTAACAGAGCTCTGAAACAACCCCATATAGCTATCCCGGCGTGGGTTAAAACGGCGTGGCCATGGTTCCACCGCGCCGCTTCAACCCTCCTCACAAAATCCCCCTATCTCTTCTCCAAAGGATAAAACGGCGCGCCCTCCCTCATTCCCTCCTTATTGAACTCTTAAAACGGCGCGCTCCCTCCTCCCTTGCATCATGTTAAACCGGCGCGCCCCTAGTGTCCATCTAACCGGCGCGCCCCTCCTCTCTTCCTTCATATCCATCTAACCGGCGTGCCCCTCCTCTCCTCCTTCATATCTATTTAAACGGCGCCCCCCCCCCCTTTTAACATTCTTAACCCGGCGCCCCTTAACCGGCGCGCCCATCTCCTTGCAACTGGTTAATACGGCGTGGCTAAACCGGCGCCCCCCCCCCCCATGTGCTCCCTTATCCGGCGCCCTCCTTCGAAGCCCTTATCCGGCGTGCCTCCCCTTTTGCCCACTTCAGATTCGGCGTGCCTCTTTTATATAAAGAGGGGGGGGTAAATAATAGTAAAAAAGGGAGAGAAAGGTTCAAACAAAAGAAGAATGCAAAGATCAATGCCAAATAAAAAATGAAAGGAACTCTATTACCCGTGCTTCAATTAAAAAAATGAAAGAAACCCCCGCAAAGGGGCGCTGCCCCCTTGACCCCCGCGACCTGACCGGGCAGGTCGAACCCCGCGACCTTACCGCGCAGGTCGATCCGCGTGTGAGGGCGCACGTTAGTGAGCTCGGGCTATGCACTTAATAATTCACTCCCTCGGACTGGGTGCAAAGAGAAAATCGACGACGCCTTATGGTATCGGACGTGGTTTACAGAATTTCCGACATGGCCATAGTTCAAAATCATCTCCGGCCAACGGTCTATCAACTTGACCCGTTTCTACCGGGATCCAATCCCGTATTCTCATTAAACTTGCCTTGTTCGTGGCAGACATTCACGCGGTTTTGTCACCGTCTTTTATACTACAAGCACGGATCTTCGTCCGAACATGAAGTGGCCCATGAGTGGCCGACATAGTCTGAACATTCACGTCCCAATACGGGTTTCTAGCGTAGTTCATCTTTCACTATCCTCCTGCATTATTAGTATTCTCTCTAGGCCGTAGGGCCCTTATTCCCGGCAATCAATCAAATAACGCCGTGACCTTTACGGCACGGCGGGTTCCAGTCCCGACACAAACCACACAATTATCTGATTAGTCAGATCACGCGCACCGTGGGCTTCCACGAAGCCCGAATAAATCGTCACTTTGTGACTGGCACGCCCTCGCACTAAATAAACGATATAACCCCGATCAACAAACGAACAGATCCCCCCTCCTAATTTTAGTGCGTCCACATGGACCTCCAAGTTGCAGAGTCTACCCCGGAGCCATCACGCATCATCAGGAGATGTACTATATATTGCTGGAAAGATCTTCGAAGTGGCTTCGTAGGCGAGGTGGTTTCATTAAATTCTGACTTCGAAGCAGCCTGTGGGAGCCCATCTAGCCGGCCTGCGCAAGACACCTCCGACAGACAACCTGAAGCAGAAGGAATAGGCTCCAGCGACCAGCTTAGTGAAGTCCTTGGCACGATTATCGGAGGGGAATGACTTCTGCCAGTCCTCTTCCACCACCAAGAAGAAGGAGGTCGTTCGGGCACCGGTAGACCATGTTCCATATTTTCTCCAAAGGGTGCGCTGGTTCTGCTCCCTCTGGGGCGGACCTGACACCTCGTCACTATTCAGGGCCCCGCCGTCTACTTCAACATCTGTCGGCATCACCATGAATCTCTGTTTGAAGAGGGGTCAACAACGAATACAACGACTCCAGCCTCGCCTGATTCAGAGCCCGGGAACCTCCGTAGTGGCCTCGCCTTCCAGCTGCAGTGACTCAGAAGCTACCATATCCCAAGTCAAACATCCATGTTCACGACTCTACCTCGACCGTCGACGCCAACGAGAAAATCCCCAAAAATTTTGACGTCCTCCTGAGTCAACTCAGGAGGTTTTGCCGCTGGTTTCGTCGCCAACGGAGTTCGAGACAATCCGCAGCGGCGCCAACAGCGACTGTCTGTCCACTGTTCCGGAGAGTGGACAGAATCGATGATTTCCTTACATTAGGTTTCTAGCTTAAGTTCCCCCACCCTGCCTGGCCGGCTTAAAGCCCCTCCCTGTGGGAGGTAGTGTTTGTATGTAATTATCAATCCCCCACCCCAAGTCCAACCCTCCTGCGTGAGGTGTAGTGCATGTACTCGCAGGTCGGTGACCCAAGCTACACCGGCGCAGCGTGCGGGGTACACCCACGCTTCCCCGCTCGCCTCGTCTCTGATCGGGATCGGCGTCTTCACGCCGATGAGGTGAGCTCCTGGTCTCATTCCTCTGCTGTACATTATCTTTGCTTGTTTAGTATTGCTTCTAAGTGTCATCCGATGGAGAGTGAGAGCTCGACCCACATTGCCATCTACACGAGTGACCACCGCGGGTGAGTTGTGAGAGCAACCACTTAACCCACGCCCTTGGCGTGTTGGCCGCCCGTGATTTGGGCATCCCTGGCCCTTAGGGGTCCATCCCAAGCTAGCCAACCCCCTGGAATCTCAAGGTCCAACCTCAGACCCTCATCCCCATCGCCGGTCCACCTACGGACCCCGGTGTGCGCGTCACGGGTGAGTCCGCTTGAGTGAGTCTGCCGTTCGGTTCGTGCTTGCTTGCTAGGTCCAAGGGGTTGTTCGATCTAGTTGCTGCATTTCCTTGGGGCGTTTAACATCAACTTGGCTGCAACGGGCCTTTCACAAAATGCTGACGGTAGTCCCACGTCAGCGGCCCGGAATCTCCCAGAATTGACAATGCTGACTCTCGGTAGCCAAGACCTCGTCTGCTCAACTTTCTGACCCTTGGGATGGGCAAGGTCCGCCCCTGTAATTGGGCTCCGAGACCCAAGCCTGGCTGGTAACCTAGCTTCAAAATCATGTTCCAGCCCTTGGAATCTCGTATCTTGGACATGGCTTTGACATTGATAGGTATGGTGGCGGGCTTGCGTGATGCATATGCCCCAGGAAAATCCAAGTCCATCACAGAAAGGACCGGCTTATTGCTCGGCCAGAGAGTTGGCAAAATCTTATTCGAAATAGCTTCAACAGTTTGCACTGTGGAAATGCTCTTAACCTTGACCACAAGCCCTTGAAACTGAAATTTGAGGCATTGGTGAGCGGTCGAAGGCATAGCATGAAGACTATCGATTCATGGTCGACCCAGGATGGCTTTAAACATAGGATCTATGTCCAACACATAAAATTCCACAGCCATTGTGAGAGGCCCAAGCTCGGCCTGAACAGTCTACCACCCCATGGCATGCTCTCCTGGAGTTGTCATAAGCAGCAATAGTCGTCGGGGTTGGCCTTAGCATATCTTCAGAGATATTGCAGGCGCGTAGAGTGCTCAAGGGACAGACATTTATCGACGCTCCTGTGTCCACTAGAGCTGCGTCAACCACCACCTTATTTAATGTGATTGAAATGCATAGTGGCATCTGGCGTGCCTCAGGGGGAGCTAATTCTGACTCTGAAAAAGAAATGGACGGCCCTTTGGTAATTGTAGCCAACGCCGTCGGTAAACTTTCTACTGCCATATCCTCACTGACCCTAACTTTTTGAAGGATAGTTTTCAGAGCATCCTGGTGCAGTGTGGATCTCTTAATCAACTCTAATATAGAAATCTTGGTCGGTGTCCGGTCCAAGTGCTATAGTAGATCATATCTTGTGCCAAGTAGGTGGTCGACTTCTTCTTGCTCAACTGTGGGTAAGGAAACTGGAGGGTTGGGTGCAGGTGCACCAGTACAGGGATATCTTCTCTGAAATAAATGCCCGCTCTGGAGGGCAAGGTTCTGTGCCGGCACGTCATTAGATGTTCCCCCAACTGGCCCAGTGGGGTAAATGGAAGGAACAACGGTGGGAGAGGCGATGAGGGAGGCGGGTCTGACAGGCCTTGGCGGAAGGATGATAGGCAAAGGGTTAGGTGAGGGAGTGACAACGGCAGGTATGACGGGTGAAGGTGCAAGGATTGGTGAGATGGCGGGCAAGGTGGTAGGTGCAATGGGGGATCTGGAAGGAAAGGAGGGTGTAACGGAGGTCAAAATGGTGGACGGGATGATGGAGGGGACAGAAGGTGAAGGAGAGTTAGTGTATGTATGGTGGAGGGCCAAAAGATGAGCAGGAGTCTCATCATCAAAGGACCACCCAGCATTGGGAGTTGGGCGGTGAACAATATTTACCTGAGCCGGTGGCGGCGACTGCTGCTGAGGAGCGGGCAGGTGGTTTAGCATTGGATTCTGATGAATCCTTAACTCTGGTGCAGGCTGTTGCTACTGCTGTGGTTGAGGTTGCTGCTGCTGCGGCGCTGGATGCTGCGACCTTGGCGCCTGTCTTCTTCTCTCTTTCATATATTCGATCAACTTATGCATCTGGGCCCAATCAATTATCTTCCCCTCATGCAAATCATAAACAAGATCACGGAACTGGTAGCACCTCTCTATAGTGTGCCCGGGCTACCGATGATATATGCAATATCTGGACTAGTTGGCGACCGAATTCCATTTCGGGCGTTCCGGAGGGAGCTGAAGATCACCAGTGTACATCAGAGCTGAGAAAATGTCTGGGAGAGTTTTAGGAATTGGAGGGTAGTGGGCTCTTTGGGGACCCGGTCGAGCAGGTGCATAGCCGTTTGGTGGCGGGACGTTGTGGTACTACGGCGGCTATTGAGGCTGTTGTGGTGGTGGTGATGGTTGCTGTGGTGGGCGAGGAGCAGGAAATGATGGTTGGGTAACTGGCGAAGCGGTGAATTGGGGGTTGCGGGGAGGTTGCTGGATGCGTGGTGGAGCAGCTTGGTTGGGAAAGTGGACAGCCTGCACCTGCTCATTTGTCTGGACTCCTTCGGTGACTGGGCCTTGAGGTTTTCTAGTGGTTTTGGGCTTCTGGGCCTCAAACAATGAATGAATGGGGGAGTCCTATCGTTCTCCTCTTCTTCTCCGACGACTCTCCCTCCCTGCCGGCCATGGCTGGTATGGCGGGGGAGGCTCCGTCTTCTTCTCCGAAGAGCATCGATGCTGATAGTCTAGACGCGGTGATGGTGGCTCATTGGAAAACATATGCCCAAACTCTTATGGAATCACCGCCTCGGCTGCGCATTCCATTTCAGGTGAAGCTCCCCGCGTATACTGATCAAGGTGAACCTACCGTATTTTTCTCCCAAGAAGAGATCCAGGCATCCTGCTCACACCTTCAGCATGTAATTATAGCAAAATGCTCCTACGGTCACCCCTCGATCCCAGAAATCAAAGCTTGTTTGTCGCAATGACTACAGCTCAATTCTTATTTTATTAATAGCCGAATGAATGCTAGACATGTTCTGATTCGGATGGGTTGCGAAGCCGATTTCTTAAAGTTCTCCTCCAAAAGAACTTATATATCAAAGGGTTTCTGTTTAGATTCTTCAAATGGTCTCATGACTTTGATTTCGACTATGATCCTTCGGCCATCCCTATATGGATCGGGTTCCCATCGATACCAGTCAACTTTTATCAAGAGGATATGCTCCGATCCATAGCAGGGAATGTCGGTCCAATAATGCGATGATACAACTTTAGCCATGACTGAAACTTCGGAGGCCCTGGTGTGCATTGAGCTCAACCTCTCTGTGCAGAGAAAGGACCGCTTATGGATTGGCATGGAAGGCGATGGTTTTTGGCAGCGAATTAGTTATCATAGAGTGCCACATCTGTGTTCCTATTATCATAAGATTGGGCACAAGAAAGATGACTGTAAGAAGAAACAGAGCAAGAATTTGGCGCGGAAGAATTCTCTACCTAATGCCACCTCTACCGCAGTGCAAAAATCTATCCTTCAGGAATATAGGCCTCGGATGCCAAAGATGCCAAATCCTGGTCCAAAGGTAACAGATAAGGATACTAACAGATTCTCAGCCCTTCTTCAGACATCTTTAGACTCTGTGGAAGTAATTGTTCAAGATAAACTCGTTGCTGAGGATAACAATCTTATTGAAAATTCAAAATGCCCTCAAAGTTCTATTCTTACAGTAGCGTCTTTGGAGGTAAAAGGAATTTTTGGTCCCTCATCACCTGTTTGCAAGAATGTCACTAAAAAGATAATCACAACAGATTTGTCTCGTACAGAGGAGAATGCTGAAGTAGCTGAGCTTCCTTCAATCCACATTAATAATGATGCAATTTAGAACAATAATTATGTTCAGTTCCCAGCCTCCCAATGTTCAGACCTGAATGTCATTAAAACCACTAGCTCGGAAGTTGTTTCAAAATTGTCAGCACTAGAGAACTCCAGGATGTTATGTCAAGTAAATGACAATAAAAATCACTCCCATGATCAAAATTCAAATAAGGTTTCAATTCTACCTGGGGTTCTCTTTAGTGATGCCCGTTTGACTAGGGCCAAAGCCAAGATTCTGGCTGCTCATTCATACTCTTCATTAGATCATGTTAAATTCAGCTTTGTTTTGGATTGTAAGATGTATAGGTAATAAAGTCATAGTTAGAAGTCTTGCCCAGCACATTAAAGTTCATGATATTTGTATAGCTGCCATATCAGAACCATGCATAGGTATTAACCGTGCTCAGAATGTGGCTCAGCGTATTAATCTTCATTCTTTCATTGGCAATAATGGAGATTCCTCCAAAATTTGGTTATTTCATAAGTCTAGTATTTGTCTGGACATTATAGAGCTTCACCCATAATACTTGACAGTTGCTTGCAAGGAAAACAATTCAGTTACAATGTTTTTCACTGCTATATATGCCTCTTGTTTTGTGAGTAATCATAGGGATTTGTTTGACTCTCTTATGGAGTTTAGCCAAGGTGTGTCCATCCGTTGGATCATTGGAGGAGATTTTAATTGCATAGTTTCTCCTGAAGAAAAGATTGGTGGATCTTTTTCATCCATGGCTGCCATGACTGATTTCCAGGGCTTTATATCTGATACTGGTCTTGTTGATGCAGGTTATTTTGGTTTTGCCTTCACTTGGACAAACAACCAAGCTGGACTTTCTCACATTAGAGCCTGATTGGACATAATTTTATACAATTCATATTGGTTACAATCTAATTTTAATATATCAGTCAAGCACTTAATTAGAGGTCCATCAGACCATGCCCCTTTACTTCTACAAATGAAGTCCACTCAGCCTGTCCCTGGGAGATTCCAATATCAACATATGTGGCATACTCATGAGGGTTTCTTGGAGTTTGTAAAAATGTAGTGGAGGAAAAACAATCAGATGGAGAGTCATCCTTTTCATGCTTTTTAGAGGAAGCTTAAAAATTTGAAGGCAGCCTTAAAAGTTTGGAACAAAGAAACATTTGGCAACATTAATCAGGTGAAATCTGAAGCTGAAGATAAGCTTTAGCAGGCTCAAATGTCTTTTGATGCTAACCCTACAGTGGATAATCGGATGAAACTCCAAAAAGCCAATGTAGATATGTGCCTCATTCTTTATCGTGAAGAGATCTTCTGGTATCAAAAATCCAGGGTTCAATGGATTTCTTGTGGTGACCGGAATACACAGTCTTTTCACTAGTACACCAAGATCAAAAGGCAAAGGAACTATGTCCATAAATTGAAAATAAATGATCATTGGGTGGAAGATCATAAGTCATTAGCAGAAGGTGCTGTCAATTTCTTTAAAAATCTTTTAACTTCAGAAGCTCACAGAATTGATGAAACTCTCCTATCAGTCATACCCCTACTGATCAATGAAGATCAAAACAGAACATTGTGTTCCATTCCCTCGGCAAATGAAATTAAAACCTCAATATTCTCATTAGCTGGCAACAGCTCTCCTGGGCCAGATGGATTCATAGGTGGCTTCTTTACTCACTTATGGGAAATTATTGAAGATGATGTTGTTAGTGCTATGCAGAGTTTCTTTCAAGGTTAGGGTTTACATAAGGGAGTTACTTCCATAATTATTTGCCTTATTCCGAAGGTTACGAACCTACTTCTTATGCAGATTTTAGACCTATCAGTCTATGTAACTTCACATACAAGATTGTCTCCAAGGTCATTAGTGACCGGCTACAACCCATCATGCCCCTCATTATCTCCAGTGAGCAAAGTGGTTTCATTTATGGAAGACAAATCACTGATAATTTCATGTTTGCCAAAGAAATGTTTATGGAACTTGACAGACCTGTTAGAGGACACAATATGCTTCTTCAGCTAGACATGGCAAAAGCTTATGACCGAATTGAATGGGATTTCCTCTTCATGGTTTTGAAAGGATTCAGATTTTCTAATAGGTTTGTGTCTCTCATAGCTCAAATGCTGGTAAACTATTGGTTCTCTATATCTTTCAATGGGCAACTTCATGGCTTCTTCAAGTCCTCAAGAGGAGTTCGACAGGGGGATCCTTTAGCCCCTGCCTTGTTTATTCTTGCAGAGAAAGTACTAAGCAGGGGCCTTAGTCAGCTATTTGCTACAGGTCAGTGTAAATATTTTCATCTTTCTCGTGGAGTTCAACCTATATCTTACATCCTTTATGTGGATGATTCCATTATGTTCATGAATGGTGGTGTTACATCGATCAAAAAATTGCTTCTGTTCTTGGGAAGATATGAACTGTCATCTGGCCAGCGGATCAATGCTCTGAAAAGTTGCTTCATGGTGGCTAAACAGATGCACGGCAGCTCTATTGATCGTATAAGTCACTTATCTAGCTATCAACATAAATCTGGTAGCATCAAATATCTGGGTATCCCTCTTTTCAAAGGTAGAGTTAAATGCCCTCATTTTAAATATCTTTTGGACAAAGTCAGTGCCAAGCTTGCCGGCTGGCAAAGCAAATTATTGTCTCAGGTTGGGAGACTTGTTCTCATCCGATCAGTGTTCGTTTCCATTACTATGTACACTGCTAGTGCAGCAACTATTCCCTATATTGTTCTTAATCAAATTGGGAAAATTTGTTCAAACTTTTTCTGGCAGGGGTTTGAAACTTCTCACAGAAAACATTGGGTTCTTGGGAAAATATGTGTTGTCCTATCTCTGAAGGTGGTCTTGGTATCCGTAGCTTACTAGACTTGCAGATGTGTTTCTATGTTAAACAGTTGTGGCTTTCAATACATAGTAATTCTCTTTGGGCTAATTTTGTTAGAAGCAAGTACCTTCATGGTCTGTATATCTCAGATTGCAAAACTCCATATCCTGTTGGTATAAAGGTGAATGACTTTGAGAAAGCCCGGTCTATACTCATGGCAGGATATTGGAAGATTGTTCAAGACGGAGCAACCACTAGTTTTCTTAAAGAAAACTGGTACAAGGGTAAGGCATTGGTCGACACTCTTTCTATACAGAACTACTCTCTGAATGAAGATTGCTCAGTTCAAGCTGCTATGATAAATCCACAACATCTGGTCTGGCAAAAAGTGAAAGACTAGCAGCTGCGGGAGGAAATTCAAAGCTTTGCTATTCAAAATGGAAATGACATCCCCATTTGGTCTTTCACCAATTCAGGTAAATTCACTATCAAATCTACCTACAGTTATATCAAGAGACAAGTGGCTGGTTCTGACTTAGTGTTCAGTAAAATTTGGAATCAAATATTTCCTCCGCGGGCCTCCCTTTTCTGTTGGAAAATTCTGAAACAAGCTGTTCCTGTTGATAGTCAAATTCAAATTAGAGGGATTAACCTGGCCTCTTGCTATGCTTGCTGCTTATCTTCCCATGACTCTGTGGATGCAGATCATCTATTTGTTAATAGCGAATTGGCTAAGTTCCTATGGAGTAAATTTGCCCAGTTGATTAACACAGGCATGGAAGTTAACAATATTAGAAGCAGGATGAGTTCAATCATTATTAGGGCAGCCATTAATAAACCCAAAAGTTTCATCTCTATGCTGATGTCTATTATTATTATTTGGGAGATCTGGAAATAGAGATGCCGAGCAAGATATGAAGGCCAAAGCACAAGCTTTGCAAGGATTTCAGATATGATCATAGCAGAGGCTAATCTAATTGTGAACCAGTTCAGATTTAAGCAAGGTACTAGCACTGAATTTTTGAAAGTATTGCAGAGTTTTGGCATAACAATCAACTATAACCGCCTGGCATGCATCACAGTCCGATGGAATGCCCCAGCTACTAATTTCTCTCTAAATGTGGATGGTGCAAGTAAAGGAAACCCCGGTCCTTCAGGGGGTGGTGGCTGCTTCAGAAATGCTCATGGGCAACTAAAGCTGGGCTTCTCTTACTACTACGGGATTGGTTCCAACATGGTGGGAGAAGGTTGGGCTCTCCTAGATGGGCTTAGATTAGCACAATTGCATGACATCGTGATATCAGTCATTTTCACTGATTCTTAGGTTTTTGTGGAGTTGCTTAACAAGAAAAAAGACCCATCGTGGTCATTGCTCCCTTGGTGGAACTCTTTGCAACATATTTTCTCTACTTTTCACTATCCCATAATTCACTTATATAAAGAAGCAAATCAGGTGGCTGATGCTCTAGCAAATCGTGCAGTTCTCACTTGAGGCAATTCAGAATTCTTCTCAACTAGAGAGCTACCTATGTTAGCCAAATGCTATGCTATAGCTGATGCTAATGGCATCCCGAATGTCCGCAAGAGGCATGTATAGTTAGCTTATGTTTTCCTTTTACTCACTGTATCTCATATGCTTGGTTCCTCCTATGAACATTTATTCTTTTGATATAGTAATAAAATTAAGCATCTTATGGTAGGGTTGGTGGAGTAAGAACATTCCCTTCCTCTGGAATGGGGGTGCACTCTCCCTTCACTCCATTAGATGACTCGGTTCTAAAAAAAATGGGGGAGTCCTTAAACTGGGTCTGGATAAACCGGGCCCTACTGTACAACTGGTGCATGTTGGAGATATCATTCATTGCTAATATATTCTGGAACGTGGGTGTGGCATTGGAGATTAACAGCTTCACTTTCTCTTCTTCTGGAATCTGCACGGGCACACGGGAGGCCATCTGCCTCCATCTGTCAGCATAAGTAGCAAAATCTTCATCGACCTTCATCTTCTTGGTCACTAAATCAGTCAAATAATATTCCGGGTCCACCCGGTCTTGGAACCTCTGAATAAAATTTTCTTTCACAATTTTAAAACTCTTTGCCTCCTTCAACGGCAGAGTGTAAAACCACTCCAATGCTACCCCATCCAGTGAGCGGTGGAAAAGATGCGCCATGAGGCGATCATCATGTTGAAATTGTGCCGACTCATATAAGAACTCCCTGATGTTAATAAAGGGGTCGCCATTGCCATCGTACTTGCGGTAGGTGGGGAGCTCGGACTGGGGTGGGAAACAGATGTCCTGAAAGTTAGGACCGGGGATATCGGCAAGGGATTGTGGGCCGACCCGCTTATGAAGAAGGTAAATATGTTGCTGCATGGCAACCCACTTATCAAGAAGTTCCCGTTCCCAGGAAGGAGGAGGCAAAACTAGGAGAGCAGACCCGACGTATGGGGCTGAAGGATAGACCGATGGAGGGGGAAGCCCGTAAGAAGGATAGTGGGCCAAGGAAGGGCCCATATCCACATGAGCTAGTTGGGCAGCCCCCGATTGAAGATGAACAAAGTCAGCCGGGGCCAGAAGAGCATGCGGCGCTGGAGAAGTGGTGATATAATGATCTGAATAAGAAGACGAGGGGATTTGAGTCTTCCCTTTATCAGAAATCTAATGGGCTGAGCTAGAAGCTTGGCCCACTTCCATACTAGGAAATCGGAGGGTCCGGGGATGGACAAGAGTAAGATCAATGGGCGTAGCAGAAGCAGCCCCTAACCCAACAACTGGAGATGAAGTGGCGGCAGCAGACATGCCATGAGGAGAAACAGAAGACGGGGCGTCCGGCCCTTGCAAAGCTTGACGGAGGATGTGAAGCTGAGTTGGATCTAACTGGGCCATCATATGAAGGATTTGATTGGCCGAGTTCTTAGAGGAGGAATCAGAATGGAAGGGATGAGCACCCTCAATAACAATAGATGGGAGAGGAGGGGCGGTTCCCTCTCTCTCCTGCATAGCGGTAACCCTAGGCGGGTCCTCTAACAATCCTTGAGGGAGGGAATCCTCACGGGCCTGAGAGAAATCATAAGAAGGCATAGTCGAAGGGGAATCAAACAAGGGATTGAGGTAAGAAATGAATAATGAATTGCCCCTAGGAGAAGATCCTGAGGGTGTAAAGCAACTCCACATGCACCGAATACCTAGGAAATAAAAGGATTAACACCTAGTGAGGACCTAAAACAGCAATGATCACCCAAAATGCACACACCAAGAAAGGAGAGAAAAGGCAATCAATTATCAACCAAGTTTTGAATGATGCACGAAGATTTTTATGTGTTTCGCCTTTTAGAACCTTAATGAATTAAATTAAATGCGGTACTCTCAATAATAAGGTTCCTAGTAGGAGTGGAATGGGGACTTGGCTGACTCTAAGTGTACTCTCTCTCTCACGGATGTAACCTAGACTCGGGGTGGTAAGGTACAACCTGCCCGGCGTCTGTGTGGAGAATCCACGGCTCACGGGGGCTTACAGAGGTCCCGGGTAAGGTCACCTAGTCGGCTCCAAGGAGTATGGAGACGAGAGGATCCCCTACCAAGGTAGGAATGCAACTAGTATGATAAAATGGATGAATCCTATGTGCACCGGAGTGCATGCAAAGTCTAGCCTAAAGCTAACAATCAATAACCAAACAATATGACAATATGTGGTAATAACCATGCAAAAATGAATAACAACCAGGGGAGATGGAAAGCACAAAAACAATCATGAAATGATATGAAATAATGCACAAAATATCAACCTTGAGTGCACTATAGCAGAATAAATGGTCTGATGGGAGACCGCGTAGGGAGCATAGACGGCTCTGGACAGGACCGCTAATGGACAGGGAACATCAAATATAAAAAAAACACTAAACGGAAATGAGCCGGAACAACAGGAACTGGAGCGTACCTGAGCAAACTGGGTGGTCTAACAATAGCGGAAAGACCGTGTAGGCATAGCAAATCACAAAAATCGAAGTAGCCGAAACGTACCTGAGGCAACCGTGGACGGTCTATCGACCGACCGCGTGAATCTGTAAACGGCCACTTGGAAGACCGCGCATGACCTCTTGGACAGAGAACAACAACAATGGAAACGGTAAACCCAAATGGACTAATCAATTATGCAAGCACACAAAAGAGTAGATCATCAAAATAGAAGCATGATGGGCAATAGGTGTCCCACCGTGATCGCCAAAAAAGGGTGTGTTGACAAGTTTTTCTTTCCATCTTTCCCTTTCTTTCTTTCTTTTCCCTCCTTTCTAAATCAAGATATGCAAATAAAATGCTAACTGGGGGAAAGGGAAGAGTGGATCGTGATCGCCACCAAGGCACGAAGTGTAAAAGGGAAGCACTACGTACCTTGGAAAGGGGAGAAGATGAGGCACTCGCCAAGATGCAGCGCTGGTATAAGGTTCACGGTCTAGTAGGGACCGCTCGGGAACGTACACGGCCTCCCGACAGGCCACTTACAGCGCTGGAGAGAGAACACGGGATGAAGATCGACTGGCGCCTAAACGGTCCGTGGTGAGCCGCATGAAGGAGATAAACGGTCTGTATGAGACCGTTGGCCCTCTCCAATGGATGGAGATGAACCGTGTAGAACTGCCAAACCTCAAGTTGTGCAATCGGATCCTCCACCCCTTCCGGCCGGCCAAAGGGGATGGGCCTCGTGCTATGCTTCTGTTGACCTACAAAACAAAGCAAAGAACAAAAAAATAGAACCCAAATTAGCCCATGGATGTGTAGTATCTATAACAAGAATAGAAGAACCCACATACAACCAGAATGGGGAATACCTAGGGGGTTGGTTTTTTAACCCCTAAAGGGGGTGAAAACAGTAGGAGGGTGTGGAATAATGTGAATGAGGATGAAAAATCATGGATAGAAAAGAGAAGAAATGATCATGCAATGGGTAAAAGAATGACTAGAAACCTAGACCAAAACCAAATAAAAACCACTACTCCCTGAACCGGAGGCTCAAACGGACGTAGGGAGCCTCCCTCCTTGACTAAAGTTCACTCGAAAATCCGACAGCACATCGACGTAGACACTGGATCTCCCCCTTTTCAAGCTTGGACTAAGGGTTCTATTTATAGAGCCCTGAAAGTTCACTGAAAATTGAGGGGTTTTCAGTAATAATTAGGCCAAGATTATGAAGGATAAATCAAAGATAATATCACCAGCTTTCACCAGGATCGAACGGAACTCAATTTGGTTGAGAATCCATGGAGAAAATTGAGGATTAAACAGCCCATTCAACCATGGATGAGAGAGAAAAACCTGTTAAGGCCAAGGTTTTCGGTCGTAAACGCGGTCGATCAATGAGCCGCTTACCTCTTCACACTGTCCAATGCTGGACCGCTTATAGGTGTCGGTGATAAACAAAGAAAAAGACAAATTATCCATTTATCCTTCAGAACAGACCGACTGACCCGGCGCAGAACCCTCAGAATAAACACGGTCTACTATACACCGTCCAATGATATACATGGCCCATTGCTAGACCGTGTATCATCTATCGGTGATAAATAAACAAAATTAGGATAAACAGATAATTATCTGAAAACTCAACCGATTTAGGACTCTGGGATATAAATGGTCCAATGATAGACTGTTCAAATTGAGCAACCGGCCCAACGACAGACCGTGTATATGGTTGTCGATGGAAATTCAGAAAAATCCAACTAATCCAGAGATAAATCACCGTAAGTTTCACGCGGTCTCCAAAACAACCGTCCAAGAGATACACGTTCTGTCTCTAGACCGTGTATGTGCTGGGTGGTGGAAATTAACAAATTGGGATAAATAAACCCATTTACCCCGAAGACCAAGAGATATCAAGGCCCAATAAGCACGAATTCAAGAGTAAACCTAGCCAGGGAGGAAAATACCCATAAAATAAGCCCAAAGACATGCCTGAGAATGGCCCAATGAGTAACGGACAACTTGAGGCAACAAAAATAGGGGTAAGAGGAATGACTCAACTCATAGGCAAAAAATGGGTGTCAACATCATGTTCATTATTCTTTATTTATTCTTGTCATTATTTTAGATGCAGGAATGTGTTTCTTTTTTCTTAAATTCTTTGTTCTTATTTTCTTTATATCACCCCCCCTTTCATCGTTCACTTATTTGATTTTATTTTATTTTACATTGCATGTATACCCATTTTTTTATTAGCATTTATTTGATTTTGGCTCATTTAGTATTCTTTTATCATTATTATTTATTATTCCTATTTTTATCATTCATTTATTCTTTATTTATTCTTTATTTTTTTTGGATACATGTATCTTTTAATTTTCCTTATTGGCATTTGTTTGACAGTTATTCATTCATCAATTCTTTATTATTATTTCACACGATATCCTCTCTCTACTCTAGAGAGAGAAGCTCTGGTTTCGCCTCTCCCGCCATCTCTTTCTTTGCTCTTTCCGATGAACTCCCCTCCCTGCCGGCCATGGCTGGCGAGGTGGGGCAGGCCCAGGCATTATTAGAGGACAATGCAGTCGTTTCCCCAGATCTAGTTGCAGTAATGCCCCAGAGGACTTATGCTCAGACACTGATTGAATCGCAGCGCCGACCTCGGTTATCTCTACAAGTGAAGTCTCCGGCGTTTACGGACAAAGGCGAGCCTGCTGTTTTCTTTTCACTAGATGAAGTGAAAGCCTCCTGTGCACATCTTCAGAATGCGATAATTGCGAAATGTTCCTATGGCCGACCCTCCATCCCGGAAATCAAGCTCTGCCTCTCTCAACGTCTTCATCTGAGCTCGGATTTCATTATCAGCCGACTAAATGCAAGACACATTTTAGTTAGACTGGGAAGCGAAGCGGATTTCCTGAGTGTGCTTCTGCAAAAAAGTCTGTATGTCAAAGGATATTTGTTCAGGTTTCTCAGATGGACTCATGACTTTGATTATGATGCAGATCCAGCTATAATTCCGATATGGATTGGCTTTCCATCTCTCCCTGTTAATTTCTTCCACGAGGATATGCTCAGATCTATAGCAGGTAATATTGGTCCAGTGCTGCGGATCAATGATGCTACCATTGCCATGACAAATACTACAAAAGCTTTGGTATGTGTAGAGCTAAATCTAGATCTACAGAGGAAAGATCAGATATGGATAGGAATAGATAATGGTGGTTTTTGGCAGTCGATTAACTATCACTGAGTGCCGTATATGTGCGCTTACTGTCACAAGATTGGGCATCTGCAGATGGATTGTAAGAAAAAACCATCGGCTAGTTCTGCGATTTCGACGGCTAATATTAAAAAGCCTCGACAGTAATATAAGCCTAGGCAGGTTATTGCTAGCTTCATGAAGACTGATGCAGTTGAAAATAAATTTTCTATTCTTGACCAAGCCTCGGAGGATCAAGCAACTAATATTTCAATTCCTGGTAACTCTAATTGCTGTCAGTCTATTGATCTTTCTTCCAGCTATGCGGAAACATCTACTAAGGCTGAGTACCCATCAGCTGTTTGTATAAAAGACTCAGTTAATAAGCCCAACACAAATATATCTGGGACAGAGAAGGCCCTATTTGTTTGCATGAAGGAGCTAAATAATAAGCCTAACTCATCTCTAACTGGGATAGAGGAGGTCTCATTTTCAGAGGAGCTGCCTTCAATCCATGGCCGTTTTCAAGAGGTCTCATAGATTAAAGATCCAATTCCACATGTCTCTAACCTTCAGTTAAATCAGAAGACTATTACCATCAAAAGCTCGGAGGTGATTTCTAATCTGTCGACTGCTGAAAACTCAAGGATGATTGGTCAGGTAAATAATAACACTAAGTCTCTGCTCCCTAAGTCAAATGAGGTGTCTCTAATGCCTGGGGTGTTATTTAGTGATGCCTGGCTGACATGGGCAAAAGCCAAAAGTATGGTTGTTCATCCATTCTCTTCTTATGACCATGCTTGACACTGCATTAATTTGGAATGTCAGAGGTATAGGGAATAAAGCCACTGTAAATAGTCTGGCCCAACATATACTATCAAATAATATCTGCGTAGTTGCAATATCTGAACCTCGGATTAACTTTAGCAGAGCTCAGAGAGTTACCCGAAGTATTAGAATGCATGCTGTTACCGCAGCAAGAGTGATATAGAAGGGGGGGATGAATAGATCACTCCCAATTTGCAGAAACTCAGGCGGAAAATAGATTCTACTGCTAACGCACCTCCTTAACCCGTACATAGAGAAATATAGATGAGAGTGAAGAACTGATCACTTGAAGGCAAAGGGACAAGCAGATGAAGAGCACAGAAATCAATAGCAAATCACAGAGGAGGCACTCGGTTTTTAGGTGGTTCGATTGCAGTCCGCAATCTACATCTGTCACGCCCCGAGCGCAGAAGATACTCGGATATGCGCGACGAGTTCATATCAATCATGTCAATCAGAGTAGTAGTGTATTCGACACCAAACAGAGATGCGCAAAATAGAAAGATAACCCAATCCTTTATTTCATAATGGATAGACTATTACAAATCCAATACTCTATTCAAGGAAAAGTACATAGTTGACTCAAGAAAATAGGAAAAAGACTAGATGACACTTGGAAAAGCTCTAGCTCTTTCACTCTTGACTTTCCCCATCCGATCGACTTCCCTCGTTGTCGGAATTACCTGAAAAGTAGGGAACACACGGAGTGAGCAAACGTTCAGTAGGAAATTATATCTCAAGCACTAGCAAGGGGTGTAAATAATTACATTTTTCATGAATGTACTATAGCTATGCATGCTCGTATAAAACGACAAGATAGAGAGAAAATTTATCAATAAGACGGCAACATGAACTAGTCATGAGCTTTCAAGAAAAGATAACAAGATATTCAAGCAAGTACTCTTTAGCAAGTCATGTTAAGAACTTTGGCTATCATGTATCAAGCAAGCAAGTAATTACCCTTTCTCGGGTCACACAATTCATGTCAAGTCAAGTACGAGTCAAGTACAAGATTTGTGTGGAATGTCCAATCAAGCTAGTCATGCACTCGGTATAATGCCAGATACCTTATCATTCAACTCCCATGGGCACAAGTACTTTCGGGTGCTCCTCCCAGGATCAGATCGGGCCCTATATGCGCAGGCATTTATCATGTATATTTGACATCCACTCTTGTATATATATATATAGCCAATATGGAATTTCAACAATTTAAGCTTGTAGACACATAGGATAACTTTGAGAGAATGGAGTCCAAAAATACGACATTGGACATAGATAGGCGATAACAACGGTGTAATCACGATGAACGATGAAACTAGGTGGAATTAGGTTCCCTTAACTAGGGTACCATGACAAAGAAGTATGGACATTCTTTATATAGAATTGAGGTCCACATGAACAGTACATCAAAGGTAAGATACCCTCATTCTTATTATAGAATTGAGGTCCATAAGAACATCAACAAATGGCATGATATCATCATCCCATTAAGAATTCTCATGATATACTCTTTGCATATCATAAGGGCCGGTATACCATGTTTCTTTAGAGTGACATGGCATTCAATAGTGTAATGGGTTTTTAGGGTACAACTAGCTCAGTCGACCTTGAGGGAATCCAAGGTACGAGGAGTCTTACGGAGCTCTCTATGACTAACTCGCTAGTCCAAGGGAACGGAATGTCCAATGGAGAGCTTGTATGTCAATGAGAGTTGAGGGTGATCGATAAAACATCATGAAACGTGGGACTATACTCACGGAGTAGAGATATAGTGCCGATGTACATATATATAGATATACTGAAACCATCGGTTATCAGAAACAGGGTAAAAACATTTTTACAGGAAAATAACGACTTAAGTAAAGTCACTACTCAAGAAGTTAACGCCTTCAGGAAGGGCGTTTAACTATTTTACATTTTTACAAAATTTCAATATTTCCGTATTTTACCAAAAACGCGCCCTGGTAAGGGGCGTTTAATTAAATTTGACGACGTATGCAATGGTCGTTCATTCTTTACCTCTATTTTTGCAGAATATATATATTTTCAGTAATTTATCGGAAACACGCCCTGGACAGGGGCGTTACTTTTCAATTCACGCCCTGAACAGGGGCGTTAGTTAAGTGAGAGACGACCTATACAGGGTCGTGTATTTCAAGAATTTATAATTTTTCAAGTATTGAAATTTCCAGAAAACGAGATATGGTCATGACAGGATAATATCAGGATTAATGATTATGCACTGGTTTAGAATCATGTTTAAGTGAATATTGGACTAATTAACATGGGTAATTATCAGGTAATTAAATTAACGTCTATGTACAAGGCGTCAAATCTTTTGAATTGACGACCTTGTCAGGGTCGTTTATTTAAATAGCGCCCTAGTCTGGGTCGCATATAAAATTAGTGCCCTTGGAAAGGGCGTTTCTTTCCAACAATAGAACCTTTAAAACTCGTGAAAACTACATGCATGAACTAATATATATGGTTTAATATATTTGTTATGGTGATTTGGGCTACAGTGCTTGAGAAAACCTACCTTGATGATGATAAACTGACGGATGAACAGATGTAGGTTCTGGGAAAAATGATACTCTGTTTTATAAACAGAGTCTTTTTGAAGCTTTCGATCCTAATAGCAGCAGCAAGGGTAGTAATAGGTTGCAGATGAAGAACCCTCAATTCTTCAGTAGGTTACGATGACTCCTACAGAGAACATATATATTCAATCATTAGTATTATCTTCATAATACTTGACTGAAGGTGGAAGAGAGAAGAACTTACCCTTTGTTCTTCTCACGTTCGCCTTCTTCAACCTGTAAGAAGAGAAAAAGATGAAGAATTAGTGATTCTTTATGTAACCGAAAGAAAAGAGAGAAGAACTGACTATACTCACGGAGTAGAGATATAGTGCCGATGTACATATATATAGATATACTGAAACCATCGGTTATCAGAAACAGGGTAAAAACATTTTTCCAGGAAAATAACGACTTAAGTAAAGTCACTACTCAAGAAGTTAACGCCTTCAGGAAGGGCGTTTAACTATTTTACATTTTTACAAAATTTCAATATTTCCGTATTTTACCAAAAACGCGCCCTGGTAAGGGGCGTTTAATTAAATTTGACGACGTATGCAATGGTCGTTCATTCTTTACCTCTATTTTTGCAGAATATATATATATTCAGTAATTTATCGGAAACACGCCCTGGACAGGGGCGTTACTTTTCAATTCACGCCCTGAACAGGGGCGTTAGTTAAGTGAGAGACGACCTATACAGGGTCGTGTATTTCAAGAATTTATAATTTTTCAAGTATTGAAATTTCCAGAAAACGAGATATGGTCATGACAGGATAATATCAGGATTAATGATTATGCACTGGTTTAGAATCATGTTTAAGTGAATATTGGACTAATTAACATGGGTAATTATCAGGTAATTAAATTAACGTCTATGTACAAGGCGTCAAATCTTTTGAATTGACGACCTTGTCAGGGTCGTTTATTTAAATAGCGCCCTAGTCTGGGTCGCATATAAAATTAGTGCCCTTGGAAAGGGTGTTTCTTTCCAACAATAGAACCTTTAAAACTCGTGAAAACTACATGCATGAACTAATATATATGGTTTAATATATTTGTTATGGTGATTTGGGCTACAGTGCTTGAGAAAACCTACCTTGATGATGATAAACTGACGGATGAACAGATGTAGGTTCTGGGAAAAATGATACTCTGTTTTATAAACATAGTCTTTTTGAAGCTTTCGATCCTAATAGCAGCAGCAAGGGTAGTAATAGGTTGCAGATGAAGAACCCTCAATTCTTCAGTAGGTTACGATGACTCCTACAGAGAACATATATATTCAATCATTAGTATTATCTTCATAATACTTGACTGAAGGTGGAAGAGAGAAGAACTTACCCTTTGTTCTTCTCACGTTCGCCTTCTTCAACCTGTAAGAAGAGAAAAAGATGAAGAATTAGTGATTCTTTATGTAACCGAAAGAAAAGAGAGAAGAACTGATGTTCTTTACGTACCGTAGCAGCAGCAGATCGACCAAATAGCTTTAGGGTTCGCTCGGCAAGGGTTTTTATAGGATCCTTAGAATCCTAATAGGGTTAGTGTTTGATTGGAAGTAATACTTCCATGATAGAGTTATTACTATATTCGAACTCTTTCTCATAGTTATCAACTTATCCTGGATAGACACCTGGGTCGAACGAAACTCAAACTAAATTAACGACCTAGGTCAGGGCGTCGAATTTAAATTGACGCCTGGTCAAGCGTCGTTTCTTGTTGAAACACGTCCATTCAAAGGTCGTTATGCAAACCTGCCTTTTTTATTTATTTTTGGTCGTTTGAAATTTGACGCCTTATTATTCGGGCGTCCTTTCTTTAATTCACGCCTTAGGTGAGGGCATTTTCTTGTAAAGTAGCGCCTATATATAAGGCGTTATTTTCATCAGGGTTTAATTATTTTTATTCCAAGCTCTTTCGTTTATTTACTAAATCTTTTAATCCATTTTGATTTATTTTATTTATCAGGGTTGCTACACCCTCCCCTACTTAAAAAGAATTTGGTCCCCAAATTCCATATCATACATTTACATATGGAGAGTGTAGAGTATGTACCTTCTAAAATAAATCTGGAAATTGTTTCCTCATAGATTCCTCGGTCTCCCATGTAGCTTCATGTGCTGAATTCTTATTCCATTATACTTTTAGCATGGGAATAACCTTATTCCTTAGGGTACGTACTTCTCGATGTAAGATCTTCATAGGCTTCTGTTCATATGTGAAATCTTTCTGGATTACTAGGTCTCCATATTCAATAATATGTGATGGGTCATGTACATACTTCTTCAACATAGATATGTGGAACACATCATGTACTTCGGATAGTTGAGGGGGCAATGCGATGCGATAAGCAACCTCGCAAACTCTTTCTAGTATCTCAAAAGGTCCGATAAATCTTGGGGTAAGCTTGCCTTTAACACCAAATCTTCGTATTCCACGTCCAGGCGATATCTTGAGAAATACATGATCTCCAACTTGGAATTCGAGATCTCTTCTTCTTGTGTCAGCATAAGCCTTTTGTCTAGACTGAGCAACTTACAGTCTTTCTTTGATCAATTGTATCTTCTCGGTAGTGTCCCTTACCATTTCTGGACCTAACAGTTGTTTCTCTCCAACTTCGTCCCAGCATAAGGGTGATCGACAACTCCTTCCGTATAAGGCTTCAAAAGGTGCCAGTTGTATACTTGCCTGGTAGCTATTATTGTATGCAAATTCGACCAGAGACAAGTGATCATGCCAGTTTCCATCAAAATCAGTGATGCATGCTCTAAGCATATCTTCAACTACTTGATTTGTTCTCTCGGTCTGACCATCCGTTTGAGGATGAAAGGCTGTACTAAAGTTAAGCCTTGTTCCCAACGAACGTTGTAGTCCTTTCTAAAAATGAGAAGTAAAACGGGGATCTCTGTCAGACACGATTGAAACAGGAATACCATGTAATCTGACTATTTCCTTGATGTATAGTGCAGCTAAGACATCAACTGACCATCGACTCTTGATTGGCAAGAAATGCGCTGATTTAGTCAATCGATCAATGATAACCCATATTCCATCATGTCCTCTTTTTGATTTAGATAAACCCATGATGAAATCCATACCAATATCCTCCCATTTCCATTTAGGGATATCTAGAGGATGTAGTTTTTCAGCAGGCTTCTGGTGTTCCGCCTTGACTTGTTGGCATGTGAGACAGCGTGATACGTAGTCTGCTATTTCCCTTTTCATGTTGGGCCACCAAAAATTCCTTTTCACATCTTGGTAGATCCAGGATGAATCGTATACCTTGACCTATGAGCTTCATCTAAGACCTTCTTCTTCAATTCTGGGCAGTCCGGTATACAAGTTTTATTCTTGAACATTAATCTTCCATTAGAAGTTAGTTGGAAATCCGATTGTCCTTCTAATCTGCCCTTGATTTCTACTAATGTAGGATCATCATCCTGAAGTGCTTGTATCTCAGATAATAAATATGACTGTATGCTTATATGAGATAATGTGACACATCTAGGATCCGTGTCCATGCTTATATTGAGTTCAGAGAATTGTTCCAGCAATTTCCATTCTTGAATCAGACAATTGGCTAACAGTGCTCTCGGCTTTCGACTAAGGGCATCAGCTACATGATTACCCTTTCCGGGATGATGTTGTATATTGAAGTCGAAGTCCTTGAGATATTCCAGCCATCGTCTTTGCCTCATATTTAGTTCCTTCTGTGAGAAAAGATATTTGAGACTCTTGTGATCGGAGTATACAGTAAACTGTACTCCATAAAGATAATGTCTCCATATTTTGAGTGCAAATACTACCGCGGCCAATTCTAAGTCATGGACGGGGTAGTTCTCTTCATGCTTCTTTAATTGACGAGAAGAGTAGGCTATAACCTTCCCTTATTGCATTAGAACACACCCGAGGCCAATGCCAGAAGCATCAGTGTATACCTCGAACTTTTCTCCTTCAATTGGCAATGCTAAGATAGGAGCTGTAGTAAGATGATCCTTGAGAGTTTGGAAGCTTCTTTCACATTCCTCATCCCATTCATAACGGATCTCCTTGCGAGTTAACCTCGTAAGTGGCACGGCGATTTTAGAGAAATCCTTGATGAATCGCCTGTAATAGCCGGCAAGACCTAAGAAACTTCGGATCTCGCTAGCATTGGTCGATCTTTCCTAGTTCCTTACAGCTTCAACCTTTGATGGGTCTACAGACAAGCCATGCTTTGATATAACATGTCCGAGAAAAGTCACTTCTTCAAGCCAGAATTCACACTTGCTAAGTTTTGCATATAAATGGTTTGTCCTCAATATTTATAATGCAATCCTCAAATGTTCCTCATGCTCTTACTTGGTCTTGGAATAAATCAATATATCATCAATAAAGACCACCACGAATTGATCTAAATAAGGCCTGAATATACTATTCATTAACTGCATAAAGGCAGTAAGGGCATTTGTTAGTCCGAAAGGCATAACAACAAATTCATAATGGCCATACCTGCTTCTGAATGCGGTTTTATGAATATCCTCGTCCTTGATTCTTAGTTGGTGATATCTGGACCTAAGATCAATTTTGGAAAAGTACATGGATCCTGAAATTTGATCAAACAATTCATCGATTCTCGGCAGTGGATACTTGTTCTTGATAGTGAGATGATTCAATTGTCGATAGTCGACGCATAACCTCATGGATCCGTCTTTCTTCTTTACAAATAATACAGGCGCTCTTCACGGGGAAGTACTTGGTCTAATGAATCCTTTCTTAATGAGTTCCATCAATTGCTCCTTTAACTCCTTGAGTTCAGCAGGTGACATCCTATAAGGTGCCTTTGAAATCGGACCAGCACCAGGGACTAAGTCAATGGTGAAGGCCACTTCTCTTTGCAGGGGTAATCCCGGTAAATCTTCTGGAAACACGTCCAGAAATTCTTGTACCACTGGAATGTCTTCTAACTTAGCTTCCTTAGCTTTATTAACTGTGACAAAGGCAAGGAAAGATGTACATCCTTTCCTGATGAGCTTGCTAGCTCGGAGAGCTGAAATAAGAGGGTTTTTGCTCCGACTCTTGGGGTTAGTAAATATTAGTTCTGGAAATTCCTTGAATGTAACCTTGCTATTGCGGCAATCAACCGTTGCCTGATACTTGGATAACCAATCTGCCCCTAGTATAACATCATACTCTTTCAGATCTAAACATATGAGATCAATAGGGAGATTTTGACCATGAATCAATACCTCGCAGTTTTGGTAATGATGTGTAATATCAGTCTCATCATCCAGAGGAGTAGACAAAACTAACTTTATCCATTCCGATTCTAGGGGTAATGGGTCAGCAAACTTTTTAGAAACAATAGAATGTGATGCACCAGTATCAATTAAGACATATGCATTCCTGGAACAAACTTTCAATATACCTTCCACTAAGCCGCCTCCTTCTACTTGTTCGGTTTCCTTGATTGCATGAAGACGAGCATTCTTGGTTACTGGGCGTTTTCCGTCATCGGCTTGATTATTTAGTAGTGGGCAATCGGGAATCCGATGCTCACGACTCCCACAACGGAGACATGCTCCTAGTTTCCTCCAGCATTCTTCTGCTCTATGACCCGCTTTATCACAATGTTTGCACACTGTATTTGGAGAGGTAGTGGTGATAGAGAAGGGCTTGGTCTTCTTGAACTTTTGGTCTTGTGAGGATGCTCCTCCATTGCTAGGCCTTTTCTTGAAGTTGGGTTTAAAAGAACCCGAACCTGTAACTTGTTCCTTCTTATCCTTACCACGAATCCTATCCGACAGTTCCGTGGCATCTTCTAATAGTTGAGCTCGGCGTACTATCTCCGAGTAGACTTGAATGTCCATCGGCGCCAGTTGAGTAATAGCTTGAGGCCTGAGCCCATTAAGGAACCTCCTAGCCTTCATTTTCTCGGTGCTAACTAGATGCTTAGCATACCGAGACAATCTAGAGAATTGGGCCTCATACTCGGCCACTAACAAGGATCGTTGTTTTAATGCGGCAAACTCTGTAGCCTTCTTTTCCTGAACTCGGTCCGAGAAATATTTCACGTTGAAGTGTTCAACGAATTCTTCCCACGAAACCTGATCTTGATTTATAGTAGCCTCTATTGATTCCCACCAGCATCTAGCATCCCTTTCTAACTGAAAAGTAGCTAATAAAACTTTATCCTGATCCGTGCATTGCATAACCCGGAATATACGTTCTATCTCCCTAATCCAGTGTTCAACGTCATCTGGATCAGTAGAACCCGTGAACTTGGGTGGGTTCATGTTCTTGAAAGTCTGGTGGAGACTTCCTGCTCGTTGTCCACCTCCTTGTGCTACTTGTTGCAGCACTTGAGTCATGCCTTGAAGGGTACGCTGCATGTTGCGTCATTGAGCACGTTCGGCAGCCATTATCCTACAATTATAATAACTAGATTAATATGTGCTTGTATTTAAAGACTCATATACTATGTTAACTTTAACCCTTGGTTTTACCCAATCTCACTGGTTGAAGGTTTAAAACTTATCCTTGGACTTGGGTTTTTCCTAGGAATTGAATACCCTAGGCTCTGATACCACAAAAACTGTCACGCCCCGAGCGCGGAAGATACTCGGATATGCGCGACGAGTTCATATCAATCATGTCAATCAGAGTAGTAGTGTATTCGACACCAAACAGAGATGCGTAAAATAGAAAGATAACCCAATCCTTTATTTCATAATGGATAGACTATTACAAATCCAATACTCTATTCAAGGAAAAGTACATAGTTGACTCAAGAAAATAGGAAAAAGACTAGATGACACTTGGAAAAGCTCTAGCTCTTTCACTCTTGACTTTCCCCATCCGATTGACTTCCCTCGTCGTCGGAATTACCTGAAAAGTAGGGAACACACGGAGTGAGCGAACGCTCAGTAGGAAATTATATCTCAAGCGCTAGCAAGGGGTGTAAATAATTACATTTTTCATGAATGTACTATAGCTATGCATGCTCGTATAAAACGATAAGATAGAGAGAAAATTTATCAATAAGACGGCAACATGAACTAGTCATGAGCTTTCAAGAAAAGATAACAAGATATTCAAGCAAGTACTCTTTAGCAAGTCATGTTAAGAACTTTGGCTATCATGTATCAAGCAAGCAAGTAATTACCCTTTCTCGGGTCACGCAATTCATGTCAAGTCAAGTACGAGTCAAGTACAAGATTTGTGTGGAATGTCCAATCAAGCTAGTCATGCACTCGGTATAATGCCAGATACCTTATCATTCAACTCCCATGGGCACAAGTACTTTCGGGTGCTCCTCCCAGGACCAGATCGGGCCCTATATGCGCAGGCATTTATCATGTATATTTGACATCCACTCTTGTATATATATATATATAGCCAATATGGAATTTCAACAATTTAAGCTTGTAGACACGTAGGATAACTTTGAGAGAATGGAGTCCAAAAATACGACATTGGACATAGATAGGCGATAACAACGGTGTAATCACGATGAACGATGAAACTAGGTGGAATTAGGTTCCCTTAACTTGGGTACCATGACAAACAAGTATGGACATTCTTTATATAGAATTGAGGTCCACATGAACAGTACATCAAAGGTAAGATACCCTCATTCTTATTATAGAATTGAGGTCCACAAGAACATCAACAAATGACATGATATCATCATCCCATTAAGAATTCTCATGATATACTCTTTGCATATCATAAGGACCGGTATACCATGTTTCTTTAGAGTGACATGGCATTCAATAGTGTAATGGGTTTTTAGGGTACAACCAGCTCAGTCGACCTTGAGGGAATCCAAGGTACGAGGAGTCTTACGGAGGTCTCTATGACTAACTCGCTAGTCTAAGGGAGCGGAATGTCCAATGGAGAGCTTGTATGTCAATGAGAGTTGAGGGTGATCGATAAAACATCATGAAACGTGGGACTATACTCACGGAGTGGAGACATAGTGCCGATGTACATATATATAGATATACTGAAACCATCGGTTATCAGAAACAAGGTAAAAATATTTTTACAGGAAAATAACGACTTAAGTAAAGTCACTACTCAAGTAGTTAACGCCTTCAGGAAGGGCGTTTATCTATTTTACATTTTTGCAAAATTTCAATATTTCCGTATTTTATCAAAAACGCGCCCTAGTAAGGGGCGTTTAATTAAATTTGACGACGTATGCAATGGTCGTTCATTCTTTACCTCTATTTTTGCAGAATATATATATTTTCAGTAATTTATCGAAAACACGCCCTGGACAGGGGCGTTACTTTTCAATTCACGCCCTGAGCAGGGGCGTTAGTTAAGTGAGAGACGACCTATACAGGGTCGTGTATTTCAAGAATTTATAATTTTTCAAGTATTGAAATTTCCATAAAACGAGATATGGTCATGACAGGATAATATCAGGATTAATGATTATGCACTGGTTTAGAATCATGTTTAAGTGAATATTGGACTAATTAACATGGGTAATTATCAGGTAATTAAATTAACGTCTTTGTACAGGGCGTCAAATCTTTTGAATTGACGACCTTGTCAGGGTCGTTTATTTAAATAGCACCCTAGTCAGGGTCGCGTATAAAATTAGCGCCCTTGGAAAGGGCGTTTCTTTCCAACAATAGAACCTTTAAAACTCGTGAAAACTACATGCATGAACTAATATATATGGTTTAATATATTTGTTATGGTGATTTGGGCTACAGTGCTTGAGAAAACCTACCTTGATGATGATAAACTGACGGATGAACAGATGTAGGTTCTGGGAAAAATGATACTCTGTTTTATAAACAGAGTCTTTTTGAAGCTTTCGATCCTAATAGCAGCAGCAAGGGTAGTAATAAGTTACAGATGAAGAACCCTCAATTCTTCAGTTGGTTACGGTGACTCCTACAGAGAACATATATATTCAATCATTAGTATTATCTTCATAATACTTGACTGAAGGTGGAAGAAAGAAGAACTTACCCTTTGTTCTTCTCACGTTCGCCTTCTTCAACCTGTAAGAAGAGAAGAAGATGAAGAATCAATGATTCTTCATGTAACCGAAAGAAAAGGGAGAAGAACTGATGTTCTTTACGTACCGTAGCAGCAGCAGATCGACCAAATAGCTTTAGGGTTCGATCGGCAAGGGTTTTTATAGGATCCTTAGAATCCTAATAGGGTTAGTGTTTGATTGGAAGTAATACTTCCATGATAGAGTTATTACTACATTCGAACTCTTTCTCATAGTTATCAACTTATCCTGGATAGACACCTGGGTCGAACGAAACTCAAACTAAATTAACGACCTAGGTCAGGGCGTCGAATTTAAATCGACGCCTGGTCAAGCGTCGTTTGTTGTTAAAACGCGTCCATTCAAAGGTCGTTATGCAAACCTGCCTTTTTTATTTATTTTTGGTCGTTTGAAATTTGACGCCTTATTATTCGGGCGTCCTTTCTTTAATTCACGCCTTAGGTGAGGGCATTTTCTTGTAAAGTAGCGCCTATATATAAGGCGTTATTTTCATCAGGGTTTAATTATTTTTATTCCAAGCTCTTTCGTTTATTTACTAAATCTTTTAATCCATTTTGATTTATTTTATTTATCAGGGTTGCTACAACATCCACCCCTCACTCCAACTAGAGCGAGGATTCCACTAGGCAAAGCTAGATCACAGTAGAACTCAGTCGGCGTACAACATGCTGCCACACAGCTTGAACACCCAAGGGAAACAAATCCCTCGACCAAGCTCTGCTACCCACAGAACTTGAAACCTATTCTAGCTCCCAGCTAGAACACAACCGGAGAATCCTCTCCCTTCCTCCACACACGGAGGGAAACTGTTAATGACAACCTGTCACTAACAACACCAGAGATCACCGATCTCTCTTCCTCTGCAACTCAGAGGGAAACTGGAGTAGTACTCCCTTCCTCCACACACCGGAGGGAAACCAATTCAAATCAGAATGGAAGAACAAAATAAACGAAAGCAAAATAGAAAGAAAAACCAATGAAGAAGAAATCGGTTCTGAAACCCAATACAAATGTAGCTTCAAATGAAGCAATTCATCAATCCACACACACTCTCTCTCTCTCGAACAAACTCCTCTCAGATATGGAACTCTCTGCTCCTTTTCTTTTCTGGATCGTGTAGACTCTCACCAATGGCTTCTACTTTTTCTTTTTCACGATCGAACTTCTACTGAAGGATGAAGCTCTATATTTATAGCAGATAATGGCGTGTGGCTGCCAGGTTCCCGCCCATGCACTTTTGGCCAGATCATTTGAATTTCGACTACATGGCAGCATCTTGACAAGGTTCCCATCCACGTGTCATGCGCCTGTTGTCTTGGATCACGTGTCAGGTGCCAACCTCGATTCACGTGCCCAATCATCATCTGAATCGCCTACAGACAGACAGATGGAATGTATAGACTTAGTTAGTTCAGGATTTCAACATGAATGTATATACTTTAGAAACACAACAGAGTAAGTGTGCACACCGTGAGAGAGTGTACAGACTTGCTGAATAAAATGCACGTGAAGGCAGTGTATAGACATGAACAATGCAAACGATTGTTACCAATGTGTACACTTTACAAGGCTCAGCCACTGTGTAGACTTCACGAAGCCTAAGCAGTGTACAGACTTGAAACGATAGTTAGCCAAGTGTGTATCATGTGAGAGTGCATTCACTTGGAGGTCTTCAGCATCTTCAGTGTATGGACTTAAGCATTTCAAGGCAATCCATAGTAATGTATAGACTTAGGCGATCTGTTCAAATCAAAACCAATGTACAGACTTCATGCTGTACAGACTTGATGTTGATCAACAGATCTTTGAACATCAGCCCAAGGCGTCAACGCTTCCATCGAGCAGCGTCGCCTCAGCTTCCTCAGGCAAGATGCTCACGCCCTTGGTAACAGGCCAATGCGTCAACGCATCCAGTGTCAGCGTCGACGCAGTGAGCAAGACAGAAAGTGTGCATCTACGCAGTCAGCCAAGTGCGTCAACACACGAAAGGCACACAATCCATGAAGACAGACAGGCTGTACAGACTTTGAAGCTTGCTGAATGAAACGATCGACTGTGGACCAATGTACAGACTCTGAATGTAAAGGCAGTCTGTATAGACTTGAATCGCTTGAAGCGATGTATGGACTTTGTGAAGCTCAAGCACTGTACTGACTTGTGAAGACTTCAGCGATGTACATACTTGGTGTAGATCAAGTGAATGTATAGACTTGTGAAAGCACTGTGGATATATGGACTTGAGCGAATGAAGCCGATGTAAAGACTTGGTAAATCGAAGCCTCTGTACAGACTTTCCTAAGACGCAGTTCAATGTATAGACTTGAACGAAAAAGGCCGATGTACAGACTTGCCTAAGACGCAGCTTGAGACGCTGGCTGAGACGGATGCTGTATAGACTTTGAAGAACATTGAACGTTTGAGCAGCATGCAATGTACACACTTAGTGGTGTACAGACTTGGCCTGGAAAGCGTAGGGAAAAGTTGAATGTATGGACTTGGCCAATGCATAGGAAAAGATATCGAATGTACAGAATTGGTGAATCACAGACCAGTGTATAGACTTAGAGAAATGAAGTCTAGTGTATAGACTTGGAGAACTGTTCAATGTGTTGGGTTGGCGTTGTATAGACTTGGCTTTGAGCACTTGGGCTGAAGGCAATGTGCAGACTAAGCGATGTATAGACTTTTCCCAAGGAACCGAATGTATAGACTTTGCTGAAGCTAACTCTGAAGCAATGTTCAGACTTTACAAACAAGACTCTGGGCGATGTATAGACTTACACTATCGGATGTGTAGACTTCAAGACAATGCAGCAGCCAGTGTATAGACATGAAGATTGACAATCCAATGTATAGAGTTGAAGCTTGGAAGGATGTATAGGGTTGAGCTGAACTGACTTTGGCAATGTGCAGACTTGACTGGTCGGGTAGTGTACAGACTAGAGTATTAGGATCAATGTGTAGACTTCAGTAAGAAGGTGCCCGATGTACAGACTTAAGGAAGATATGCCAATGTACAGACTAAATGGATCCAGCTGGTGTATAGACTTTGTGCCCAAGCTATCAATGCTCTGATGCGTCGACCCACCCTTTCTGATGAGTCGACCCACTGCTGTTCATATTAACCAAACAGTGCATACAGAATCAAGATAGCATGCATATCTGACAGTCAAATGAACTGTACTCACTCACATGATGAAACAGCATTAATCTAGAGATAGATGATTGATTTATAGTGTGAGACATCATCAAAACCATAGGGATGCAACAATCTCCCCCTTTTTGACGATGACAACACTATGAGTCAACCAATATCAAGTTTCAACAAGAAGTTAATACCAGCTGCAACAAGCAGAATAAATTCAAGGCATGCTTATGCAAATGAATTAAACATTCCCTACAACACATTCTCATCTCCCCCACAACTCATAACCATGACTTCCACGAAGCAACATGACTCCCCTCAAAGCTCAAGATAAAGCCAATACTCACTGATATTGCAAACTTCTCTCCCCCTTTGACATCAGCAAAAAGAACTACAGAATGTATGACAGTGCTGGAAACATGAGGACTCAGGGCAGTAACTTCTTAGTGCAGAAAGTCACGAGTAGGTCTTAAGAGAATAAGTGAGTTTCTAATCTCAAGAGAAGATTCTTTAGACTTCAGTACACAATAGAGAAGTAGAATGATAGACAAGTTTATCAGCATACATAGTGAATGATTTAGAGCAGGAATTCACAAGTATGGCCAAATATAGCTGATCATTCAACTATTCTATAAGACAGCAAGAGACTAAATCAGAGAGGTGTTCTCAAGGTATTGAAGACAAGCAATCCATTATTTGCATAACAACAAGGAATTTTTATTAGAGATGATTTTCAAGAAGATCAATGAGTAAGTTGGTAGTTCACTTCCTTTGACATTAGGGAGACACCTTGATTAGAGGCCTGAATCCCCAGTTACTCAGAGTGAGTACCTCATTACTTCCTTCCCTTTTTTTTATATTAAGGAACAGAGTTAGTAACTGTGGCTTTTGACATGAGGAAACACCTTGATTAGAGGCCAGAGTCCCCAGTTACTCACCAGCAAGCCACCATTGCTCTGTCATGACTTTTCATTCATTTTAAGCATTTGACACCTCATGAGTTGGGAGAAATATTCATTTCATTGATGAAGCTCTCAGTTTCTCAGTGATCAAAACAGAACATGTTTGTTCAGTTAAGCCCTTGAGTTAAAGAGATAGAATGATTGAAGACAATACCAAAAAGGACTTTTCTTGAATTGAGTCTTGAAGTCTAGATTTCAAGTTGATTGGGTCAGATATCAAGACATACAAGTTTTTGGCCTGAACCATAATCAATGACAATGTAGGAAGATATACTTTATGCAATTAGTCCAGATATCTGAAGGAGTACCAAAGGAAAGATTCTAACTTGGAGATTAGATTCACTGACTTATAGACTTAAGAGACAAGTGACACTCTACTTTCTGAGAGAATCACACTAAATCAGTCATGCAAGACTAGCAAAGGTACACATCTGGACAGCCCTTTTGAATATGTCAAAGAACTTCTCTTCTCACATCACAACTCAGCTCCCCCTAAGACATAGCATTCCTCAATAAAATATTCCAGCAAAATCTCAAGGCTTTCCTTTATTTAGAGCATTCCTAAAAGCTAACCAGTAAGCATTCTGAACTCCCCCTTAAACCAGCATGCAAGAAGGCTAAACATCAGACAAACACAACTCCCCCTCACAACAAGAACGGGCTTCATAATTAAGATAATTTGTATAAGCCTAATTCTCTTCTCAACGTGGAAAATTTTTCATTATCCAGAGGTTTTGTGAATATGTCAGCAATCTGATTATCTGTGCCTACATGAATCAGTTCAAAATTATTCTTAGACACCTCATCTCTTATAAAATGATATCTTATTTCTATGTGTTTGGTTCGTGAATGCAAAACATGATCTTTAGCAAGATTGATGGCACTAGTATTATCACAATAAATAGGTGTGCACCCCAGGTCTACTTGGTAGTCCTGAAGCTGGTGTTTAATCCATATGACTTGTGTTCCACAACTCCCTGCAGCCACATATTCAACTTCTGCAGTAGAGAGGGCCACAGAATGTTGTTTCTTGGAGCCCCAAGACACTAAACACCCACCTAAGAATTCACAATGGCCACTAGTGCTTTTTCTATCTAGTTTACAGCATGCATAGTCAGCATCTGTGTATGCTACTAGGTTAAATGTGTGAGATGCAGGAAACCATAAACCAAGAGAGTGACTAGCTGATAAATATCTGAAGATTCTTTTAACTGCAGCTAAGTGTAGTTCAGTAGGTCTAGACTGATACCATGCACACATTCCTACACTGAATTGTATATCAGGTCTAGAGGCTGTCAAGTAAAGTAGTGATCCAATCATCCCTCGATAAAGTTTGGCATTTACTTCTTTACCTGTCTCATCTGCATCCAATGAAGTATTGGTGCCCATGGGTGTAGTAATGTGCTTTAAGTTTTCCATGCCAAACCTTTTGAACAGTTCCATTGTGTATTTGGTTTGGTTGATGAAGCACCCATCTTCTAGCTGTTGTACCTGCAATCCAAGAAAATATTTTAGTTCACCAACCAAGCTCATTTCAAATTCAGCAGACATCATGGTAGAAAATTCATCACATAGTTCATGCTTAGTAGATCCAAATACAATGTCATCTACATATACCTGAACTATGATGAGATCTTTATTTATGCCCTTGGTAAATAAAGTTTGATCAACTTTACCTCTTTTGTAGCCCTTGCTGGTCATAAATTCAGATAATCTTTCATACCAAGCTCTTGGAGCCTGCTTTAGACCATACAAGACTTTGTTTAACCTGAAAACTTGGTTAGGTTGAGGAGAATATTGAAATCCAGGAGGTTGTTCAACAAAAACTTCTTCTTTAATGACTCCATTTAAAAAGGCACTTTTAACATCCATTTGTTGGAGTTTTATGTTCTTTGAGCATGCAAAGGCAAGCAACAATCTTATAGCTTCCATCCTAGCAACAGGTGCATAGGATTCATCAAAGTCTACACCAAATTCCTGACAGTAGCCTTTGGCTACTAATCTGGCCTTATTCCTCGAGATGATTCCATCTTCATTCATCTTATTTTTGAACACCCATTTGGTTCCTATGATATTTATACCATCTGGTCTTGGGACAAGCTCCCAAACATTATTCCTTTCAAACTGACCTAATTCCTCACTCATAGCATTAACCCAAGCTTGATCAGCTAAGGCCTCTTCTACTGTTTTGGGTTCAATTTGTGAGACTAAAGCAATTAAGTCATCATTATTCACATTTCTAAAATGAGACCTTGTCCGAAGAGGATCTTCAGGATTTCCTATGACTTTATCTAAAGGTTGGTCTTTAAGAAATCTGATATTTGTTGAAGACTCACCTGTTTCTCTTGGACCTTCCTGATTTGGGGAATTTGTTTCTCCACTCGGCTAAGTCTTCTCTTCTTCCTGTTGGTCTTCTAGAAAATCTCCACCATGATTGGAATCCCTGTCAAGATTTTCAACATTAGAAATATCTTTCTTTTCACTAAAAAGGATGTGTGGAGACTCTTCCACTTTCTGATCTGATATGTTAAATACCCTATTTGCCCTTGACACTTCAGAGTAACCCAAGAATATTCCAGGTGAACTCTTGGCTTCAAACTTGTCTAAATCTTTCTTATCATTGTTATGAATAAAATATTTTGCTCCAAAAATTCTGAAATGAAACAAGTTTGGTTTCTTACCTTTTAGAAGCGCATAGGGTGTTTTCTTGTGTATGGATCTTACCATGGCCCTGTTGATTATGTAGGTTGCTGTATTGGCCACTTTTGCCCAAAACCTTCTAGGTAATTTACTTTCAATCAACATGGTTCGGGCCATTTCCACCACTGTTCTATTTCTTCTCTCCACAATCCCATTTTGTTCAGGTGTCCTGGGAGAAGAAAACACGTGAGTTAGTCCTTCTTTGTCACAAAGATCAGTAAACATGGAGTTTTCAAACTCACCTCCATGGTCAGATTGAATAGAACTAACCTTGTACTTCTCTTCTTGTTTGACCTTATTGAAAAACAGATTAAACTTTTGAAATGCATCACTCTTATTTGCTAAGAAAAATATCCATGAATATCTAGAGAAGTCATCTATGATGACATAGCCAAACCTGTTTCCATTAAGACTCTGAGTTCTAGTTCGACCGAAAAGGTCCATATGAAGAAGTTCCATCGGTCTAGAAGACAATGGCTCAGATCTTAATTTAAAAGAATTTCTGGTATGTTTGCCTAGAGCACAGGCATCACATGCTTTTGATATTGAGTTGAATTTAATTCTAGGCATGCCTCTAACTAAATCATGCTTGACTAATTTATTTAAGGTTGAAAAGCTAGCATGACCTAGACGTCTATGCCATTCAAAGGCATCATTTTCAGAATTAGCAGATAAGCAAATAGTAGATTCAGATTTCTCATCTAAGTCTACAATGTAGACATTATTAATCCTGTTGGCTACAAATTTAACCATGTCAGAATTTGTTTCAATGATTTTGCATGAACTATCATCAAATACAACCCTGTGACCCCTGTCACATAATTGGCTAATACTAATCAGGTTGTGTTGAAGCCCTTCCACAAGTAATACTTTTTCAATGGAATTTGTGGAAGACTTACCTACTATGCCAACTCCAATTATTTTACCTTTGTTCTTTCCTCCAAACTTGACCAGACCCCCTGGCTTCATCTCTATCTTGATGAACTTAGATCGGTCTCCTGTCATATGCCTGGAGCAGCCACTGTCGAGGTACCACTTGTTGTCTTCAGCTTCCAGGCCGACCTACACAAATATATCAAGCAGAGTGATTTGGAACCCAAGATGAGTTGGGTCCAAGGACATTGTTCAAATCTCTGATCAAGTGTTTAGGTATCCAGATTTGTTTCAGCATTGTTTTATCTGGCACCTTCCTTTCTGGTTTATTAAGGTTGAATTCAGCTGAACTGGAGAAGTGAGTTCTATTCCATTCATTAGTTTTCCTATTCCTAGGAAATTTCCTATAGGCTTGTTGATTAGCATATCTTTGACTATGAAAGTTATTTCTCTAGTAGGTCCTATTTGGACCCATCTGATTGTTGTAATTCCAGCTCTTATTCTGATTTACTTTCTTGGTCCATCTACCATTTGTGTTCTGGTAAGTGAGCTTAGTGTTATTCTTCATAAAATTCATTCCCATCTTAAATGGTTGTCCAGTACTGATTTTTGTGTTTTCTTTAGGACTTTGAATTCCCTTAGAGCTGTTTGAGCTGGACGGTGTGTCCAGCTTTTCTTTTCCCTTCTCTGGACAGAAGGTGATGGTCTTGAATTGCAAGGGTCTCTTGTTGGTTGGGTCATAGCCTAGACCTTCCTTATTGAAATTGACCCTAGTCCCTAGTATAGCATCTAGGCTAGTCTTTCCTTGGACAAACTTTTCTAAGACTTTCTGTTTATCTTCCAGCTCCTTTTGAAGAGACTCAGAATTCTTTAGGAGTTCAGCATTTATTTTCTTCACAGCTTCATATTTCTCTGAATTCACTCTAATTTCATTCATGCCTTCTTCAATTTTAGTTTTGAATTCATTGAGCTGTTTTTGACTTTCTTGAGTTTCTCCCTTGAGCTTATCATTTTCTTTCCTTAGTGAGGTCATTTCTTCTAGTTGTTCCTTTAGCTTTTCATTTTCCTCACAGACTAGAGTTTGTTCTTCAACACTTGTGTTAAATTTTCTTTTCAGAACTCTGTGCTCTTTGCTAAGGGAATTAAATTTATCTAACAAATCACCATAAGCATCCTCCCAGTCATCAATTGAGAAATTTTCAAAAACATTTATTACCTCCTCTTCACTATTTGCCATAAGGCAAATTCCATCTTCATATTCTTCTGAGGAAGCATCTTCAGGGTCTTCTTCTTCCTCGCTTCATGTGCAGACCATCGCCTATGGCTTCTTCTTCTTTTGCACCTTTATGTTTTTCTTCTGAAGATAGGGACCCTTCTTCTGGAGGTCTGGGCATTCACCTTTCATATGTCCCTATTTGTAACAATTAAAACAAGTCAGCCTCTTAGGATTTCTATCCCTGAAACTAGTAAATTCAGCACTCTTATTGAAAGACTGTGGCTTCTTCTTCCTAAAGGTATTTCCCTTTTTCTTCAGAAATTTTCTGAACTGTCTAGTGAGCATTGCCTGCTCCTCCTGGTCAAGATTTGACAGACCTTCAAGCTCAGACTCGGACTCGGGACTACTGCTGCTGCTCCCACTGTTACTACCCTTGTTTCGGGAAGCTCTTAGAGCTACATTTTTACCCTTCCTCTCACTTTCTTCTCCACCTCCTTTGAAATTCATCTCATAGGTCATAAGAGATCCTATGAGTTCATTCACAGTCAAGATAGTCAAATCTTTTGACTCCTCAATCACAATGGCCTTAGTGTGCCATGCCGGGGATAAAGATCTAAGGATTTTCCTGACTATATCTGCCTCAGCAAGATCCTTCCCTAGCCCTTTAAGAGTATTTGTGATTAAAGACAACCTGGCATACATCTCAGTTATATTCTCGTCTGCATTCATCTTAAACATTTCATACTTAGAAGTGTAGAGATTTACCTTTGAGGCTTTCACTTGAGCTGTACCTTCATAGATCAATTGTAGCTCATCCCACATTCGCTTGGCAGTTCTGTATGCAGATATACGAGCATATTCCTCTGGATGAACAGCACACTAGATTATGTTTAGCGCCGTCTAGTTGAGTGAAGAGAGCTTGACATGGTCATCTGTCCAAGCATCCTCGTTTGGTGGCAGCTCATATGGCCCCACCGTGATTACTCTCCACAGTTTATGACTCTGAGCCCTGATGAACACTTCCATCCTGTTCTTCCAAAACAGATAGTTACTACCATCGAAATAAGGAGGGCGACTAATGGATTGACCTTCGTCCATGAAGGTTCTAGGACCACCAGCATTTCCTTGACCGTTCGTCCACATGGCGTAAACCTGCTCTGATACCAATTGTTAGCGCAGCAAGAGTGATATAGAAAGGGGGGGATGAATAGATCACTCCCAATTTGTAGAAACTCAGGCGGAAAATAGATTCTACTGCTAACGCACCTCCTTAACCCGTACACAGAGAAATATAGATGAGAGTGAAGAACTGATCACTTGAAGGCAAAGGGACAAGCAGATGAAGAGCACAGAAATCAATAGCAAACCATAGAGGAGGCACTCGGTTTTTAGGTGGTTCGATTGCAGTCCGCAATCTACATCCACCCCTCACTCCAACTAGAGTGAGGATTCCACTAGGCAAAGCTAGATCACAGCAGACTCAGTCTGCGTACAACATGCTGCCACACAGCTTGAACACCCAAGGGAAACAAATCCCTCGACCAAGATCTGCTACTCACAGAACTTGAAACCTGTTCTAGCTCCCAGCTAGAACACAACCGAAGAATCCTCTCCCTTCCTCCACACACGGAGGGAAACTGTTAATGACAACCTGTCACTAACAACACCAGAGATCACCGATCTCTCTTCCTCTGCAACTCAGAGGGAAACTGGAGTAGTACTCCCTTCCTCCACACACCGGAGGGAAACCAATTCAAATCAGAATGGAAGAACAAAATAAACGAAAGCAAAATAGAAAGAAAAACCAATGAAGAAGAAATCGGTTCTGAAACCCAATACAAATGTAGCTTCAAATGAAGCAATTCATCAATCCACACACACTCTCTCTCTCTCTCGAACAAACTCCTCTTAGATATGGAACTCTCTGCTCCTTTTCTTTTCTGGATCGTGCAGACTCTCACCAATGGCTTCTGCTTTTTCTTTTTCACGATCGAACTTCTACTGAAGGATGAAGCTCTATATTTATAGCAGATAATGGCGTGTGGCTGCCAGGTTCCCGCCCATGCACTTTTGGCCAGATCATTTGAATTTCGACCACATGGTAGCATCCTGACAAGGTTGCCATCCACGTGTCATGCGCCTATTGTCTTGGATCACGTGTCAGGTGTCAACCTCGATTCACATGCCCAATCATCAGCCTGAATCGCCTGCAGACAGACAGATGGAATGTATAGACTTAGTTAGTTCAGGATTTCAACATGAATGTATATACTTTAGAAACACAACAGAGTAAGTGTGCACACCGTGAGAGAGTGTACAAACTTACTGAATAAAATGCACGTGAAGGCAGTGTATAGACATGAACAATGCAAATGATTGTTATCAATGTGTACACTTTACAAGGCTCAGCCACTGTGTAGACTTCACGAAGCCTAAGCAGTGTACAGACTTGAAACGATAGTTAGCCAAGTGTGTATCATGTGAGAGTGTATTCACTTGGAGGTCTTCAGCATCTTCAGTGTATGGACTTAAGCATTTCAGGGCAATCCATAGCAATGTATAGACTTGGGCGATCTGTTCAAATCAAAACCAATGTATAGACTTCATGATGTACAGACTTGATGTTGATCAACAGATCTTTGAACATCCGCCCAAGGCGTCAACGCTTCCATCGAGCAGCGTCGCCTCAGCTTCCTCAGGCAAGATGCTCACGCCCTTGGTAATAGGCCAATGCGTCAACACATCCAGTGTCAGCGTCGACGCAGTGAGCAAGACAGAAAGGTGTGCATCTACGCAGTCAGCCAAGTGCGTCAACATACGAAAGGCACACAATCCATGAAGACAGACAGGCTGTACAGACTTTGAAGCTTGCTGAATGACATGATCGGCTGTGGACCAATGTACAGACTCTGAATCTAAAGGCAGTCTGTATAGACTTGAATCGCTTGAAGCGATGTATGGACTTTGTGAAGCTCAAGCACTATACTGACTTGTGATGACTTCAGCGATGTACATACTTGGTGTAGCTCAAGTGAATGTATAGACTTGTGAAGGCACTGTGGATATATGGACTTGAGCGAATGAAGCCGATGTACAGACTTGGTAAATCGAAGCCTCTGTACAGACTTTCCTAAGACGCAGTTCAATGTATAGACTTGAACGAAAAAGGCCGATGTACAGACTTGCCTAAGACGTAGCTTGAGACGCTGGCTGAGACGGATGCTGTACAGACTTTGAAGAACATTGAACGTTTGAGCAGCATGCAATGTACACACTTAGTGGTGTACAGACTTGCCTGGAAAGCGTAGGGAAAAGCTGAATGTATGGACTTGGCCAATGCGTAGGAAAAGATATCGAATGTACAGAGTTGGTGAATCACAGACCAGTGTATAGACTTAGAGAAATGAAGTCTAGTGTATAGACTTGGAGAACTGTTCAATGTGTTGGGTTGGCGTTGTATAGACTTGGCTTTGAGCACTTGGGCTGAAGGCAATGTGCAGACTAAGCGATGTATAGACTTTGCCCAAGGAACCGAATGTATAGACTTTGCTGAAGCTAACTCTGAAGCAATGTTCAGACTTTGCAAACAAGACTCTGGGCGATGTATAGACTTACACTATCGGATGTGTAGACTTCAAGACAATGCAGCAGCCAGTGTATAGACATGAAGTTTGACAATCCAATGTATAGAGTTGAAGCTTGGAAGGATGTATAGGGTTGAACTGAACTGACTTTGGCAATGTGCAGACTTGACTGGTCGGGCAGTGTACAGACTTGAGTATTAGAATCAATGTGTAGACTTCAGTAAGAAGGTGCCCGATGTACAGACTTAAGGAAGATATGCCAATGTACAGACTAAATGGATCCAGCTGGTGTATAGACTTTGTGCCCAAGCTATCAATGCTCTGATGCGTCGACCCACCATTTCTGATGAGTCGACCCACTGCTGTTCATATTAACCAAACAGTGCATATAGAATCAAGATAGCATGCATATCTGACAGCCAAATGAACTGTACTCACTCACATGATAAAACAGCATTAATCTAGAGATAGATGATTGATTTATAGTGTGAGACATCATCAAAACCATAGGGATGCAACACATGCCCCTTTGGGTAACAATGGTGATGCTTCCAGAATTTGGATATTTTCAAAGCCTCATATTTGTCTTGAGAGCATAGAGGCTCACCCACAATATTTGACGGTGGCTATTAAGGACAATAATAACACTGTTCTTCTCTTCACTGCCATATATGCCTCTTGCAGCATTAGTGAGCGCAGAGACATGTTTTCTTCCCTAATGGCTTTCAGTCAAACTGTAAATATTCCCTAGATTGTGGGAGGAGATTTCAACTGCATAATCCCCCCTGAAGAAAAAAGTGGAGGGTCTCTTTCATCTATGGTTGCTATGGTTGATTTTCAAGGTTTTTTAACAGTAACAGGTTTAATTGATGCTGGCTTTTCTGGAGCTAAGTATACCTAGACTAACAGCCAAACTGGGTCACATCAAATTAAAGCCAGTTTGGATAGGGTCCTGTACAATTATTTATGGGTTCTTTCAACTCATTTTCCGTCGATGAGGCATTTAATCTGAGGTCCCTCGGATCACTCACCATTGTTATTATCTCTAAAGCTCAATCAGCCTTCTCTAGAAAGGTTTATGTATCAGCAAATGTGGCACACGCATGAAGACTTTTTGGATTTTATCAGAGCTCACTGGAGTAATTACTCTCCAACTGATAGTCATCCTTTTTCCAGTTTGCAGATAAAGCTAAAGTATTTGAAGGCAGACTTAAAGAAATGGAATAAAGAAGTTTTTGGGAACATTTTTCAGACCAAAAACCAGGCTGAATTACTTGTTGAGCAAGCTCAAAATCAATATGATGAGGATCCTTCGGTTGAAAACCACATGAATTTACATAAAGCCAATGCTGATTTGTGTCTTACTTTGTCGCATAAAGAGTTGTTTTGGTATCAAAAGGCCAAGGCGGAATGGATTTCTTGTGGGGACAGAAACACCCAATTTTTCCATCACTTCACCAAGATCAAGAGACAGAAAAACCATATTCAGAAATTGAAAATCAATGACCAATGGGTGGATGATCAGGATATCTTGGCAAATGGTGCTGTGGAATATTTTAAAGGGCAGCTATCTTCTGAGCATCATTCTATTGATGAGAGTTTGTTTGATGTTATTCCTTCTTTGATCAATGAAGATCAAAACCACTCACTGTGCTCAATCCCCTCAGCCGAGGAAGTCAAGGACACTATACTCTCTCTGTCTGGCAATAGCTCCCTAGGGCCGGATGGATTTACAGGGATTTTCTTCTCTCAGTGTTGGGATATTATTGGAGATGATGTAACTCATGCTATTCAGAGCTTCTTTCAGGGATGGGGCCTGCCAAAATGAGTTACCTCGACTATCATAAGCCTCATTCCGAAGGTTAAAAGTCCTACTTCATATGAAGACTTTAGACCTATTAGTCTCTGCAACTTCACCTGTAAAATTGTTTCAAAGATCATATGTGACAGACTAAAAACAATTCTTCCCTTGATCATCTCCAAGGAGCAGAGTGGCTTTGTCAGTGGAAGGCACATCACTGACAATTTTTTGCTGGCCAAGGAGCTATTAATGGAGCTAGACAGACCGGTTAGAGGTCATAATATGGTTATTTAGCTTGATATGGCCAAAGCATATGATCGGATGGAGTGGGATTTTATAATCATGGTTCTGAAAAGGTTTGGTTTCTGTAATAGGTTTACTTCTTTGATTGCACAAGTATTGGTAAACTACTGGTTTTCCTTATCCTTCAATGGACAAATTCATGGATATTTTAAATCTACAAGAGGCATCAGGCAAGGAGATCCTCTTGCCCTAGCCCTTTTCATCACTGCAGAGGAGGCATTAAGTAGGGGTCTTAACCACTTATTCTCTGCTGGTCGATGTAAGCATTACCACCTCCCTAGAGGGATGCAACCCATTTCACATATGCTCTATGCAGATGACTCTTTAATCTTTATGAGTGGTGGTGTCCCTTCAATCAAGCAGCTAATTCTCTTTTTAGGGAGATATGAAGCATCCTCGGGGCAATGGATAAATGCTCACAAAAGTAGTTTCTTTGTTGCTAAGCAAATGTCACACAGAACCATAGCTCGCATCAGTCAGCTTACTGGATACCTGCATAAAAGTGGAAGCATCACCTACCTTGGTATCCCTCTCTTTAAGGGCAGGGTCAAGATCCCTCATTTCAGGTACCCAATTGATAAAGTTAATAACAAACTTGTAGGCTGGCAAAGCAAGTATCTATCACAGGCTGGTAGAATGGTGCTTATCAAATCAGTTTTATCTGCTATTCCTATATATACTGCTACTGCTACTTCTATCCCATACACTGTCATTAAGCATATTGGGAGCATATGTTCTAATTTCTTTTGGCAGGGACTAGAAACTATGCATAGAAAGCATTGGGTATCATGGGAGAAACTCTGCAGTCTGATATCTGAAGGTGGTCTGGGAATTAGAGGCCTTCTTGATATACAATTATGCTTCTATGTCAAATTGATTTGGAATTCCATACACAGCAAGTCCCCTTGGGCTAGCTTCACAAGGAGCAAATATTTACATAACCAGCATATTCTCAACTGCAAAATTCCTTTCCCTGCAGGGATTAAGAAGCATGACTTTGAAAAGGCCCGGACCATTCTATTGACTAGCTCAAGAATGATGGTGTGTGATGGGGCTAAAACTAATTTCCTCAAAGGCAGCTAGTATAAGGAAAGGCCCTTAGCTGATTTTTTGTCTATACAGAACCATTCAGAACTTGTTGACTGTTCTGTTAAAGAAGCATTGGCAGATTTTCAACATCCTGTTTGGGAAAGTATAGAAGGCCAACAGTTGAGGGAATAAATTCAGAGGTGTGTTACTTTTGCTGGAAATGATATTCATATCTGGTCTCATTCCAATACAGGTACATTCAGTCTTAAATCTACCTACAATTTTCTGAAAGGGCAGTCAGTCAGGCCTTATTTGAATCTCAAGAAGCTATGGCACAATAAGTTCCCTCTCCGGGCCTCCTTATTTTGCTGGAAACTATTAAACCATGATGTACCAGTTGACAGCCGAATTCAACAGAGTGGAATCAGTTTGGTTTCCAAGTGTGACTGCTGCTACAATTCTTATGAAATAGAGGATGAAGACCATTTATTAATAAAGAGTGAAATTGCCAGTTGTCTTTGGAGAAGATTTGCCCCGATATTTAGCAACACTTGTATGAATAATGCAAGCATAATCAGCAGGTTGGAAAGCACCATAAATAGGACTGTGATAAATAAACCCAAGGATTTCATTCGGCTGATGCTTATGTTACTGATTGTTTGGAATATCTTGAAGTGTAGATGTTGTGCCAGGTATGAAGGAAATTATGCTAGTCCAATGAGAATGGTTGATATTATTTCTGCTGAGATTGCCTGCTCGGTTGGAAAGGTAAAATTCAAGCAAAGTTCCAGCTGGGAATTTGTAAGATTGTTGCATAGGTTTGGAATAACAATCACTTGTGCCCATACTGTTTGTATCATGGTCTGGTTGACTGCTCCTGTAGCAGGGTATTCCCTGAATGTTGATGGCGCATGTAAAGGGAACCCTGGCCAATCCGGGGGAGGAGGTTGCATTAGAGATCAAAATGGTCAGCTTATTCTGGGGTTTGTATACCACTATGGCTTTGGGACAAATATGGTTGCTAAATGTAGAGCATTGCTAGATGGTCTTCACCTGGCTCACTTCCACAACATTCCTCTAGCAGTGATTCAAACTGACTCTCTTACTTTGACAAGCCTGCTGAATTCCAAGAAAGACCTGCCTTCGACCCTGCTCCCTTGGTGGCAACAACTGCTGCAGCTGCATCACACATTTCAATATCCTGTCATTCATGTATATAGAGAGGCTAACCAGCTCGCTGACGCTTTAGCCAACCATGCAGTCTTTGTGGGGAGTAATGTAGAGTTTCACTCCATCCGTGAGCTACCTCTATTTGCAAGGGGTTATGCTATAGCCGATGCTAGAGGCTTACCCAATTTTAGGGTGAAACATGTATAGGCATTGCTTCTAGATTTCCTCACTTTACTTGTAGATAAGAGACTTGCTACTAGATTCTTCAAAAGGATATGCCATAGCAGATGCCAGAGGCATCCCTAACTTTCGTAGAAGGCTTGTATAGTGTTCTTTTTTGGACTTTATCATTGTACATCAAAAGGCTATGCCTTCAAGCAATGTAATTCTTTTGAAAAATCAATAAAATAAAGCATCATGTGGTAATTTAGTGGAGTGGGAACATTCCCTTCCTTTGGAATGGGGGTGCACTCTCCCTTATGCCACTTGATGACTTGGTTAAAAAAAATTCTTTATTATTTATTTTTCATTTATTATTAGTTTTTTGTTTTTTTTATTGTTATTTGTTTGGCCATGCTTTGTCATTTTCTTTTATTATCTTTATATATATATATATATATATATATATAATGGGAGGGAATGGGTCGGACGTATGTATTTGTGTGTGTTAAATGGGAATGTGTGTATATGTTGTTGAGAGTTGTGTGTATATCGTGAGTGTATGTGTGAGTGTATGTGTGTACATTGTGAGTGTTAACGGGTGTGTGTATATGTTGTGGAGAGTTGTGTATATCGTGAGTGTACGTGTGCATGTTGTTAAAACGAAAAAGGCATGGTAGGCCGTGGTTAAAACGGCGCGCATTTTTGTTTTTTATTTTATTTATTATTATTGTTGATAAAGGGGAAGAAACATCGAGACTGGCATGGGATGTTAAAACGGCGCGATGATGGGTAGAATGTGAAATGGCGCGGAGTATGGCGTGTGTGCTTGTATTGTGAAAATGGCAGAGGGCTTGCATGGTTAAAATGGCGCGGCATTTTCGGTTTCATTTTTTTTATATTGATAAAAGAGAAAAGGCGACGGGTGTGGAGAAGTTTAAAACGGCGTGGGGGTACTGCGCCGGGTAATTGAAATTGTTGTTCTAAAGGTTTTAAGTATGGTGCTAATTCGGCGTGAGGGGTACCGCGTCGATTTATGCCGCTTCGGGTAATGGTGTAGTTCTTTTTTATTTTATTTGTTTTGTTTTGTTTTTTCTTTATTTTATTTTTGTTTCTTTTGTTTTATTGTTATTGTTGTTGTCTGTTTGATTATTATTATTATTTTATTTTATTTTTATTTATTTTTTATTCTCGAGCTTGCAAATGGTCAAAATGTCTTCGTAAAAATCTGACAGCATCTCCCCTAGACCCGGAGGGTTGCGGGGGGAAAGTGGAGACATTCTCACAGAGACTGGGGTAAGCTCCTTAATGCCGGGAAGCCAAACGGTGACCGGCGGACCCAGATAGATGAAAATCCCGAGGGCTAGCCTACGAGGGGCACCAATGTTCCACGGGCCTTTAATCATAAACCCAACAAACACCCAAGTGGACGTGGGCCCCGAGGGCTAGCCTACGAGGGGTTTCCATGTGTCCATGGGTTATCCAAATCGGGACACTGTTCGTCATTACGGCGGTTAATATTCACTCGGAGAGTGATCGCCTAAAACATTGTGGAACGATGTCTTAAAACAGCTGGACAAAAATCACCTTAAAACGGCGCGGTTGCGGTTTACAGATTTAGGAAGCATGGCAGTGGGGCTTCACGCATACCTCCATTCAATTTAGATATCTAGGTGTGCTTATCCATATATATGGAATGGGCTAGTGATTGGTCACATTCGCATGGCAGGGCGTCCAGATCGTGCATACACGATGCAGGTATGGAGGTTAATTTGACAAGGAAGGAAATGGGGATTCAGGGGACCTGATGATCATATATATTCGTGGTGAGTGCATTCACGTAAGAGATGCCGTCACCACGGCCGACAAGCCCAAACGGTCCGGTGACTTATTTCACCTAATGAGGAGATGCAGGAAAAATAGGGTATTGTGCCACAAAATAGAGTATCGAAAAAGGGTCAAATTAATCTACGAAGAACTATTTACCCCTATACTCGTGACGTTCAGAGGCCACATCTAAGAAGCATAGATGGACTTCTAACCTCGAACGGGGGCACTGGACTATAAGATGCAGCATATCAATGGGACAGTTTATGGCAGTGATAATCAGACAAAATCACCTGGAGAGGAGCAGGCAGGGATCATATCACGTAAAATAAAGCCCATGGCATACATTTGGGGAATTAATGATCCTCAAACGGAAGCGAAGTGAGCATCGATGTTCATATCCCCTCCAAAGCATTAAAACAAAACCATTTAAGTTAAGGGATTGGGGAATGATAGCGAGTGATTAGAACATGGTTGTGGCATACGAAGGAATTCATCGACTCTGAATGGAGGAGAGATAAGTGGGGGAAGGGAGTACATGGAACATTCACCCAATCAAACTCCGATTCATATGTTATTCTCCGAAGGAAACAACATGTTACATTAAAGAAAAGGAAGAAAACTACATAAACTTCAGACAAAGAATGAAGAAAACATGGGGGAGGGGGAATATATAGCCCAACACGGGCACCATCCGATGGAAGCCCACCTTCTGCCGCAGGAAGCCTCCGATCCTCCCTCTTTGGTGTCTCTCTTCTCTTTCTTTTCTGGCTCGTTCTCTACTCTCACCTATCTCTCTTCACCCTCTGTCTCCCTGCTCTCTTCACTGCACTCTCTTTCTTTGGCCGCCTTCTCTCTCTTTTCTTCGGAGTCTCTCTCACTCTGGACGCCTCTTCTAGGGTTCTCCTTTCTGTCTTCGAATGAGTCCTATATATAGGGGCTTTGGAGTCTTGGACGATGGCTGGGAGAAGGGCCCGCTGGTTTACATGGGCCACCGGCCCATTTAGCCTATCCGGTGGCCATGCTACTCCTTTTTCTAACCCATTTAATTTGTTCAAGCCCATTTGATGATTTTAGGCCCATCTTCTACCCATTCAATGTATTTGGGCCCAATTATTTGTGGTGGCCGGCCAATTGACTGACTTGTACTTGTCATCTAGGCTTCAACTTGCTTCTTTGGGGATGATCCCAAATATTCTTATGAGCTCCAGGTCATACTTTAGCAGCTGTCTTCGCAGTCGAGCGTCTTTTCTTTCTTTCTCTTCCTTCGGTCTTCATCTTTTGTTTGGCTCCCGCCGTTCTTTTTTATTCTCTTCTTTCCTTTCTTTTTTGTCGGCTTAGGAGCTCTCAGTCAGAGCTTGAGACCTGCAGAAGCAAAAGTTAAGAAGCGTTAGACATGTTTTCAGTGTCAACAGCTGGCTACTTCATCTAATACGGTGCTCTGCTCTATAAATTGAGGCCTCCCCGATCAGAGAAAGTTGCTGAAGCTGCTGCTGCTGTCCTCAGAAGGTTCCTATTCAAAGAGAGAGTAGTTCCAAAGAGAAGAGAGAGAGAGAGAGGTCCATTTCAAAGTAAGAGAGCGTGGAGTGCAGCCAGCCACTATGATTGAGAGATTACTTCTACGGAAGCTACATTTCGTTATTTGTTTCTTTTCAGTTCTGGTTTCATCTTTGTTTCTGTTCGTTCCTCGGTTTGAGTATTCATCTTGTTCCCTCTGAGTCTTCTTGGAGAAAGGGAGAGTAATCTCCGGTTTCCCTCCATGTGCCATAGGAAGTGAGGAATGGTTCTCTGGTTATGAGCAACTCGGGCTGCTCATGGTTCCTTCTACTGTTGCAGGAGAAGGGAGAGTTGGACTCTCCGATCATTGCATGTAGCAGTGGTGGGTTGATCTTGTGTGTAGCAAGAATAGGGTGGAGGGATTTTCTATGTCAGTTCTCAAGCTGTCTGGCAGCCATTGTCGCAGACTGAGTCTGCTTGTTGCTCTGCTTAGTGCATCAAAGCCTCACTCCAAGGGAGTGAGGGGTGGACATAGATTACGGTTTGCAATCGAACCACCTAAAAATTCTTTGCCCATTCTTGTGGTTTGGTTTGTTGATCATTCCTTTGTGTGAATTCTCTGCAGCAAAGTGGTATATCAAAAGACATAGCTGGAAGGATAGGTCAGGCCTATCTGCAATGTTGCCTTTCTTGCATGAGGAGACTTTCAAGTCAAATATCCGCCTCGTACCCCTTTAGTTGTAAGTTGAATTCGCAAATGCCTCCATATCCATTTTGGTTACTAACCTTGTTGGTCGAGTGCACTTAGTTCACTCCATCATTATTAGCATATCACCTGTTTACTCACAGATCTGCTTCAGCTTCTTAGGCATACACGCACTCGTTTCATTTGTCTTGTTGTCTTGTTTGTGTATTACGTCAATTGTTTGCTCAATTGCATTACTCTGAAATCTATGGTTGTGAAGTTTTAATCTGAAGTTGTTTGTGTGTGATATATTCATCCCCCCTTCTAGATCGCATTCTCCATGCTTATCAGGGGACATCTTCCCTCTCTTGTCCTTATTTAGAGTTGCCTTCCGGCTTGCCAGCACCTGGAAGGGATTATGAGTAGGCACCGTCGGCACTATGTGGTCGGGCAAGACTTCAGCATCACGGCCATTCAAGAACACCCGAATGTCGCCAATCATCATCGACTTCCCGGAGGTTGAGAGCCAACCTCAGGGAGAAACAATAGTTCATCTTCTTCTATGGCCCCTTGTCTTCTTTCCGCCAGACACCTGGTAGCTGGTGGGAATAGCGTGGTAGTCAACATGGTGGACGAAGCATGAGTTGACGTAGCGCGGGGTAGTGGCCCTCCGGGATGGACTTGCAGTGGCAGGAGTCATGGCCTTGGCCGCAACAGTCTTGTTCACTTTAGTCTCCCCAACCTGTAGCACTTTGACGAAAGCGATGCCAAGGAAGTTAGGGAAGCCCACCACTGGAGGCGGAGTCCCGAAGATGGGGGGCATCGCTAGGTACCCGTACTTTGTTGGGTCTCCTCTGGAGTTGATCAGCAGTGTGGAGACTGATGTGTGTTGATTTTGTTTTGAATGATTGGCAACGGTAGAGTTGACTTGGTTGACTGTAGAGTTGACTTTGGTGACTTTATCTTGACCATGGTAATATTATGTATTTTGATGAATTGTTTATATGTCAGACCTTTTCATAAAACACTTCTACACACTCTGTTAAGTCTGACTTTAAGGTCAGTGCACATCTTGTATGACACTATATCAAGATCGATGCATGTTTTGTAGAAGTACGCATAAGGTCAGTGCAGACTGTGTTATGCGTATCTAAGGTTGGTGCATATTGGTTTTAGTCTTTGATAGGGTCAGTGCATGTCCGCAACGTGAATGCATGTAGTCGGTGCATGTTTCGGTGCATTGTGAATGCATGGATTTGCTGTGAGCATATAAGGTCAGTGCAGGCTTTTGTCTCGCATACTTAAGGTCGGTGCAAGTTTTATCTTGCGCTAAGCAAGGTCTATGCACATCATTCATAATGCAAGATAAGGTCGGTGCATATTGACATATGCAGAGACTCAGGTCAGTCCAGCATCTGCATTGAGCCTAAAAGGTCGGTGCATTCTTAGTCTTTATTCTACCTAAGGTCTGTGCACATTTTGCCTTACACATATATAGGTCGGTGCATATTTTTACTATACACATGCAAAGGGTCGGTGCACGTTGTGTCTCATGCATACAGAAGTCGATGCACTCCTTATGTCTGCATACTCAAGTCGGTGCCAGTGCTCGCTCAGGTAGTGTCTCACGTACACTTAAGGTCAATGCATGTGTATGTCAGGTCTGTGCTAGCTACATGATGTAGTCTGTTCTAGTTCTTCACTCTTGCATCTATGCCTATAGACATGTGAATTGTCTAAGTCCATAACACGTGACTGATACTCTGTTCGTTACAATGACAGGTGAGACTCATAATCAAACACTTGACGTGTGTCCCAACTACCTGCGTACTTTAAGTCACGAGCAACTAAAGTACCTGGATAAAAGGCACGTGATTCAAGACAAAAGGCTAAATGATGTTCGTGACACGTGGAAAGCAACCTAATCGAGATGCTGCCACGTGGCCATCCCAAGCTCACATCTGAACAAACTTTTGGGCAGGAAACATGGTTTCCACGCGCTCATCATCTGTAGCATTATAAAAGGGGGCAGATCGCCCAATCTCAAAGAATACATAGAAAAAAGAACATACAGAAGGCGATAGAAGATTACAGAGCATTAGAGAAAGAGTGAGAGAAAAGAAGTAGCCAAGTTAAGAGGACCTCCCAGCAAGATCCAGAGAGAGTTTTGAGAGAGATTTGAGAGAAGAGCATAGAGTCGTTTGAAGGGTGCGAGTCTGAGTTTCTGCAAGTCATTGTCTCCAGCTTCTTGGTACAATACCAAAGCCATCTGCTCTTTGTAAGAGCTACAGATCATTTTACTATTTTCTATTTCTTTGTTGCTTATATTTTTCATTTCGAACTCTTGTTATAGCAAGCTGTGAGTCAGCGGTGGGTAAGTTGTAATCCCCAGCAGTAGAGGAGGATTCCTCTTATAGCTTAAGCTGTAAGGCTCAGTGTGTGTTGGGAAGTTTTCCCCAAAGCTGTGGATCAACGGATTGGAAGCTGTGAATCAGCAGTGAAGCCATACTTGGTTTAAGTGTGGGGTGGACGTAGATCTCTGCTGGAGATCGAACCACCTAAAAATTGCGGGTCTATGCTTGATGGTTTGTAATTGTTGCATTTATTCATCTGGCTATTATCGTGCTTCTTTAGATTGATATATTGAGTATTCAAGAGTGTGAAGAAGGTATATCAAAAGGTACTGCTCAAAGGATAAGATAGGCTTATCTGAAAAGTGGTTTATCTTGCGTGAGGACACTAATTAAGTTCAACCTCCGCCAAGTGCCTCTTCAAATTTCATTTATCTGGAATTTGGTTCTACTGTTGTTGAGTTTTAATTGTCTAATTGAATTCACTCATTCTCTCGATTGATAGTTCCCACACAACATTTGAATACGTTTTCTATTAATTCAGTGGCTCTAGTGATTATGTGTCTAAATTGGTTGTTCTGATTAAGCAATTTTTAATTCCGTGCTTATCTACTTAATCTTGCTTTAAAGTTAGGGCAAATCTATTCACCCCCCCTCTAGATCTATATCACGTGGTATCAGAGCCTAACTCTTCTACAGGGACTAACATCCTGAAGAGATAGACATCATGGATGCTAGAGGAATGACAGCCGAAGGACAATCTACGACCAAGCCTCCATACTTTGATGGTTCAAACTATGCATACTGGAAGAACCATATGCAAGTTTTCTTGAGAGCAAAAGATTTTGAACTCTAGAAAGTTGTTAGCAAAGGCCCCTTCGAACTGTCTGAGGATGAGGATTTATGGACACGAGAGTAGATCCGAAGATCAACACTTAATTGGAGCGCTATCAATGCCATCTAGTGTGCTCTTCATACCATGGAGTTCTCCAAGATCTCACCATGTTCATCAGCTAAGGAGATGTGGGATAAATTAGAGGTCATATACGAAGGGACATCCTAAGTGAGATAGACTAAAGCCAACATGCTAGTCTCTGAATATGAGGCGTTTAGGATGAGGCCGAATGAGACTATCACAGAGATGTATGCTCGCCTCATGATTATCACCAATGGACTCAAGAGTCTTGGCAAAGTGTACTCTGAATATGAGCTGGTGAGAAATATTTTGCGTTCCTTAACTCCGATCTGGCACACAATGGTGACTATTATTAAAGAGTCTAGGGACTTAAAGACCACCAATGTCAATGAGTTAATCGGTTCACTCATGACATATGAGATGAACTTGCCAAAGGCAGATGAGCTGGAGAAGAAGAAGAGACCCATTGCATTGAAGGTCAACTCTTGTAAAAGTGGGTCATCCAGCGACCACAGCTCCTTAGGGTCAGAGATTGAAGGTGGTCAGCTCGCTATGCTGACTCGACAGTTCAAAAGGTTTCTGAGAAAAGAGGGAAGAAACTTTGGAAGAAGACAACATAGTGACAGAAGACAGACAAGGTATAAAACTAATCCTGCCAAAAAGACTAACACCACTGTTTGCTATCATTGCAAGAAAGCAGGCCACATGAAGATAGAATGCCCGGAGCTCCAGAAACTGAAGGAAAAAGCAAAGAAGAGAAACCTGAAAGGAAAAATTATGATAAGCACTTGGAGCGATGAGGATGAGGGCAATCTCAGCTGCACATCAGAGAGTGAAGGAGAAGGAAGTCAAGTATGCCTGATGGCCAGGGACTGCGATAGAGAAGAAGAAAATGATGAGATAACATCTCCCTTTGAAAATTACACTCTTACTGATTGGGAAGATGCTTATGGTGAATTGTTAGATAAAGTTGTTGATGTTAGAAAAGAAAATATACAGTTAAAAAATGTCAATTCTCTTGTTAATGATACTACCATGTCTGACAGAATTGCATATCTTGAAACAGAAAATAACTGTCTAAAACAATATGCTGCTGAAGTTGATGAGATAAAATCTGTTTTAATTGATGCTAGAAAGGAGAATGATATGCTGAAAATGTGATTGATGATTTAATGCTGAAATTTCAAAATTGTGAAAATGAAATGAAGATTGTCAATGAAAAGTATGAAGCTGTTTTGAGTGTTAAATTAAAAAAACCAATTGAAAATCTTGAGAAAGAAAATGAGAATAAACAAAAAACTATTGAGAGCATGACCCAAGGTACAGAAAACTTAAATGCTCTCTTAGGAACAAAAGTGAATTTTAGAAAAGAGGGTCTTCATTTTAATCCCACTGCAAAGAGGAGCTTTGAATTTAAAATTGGTTCATTTGCAGCAGAAAAGGGAAAGAACACCCCTCTCATTAAAATGTACAGTGGAAACAATGTTGACAATTTTTTTGTAAAAACTACTAATCAGAAAAAGCCCAGTGCTCAGGACAAGGGCAAACAAAAGGTGGAGGTGTTCAGCAATTGACACACATACAAGTCTACACCTCAGGGCAAACACCAGAATAGGGGTAAACCTTCTACAACATCAAAACCCCAGAATAACTCAAATAGGTCTCCAAAGAAAAATAATTGGAAGACACAACCCACTCCCAAGTATTTTCCAGGTGGACTTACAACTGTCATGAGTTCGGAGACTAACAGAAACCATCCCAGAGCTCAGACCTACCATACTTACCATTATGCACAGTCATATCAGTTTAGTAGGTCTGGAAGGGATAGAGTTTATGGCATGTCTGCATACCATTCTAATCCTACTCAGAACTACAGACCTCATGAGAGAAATTGGTTCGGGCAATCCATAACATGGAATCCAATAAAACACACTTCTTATGGTCAGCCTAGGACCAACCCAGGGTACACCTCACCAAATGTTTTCCACACTATGAATGACAACAAAAACATGAACAACAAAAACAAAACAAACAAATCCACAAAGCAATCAGTTCCAACACAAATGTGGATACCTAAATGTTTGCTATCCTGTCTTGATGATGTTTCTGTTGTTTTGGGGCCCAAATATTTTTGGGTTCCAAACTACTCTACTTGATCCTTGTTGCAGGTATGCCTGGCAACCAAGAAAAATTTGTGGTACTTGGATAGTGGCTGCTCCACACATATGACGGGAGACAGGGCCAAATTTTGTATGCTGGTTGAAAAGAATGGAGGCCTTGTCACCTTTGGAGGCAATACCAAGGGTAAGATTGTAGGATCAGGAAAGGTAGGTAAGTGCTCTACCTGTTGTATTGATGAAGTCATGCTGGTAGATGGTCTTGCATATAATTTATTAAGTATTAGCCAGCTGTGTGACAAAGGTCATAGGATAGTATTTGACTCTTCTGGTCGCAACATTTATGAGCCTAATTCTGATAATGTTAAATTTTCTGGCAAAAGAGTCAATAATATCTACTTAGTTGACCTAGATGATGTAGCACATTCAAACCTGCGCCTTACTGCTAACAAGGATGACCTAGCCTATCTTTGGCATCGTAGACTAGGTCATGCTAATTATACAGTGCTACACAAACTAAATAAGCATTCCATGGTTAGAGGACTTCCTGAAATATCTTTTAAGATTGATAATGTTGTATGTGAAGCATGCACTCAGTCCAAACAAACTAGGAAGTCATTCAAGTCTCGAACAGAAAACCTATCTTCTAAACCATATGAGTTGATTCATATGGATCTCTTTGGATCCACTAGATCAGCTAGTTTATCAAATAGAAGATATGGTTTTGTGTTAGTTGATGTCCTCACACACAAAAATGAAGCATTTAATGAGTTTCAGGAGTTCTATTTAAAAATAAAATAGAATAATGACAATTCCATTCAGAATATTTTGTCTGATCATGGTGGTGAGTTTGATAACTCCAGTTTGATGACTTCTCCAGGGACAATGGTATAACTCACAGGTTCTCATCTCCAAGGACACCAGAGCAAAATGGTGTAGTAGAGAGGAGGAACCGAAACCTTGTGGAGATGGCTCGAACACTGCTGGTGGAAGGTAACCTACCAAGGAAATTTTGGGCTGAGGCAGTCAACACTACATGCCATGTAGTCAACAGAGCCATGGTAAGGTCATTTACCCAGAAAACTCCTTATGAAATTCTCAAGGGTAAGAAACCTTCACTAGCTTTTTTCAAGGTCTTCGGTTGTAAGTGTTTTGTGCATGTCAATGCTAAAAGAGATCTTGATAAATTTGAACCTAAAAGTGATCCTGGAATCTTTCTAAGATATTCATAAACATTTAGAGCCTATAGGGTATGCAATTTAAACTCTAAGATAGTAGAAGAATCTCCACATGTGGTCTTTGATGAAATAATGACTAAGCTTAATAATGGCTTGTGCAGGGAGCAGAATAATGGAGAAATTCTGAAAGATGAATGTCCTGCCGATCAATTTGAAGATAATGATGAAGAGGAGCATGGTTCTCAGGGGGAGGTAAATGAGGATCAAGGTAATCAAGTTATCAATGTTAGATTTCTTAGAGATCATCCTATAGATAATATAATTGGTAATTTGCATGAACCCCCTAGGACCAGATCTTATCTTAGGGCTCAGAATGAGTTAAATTCATTTGCATTAGTGTCACATATAGAACCCAAAAATATAGATAGTGCCCTTAGTGACGTCCATTGGATCAATGCCATGCACGAGGAATTAAATCAATTTGATAGGAACAAGGTATGGCACCTAGTTCTATCTCTTGATCATGGGACTGTCATTGGGACTAAATGGGTTTTCAGGAATAAAACCAATGAGCAGGGCAATGTTGTTAGGAATAGGGTCAGATTGGTAGCTCAGGGGTAAAATCAAGAGTATGGTATTGACTTTGAAGAGTCATTTGCCCCTGTGGCTAGGTTAGAGGCCATTAGAATTTTGTTAGCATATGTATGCTCATTAGGAATCACCCTTCAGCAGATGGATGTGAAATCTGCATTTCTGAATGGAGAAATTAAAGAGGATGTCTTTGTAAGACAGCCTCCTGGTTTTGAATGCATAAATTTTCTTAATCATGTATATAAGTTGAATAAAGCTCTATATGGATTGAAACAAGCTCCTAGAGCTTGGTATGACAGGCTCAGTAAGTTTCTGTCGAATAAGAAGTTCACAAGAGGTGAAATTGACCAAACCTTGTTCACAAAGGTATGTCATCCAGGCATTCTCATTTTTCCAATATATGTGAATGATATAGTTTTTGGTTCAACTAACCCAACAATGTGTAAAGAATTTTCTGACTTAATGACACATGAGTTTGAAATGAGCTCTATGGGTGAGCTAAAATTATTTCATGGATTGCAAGTGACACAGACCAAAGAAGGAACCTTTATTACTCAGTCCAAGTATATAAGGGATCTACTGAAGAAGTTCAAATTGGAAAACCTCAAGGAGATAACAGCACCAATGGGTACATCAACTAGCCTTGATGATGACCCAAAAGGTAAATTGGTTGACACCAAGCTGTACAGAGGTATGATCAGATCCCTTCTTTACCTTACTGCATCTAGGCCTGATATACAATTTGTTGTGTGTTTATGTGCTAGATTTCAGGCTAGTCCAAAAGAGTCATATCTTAGTGCTGTTAAGAGGATTTTTAGATATTTGTCAGGCACCCAAGAACTAGGCCTTTGGTATCCTGCTAGGTGTGAGCTAGACCTACTATCTTACACTGATGCAGATTATGCTGGGTGTCGGATTGATAGGAAATGTACTAGTAGGTACTGCCAGTTATTAGGTGGTTGTCTAGTGTCTTGGGCATCCAAGAAGTAACACACTGTTGCTCTATCCACTACTGAGGCAGAATATGTCGCAGTAGAAAATTGTGCAACCCAGGTACTCTGGATCAAGCACCAATTCACTAATTATCAGATAAAATTGGGATGCATTCCAATTTTATATGATAATACTAGTACTATTTGTTTGATTAAAAATCATGTCCATCACTCTAGGACTAAGCACATAGAAATTAAACATCATTTTCTTAGAGATGAAGTAAGCAAGAATGAGATTGAACTGAATTTTATTGAAACTAAAAAATAGATTGCTGACATATTTACTAAACCTTTGGGAAATGAAAGATTTGAATTCTTACGAAGAGAATTTGGTTTGTGTAAATTTCAGCATGATGATTAATTCTGATTTCACTCTTGTATTGATGTTTGGATCAGTTCTGAGAATGATTGTGTGTCAGCCTATCTTTAAAGTTATTGAATAAATGTTCTGATCTGTATTGAGAATGTTGCAAGTCTGCTTGCAAGTAGTTTTATCATTGTCATAGTTGAGTAATCTTGATTTAAGAGATATAAAATGATATGTGGTGAAAAGACAGATTCTGTCTGTCTGAAAGCCCATACCATGTGTAGAGGACTATCCTCCGTCAGGTACCGTGAATCAAGAGAGTCCATGCATTGCACAGCATCTCTTAAATAAACATGCATATAGACAGGGGGAGCTTTTGTTTAGAATAAGATTGCCTATCCATGCTGCATTATTTTGTCAGGGAGAGTCTGGTTCTATCATATCTGGGTGTGATCTGTTCATGTTTTTCAGTCAGCGTCCAGATCAATGTTTTTGATAATTCAAACTCCTATCATTCAAATTCTCTCCTCATACATAGAAAGTTTTATCACTTGGTGTCACTGGAACTCAATTGTATTAATTGGCATTGCTTGGATCCACTTCTATCATTTGTTGTCATTTCCACTTCTCGATATCCCTCAAGAGCTGATTCTGTGCTTCAATATCAATTCCCTTATCCTGAATAGATGACAGTCTTGCAATCAGTTCATTACTTTAAGCAGCAACTATCATATGTCTTCTACTATAAGAATCATGTTTGCTTCGTGAATGAACTGATGGTTTAATCTTAATAAACTGTAGAGTTTAAAGACTGCACTCAGAAGATAAGGTGATAGAAAAATGGTTATAGCTCTCAACCACATTCTCATGTTGTGCCAGATAAGATCTTTACAGTATCTAAAAATGAAAGACTTAGTGAAATCTAGGTTGAGAAACTCAGATAGTGTATTATTATTAAACAAGTCATTTTGAAAAATTAAAAGGGCAGCAATAAGAAAAGCATTAGAAAAAGAAATGAATAAATCAATTGGCAGAGCAATGACTGAACAACACTGAGAAACTGAGTACTCCATAAATTAAATGGAGAAAAATTCATGTCATGAAGTGCTTCATGTTAACTCTGTTCACATGATTAAATCAATGGAATTGGTTTCACTGAGTAGCTAGGGGTACTGGCGTCTAATAAACATGTACCCTTATGCAAAAAGTGTTGAACATGTGTGCAACATGATTAATTTTATGGTTTTGATGATGTCTGCCTCTGTAATCATTAATGAACTATACCTGCAATTGATAGGGTTAATATTCATTCATTTCAGGTCATTATACTTCCAGCACAAAAGATCAAGGATGACACACAAATCTAGGCAACTAGATACACAGATATCAAGGCATATGCCAATATTGGAGGCACAAAAATCTAGCATGTTTCAAGCATAGAAATCAAGTTGAATAGCATCACACATAAGGTCATTGCGTATTCCTTATATGATCAATGCATATCTTGCCTTATGGATGGTTCAAGGTCGGTGCAACTTCTGGATAGCATGCTACAAGATAATCCAAGAAATGGAGTGGTGTTGGCTAAGGTGAAAGCTCATTGATCGTGCCCAAGCAAAGATGCAAATCTCTTTTACAAGCAAAAGTCGGCATTTCACATTCGGCTCGTCACACATCCAAGGTCAATGCACAAAGAAGTATAGCCAAGAGAATCCAAGGCCAGAGACTCAGTTGATACCTTTTAGACTATCAAGGGAGATGCCACAGACATGAACGGGCTGCTAAAGAAGTCAAGCGGCGGAGCTGAAGCGGCTAACGGACCGACCCGAGCTGGACCGGGGGCTGCCCAGCTAGCGGTCGACCGCCAGCACAGGGGCGGTCGACCGCCCCAGCTAGGGAATGCCAGTCTGTATGTCTTTCAGCTTGCGGTCGACCGCCAACCAGTGGCGGTCGATCGAAAATCCCAGGGACCGCCCGTTTGCAGGTTTCACAGTAGCGGTCGACTGCCAGAAGCTGCAGGTCGACCGCCAGCCCCGAGCCAACCAATGTTGACTTTGTTTTCCACTTCGAAAAGGGCCATTCAACATGGATTTGTTTAATCCAAAAGTCATCTAATCACCCATGATTTATGGATTTGGTCTGGGGCTTGTCTATAGACCATTCAAAGTCTATAAAACCAACACAAGAGGGTTAGAAACCCTAGTTGATCATTTGGAGCAAAGAGAGATCAAGAGAGGCTAGAGAGGAGATTGGAAGAAGAGGTACTGTAGCCGTGAACAATACTTCGTGCAGAAGTTCTACATCCAATCCAAGGGATTCAAGCCTACATCTGAAACCTTCAATCTCCAAGGAAGAAGAGAAGCAAGCAAGCTCATAAAGGTGATCAAATCTTCATTCAAACCTCTTCGTCAACTCAAGAGGATCAAAAGAAAGATCAAAGCTACATCCAACACTCTCTCCATCAACTCAAGGTGATTCAAGCTCATATCTCAATCCAACAACCTCCAAGGAAGAGTAGAAGCAAGCAAGGCTAATAAGGGAGATCAAAGGAGGCTGCAATGGTGTGTTCAAGGGAGAGGAGTTCGAGTACTGTAGCTGTGAACATTACTCCGGGAATAAGTTCTTCATCAAATCCTCAAGAGATTCAAGCTCCAGCAAACCTCAGACAAGATCTTTTCTCTTAAGCATATTCTATATCTTGTTGAGTGTTTTTCATAAGTTGTTCTTATTCCATTTCTTTCAAACACTTGAACTTGAGAATCGTCCCTACAGGTGGTTAGTAGGAAGGCAATCGGAGGCTGTCCGATTTGCGGTGTTGACGTCCCTACCAGTGGTTAGTAGGAAGGCAATCGGGAGTTCTCCGATTTGTGGTGTAGCCGTCCCTGCCAAATTTATGTGTATGAAGACAGAAAGAGGGCTTTCTCTATTCTGTGGTTGGGGCGTGTCCCCGGTCAAGCTGTGAGTCAGCAAGGAAGCCTCACCGGGTTTTGGTGAGGGGTGGACGTAGGTTGCGGGGTTGCAACCGAACCACCTTAAAAATCCATGTGTTGTGGGTTGTTTATCGTGTGTGATTGATCTATATCCTCTAACCCCATTCGCAGGTTCGTGTGCTTCCATACTTGGTTAGATTGTTCACACACATATGCACTTTGAGTGATCAACATAGCACATACACACACGCACGGTTGTTGCAAGCTATTGCATGCTCTAGTGTTATGCTTTATGATCCCTGCACTACAAGGCTTATTTCTTTCAAGTTCACAAATGTGCTTAAAGAAGTGTGGACGTTTCGTAGCTTGTAATCCAAGTCTTTTCATTTGAGCCACTCTACTTAATTCCGCTGTGCATTGTGCCTAAGTGATTCATTCACTTTATAAGAGTGGTTTAAGTTTCTGTTAGCTAAGAGTTTTAAATAGGCCAAAGCTTTTTATAGGATCTATTCAACCCCCCCTTCTAGATCCGTTTACACCTCGCGGGACCCAACAAGTGGTATCAGAGCGAGGCTCTGTCATTCCCAGATCCAACGATCTGCAGGGAAAGATCCCGGTGTTTGTTATTTAGATGGATTCACATGCTACACTTGCTTCGATGGCTTCTCCACCCATTTATGATGGTTCAGATTTTTCTACATGGGTTGGAAGAATGTTCATCTATCTTAGCTCCATAGATCCACAATTGTGGACTCTTATATACAATGGTCCTCATGAGCTGCCATCAAATTCAATTGATTGGTTAGCCGAACATGAGACCAAACACAATGATAATCGTCTTGCATATAACTTAATTACAGCTGCAGTTGATCTAAGACTAATTCATCTTGTGTCCTCTTGCAGCACAGCCAAGCAAGTATTGGACAAGTTGGTGAAAATCCATGAAGGGAAGGAACAAGAACAAAAATGCTTCATGGTCGACCGTGTAGAACAGTCCAGCAATGCATCCTCATCACAGGTAAACTCTGACTCTGAAGAATTCACTTTTGAAGAGCTTATGGAAGCCTATGATGAATTGATCACACAATACAAAAAGGTAAAAATAGAAAATAAAAATTTGAAAAAGGATCTCAAGAAAATTAACCAAAATGAATGCTCGATTTGTAAAAAGTGTTCTATTTTTAAAGAGCTTAACAACACTCTCTCAGTTGATCTAGATACGCATAAATAAAGCATTGCATGTCTAAGGGAAGAAAATGAAAATCTTCATGATGAAATCACTAGGTTGGAAGAAATTGTAATAAAACTTCAAAACCAACCTAAGTCAATCTCTAATGATCAAATTATGGCCGATGGGCTAATCCATGATGAGAGGTTGATTGAAGAAAATATAAAATTATGTTTCATGCTCTGCTAACTTTGTATGTGAAAAATATTCATTCTTAAGAAACATAAATATTGGTCTTCATGATGATCTTGAATGGCAACAAAAACTGATTGATTCTCTGAAAGAAGAGAATAGAGAGTTGTTGGAAAAGAAAATTGAACTTGAACAAGTTGAAGAAGAATTGCATGAAAAATTGGCTGCACATGAAAAAGGCAAATCTGTCATTGAAGATCACTCTGAAACTTTACATGCTTTAGAACAACAAAATCAAAATCTTAAAGAAGTAAACGCCATGCTCATTGAGCAATTGGCAGCATGCGAAGAGGGCCTTGTTGAATCTAAACAACACATTTCCTCACTTGAAAATTAAATTCAAGGTTTGAATGATTTCCTGTCAATGTTTGCCCAAATCTAAGATTCTAGTTCACCGGAAGCCACCACTTTCTGTGGTCACCAAAAAGGGCACACTGCTCGAAAGAAAAGTAAAATTTAACAGGCTCATCAAAACATGCACCATAACACGTCCAATGCTAAATATCATGCTTTCCACAAATTGAATGTCCATTGCTATTATTGTGATAAACATGGTCACACTGTGCATGATTGTTTTATCTTGAGAAATGATGAGCTTAGAGCAGGAGATCAAGTGAAAGGGTAAGGAAAGAAACATGTCAACACTGGCAGAGGGCTTGCTCAACAGAATTCTGTACAGAATCACATGGAGAATCAGAAATGTCGACATTCCTATCCAGACAGGTCGACACTCCTCATGGCCTTTAATAGAAATGCCTCTCTTTGCTGCTCTCATTGTGGTAAGACTGGTCACACTAACCAGGAATCCTTGTATTTGAAAGAAAGACATCACCCTCATACCATGAAAGGTAAAAATTATGCTCGCCCACAAAAGCATAGTCCACATGCACACGCACATGAACATAAAAAGAAAAATCAATCTTTTGTGTGTTGTTTCTATTGTGGGAAAAATGGGCATGAGATATATGATTGCCTCACAATGAGGGAGGATGATGTGATTGCCTTGAAAAAGATGGGCCAAGATGTTAAACATGTTGCTAACCCACAAGGACCCAAGCAAGCTTGGGTACCTAAAAATTCTAAATGAGAATTTTGGGTGCAGGATGCCTTGGAGCTGAACAAAGGATCATAAGGTAAATAAAAGCTCAAGGCATAGGTATGTACATAAACCTTTAAGTTCAGTCATCTTGCATGTTTAATCTTGACATGTAGATAGTGCATCATACGTCTGCCCAATGTCATTAGATTCTGCAAACTGAATTGCTCTTAGAAATGCAAAACCCCCAAGGTGTGAGATGAACTTTTGAGCTTGATAACTTGCTCACACCATGCTTGATTTCAGCTGTTTAATTCATGAAAAACTTGTTATGCTGATGAACTTGATGTGATGATGAGTTGCTTAACAGCCACTTGAAATTCTTAGACTTTGGTTTTGATGATGCATGTCATGGCTATATTTTCAACTCGTTATTCATGTTAGCATTATTCAAAAGGGGGAGTCTAGCAATTGACATCATCATGTTGCATTCAGTTCAAAATCAATTATGAATGATTTGTGTTTGCATCATATTGTGATCACACATACCTTAATGCACATCATGTTTAGAAGACAAAAATGCACAATCATTTTGCAGCATCTTCATTGCATTGTGTATTCACATAAGTCTTAGGCTGCATAATTCATTGCCAACCCATGCATGTACTCAGGGGGAGTCAACATCAATCTAGTTTGAATCATTTCACATCATCTCACTCTTGCACGGCCATGGTATATCAAATGTTGATGTATGGAAAGGCAGGTTATGCTTGCCTAGAAGCACTCAATATGCGTGAGGTTTCACCTCCGCCACGTACCATGCGTCAATGTCGCATATAGGCTATATAGTAAGGGGGAGTTGTCTCTTTGCAGCATTTATGCATATGTTTCATCTTCATTCTGTTGACATCATGGCATAGAATGCATCTTCTCAGGGGGAGCTTGTTCATCATGAAAATCCAGTCAAAATTCTACCGGCCGACCTCACTCCTTTGACAGGTTGACCCCACATTTCTTTCTGTCTAAAAATTACGCTTGTCTGAGCTTAGTGCATAACCTCAGGGGGAGTGTTCTTCATCTATTCTTGCCTACCAGTTATGCAACACTCTCTTCTTAAACCAAGCCACTGCATGATATTGCTTAATCCTTGTGTGGTTCAATTTGGATTCAAGGTACCTTGAACTTCTTGGAGGATTCCCTATCTATTATTGAGGTTATTTATCAGAGTAAATCTTCAAGAAGAATTTTCTCTTATAGAGTCTTGTGATTGCCTTGAACATGAATGATTTTGGTTTAACATTAATGATTTCTTGAGTCTTGAAGTTTGATGGTCTTGAACATGTTTGTGATCGGGTTTAATAGACTTAAACTTTTATTTTATCAAAAACCTTTCCTAGGTGCATTGGGATGCACTGCTAGGAGGTGGATTTATTCATATAAAAGAATCAAGGGAATTACATTGTGCGGATGCTAGGCATTCCTAGCTTATCCAAACGGGCAAAACCTCTAACAGCACTAGGAAGTTGCTGCTGTGAGGAAAAATAAAGATTACATTTGTTGGTGCAAGCTCGATTGGCCAAAGAATCTGCCACCTTATTGGCTTCACGAAAGATGTGAGTGATAGTGTCAGTTGCCATGAGAAGGGTTCGGATTTTCCTCACATACTTCAAAATTTCCCAAGGACAGGGAATCTTTTGGCTGATAACTTGGACCAGGATTTGGGAGTCACATTCAATGGTGCTCGGGTGTGTAGTAAGGGTTCTCAGATATTTTAGACCATCCTGGAGTGCTCGAGCCTCTGCCATCATGCTGCTAGCTTGGTCATAAAAATGGGAGAAAGCCAAGATGATTGATCCATGTGAGTCCCTGATGACACCACCACCACCTGAAATCTGAGCTAGCTTGGAGGCACCATCGGTGTTCAGTTTAATATGAGGCCAGGGTGGGAATTGCCATTTGATGAGCTTCAGTTTTGGACTGTTGTTCCTGATGGCCTGAATTCCACATTCTGTTAGAACAGTTCTCCTTTCATGTTTGTCTTCCCGAAGCTTAGATAGTGCTAAAGATTGTCTCACTTGGGAGAGAATTTTTGGGATCATTTGCTGGATCTTAGGAGGCTTCCCATCATGGAGGACAGAGTTCCTAGCAGTCCAGATCTCCCACAGGCTAAAACCAGTTAGAGCAATAATGAAGAGACCAAATAGAGATGTACCAGCAGCACTTTGAATATTTTTGGAGATTAGTTCTCTGATTGTCCAACCACCAATCTCTAGGCCTTTGTTTTGAAAGAAGGACCATATGTTCACAGCCCAGTCACTGTTAAGGAAGAGATGATTTGTATCCTCTGCTTTATGGTTCTGGCAGCAATTGCATTTGGAGCATATAGGTATACCACTAGCTTTAACATTCTGATCAATGGGCAGGCAGTTGAAGAATACTTTCCATATATGCAATGAGATTTTGGTTGGAATCCAAGGGGACCAAATGCGTTTCCAGTTGGTATGCACCTCCATAATCTGAGAGTGTTGAGGTTGCATCAGTTTTTTATAAATGGAGGAGACAGAATAGCTCCCATTCCCTGAAAGTGACCAGATGAAGTGATCAGAGTGATGAGTTAAAAGGGATGGAGATAAAGTTCTCCTAATCTCAGCTGGAAGGTGAAGTTCCAATGCAGCAGTGTCCTCCGACCTTGGAGTCATAATGATGTCTTGAATAGTAGCATTAGTGTTGATGGTGCCATCAGTGCATATATAAGAAGCAAGAGTTCTGTTTCCCAACCATGTATCTAGCCAGAAATTGGTTTGAGCCCCATCACCCAGTATGACCCTCTGGTGCTCCAAGATGAGTGTTTTTGCTTTATTCCAGCTGTTCCTGTTGATTCCCTTCATGTTTTTGAAATTGACCTCAGAGAGATGTGTACTCTGAATGTATTTAGCCCTGAAAAAGACTGCCCAAAAAGATTGAGAATGGAGTCCATTCCATAGCATTTTGACCCTAAGAGCAAGATCCATTTGTTTTAGGGACATAATCCCAAGACCTCCCTGCTCCATAGGTTTGCAAATAGCATTCCAAGATTTCCAGTGTTTTCGGTTGCCATAATTAGAGGAGCCCCAGAAAAAATTGGCAAAATATCTATCCATCATTTGATGTATGCCTGCATGCAGAGGAATGGAAGCCAGTATATAAATTGGAATGGATGATAGGACATGTTTGATCAATATTAACCGAGCACTCTGTGAGAGTAATCTAGCTTGCCATCCTTCTATACGCTTCTGAACGGTGGTAATGATGCCAGCAAAGAAAACCTTGTTGGATCTGCCCAAAACCAGTGGGTATCCCAAGTACTTTTGAGGAAATGATTGTCTTGAGAACCCTGTTATATTTTCTAGTCTTCGGATGAGGCTGGGACTGCAGTTTGAGTGCAATAGAAAACCACTCTTGCTAGAATTTATCAGTTGCCCTGATGCTTCCTCATAAGTTTGTAAGGTGTGCATGAGTTGACGGAGGGAAGTGACACTGGCATTGGCAAAAATTAGTGTATCATCAACAAATAAAAGGTGGGAGATGGATGGGCACCTCCGGGGGCCAGAATACCAACCCACTTTACCTTTGTCAAATTTGTCCTTTAGCAACCTGCTAAGTTATTCTTGGGCCAGAATAAAGAGAATTGGGGCAATAGGATCACCTTGTCTGAGGCCTCTGGTGGATTTGAAAAAACCAGCTAGATCTCCATTGATTGCTATTGAGAACCAGCAGTTAGTAATCAAGCTTTCAATCATGTTAATGAACTGGGAGTCAAAACCAAATTTTGTCAGGACTGCAGCAAGAAAATCCCATTCAATTCTATCATATGCCTTAGCCATGTCCAATTTGAGAATGACATTGCTACCTCTGGTTTTCCTACCTAATTCTTGCACCATTTCCTGGGCGAAAGCAATATTTTCAATGATGTGCCTGCCTTTGACAAAAGCTGTTTGCTCCTTTGAAATGAGTGATGGCAAGAGTCTGCTCATTCTGTTGCTGATGATTTTAGAAATGATTTTATGAGAGAGGTTGCATAAACTGATTGGCCTAAATTCAGAAATGTCAGTAGCATTGTTGGTCTTAGGAATAAGGGCTATGACAGTAGCTGTTATGCATCTTAGGAGAGGCTTTCTGTCAATGAAAAATTCCTAAATGGCCTTTATGAGAGTGTCTGCAATTATGTGCCATGCATGTTGACAAAAACTACCAGTATAGCCATCCGGGCCAGGGGCACTGTCAGGGGATATAGAAAAGACAGCTTCCTTTATTTCCACATCAGTTGGGACTGCATTTAATAGAGTGTTATCATCCTGGGTCACAATACAAGGAATGCAGTTCAGACTGTCCATATCAACATGATGTGGTTGGGAGGTGAAAGCAGTTTGAAAATGGGAGATAGCAATTTCCTTCATCTGCTGATGGTCTGAAGTTAGATTACCCATGGCATTCCTGAGACAGTTGATAGAATTTTTCCTTCTATTAGCTGAAGCAGTGGCATGAAAAAATTTAGTGTTCCTGTCTCCTTCAGCCAACCACCTGATCCTAGACTTTTGTTTCCAAAAAATTTCCTGCTGTAAGATTCTTTCTGTGAGAATGTATTTGGCACTGTCTAGGGCTGAGAGTGTGTTAGGGCCTGGTTGCTGATCATAGTTGTGCTCGGCCTTTAACACCATATCTTCTGCTTCCATTAAATTTTTGTGCACATTTCCAAAAATGTTCTTGTTCCAATCCCGAAGGGTATACCTCAGGGATTTAAGTTTGAGAACCAGAGTAGTAATGGCAGAGGAAGCTAATGGACTGGTTCTCCAAGACTGCTCCACTGCAGAGAGGAATAAATCATGCTTAGTCCACATTTGCTGAAAGTAAAATCTGCTTTTAGTAGTGTATTGTCTAGCCAATTTAACCAGAAGGGGGGCGTGGTCAGAGGCTTCTCTAGAGAGGTGTTCCATAGTAATAGGAAAAGAATGCATCCAAGAGTTATTGGTGAGGACTCTATCAAGTCTAGCCCAGATGCCATTGGAGCCAGCTTGCTGATTGTGCCATGTATATTTGGAGCCCATAAAACCTGCATCTATGAGGCCACAATCATTCATGCATTCCTTAAAGTCATTCATGGACCTGAGTGAAGGTATATTGCCCCCCAATTTTTCATCAACAGCCATGATACTGTTGAAATCTCCAGCCACTACCCAAGGGCCATTGATTTGAGAATTGGCATGAATGAGGGATGCCCATAACTGAAGCCTTTCCACTGGAGTACATTTAGCATAAATAAAGGATGCATGGAATTCAGGCAGATTGTTAGAAGTCTGTTTGATTGTGACTTGTTGGTCATGCTGACATGTAATAAAAAAATCCAACTGTCCTTTCCACATAATCCAGATGTGAGCTTGCTCATCTTTATTTGCTATACATTTCTCCATACCTAGCTTTTTACATATTCTATCCATATTGCTATTATGAATTTTAGGTTCAAGAATGGCAATGCAGTCAACTCTGTGCTCTTTAATTAAGAGTTTGGCACGACCCACAGAGAGGTCATTACCGATACCCCTTATGTTCCAGATGAGGAAAGACATTATAGAAGGGTTTTGGATTGGATCTTGCCTTCAGATCCAATCCTCTTCATACCTCTGGTTAAGACCCCCGGTCTATCAACATGTAAGGCTGTGATGTTGTCAATCTCAGCTTGTAAGGCAATGTTATTCCTGCATTCTGTTATTTTATCCTGCCACTGGGGATCATGTAAATGATGTGCCTCATGCTGCATACTGGAATTGGTATCAGTCTCCAACAAGTAGCTTTGGTTTCCAATTTAGACAGAGCTTTTATCAGAAGGGGGCCTAGTAGTGAAGGAAGAAGAATTTATAATAGTTTAGCCTTTGTCCAACCTATTGATTGTCAGGTGATCAGTGCCCTGGGGTGTTGGATTAGAGGATATTTCAGGATCATCAGCATGCTTCTGTGTGGACAGAGTGTGAGCCGCCTGAGAGGAGGAGTCAACTTGTATCTGGGTGTGGTCCTCACTTTGCTTAGGAGAATTCTCCATGGGGGAGGGGTGCAACTCGAAAGATGGAGGGACAGTCTCCTCCTTTGAGGATTCATCCAGCTGCTGAAGGAGTTGAAAGGAGTTGCCAACCGGAATTGCTACTTGTTCTGTAAGATGTTGCTTATGTGTGGCAGGGTGTAGATTTATCGAGCCCACAGGAATCCAAGTCTTAGTAGGCTTGGCAATTGCAGTATCATCAGAAGGAGGTCTCTATTTTTGATTATCTATTTTAGCAATTGAAGTGCCATGTTTCCTCGCGCAATCCTTTGTTTCATGGCCAATCTTGTGACAAGCCGAGCATAGGTGGGGTATGCGGTGGTATTTGATGCTCTGCCAGAAGCCAGGACCCCCACAATCGATCCAAATGTTTTCCACAAGAGGTTTTTCAATATCAAGTTCAACACAAACGTAAGCCTCAGCGGTGTGAGTCCAGGCTAGAGTGGATTCATGAATTCGCAGAACCTTCCCAAGGTTGCCTACTATCGAGCAGAGGAAGTCCTCACCATAAAAATTGACAGGAAGGGCTGGAAAACTAACCCATATCGGCATGATGGAAGGATCATTGTTGAAGTTGAAGTCTGCTGTCCATCTGAAGAACCGAAAGAGAAAGCCTTTGACGTATATATTCTTCCGGAGCAGGACCTTCAAGAAATCTTCTTCCGACGAGAACCGCAGCAGGAGGTGTCGGGGATTAAGCACACTAAGCAAGAAATCCTTCTGAAGATTTAGACGTTGGGCAAGAAAGCTCTTGGTCTCCGGTATCGACGGCCTGCCATAGGAGCATCTGGCTATTATTGCGAACTCAAGAGGCTTGTAGGACTGCATTACTTCCTGTTTGGAGAAGAAGACCGCAGCATGGCCATCATCCGTAAAAGCTGGAGGCTTGATACCTATAGAGACCTTTGTTGGGGAGAGGGCACGGGGTAGAGTTTGAAGGAAGGAAGGCTTTGGCGAAGCGGGAGGGGGATGGGGAGGGAGCTCGCCATCCCCTGAGGGGGGGGCCACCATGGCTAGGCAGCCATGCAAACCCTAAGGGAGGTTCGCTCACAATTCTCCACTTCCTGGGACAAATGTTCTTTCCCTGTCGCCAGTCGTCTAGGGAATCAAGAGATCGAATTTCTGCGCCTTTGACTTCGATCTTAATAGACTTAAACTAGTTTCTCATGTTTTGACTTGTTATGCCATCTTGAATTTGAAAATTTTTTGAGTACAAAGGCATCCTTGATCGAGAAACTTCAGCTAAGTATTGTTTTTAAACATTTGTTGAATCTATTTATTTCAAAAAGTGGCTATACTTAAAGTAAGCTCAAGGTAGAGCAATGGCACTGTTGCTGAGAAATATATCTCCTCATCAAAGAAAATGAGGTTCGATATGTCATGAGGTGACTATGCTATCTTTGTTCTAAGTGAAGCAAAATCGTGAGCTACACTGAGTAACTAGGGGTGCTACATCAAAATGTGGTTGCTACACTTGACTGCTCGTAAAATGATGACAATCATCTTTCAAATGATTTCAAAAAGAAAAATCTGAATGTGTAGCACTCATGAGTCAAATCTAAGTCATCTAAGTGTTTAGCCTCAATACTTATTGTGGCCATTCTCAAGGGAACCAATGAAACTGAATGAGTAAGATAAGAGAAGGTTAATCTGGTTTTGACATGAATTTCTGGTTCACTACTATTAAACTTGCATGCAAATGTCTTCATATGATTCTACTGAGTAGGCCAAAACTCATTAGCATTAAACCAATCTGAATGTAAGAGCTGGTACATTTGGGTTCTATAACTGAAAATTCTGAAAAATCCATAACTCTGATTTATGAACTTGGTTTTAGATTAAAGAACCTCCATTCTCTCTTGAGAAGTCATATCTTGATGCTCCTTCTTGTTTGTCTTCATCTGTCATATCTACATAAATCATTCAGGCTGCCACGATTACATCACCTTGGTATAATCCAACAAGTGGTATCATCTTGATGCTCCTTTCAAGTCGTATCCAAAATCATTGGTGTCTTCTGTCAAGTGATATCATATTGCTTTCTCATTCTTTGGCATGTGGCATAAGTCCTAGCATCATGCTTTCATGCAATAGGGTGGCATGCACGTCTTACTTCATACAATTGTAGCTTGCATTTATCATTTCCATGCACTGCATAGAAAATCCAAAAAATCTGAAAACTAGAAAAACACTAAAAATCTTGCAAAATTTAAAATCAAAAATTGCTCCTTGGCTGCTCTATCCATCTCCTATTTGAGAAATTGAATCATGCTGCTGTGGCTCCACCTCTCCCACATACATTGTCTTTGCCAAGCCACGGGACACCACCATGTTCGATACATCCATATCATTCATTGGTATCAGTCCCATAACTGGCTTTCCACAATTGGTTGTTCTCTTTGGTTATTTTGTCAATCATAATAAGTGTACAACCATTAACATGTATTTCCACATCATCTTCTGGAATGTTGCCTGCAATGACATGTTTCTCCACATTATGGTTGCTTGTAATGATGTCACATAGGAGATGCCAGAGCTTCTTGTAAGTCATTTTGTGTGCGTCATTAATGTGAGTCTCTCTGTCTCTTTTCTGGATCTTTTGATGTTGTCAAAGGGGGAGAAGTTTATGTGAGTCATCAATCAAAGAATGTGTATGTGAGTCATTAATCAAAGAATGTGGTAAGTTTATGTGCGTCATTAATCCAAGAATCCACTCTGTGTGTCAAAGGGGGTGAGAACCATGTGAGTCTTTGTCAAAAGGGGATATGGAGAGAATCATCATCTTCTTCTTCTTAAGAATGTTTTTGACTCATAATTGCCATGTGAATTACTACTGCATGTGAACTTATAATGACTCATAGTTCAGAATGACTCATAGTTGCCATCATCAAAAAGGGGGAGAATGTTGAACATGTGTGCAACATGATTAATTTTATGGTTTTGATGATATCTGCCTCTGTAATCATTAATGAACTATACCTGCAATTGATAGGGTTAATATTCATTCATTTCAGGTCATTATACTTCCAGCGTAAAAGATCAAAGATGACACACAAATCTAGGCAACTGGATACACAGATTTCAAGGCATATGACAATATTGGAGGCACAAAAATCTAGCATGTTTCAAGCATAGAAATCAAGTTGAATAGCATCACACATAAGGTCATTGCGTATTCCTTATATGATCAATGCATATCTTGCCTTATGGATGGTTCAATGTCGGTGCAACTTCTGGATAGCATGCTACAAGATAATCCAAGAAATGGAGTGGTGTTGGCAAAGGTGAAAACTCATTGATCGTGCCCAAGCAAAGATGCAAATCTCTTTTACAAGCAAAAGTCGGCATTTCACATTCGGCTCGTCACACATCCAAGGTCAATGCACAAAGAAGTATAGCCAAGAGAATCCAAGGCCAGAGACTTAGTTGATACCTTTTAGACTATCAAGGGAGATGCCACGGACACGAACGGGCTGCTAAAGAAGTCAAGCGGCGGAGCTGAAGCGGCTAACGGACCGACCCGAGCTGGACCGGGGGCTGCCCAGCTGGCGGTCGACCGCCAGCACAGGGGCGGTCGACCTCCCCAGCCAGGGAATGCCAGTCTGTATGTCTTTCAGCTGGCGGTCGACCGCCAGCCAGTGGCGGTCGACCGGAAATCCCAGGGACCGCCCGTTTGCAGGTTTCACAGTAGCGATCGACCGCCAGAGGCTGTAGGTCGACCGCCAGCCCCGAGCCAACCAATGTTGACTTTGTTTTCCACATTGAAAAGGGCCATTCAACATGGATTTGTTTAATCCAAAAGTCATCTAATCACCCATGATTTGTGGATCTGGTCTGGGACTTGTCTATAGACCATTCAAAGTCTATAAAACCAACACAAGAGAGTTAGAAACCCAAGTTGATCATTTGGAGCAAAGAGAGATCAAGAGAGGCTAGAGAGGAGATTGGAAGAAGAGGTACTGTAGCCGTGAACAATACTTCGTGCAGAAGTTCTACATCCAATCCAAGGGATTCAAGCCTACATCTCAAGCCTTCAATCTCCAAGGAAGAAGAGAAGCAAGCAAGCTCACAAAGGTGATCAAATCTTCATTCAAACCTCTTCGTCAACTCAAGAGGATCAAAAGAAAGATCAAAGCTACATCCAACACTCTCTCCATCAACTCAAGGTGATTCAAGCTCATATCTCAATCCAACAACCTCCAAGGAAGAGTAGAAGCAAGCAAGGCTAATAAGGGAGATCAAAGGAGGCTGCAATGGTGTGTTCAAGGGAGAGGAGTTCGAGTACTGTAGCTGTGAACATTACTCCGGGAATAAGTTCTTCATCAAATCCTCAAGAGATTCAAGCTCCAGCAAACCTCAGACAAGATCTTTTCTCTTAAGCATATTCTATATCTTGTTGAGTGTTTTTCATAAGTTGTTCTTATTCCATTTCTTTCAAACACTTGAACTTGAGAATCGTCCCTACAGGTGGTTAGTAGGAAGGCAATCGGAGGCTGTCCGATTTGCGGTGTTGACATCCCTACCGGTGGTTAGTAGGAAGGCAATCGGGAGTTCTCCGATTTGCGGTGTAGCCGTCCCTGCCAAATTTATGTGTAGGAAGACAGAAAGACGGCTTTCTCTATTCTGTGGTTGGGGCGTGTCCCCAGTCAAGCTGTGAGTCAGCAAGGAAGCCTCACCGGGTTTTGGTGAGGGGTGGACGTAGGTTGCGGGGTTGCAACCGAACCACCTTAAAAATCCATGTGTTGTTGGTTGTTTATCGTGTGTGATTGATCTATATCTTCTAACCCCATTTGCAGGTTCGTGTGCTTCCATACTTGGTTAGATTGTTCACACACATATGCACTTTGAGTGATCAACATAGCACATACACACACGCACGGTTGTTGCAAGCTATTGCATGCTCTAGTGCTATGCTTTATGATCCCTGCACTACAAGGCTTATTTCTTCCAAGTTCACAAATGTGCTTAAAGAAGTGTGGACGTTTCGTAGCTTGTAATCCAAGTCTTTTCATTTGAGCCACTCTACTTAATTCCGCTGTGCATTGTGCCTAAGTGATTCATTCACTTTATAAGAGTGGTTTAAGTTTCTGTTAGCTAAGAGTTTTAAATAGGCCAAAGCTTTTTATAGGATCTATTCAACCCCCCCTTCTAGATCCGTTTACACCTCGCGGGACCCAACAAAAAGGTGTAAACATGACTGTTGTTTTTGATCAGAGATAGATATGGTAGTCTATGGTTAGTAACTGGGGGTACTAGCGTCTAAGCCACGTGTACCCTTAATGGTAAAGGCATAGAGGATACTTGTCTATTCAACAAGCCCAGTTTTCAAATCAAAATTGAAAAAGGTTGCTGTAACCCTTGCAATTCCTGTTTTACTAAGTGTCAAATTGTTTAATCTCAATACATATCCTAGTTACTCCCATCGATATTCATTGGTTCCGAAATCAGTAGGATACAGTTTACCAAGTCTATCATGGTTATGTGACTTAGGTTTATTGCTATAAACGGGTGCTGCAACCTTATCTAAGATATTCAGTGAATCTACTCTACCTTCTTATCACTATTAAACTAGACATTTGTCAAGAATGCATAATTGTGATTCTCTGTTTGAAGACTTTCCATATAACATGCTAATCTAGTGAACTATTGCACATGGTGTTACTCTATTCCCTTCCTCCTCTGGTTACCCTTCTTCTCTTCCACAGTATTCCTTACTCCTTGTTTGCTGATGGCAAAGGGGGAGAGAAAAAGGACTTCGTGGTATTTTGATTAAGGGAGAGTTATTGTTTTTGGATAATCTTGCTAAAGGGGGAGAGAAAAAGGACTTTATGGGGAGACTTTCTTCAGGGGGTAGAGTCACTTGGCTAGTTTAGGGGGAGAGCTTATTAATTGTTATCTGATGGATCATATATGGTTTGGCTATGGCACAGTAGGAGATTAGCACTTTAATCATTGTCTACTTGTCAATTTGTGATAGGTCTGCATCTGTGCATTGTTTGATTGTGCTTCATGTTAAATACATCTTATATTGGATTAAACTTGTCTCATCAAAATACATTATAATTTTGGATGTTGCCATCATCAAAAAGGGGGAGAATGTTGGGTCTCCGGTGGAGTTGATCAGTAGTGTGGAGACTGTTGTGTGTTGATCATGTTTTGAATGATTGGCAACAGTAGAGTTGACTTGGTTGACTGTAGCGTTGACTTTGGTGACTTTATCTTGACCATGATAATATTGTGTATTTTGATGAATTGTTTATATGTCAGACCTTTTCATAAAATACTTCTGCACACTCTGTTAAGTCTGAGTTTAAGGTCAATGCACATCCTGTATGACACTATATCAAGATCGGTGCATGTTTTGTAGAAGTACGCATAAGGTCGGTGCAGACTGTGTTATGTGTATCTTGATACAAATGTATGCCCTACAAGCCAATCACATGAGATGTGATGACGTCATTTCTTATAATGAAGTCCCTTCACATTTATATTAATGGCATTTATTCATTGCATTTAATTTGTGTTAATGATTCGAATGTAATGAAGTCCCTGAACATGTGCAATGATGGCTGGATCATAATGAGATTATGATAATGAGATCAGTCATCCAGATGCACATGTTCTAGATGTTCACAGTCATAGGATCATCAAGAAGGGACTTTGAAGATCCGGATAGACTGGCACACATGATACTTACTCATATGATGGGTGTGATTGTTTGCATAGTCATTAGTGTGGAGACACTGAAGTACGTGTGTGGGTGCTCGTTAGTAGAATGAGTACACTTAACTGACCCGATCCAGAATCCTTGAATGGTAATCATACTGAATGTCAATCAGAGTATTCTGTGTCTAAGTAGCACAGTTGGATCTTAGACCTGAGTCACTAAAGATGTCTTGTATGAAGGATGCTGAGTATTTGATTACTAACTTATAGACTTCTGTAAAGTGGTTTTGTACAGTTAGTTATTCGGACTCAGTGGAACTCGTATGAAGGCAATTAGTTTGACAACATGGGATCATTCACTCTCAGTATGATATATGAGAGAGAATGTCCTACAGATTTATACTCGAGAAATCCCCTGGCCAGGGTACGGGAGTTCATTATGAAAAAGGAGTTTTTCTAATGAACCAATTTAGAGTACAAGATTCAGTCAAGCCGGGACTCAACAGGGTTTGACAGTTTGACCATACCCTAGTCTTGGTGGGGCATTGAATGAATGAGGATCTATAACTGTGTGGAATCTGTAGACTGAAAGGTTCCTGAGTGGGTTGCTTTTCCCCAATGTCATTTGGGATCACGAAGCGTTGCTTGGCACTTTTCGTGATCGGAAAGCCCACTAATTTCATTAAGAGTTCATGGATAGAATTAATTAAGTTAAGAAGGAGTTCTTTACTTAATGGGCTAGAAAACCAAACCGACTATTGGGCCTAGAGGGTCACACACAATAGAGTATTGGATAGACCGGGATGGGTGGACTTTATAGACTACTATTGGGTTTTTGTGAAAAATGCCAAAGGTCTATAAATATATGCTGAAGGGAGAAACCCTGGCCAAGCTACAATGTTGAAACCCTGGCCGCCCTCTCTCCTCTCTCTCTCTCTCTCCAAGGGGTGCCCCCCTCCTTCTCTCTCCTTCCTCCCCGATGGATGGTGGTGTTGAGATCGGGTCGGCGTGTGGAGATCGTGGAGGAGATCCCGTCTGCTTCCACTACTCGTGTGGATACGTCTAGAGGCCGGACACTTGAACGGCTCGTGACTCCGGGATCTTCCTCTCGTTCGTCTTCGAGGTTTCGGGAGATTCTCCACCCCACAAAGGTAAATAATCATTCTTCACACCGTGGGGTTTACCAATCTAGTTCAATTTTGAAAAACCAACAACGATATCCAATTTAAGGTTTCGATTATTTCCGCTGTGCATTCTGGTCGGAACCTTATAGTGGTTTCAGAGCCAGGTTGATGGTTTGATCAAAATCGGCATTATTATATTATTTTTTATCGTTCTCGTTCTTGCATGGGCTCAATGTTCGTTATCCGATTGGGTCGCTCATGGCATGAGCAACAGCCGATTGATGCTAGGGAATTATTCTCGGGATCAAGAGGATCAAAACGCACGTCTTGGTGCGCAGATTGACCCACCGGCAAGGCCGGATCGACCCCACCTTTGTCGCCATGATCGCCATTTGTGGCGTGGGGAGGAGGTCATTTCAGGCCGAAAATGCTTCATTGCTAGTGCCCATCGGGACTGGCAGGGACCGGCGACGGTCCTCCACAACGAGCCGAGATCGTCCGGCGTCGTCCGGCGTCGTCCGGCGGCGTGGGAGTGCGGTGGAGGAGCCATCGTGGTGATTTTCGGTGATCACAACTTCTCCTCATCGCAGGCACAGGCGATGGCCGGAGGGGACGAAGGCGATGGCGGTAGGGTCACCGGCGGGGGCTACCGGAGGCCGGGGGGTCTGTTCGCGACCGGCGGCGGGGCCTCCCCCGGCCCTACTCGAATGCGGCAGCATCTAGGGTTTCGCCCTAGCCGCCCTGCGTATCGGGTGGGAGGGGAGACCCTCGCTGGTCACTAGCTGGTCAGATCCGGCCAGCGCCGGATCCGAACCCATTAACCCCCCCCCCCATTATTTTTTTGAATTTTTAAACGTTTTAAATAGTTTAAAATGCGTAGAAATTCAAGAAATTTCTAAAAAATATTTTAATGAGTTCTAAAATAGTTTTAGTAACTTATTAATTTATTATTCATAATTTGTCCCTTGGTTAATTAGGTAATGGGAATTTTAAAATAGTTTTAAGTATTTCCTATTATCTAATTAATGAAAGTTAATTACTATAAGAATGTGATTCTTATGAGGTTAATTAACTGAAAAATTTTCATTGAGCCCATGTAGAAAATGTGAATGACGGTGGTCTAAAGTTGTTTAGACTTATTTACATTAACTGACTTGTTTAGTTGAATGTTAATATGCATGATTTTAAAATTAATTGTTATATTTTGAAATTATCGTTATATCTCGTTGTAATTATATGATAATTACTGTAAGATGCATGTGATGTGTCTTAAGTGTAGATGGATGATCATGGACTTAGAAATCATGTGATGATGCTCTTTATGGTGAATGGTTATGTGTGATGTGATTATTGTGGCCTGCGTGCCTCCTTCTCTCTCTCTTATTAATCTGGGTTGTACATTCTATCTCTCTCCTGTATTGTACTCCCCTTGACTGGTTCAAGGTTTCTTATTATTATCTGATGCATATTTGTGGGCCTACGTGCCCAATTACAAATTTACTTGTAATAATGAGAAGCGGATGGAGACTAAGAAGGAGACCGACTACAAGGACCTTGGGAGATTCTTCACATCTAGTGTGAGTATTGGATGCTCCATGTTTTTCTATTTACCATGATTGTGTGCATTACCAACTGGCTCTGGTAATGTGTTTTAGGAGCTTATGGTCCATGATCATCCATTGCTACTATTACATATATATGATATATGTGGATGTGCTACTTGTTACATATATATATATAGAGTATATATGATACTCCAAATTCTCATATGTATGTAGCACCTATATTGATGAGACCAAAATTTAATCAAAACTACTCGATCTCATATTAGGTTGTAAACGTGAGGCATTAAGAATGACCCACGTAGCCTTCCGTTGTTATAGTCTAAGTGAGCTGCTCTTAGACTGTGTGGGTTTGTTGTGCTGCCACAAGGCCCTCACAACAAGGGGACAGAGACTTAGACTAAGGCTTAGGCTGATCCTTGGGATGGGTGCCAGCATGGCTTTGTTGTGCTGCCACAAGGGTCATGTCTTGAACCCACTCTCAACGTAACAATGGGTCTAACCTAACCAGATCTTGTGATTTGTTGTGCTGCCACAAGGTCACAAGTGGTCTGGAGGCTGAATATACTAGGAGTTACAAAGAGTTGTAATTGGCAAGAGTTGCCTACCCATTAAGTATGGGGTGATTTGTTGTGCTGCCACAAGGCCACTACCATAATGTTAATAGGATTCTGGTCCCACTAGGATATAACTGGAATATCCTGTCTTTGTACAATGAGGGTTGGAGAGGGGGATTTCTGTAGCCCATCTAAGAGCGGCCGAACGAGGTCCAGCAAGATCAAACGAGGCCCAGCTCATCTAAGTGACCGCCCCACAGGGCCCACTTAACATAAAAGCCCAATAAGTTCACTCGAGATCAAGCACTTCCTCGGCGGCCATCAGGCTCAGAAGGCCCGAGTGTCGGTCCGGTCGAAGGAACACCCAAGCCCGACCTATCCCCCTCACCGGGATAAAGGCTAGTGCCCTGCGCCCACTCCGACCGAGCCTCATCCGAGCTATGGCTATCGCTCGGACAGGGTTGGCACTCTTCATGCTTGGGTTGACCGACGATTGCTTATCCACGGTGCTATTGAGAGCCCTTTATGAGCAGGTGTTCACAAGGATAAGGGACCCACGATCCCTCGAGACTATAAACATCCCACGATGAGGACGTAAAGAGCCCACATTAAGGTCGTAACCCCCGCCTGAAACTCCTCAGCTTACGGGACTCATGAGGCTAGCGCATTATTTAAACCTGGGACTCCCTCCGGCAAAAGTTAAGGCTTACACACGCCTAATACTTCTTGAGGAGGAACCACTTCACCACCTCGGTGAAGAGGGATCTCGTGCATCTCCTTCCTCCTCCCTTCATAGCTTCCACCACTGCTCTACTGACTTAGGCATTAGAGGATTTTCCCTCGCCCCCTGATCTGTTTCCCTTCCTTACAGTTCATTGATCGGTGATCACCTCCCCAGCTCAGGACAAGCGCGAGATCGCCCCTCTTCATCTGGTGCCGTCTGTGGGAAACGATCAAAGAGCTAGTATGGTGCGAAGGAGTACAGGGAGGAGGTCCACTGGCGATAGGGGAAAAGCCATGGTGGTGGGGGGAGAGGGCCCCTCTCAGGCTGCACAAAACCCCCCCTCCAACGCCAACACCCCAGCCGACGAATTGCCTCCTCCATGCGCGGTGGTGGAGCTACCACCCAACGAGGGCGATGACGCTTTCCAAGCCCTCAACGCAAAACTGGATGTCCTCTTGGAACTCATGACGACCCAGGCGGCCAGGCAAGGAAGGTCACACGCCCCTCCAGAGAGCCCCCCCCCCCACCCCCGCGAGAACGCGTCCTAGCACACTGCCGGAGGCCGCTTCACCCTCCGAGGACGGCGGCTCATTCGCAACAGGTCAGGAGGACCTTTACAAGCCCCTCCTCCGGAGCAAGAGGCATCCTCCATGCCAAAAAGGGGAAAGCATGGGGCATGCCATCCGCCCCCAGAGACCAAAGTCCCCGGGGAGCGCCAGGACAGCCACCCTAGCCCCACAGCACAATGGCAGTCGGAACTATCCCTCCGACTGTGAGAGTTCGAGAGGCACTTCGCAGAGCAAGAGCGCGCCCTATGCGCCCTGCAGAAGACCTCCCCGGCGGAGGACGAGGAGAAATCCCCGTTCTCCGACTACATCTTGAAGGTGGAGATGTCTCCCAGAATCCCCATTCCATTTTTCAAGTCTTACGACGGCAAGGGCGACCCTGCCGACAACTTCGACAGCTTCGACGCCCTGATGACTCTTTATGGAGCGTCCGACGGCATCAAATGCCGAGCCTTCGTGACCACCCTGGTCCAAGGTGCCCAAAGATGGTTCCGGGCCCTCGCCCCTGGATCCATCCGAGATTTCAAGCAATTTGGGCGAGTGTTCAAGGAGAGTTTCGCCGGCAGCGGCTCCCCAAGGTCGGTAGCGGGGCTATTGGTTCTCAAACAGGCACAAGGGGAGAAACTCCGGGCTTATATCAACCGATTTAAGTCGGAAGCCTTAAGAATCCCCAGCCTGGATGTTGCCTCGGCCATAACCACGCTAACCGGAGGCACCCAGGACGAGAATCTCCGCCGCGAACTTGTCCTCCACCCTCCCTTGACCTTGCCGAGCTAGTGACTCTGGCTTTGCGCCATGCTGAGTGCGAAGAAGTTATCAGCGCATGCCGAGGCGCAACCGGCTCGGGTCACGTGGGGGACAAGAAGCGGGCGCCCGAGCCTAGCTTGGGCCAAGGAAAAAGGTGAAACCGAGACGGGGAGCACAAAGAATCATCCCGAAAGTACGAGCGGTACACTCCCTTAACCGCTCCAGTATACGAGATATATGAAGACATCAAAGGCTCGGGCCTCCTCCGCCAACCCGAGCAAATGAGGTCGAAGAGCCGCAATCATAGCAAGCATTTGTTGTGCCCTGTGGTTTTGATGATGGTTTCAATTGTGACTTTGCTAATGGCTTTGCTGTGGTTTTTACGATGATCTTGATGATGGCTTTGATGTGGTTTTAATAGTTGATCTTTGATGTGTGTTATTCACTGTGAGTCATCCTGCTGTGTGAGTCATCATGCTATTACTTACCTTTTAATCATAATGCAGTTCTTCATGAGATCTGATATGGCATTGCATATTTGATTATGTTCAGTCATGGCTGATTGCTCAACCCCTCAGCTCATTCATTGGTTATACATGTCCATACTTAGGTCTTCTCCTCCAAGGTTATACATTGATCTTCCTTGACGTTTATACATTGGTCTTAACGTCAAGTCTATTTAGCGTGATCAGTGCATCATTTCTTCAAGTCTAAATCAGCTCTATAAATCAGCTTCATTGATAGCCCTACATGCACCACACTTCGTGTGGTTTCTCCTCACAAACACGAAATGACTTCCTGTCGTCTTTGTTTACAACACTTCGTGTTAACTTTCATGGCTACCAGGTAAACTGCTATGAGGTAGTACGTCGTGTGCCCGTATTGTTTCCTTCATATTTCGTGTCGTTTATCCCTACAACACTTCGTGTTATCCGTTTACACTTCGTATTGTTCCATCTTTGTCTTCTATGTCTCCGAGTAGTATCTTCCACTGTTTAACTTTGTGTCGCTTCACTTTCTGTCTTCATGTTGTTCACTGAAGCAGCTCGAATTATTCTGACGAACTTCAAGTCGTCTCCCTGTGAACCTCGTGTCGTCTCCTTTGTTTTTAGTTGGTCATCTCGTGTCACCTTTTATGCTTGCTCGTGTGCTTTCGTGTCACTTACTGATGTTCCTCGAGTCGTTTCTTCTTCTTCTCACTGCTTCTGCCTCCTCCTTCTTCTCACTCTCTCTATCTCACTATCTCTCTTTCTTCTTCTTCTTCTGCTCTCTCGATCTGACTCTCAGCTTTCTCTATCTCTTCTTTCTCTTCTACACTGCTATCTAGAACGTGGAAGCTCTCGACTGCTCTCTATTTTTCCACACTCTCACGATCTCTCTATTTTTCCTTTCTTCCTCTGGATCGAGCTCTCTACAACTCTACTTTTTCTTTCTTGGCTTCGATCTACCTTTATCTGTGGACGAAGGCTACATTATATAGCAGCAGCAGCAGGTGGATAGGGCACAAAACGCATGTGCCTCCCACGCTCGATCCAAAACCTTCCTGCCACGTGTCTTTATCGGATTGGTTCCTCTTGTCTCGGATCACGTGCAGCCCAGGTGTGTGGAATGTTCTTCCTTGGACCTGTAATAAGATTAATACCATTAATCATTCAGAGTTCGCTGTATGCTCATTTAAAGCTAAGGCTGCACGAGGTATGTAATAGCAAACAAGGTGACTACTACACGAGGTAGGAAATGAACGAAACGAGATTACAATGAGCAAGGCTAACACAACAAGGAAGATGACACGAGGTCAGATAAGTCCAACACAAGGTAAGAAAAAAAAATGACACGAGGTAACAACGCTAATATAACGAAGAAGGTGACACGGGGTCAGATAAGAACGGCACGAGGTGAGAGGTCATAACACAGAGTGAAATAATAGAATAACACGCGATTTAGAAGAAACCTAGACAAGGAGAGAAAGAAACAACACGGAGACATTAACACACAAAAATAACACGAAGACACAAATACTAAAATAACATAAAGACAACTCGAGTACAAAGCTGCTCGAACTTACGAGCGACTCAAAAAATGAGGACGACACGGGCTGAAAGCAACCCGAAGATGAGAAACAGAGACCGACACGAAGTGTGGTCATGAGGTGAGAAAGACACGAAGACGAAAAACAAGAATCGACACGAAGTGTGGTCAGGGCGAGAAGGACACGAAGTCTAATGAGAAAAACCAACACGAAGACAGAAGAGAAATGACTCGGACTAAGGACGACACGAGGACATCACAGATAGACTCGGCTTGATTAGAAAAGAAGTGCACGACGTAAGACCAACACGAAGTGTGTTAAGTCAACACGAGGATAGAGATAGCAAAGAAATGACTCTAACTGAGGACGACATGGAGACAACACCGACACACTCGACTTGAGACACTTAGAGCTTGAACTTTAGAGAAGGCTGCACAAAGTGAAAAACAACACGAAGATAGAGGATGACACGGCTATAACGACACGTGATGAAGCAGTGGGACCAGGAAGAAATGACTCGAGGAACAGCAGTAAGTGACACGAAAGCACACGAGCAAGCATAAAAGGTGACACGAGATGACCAACTAAAAACAAAGGAGACGACACGAGGTTCACAAGAAGACGACTCGAAGTTCGTCAGAACAATTCGAGCTGCTTCAGTGAACAACATGAAGACAGAAAGTGAAGCGACACGAAGTTAAACAGTGGAAGATACTACTCGGAGACATAGAAGACAAAGATGGAACAATACAAAGTGTAAACGGATAACACGAAGTGTTGTAGGGATAAATGACACGAAATATGAAGGAAACAATACGGGCACACGGCGTACTACCTCATAGCAATTTACCTGGTAGCCATGAAAGTTAACACGAAGTGTTGTAAACAAAGACGACAGGAAGTCATTTCGTGTTTGTGAGGAGAAACCACACGAAGTGTGGTGCATGTAGGGCTATTAATGAAGCTGATTTATAGAGCTGATTTAGACTTGAAGAAATGATGCACTGATCACGCTGAATAGACTTGACGTTAAGACCAATGTATAAACGTCAAGGAAGATCAATGTATAACCTTGGAGGAGAAGACCTAAGTATGGACATGTATAACCAATGAATGAGCTGAGGGGTTGGGCAATCAGCCATGACTGAACATAATCAAATATGCAATGCCATATCAGAGCTCATGAAGAACTGCATTATGATTAAAAGGTAAGTAATAGCATGATGACTCACACAGCAGGATGACTCACAGTGAATAACACACATCAAAGATCAACTATTAAAACCACATCAAAGCCATCATCAAGATCATCGTAAAAACCACAGCAAAGCCATTAGCAAAGCCACAATTGAAACCATCATCAAAACCACAGGGCACAACAATCTCCCCCTTTTTGATGATGGCAACACTACACAGTGAGTTAGTCTGATGACTCAAACTATTCTCCCCCTTTGACTTCATCAAAAAGAAAATAGTTTGAGAAAGATAATCCAGTGATGTCATATGAGACACACAACATAGTTCAGCAGATGATGGCAACACCATATCAGAAGCATTTAAGACAATTCTCCCCCTTAGACAAACAACTTATGCAGTCATGCATATGTAATAATACTCCCCCTGTGACATGGCAGACGATAGAGAGCTAATGCATATGGATAACATGATCAGACAATCTAGCACATTGTCCCCTTATGATCCATGAAGCAAGAGAAATCTACAAGGATGAACTCTGGTTATCCAAAGGAAATTCTGAGAGTTGTGCGTTACATAAAAGAGAACCAATGTCAATCAAGACACATTGATAGAGGGCAATATGATCAGAGACGTTTTGAAGGTTGAAACCAATTGAGATAGTGAAGTGATGAGCATCTATCAGCAAGACACAGACTGTAATCATAGTGAATAAATGAGGAAGACAGATTTTCATTAGCACACCAAATTCATAAATCTTTGTAAACGAACTTCAGATTCTTCAATTATAATAGATTATGAATGAGTTTAAACTTATCATCATGATTTAAGAATGATGAATCCAAAGTCATATCTGAAAATTCATTACTCATATCTGAAACACCTTTTAATATAAATGAACAAAAAACTCATCTGACATTCATGTTTAACCTCTTTCCATCTTACTTATTTAAAAATCAATGACTCCTATGGAAGTTACACAAGATGATATTGAGATTAAACAAAAAATAATTGTGTATGAATATATCTTTAGATATTCAGAATTTTCTATTGATCAGCACTCATTTTTTTTTTTGAACAAGTTTGGTTCAGTCAACACCTTTTTACGTGAGGCACAACACTTCTCAGGTGAAGTGACCCAGTTACTCAGTGTGACAACCATATTGCCTCTTAAGGAGAACAGAGTTAGCAATTTGGAGTGTCTTTTTACATGAGGAGACACCTTGATCAGAGGCCAGAATCCCCAGTTACTCAACACATCCATGCCATTGCTCTGCCAGATTTTCAAGTATATTTTTTTTTGAAAGGAGAGGTAACTATGGCACTTCATGACTTAGGCTTACTCCATTTCTTTGATAGAGAACCCAGTTTCTCTGTGACCGAAGTCATTGCTCTTGCAACTTTTTAAATGTTTTCAGATTTTTCAAGCAAAGCTTAGTACACTGAAATGTTTAAGAACAATACCTTCTACATGTATCTTAACCAAGGATAGCCATGTCTTTTAAAAATTTTAGATTTCAGAAAGTTTTGCATGAAGTTCATGAGACAGTCGGTTAAGATTTATTAAGCATGATGATTCAGATATTTTCAAGTCCTTTATATCAAAACTTAGGAAATACATTAGACTTAAATCAATTTGATTTATCAAAACATTCTTAAGCCAGTATAATAGAAGTTTCTTCTTTTCAGAATATGTCTGATTTATGTCTAGGGTGCACTGACTAAAAACTTTCCTCATTCAGATGAATCAATGACACTTTATCAAATCAGTGGAGTCAACAAAGCATTTTTATCGTGAGAGTAGTAGAGAGAAATCATGATTAGACAAGGATTTAACATTAGAACAGTTCAGTTTAGAAGACACTAGCTGAGTCTGGAGTACAGACAGAACAGCTATATAAGTGTAGACATCAGGGAATTCAAGTGAACTACTCATTTGCCAAGAATGGATCAGATTGCTAGACAGAAGGAGTTCAAGAGGTGAAGAGATGACACAGGAATGCTCCCCCTATCTAGATGCAATGAGTCATTTCTTTTTAGATTTTTCAATGCAAGGAAATGCAATACAACTAACTACATGTATGCATGTTTAAAGGCTCTACTGGAGAAATTTCCGGAATATAGATATGTAATGCATTCAGCAAATGAGATCACCATGATCATGCATCATTACATTTATATGCAATGCATTCAGAGATAAACTATAATCATTTCCATGAGCATTTCAGATTTTTCATTTATATTCAGTTAAACAATGCACAAAAGAATTATCATGATATGCAGTGCATTCAGATCACACAAATTCAGAATGCAGAGTTATCAGAATTTACCTGAATGGGGCTTTATCATCTTGGGTGCCTTGGTTTATTTACCCCTCCTTTTATTTCTCAATCCAAGGCACACCTGCAAATTTTGATCATTTTGATCCGGCAGGGACCCAAGCATTTTTGGGTCCTGCCTTAGCCCTGACAAGTGTTCTAACCTGTTTCTTAGCTAGATCAACATCAAATTTCATCAGAAAGCAATCATCCATAGAATGTCCAAATTTTCCACAATATCTACATGTACCAACAGAATTTTTGACTTTATTATGATGCACATATCAACAGCCACAGATCAAAGGATGGACCAACAGCCACAGATCAAAGGATAGAGAAAATCAGAAAGCCTTCAATCTGATGAAAGCAGCCACTGACAGAGCCTTACACTCTTGTTTTTATGATTGCAGGTCTGCCAAGGACATCCTGGAGGAGCTGAAGCTAACTCACATGTTAAATGAAGACAACTGCATGATGGCTAAAGGAAGTATTCCTAGCAGCAGGCAAAATGAAGAAGAAGATGAGGAGGAGGAGGTAAACATCTTCGAGAATTTTTCTTTGGATGATTGGGAGAATGCATATGCTGAGCTGTTTGAGTCTCATGAACAATTAAGAAAATGATACAAGAACTTGAAAAAGAAAAGTGATCAGGATAGTTCAAGTTCACCATGTGAAAATTGTTCAAAGATGAAGCAATCTCATGATGCCTATTTGTCAGATATCCATATGCATAAAAACCAGAATGAAAAATTGATGAATGAACTTAAATGTGTTTGCTCTGAACTAAGTAGACTGAAATCTGAAAATGAATGTCTTGAGAAACAATGTGAAAAACTCCAGGTTCAAACAATATGTTCGGTTAAATCTGCATGCAATGAGTGCCCATTCCTCAAGGAAATAAATGAAAATCTTCACTCAAATTTAGAATGGCATAAGGAGTTTATTGTTTCTCTAAAGGAAGAAAACAAAGATCTGTTAAACAAGATTCTGGAGCTTGACCAGATAGAGGAAGAGTTGAATGATAAAATGAGCTCACTAAAAATTGATAAAGACTCTGTTGAAGAAATTGAAAATCTGAAATCAAATAATGACAAACTAATTCAAGAGGTTGAAGGTTTGAAGCAGTTGAACACTGCTATGTCAGAGAAACTTCTTCTCTTAGAAAAAGGAAAAACTGTTTACATTGAAGAGTCTGAAAAATTGAGAAATCTGGAACAAGAAATTGAGGAATGTAAAATTGCAAATAAGGTGCTAAGCGAATGTGTAACTTGCAATGAATAAGAGATTGCCAGTTATGAAATACACATCGTTTCTTTGGAAAATGAAATTGAAGATTTGAATAATTCCTTGTCAAAATTTGTGGACGGAAAAAATAATCTGGACAAAATTCTAGGAATTAAGGTAAATTTTCAGAAGGAAGGGTTGGGCTATAATCCCTCAAATAAGAAGAGTTTTCAAAACAAAGTTCAAACTTCTTTTGTTTCCAGCTCAACCTCTCACAACCCTCAGAACCTTCCAGGTTATCAGTCTACTGCTCAAGAGAAAACAACAGAAAAATAGAAAGAAAAGCATCAACATGTTCCTCTTCCCACTCTGCATGTTTCACCCACTCACTCGCATGTATCTAGAAAGAAAATGATCTGTCACTACTGTCACAAATATGGACATTTGATGCATGAGTGTAATTTGATGGAAAAAGATGACCTAGCAGCTGCTCAAAACAATCAGGTAGAGATCATGTCCTTAAGGAAAAGAAAAAACATTGTTATAACTGTGGAAAAATAGTACATGTTGCTGCACAATGCTGGTTAGGCCCTCATAGAAATACCTTTTCTAATTGTTCTCATTGTGGAAAACATGGCCATACAGTCAAGGACTGTTGGCATGCTCAGGGAAGAACTTTCTCTCAGAATATAAAACTCCCTGCAAATAGAAATGTTTTTGGAAGAAATAAAACTATTTTTAAAGAAAAGAGTCTGGCATGCTTTGAATGTGGAAAATTTGGCCACCGAGCTTCGGAATGCTGGTGGGCAGGTAATGGTAAACCAAAATCTCATGCAAGTAACAGAAATCTTCATGCCAATGCACATAAAATTTATGTTCAGAATAATGCACACAGATTCCATGCTAACAATGTTGTGAATAAAAAGAATTCAAGATCTGTTGTTTCCTGTCATTATAGTGGGCAGGTTGGGCACTCCATGAGTGAGTGTAATTTAATGAAGTCTGATGACTTACATGCCCAAAGAATGTGGAAAGTACCTCTCAAAGGTGTTACTAACAAAGTAGGACCCAAGAAGTCTTGGGTACCTAGAAACACAAAATGAGATATGTGCTTTGCAGCTATGCCTTGGGATGAGGAATAAAAGGGGGTCAAATAAACCAAGGCATCCAAAATATGGTAAACCCCAACTCTGCTGATTAAATGTTTCTTCACCTGAATTTTTTTTTAATTGAACATCATGCTTAATATGTCAATGCATACATGTCCAGAACTGCATCTGCCTTTTGTAATTTTCTTTTATCATGCACTGATGCATACATGAGTTTAAAGAATGTCTGCATTTGATGCATACATATGTTAATTGCAGTTAGTTGATATTTTGCATAATCTCTGAAAATAAATTGCATTCTAAAAAATCTGAAAAGGTGAGTTGAGTAAGTCTGTTGCTTGGATGATGTCTCAAGCTTAAAAATGTTCATTTGCACATTTGACATGCACATGCATCACAATTGCATTTAAGTGGCACAGTGTTAGCTGAAAGATGCATGTAGAACTATATATGCATTGGATTGTCATGCATGACTCTTGGTATATAAATAGTAAGATACTAAAGGGCAGATGAACTCTGTTTGGAAGTGCTTACTATGTGTGAGGTAGTCTTTAGACCAAGTCCTCCGCCTGGTACCATAGGTCAGAGTTGCATACATTTAGGAATGTTAGATCATGCATACATTTAGGGGGAGCATTATTCATATTCTACCATCTGAACTTCCCATCTTCAGATTGAACTGCTATCTTGCCTAAATCCCTGTGATGAATGTGTAATGCAACACATTTCAGCTTCCTGCTTCAACTGTTATCAGCCATCTTCACTCATCCTATTCATTGGTATCATCTGTTGAGTTGGCTGTTCCCAAAAATGTTACCGCCTTTCCTGAAAACTCAGAAAGAATTCTCTGTACATATCCTGATCATAAGTATGAAAAATAACTTAAACAGGAATCTTCTATTATATAGGATTATGAATATCTGATTCTTTCAGCCGGTTGATGTTTCATGTATGTCTTGTGTTTGCTTATGAACATATCTTGAAAATATCTGAGTTGGTCTTAATAAACTTTAACCAACATTTTCATGTTGAGTCTTTTAAACTCTTCTGAATTCTGAAAATTCTGAAATCATGATATTCCTTGATTGATATGTATGAAATTAGTATTGATTTTTAAACATCTGAGAATATGGATTATGTCTAAGGGTAAATCTTGTCAGAGCAATGACCTTGGTCACTGAGAAATCATGTCCAAAGGACTGTGTCATTAGGTGCCATAGTTAACTCTGCTTAAAAATGATTGATAATCTGGTAGAGCAATAGCATGCACACTGAGAAATACATCTCACTCATCAAAGAAATGATCTGTAGTGTATCATGAAGTGTAAATGCAATCTCTGTTCCTATAAAGCATGACAGTTAGTCCATCCAAGTGCTTAGGGATACTGGAGTCTAAATAACGTATATCCTCTAGTTACAAGGGTGTACTAAACTCAAGTGCTCATGAAGAATGTTATGAAAATTGCTGCTAATCTAGTATACTATTTGAAAGATATGTCCAAAAAAAATATTCTATTGGAACCCTTGACAGAAACAAATGTTTTTCTTATGTGTTTAACTTCATTACTATTGATTGCATCTCTTAAAGGAATCTTTGAAATTACGTGAGTAAGGAAGAAGAAGGTTAAACAAGACTGTCAATGTGAAAGCAAGGTTCACCTTTATTAAAACTGATTTCAGATATGAGTACAGAAAGCTTATGAACAAGCCTTGCATACATCATATTCTGATCTGACTTGTCAATGAAGATCATTCATAAATCTCTATAATATAAGAGTCTGAAATACCTATTTAATCAGATTTATGAAATTGATATCCCATTGAAAACCTTTCTCATTTATTCTGAGTGCCTTCTTTCTCACAATGGACTCCATTATTTCAGACTTAACTGTTGATTTCTTTATCTCCTGTGCTTCATTCCAATCACTGTCCATCTAAGGGGGAGAATTTTTGCATGTCCCTGTGGTTCAATGTTCATTCAGGAGAGTATCCTGTCAGGGGGAGTTTTAGATAATATTAACTCTGTTTGCATAATAGCTCCTATTTCAAATTCTTAAACAGTCAATGACCACTCCATTCTTTTTGATGTTGACAAAGGGGGAGAATTTTTGGTGTGAGTCATTAGTCTTTATTGGTGCATGCATTAGAATTTTTGGTGTGAGTCATTAGTCTTTATTGGTGCATGCATTAGTCATTATGGGTGCATGTTTATGAACTGTCACATGGTATTTTATAATCATCATGATGGACCTATTGCAATGACTCATAATATTGCCATCATCAAAAAGGGGGAGATTGTTGTGTCCCCTGTGGTTCTGGAGTTTTGATGATGACAGTATTATGTCTCATTATGTTTACATCCTTGATGATATAATCCTGTTGCATTATGAGAAACTGTCAGAACAGGGTTGAGGATGTCTCACAGGTCATGAAGTTAACCCAAGTCAAAGAGTCAAAGTTAAATCATGACAGGTAAGGTGAATGCTCAGATCAGGTAATGCTCTAATTAGTTCTCCTGTAAACATTCAGTTCATGTCTGCTATATGCATTCAATTCATTGATCCATGTTTATTGTGCATTGCCTCACATCAAGTCTAGACATCCTGGTTGCATTCTAAGTCTACACAACCTGCTAGGTCGGTCTTCAAAGTATGTACATTGATCTTCAAGGCATCAAGTCTATACACTAGATTGTTAGCCCTTTCAACTCTATACATTCGAGTGTGAACCTTTAAGTCCATACATCGCTTCAGACTAAAGCCTGTACATCGGACAGTGTTCAGGCGAAGTCTATACATCAGTCCTCAAGTGTTACAAGTCTATACATTGGCTAAGGGTCTTCAAGTCCATACACAGTTGTCTGATGCATATTGATTGAAGTCTGTACATTGAGTTTTTCACATGAAGTATGTACAGCCATTCACTGTTGAAGTCCATACACTGGACTGTTAGGTCATGTCTACACTGGGTCTCAATGTACACACTTATTCATTGTGCTGCTTCACGAACAAAGTCTGAACATCCTCCAATGAACTTTGAAGTCTATACACTGATTCACTATTCATCGCCTTTGGGCATCAAAGTCTGTACATCGCCTTCAATCTTCAAAGTCTATACACTGGCTTATTCTTCAAGTCTGTACAGCCGTTTGCATTGTATTTCAAGTCTAGACATTGCACTGTTGCATTCATCATCTTCGTGTCGTTTTCTTATTGTGTCTTCGTGTTGTGTCTATGTCTTCGAGTTATTTTTGTGTTTGAGTCTTCACGTTATTTTCGTTATTCGTGTCTTCGTGTTGTTTTTCCTAGACCTCGTGTCGCTCTTGTTTTGTAACCACAATTCGTGTCGGTTTCAGTTGTTTCTGTGTTTGTGTCGTCGAGTTGTTTTTATGACTTCGTGTTGTATCCTTGTTGTGTCTTCGTGTCGTTTCCTTATTGTGTCTTCGTGTTGTCTCCGTGTCATCCTCGTCTTCGAGTCGTTCGTATGTTCGAACAACTTAGTACTCGAGTTGTTACAGTATATTTCGTGTCGTTCCCTTTGTAGTGTTAGTGTCACTTACTATTGTTCCTCGAGTCGTTTCTTCTTCTGGTTTCACTGCTTCATCACGTGTCGTGATAGCCGTGTCTATTTTTCTGTCCTCGTGTTGTCTTTCCTAGACCCCGTGTCTGTCTCGCCTTGTGACCACACTTCGTGTCAGTTTTTGTGTTTCATCTTCGAGTTGGTTTCAGTCCATCTTGTTCTCGTGCCGTTCTCTTTGCTGTTTATTATGTCGTGTTGTTTTTGTATTTGAGTCTTCGTGTTATTCTTGTGTTCATAACCTCGTGTCGTTCTCTTTGTAATATTTGTTTTGTCACCTTTGAACCTCGTGTCGTTCTCGTTTTACCTCGTGCTGTTTTAATCTGACCTCGTGTCATTCTCTCTTTATTTAGTACTGTAGTAATCTTGTGTATCTCGTGTCATTCTCAGTACAGTGCATCGTGTATTGCTATCACATACCTCATGCAGCTTTAGTTATTGTGGCCCTGAGTCTTAAACGTGTTAATTCCTTGCAGAAGAAGGTGGTCCGAGGAAATATTCCCCAGTGACTGGGCAGCACGTGATCCGAGGCTGGAATGAAGCTTGCTGAGAGACTGCCACGTGGTCCGAATACTTAGGGCTGGAAATGTGGAGGTCACACGTCGGGGGTGATGCTGCTGCTGCTGCTATATATATGAGCCTTCTTCCATAGAAGAAAACATATCGAAGAAGAAAAGCCTGAAGAGTAGAAAGCCCTTCGATCCAGAAAAAGAGAAAAAGAAGGAAAAGAGAGGAAGAAGAGATAGAAGAGAAGCCGTGAAGAGAGTGCAGAAGAGAGCAGAAGAGAAAGAAAGAGAGATAGAGAGTGAGAGATTTGGAGAGCAGAAAAGAAAGAAAGAGAGAAAGAGAGTGAGCGAGAGAGCTCGTGGAGAAGAAGGAAGAAGCTGCTTGAAGATCTGTCTTCACTGGACCGTGGATCACATCCAGGCCAGTCAGCTCCGTTGAGAGCCACTTTGTGCATTTCATTTTACAGCTTTCTAATTGCTGTGTCATTTCCCTTTATTATTTTTCCTTTGTTTTCTGATCATCTTTGTTCCTCCGATTGCCCTGTTGGGGATCGGGTTCCTCCTGTTGGTTCAGGAGAAGGGAGATCTGATCTCCAAGTTGCAAGTGACAGGTTGTCACTTGTGGGTTGCCCTCTGGTTAGAGGAAGGGAGGCTAGTCCTCCGGTTCTGGGCTTGTGGTTGCAAGTCCAGGTGTCCCTCCTGGTCTGGAGGAAGAGAGGTCTTCGACCTCTAGTTTCCAAGTGGCTGGGAGTCACTTGGGTGTCCCTCCGGTTGGGAGGAAGAGGGGAGGCTGTTCCCCTGGTCAAGCTGTGTGGCAGCAACTGTTTGTAGACTGAGTCTGCTTGGTTCTAGCGTTTGCTAGTGAAGCCTCACTCCGGTTGGGAGTGAGGGGTGGATGTAGGTCTGGAGGACCGAACCACCTTAAAATGTTTGAGCAGTGGATTGCTTGGTTTGCTTCCGCTAGATGCTTGGATAGGCACGCTCCAATTATTTGTATTTGGGTTAAATCAAATTGGTTCTTATTTTGTGTCTATCTCTAGCATCCAAGATTTTATTTGGCCATTCTATATAGAAGGATACATTCACCCCCCTCTGTATCCGGGCCTAGCACCCTAACAGCATTGCCTATTCCATAACGACCACGGGCATCACACCGGCGATTGCCACCAGCTCCAAGATGAGATCAAGTGCCTCGTCTGCCAGAGACACCTATCCCGATTCGTAGCCAGGCATAAAGAAGACCGAGATGCCCTAGAGGAGATTGACAATGCCCCTCGCGGGGTCCACATCAATGTCATCGCTGGAGGAGCTGCATCAGGAGGAGACGGCGGCCGAGGAAGGAAGTGTCATGCTGAGCGGGCGAGCCAAACTATCGAGCTTCCCAAGGCCCCGCCGAGTAAGCCACAGGTCATAGTCTTCTCCGACCAAGACCTGGAAGGGCTAACCACCCCGCATGATGACGCCCTAGTTATATCAACCACGATAAACCATTGTAATGTAGATAGAATTCTAGTTGACAATGGAAGTGCCCCTGATGTGTTATCCTATGAGTGTTTTCTTAAGATGGGGGAGGATCCGTCTAAACTCCGCCCGATCCGAACCCCCCTTTGCGGGTTTAATGGCTAGGCCACTTATCCAGAGGGAGCCCTAAGCCTGCCAATTACTCCCGGCACCCCACCCAAAACCGTTATGGTTATGGTGGACTTCATAGTGATCAAAGGTATGATAGCATACAACGTAATCTTCGGCCGGGGGATCCTCAGCCGAACGAAAGCAGTGCCCTCTACCTATCACCAAAAGATGAAGTTCCCCACTAAACATGGGGTGGGGGTAGTCCGGGGCAACCAGGCGATGGCCAGAAGGTGATATAATATCTCGGTCGAAGCCACAAGGCCGGACAGGAAGAATAAGGGCCCCCGGGAAGTCGAGGAAAAACCCGCAACATCCGAGCCTGGAGGCGAGTTGCTAACAGTTTTCCCAAATGACGACCCGACCCTAGGAGTAAAGATTGGAGCCGACCTACCATCCGAGGTTCAGCAGCAATACAAAGAATTCCTTTCCGGGTACATTCGAATCTTTGCATCATCTGATGATCAACTCCAAGGGATATCAGAAGAGACAGTGATGCATAAGCTCAACCTTGACCCGACCGTGAAGCCCGTACAACAACGCAGAAGGAAGCATGTGCCAGAGAAGCAGGCGATCATCAAGGAGCAAGTCACCAAGGGGCAAAAGACTGGTCTTTTTAGATCGGTCTGGTACCCGACGTGGTTGGCTAACGTCGTCCTAGTGCCAAAAGCTTCGGGAAAGTGGCGAATGTGCGTGGACTTCATCGACTTGAACAAAGCCACAGCAAAAGACTGCTATCCGTTGCCGAGCATCGACCAACTGGATGACTCAACCTCGGGCAACGAGATACTCAGCTTCCTGGATGCCTATTCATCACCGACTGGTTGACTCAACCTCGACTACCACCAGATCAAGATGGATCCAGAAGACATCAAGAAGACCGCCTTCATCACCGACTTCGGCGTATACTGCTACACCCGGATGTCTTTCGGGTTGAAGAACGCTGGAACCACGTACCAGAGGCTGGTCAACCACATGTTCGAGGGACAGCTCGGCTGGAACGTCGAGGCCTATATTGACGACATGCTCGTCAAGACCCCCAAGGCCGAGAACCACTTCACCGACCTAGCTAAGACCTTCGACACTCTCCTGAGGTACAACATAAAGCTCAACCCCACAAAGTGTGCCTTCGGAGTAAGGTCTGGGAAATTCTTGGGCTTCTTGGTGACCCAGCGTGGGATCGAGGCCAACCCCGACAAGGTCCAGGCCATCCTGGACATGCGGCCGCCCGCCTGCACCAAGGACGTTCAACGCCTTATCGGGTGCATTGCCGCGCTCAGCAGGTTCCTGTCTCATGCGGCCGAACGATGCCTACCCTTCTTCAAACTGTTGAGGGGGCCCAAAATGGCGTCTGCGATGTTCGCATGGGACGAGGAATGCCAAAAAGCATTCGCTGAGCTTAAGGAGTTCCTAGCTTCGCCCCCGATGCTGTCCAAGCTTGTCCCAGGTGAAGCCTTGCATCTCTACCTCTCGGCAACCCCATCCACAGTTAGCTCGGTCCTGGTCAGAAATGACTCGGGAGTCGAGAGACCGGTCTACTACACCAGCAAGGTGCTCAACGAGGTTGAAAGAAGGTACCCCGCAACCGAGAAACTCGTGCTAGCGTTGGTTACCTCGGCCAAGCGTCGTTGACCCTATTTCCAAGGGCACTCCATCATTGTGTTGACCGGCGAACCATTGAAGAGGATCCTCGCTCACCCTGAAGCCTCGGGATGCCTCGTCAAGTGGGCCATTATGCTCGAGGCCTATGATATATCGTATCGACCCCGCTTGGCTATCAAAGGATAGGCGCTCGCCGACTTCATCGTCGAGAGCACCATCCCGACTGAAGAAAAATCTCCGTCCGCGCCCGGGCCAACCTGGGAATTGTTCATCGACGGATCCTCCAACTTGACCGGGAGCGGCACCAGTATCCTCCTGAAGTCTTTTGAAGGAGCAGAGCTGCAATACGCCTTGAAGTTCAACTTCCAGGCATCCAACAACGCCTCCGAGTACGAAGCCCTTATCTCGGGAGCCCGCATCGCCCGGTGGTTGGGGGCTGAGCGAGTCAGAATTCACACCGAGTCCCAACTAGTCACTACCCAGGTCAACGGCGATTACGAAGCTCGGGAAGCACCGATGGTCAAATACCTCCAGCTGGTCAGGACCGTGGCACAACAGTTCGAGAGTTTTGAGGTAGTCCGAATAGCTCGGGAAGAAAACTCCCAAGTGGACGCCCTCTCTTGGATAGCCTCCTCCCTTGACCCCGAGGGTACTCGATCGGTCCTTCTTGAATAGCTAGAGTGACCGAGCATTGATTCGGAGCTCATGGCTATTGGCTCGGTCTCCCCAAGCGACTGGCGTACCCCCTACTTGTTGTGGCTCCAAGACTCTCAGGAGCCTCCCGACCCTCGGGAAGCCCAAAGATTGAAATACCAAGCTCGGTGATTCGTCATTCTGGATGGCACATTGTACCGCAGATCTTTCTCCGGTCCCCTCCTGAAGTGTATCAGTACTGACGAAGCCGACCGAGCGATTCAAGAAGTTCATGAAGGCCTTTGCAGAGCGCATCAAGGAGGAAGGTCGCTCGCCAAGATCTTGCTTCGGTAGGGTTACTGGTGACCCACCCTGCAGCGTGACTGCTCGACCTACGTGCAATAGTGTGACCGATGCCAACAATTTGATGATTTGGTCCATCAGCCGGCAACATAGCTTGTCACCCAAGCTGAGCCTTATCCTTTCGCTCGGTGGGGGATCGACATCCTTGGGCCGTTCCCTATAGCTCAGGCCTAGAAGAAGTTCATCATCGTCGCCATCGACTACTTCACCAAGTGGATCGAGGCCGAAGCTACAGCTAGGATCACCGAGACAGTCATGTGGAGCTTCATCTGGAAGTCGATCATTTGTCGCTACGGCATCCCCCGGGTGATAGTGAGCGATAATGGTCGGTAGTTTGACTCTCGTTATTTCCGAGACAGTCGTGCCGACCTAAACATTCGCAATCACTTCACCTCGGTCGCCCACCCTCAGGCTAACGGGCTGGTCAAAAATGCCAATAAGACTATCTTAAAAGGCATTAAGACTAGGCTCAACAAAGCCAAGGGTAGCTGGCTTGAGGAATTGTCGAACGTACTTTGGTCGCACAGAACGACTCCCAGAACGGCAACCGGTGAGAGTCCCTATCAACTGGTGTACGGCACTGAGGCCGTGATCCTATTGGAGATTGGCAATCCCTCCCTCCGAGTCATCTGCTTCTCGCCCGAGGCAAACGACCAGAAACTGCTCGAAAACCTCAACCTAGCAGATGAAAACCGAGAGATTGCCAGCATCCGAGCAACGGAATATCAACGCCGCCTCACTCGATACTACAATGCCAAAGTCCAGGACAGACACTTCCAGTCGGGAGACTTCATTCTCAGGAAAGCCGAATCCTCTCGACCACTTGAGGTAGCGGGCAAGCTATCCCCTAACTGGGAAGGCCCATACCGAGTGGTCGAGACGCTCGGGAAAGGAGCATACCGGCTATCTACTATGGAAGGAGAACCCATCCCTCGGATGTGGAACGTGACTACACTATGCAAGTTCTACTTCTGAACACCCCAGTTGTGTAAGCAATATGAGATAAAGCAAAATTTTTCTTCCCCTTTCATTCAAACAATTGTTTGTACATCAGAAAGGCCGAAGCCAATACAATACATGTCAAAAAAGAAAAAATCCATCTGACGCCACCATACGAGCCCATCGCTCGGCCGACCCGGTTAACCTTCTTGCGTCCAGCCACTGACTCTGCCTCATGCGGAAACTGGCTCGGATAAAGGATAGTCGACCCCGTTGGCTCGGGCAACTCGGAACAAAGGTGACAGAGGAAGGCTATCTTCCAAGTTGCGCAGCGAACATTAAGGGGAAGAGGAAGCCAACAAATAAAAGAGGATGTCAAGAGGCACCCTCCGAAGAGTGAAAGAAATGATAAGAAGGGCAGAAGAGAGAGAAAGAGGCTGCGGGAGAAGGGAGGAGAAGTAGGAAGTGGAGAGGAATCTTGAGAGAGATCCCCTCTAGAGAGTGAGCGGGCAGGGACGAGAGAAAGGGGTGCCTGATACCCCCATCCGTCCGTTGTTACGTCCCTCCCCGCAAGCACCGTCGGAACTGATAAAAGAAGGTGACGTGCGTCCGCACGTCGAACCCCCTTCTAACCGGTCTGTCGGCCGTCGAACCCCCTTCAGACCAGAAGCGACAAGTTACTCTCTACCCTCCATAGACTGCAGCTTCATCTTCCAGAGCGTCTTCCATGCTTCAAATCTGACGGCACAACACTTCATGAAGAAGGAGGGAGGAAAGACTGTCAGAGAAAACCCTAAGCGATGGAGAGGAAGAGACGCCCTTCAGACCTTTTATAGGCGAAGGGAGGCTACTTGCCTTAAATGATTCTCCCCTCGAAATCACGCTAAAGGGACCTCTCTTTACGAACGGTCACCTCAAACTCCTCAGTTCCATCCCAGCGGGACACACGTAGCGACCGGGCATTTAAAGCATGAGAAAACTGAAAGACACCCTGTCAGACCCCCGCCCAACCATCATGCGAGATCCTCGCAAAAAGTATCGGCACTTTCCAACTACTACGGATACACTGGTCAAACCACGGCAATGGCGGTACAAAAGAGTTAAGTCTTCATCATAACGCTACTACCTTACGTTTTAGAACCTTTCCTTTACACAAAAAGAGAAGCTTTCTTCTTCAAAAAAAGGAAAAATATACGAGGGGAGAGAGCAAAACAGATACATTAGGCCTCTGGCCCATCCTGAGACTCGGAACTGGAAGACTCGGACGGTCTACCCCTGGCACCCTCGACGACGGCCGACCCTGGCACTGACCCCACCGGCGTGGGAACTGCCTCGGTTGCTCGCCCTCCCGAGGCATCCGGAGTTGGCGACCCCTCGGACGAAGAGTCCCCCTGGTCCACTTCCTCCGACTCCAAACCAGAGGAACTGGAGGATGACAAATCTGAGTCATAGCGTTGCCCAGACAGAAAATTGATTGTCTCGGATGTCTGTCCCTCCGCATAAGAGATGGCCTGGTCATAGCCTTGCTTGAATCCCTTGCGGATGCCTTGGTGAAGTGCTGACTCATAGTAGGGGAGGGCAGCCTCCTTAAGGTCGACCCGGTAGGCCTCCGAGCATTTGTATTGCTCGAGTGCCTCTGCCCCGGCCGACTCCACTCTACCAACAAGCTCGACCTTCTCCTGATCCGCCTTGGCCAACCTCCGCTCGGCCTCAGCCGTCTGCTTCTCCGCCTCGGCCCGATCAGCCTCGGCCTCCCGCCGAAGGCGCGCGGCTTCCTCCGCTCGGTCCACCATCTCGGCGCACTCAGCCTCCCACCGGCCATCTAGCTTGACGTGGGCCACACGCATCTCATCCAGAAGCCTGCTCTTCATCTCGAGCAACTCACGAGCCCGAGCCAGTTGCTCAGCCAGTGTCTGGGCCTCCACCTGGCTAGCCCGCGCCAGTTCTCTAACTGAGGAGAGCTCCCATCAAAGCCCATCACGCACCTCGGTGAGCTGAGCCACCTTCCTGTCAGACCCACCAAGGTTCCAGGTAAGGGTTGCCCGCTCTGACTCCGACCGAGCGTAAGCCTTAGCCAGAGTGGCCCCCATCTGGGCAAGGATCAAGCCGCCCTCCACAACCAGCTCTATGGCCGCAAGCGGGGAGCATTGCCCGTCTCCTCCCTTTACCACCTTCGCAACTATGTTGCAACATCTCTGATACAGAGGGCCCTGGATGCCCAGCCTCTCTAGAGCCACCGGAATAGGGGCCTCCCCTCCGAGCGACATCCCCTCGGGAGCCCCGTCGGCAGGCCCAGATCGAGCCGCTGTTTCATCCGCCCCTCTTGCCTCAGTCGGTTGGGGCTGCGTCGCCTCTCCTTGCGACCCCCCGGCCTCGACCGATTCGGCCCCTGCGCCACCACCCAGAGCGCCACCCGCCTCGCTCGTCGCTCCAGCCTCGGCCGCGGTCCTGGAGTCACCCGCTTCGGCCCCGGCCCCCTCGGCTCCTGCTGAGGGGAGAGCCGATCCAGCACCGCCGCCACCAGCGGAAGTGACCCTGGCCTCCTAGGCCCCCTCTTGCTCGGTGGATGGGAGAGCCGGCCCGACAGGGTCGGCCTTATCTTGATCGGAAGAGGGGAGAGCCACCAAGCAAGAGTCACCTTCGACAGCGGGGTCAGCCCCATCCATCTTGGCCCGCTTCTTGGCCTTCACGGCGCCCCGTATCATGCCCTCCACGGGATCTTTGTGCTTGGACCTGTGGCCTAGAAGACCCCTCCCGGGCCATCCCTTTGCCCTTATCTCAGGCTCGGCAGCGCCCCTCGGGAGCTCGCGACTCATCGACAGCCGAGTCATCGTCGAGATCGATCGCCTCCCGCTAGGCCGCAGGTTCCTCCTCCACGGCCGACCGCCTGGCGTCTGCATGAAAGAAGATGTGATCAAAAAGATAAAAAATGTGGCTTCATCAACCGGCAAGAAGGCTGATTCATGGTGCCCATACTCATCGGCCGTAGCTGATGGAGAAGGCACCGCTCAATGTTCTTCGGGGTCACCAGCTCCTCCGTGGACTGGCGACGCTTCAGTAGAATGGCCGCATACTCCTCTACATCCGAAGAGAACTCATCCTGCCTCGGAGGAATGTTCAGATGAAAATTGGGGATTACGGGACACCTCCAAGTCTCCTCCACCAAAAAAATCCCCACCCAAAAGAACAGAGTCTTCCACCCCTTGTGGGAAGAGTCCTTCACAGCCAAGGAGACACAGCTCCTGTTCCTCCTCGCCTGAATGAAGTAGAAGCCCTTCCCGGCCGAGGAATGCGCCTTCAACTCAAAGAAATAATGAAAGAGGTCCAAGGAAGGAGGAACCCCGCACTGACGGCAGAGGATGCGGAAGGCAGAGAGAAGAAGATAAGAATTGGCTACCAACTGTATGGGAGCCAACTGAAAGAAATTGAGATGCTTAAGAACAAAAGGTTCAAAAGGAAGACGGAACCCTCCCTTCCACGACCGAAGGAAAGAACAGAAATGACCCGTACGAGAATCCAAGCTCATCTCGTTCGGGGCGGCCGTGGCAAAGTAATACTAATAGGGTAGGTGAAACTGGTGCTCCAGCCGCTTCACATCTGCCTCCCCCAGTTCGCTGCAGTTCAGAACCGGTGGTAACACCATCGCCCTTGTCTCAGGCTACCAAGATAGATGAACTCATTGGGTCATTGATGACCTATGAGATCAACCTCAAGAACAAAGAGGCTGAGGTACCTAAGAAGAAGCCCCTAGCTCTTAAAGCAGGACCTAGCGGTCAAGGCACTTCGGATGAAGGTGAGGATTCCGCAAGTGAGAGGGATGAGGATGATGTAGCCATGCTCACACGTAAGTTCAAAAAATTCCTGAGAAAGGAAGGTAAGAGCTTCATGAGAGGAAGGTCAAAGGTAAGAAATGGTTTCAAATCTAATTCTGAAAACTCTAAGAAATCTGATAAGATCATTTGCTATTCTTGCAATAAACCAGGACATTTCAAGAATGATTGTCCCGACAGATTCAGAAAAGCCGACAAATGGAAGGGCAAAAAGAAGAATAAGGTCATGGTGTCCACATGGAGCGATGAAGAGGAAAGTGATGACGGAACTAGCTCCTCGGACAAAGAAAAAGAAGATTTCTGCCTTATGGCCAAAGGTGATGAAGAAACTGAGGTAAATTCTCCATTTGAAGATTATACAATTGATGATTGGGAGGATGCATATATACAACTCATGGAAAAATATGAAATGTACAAAAAGGAGAATAAATTATTAAAAAAGAAAATTAACTCATTTGTGCATGATCATAATATGAATGATAAGAATGCTCTACTTGAGACTGAAATTGAAGATCTTAAGAAAATGATTGAGGATTTGGAGGAAGGAAGAAAAGAAATAGCTGACTTGGAAACTGAAAATGAGGATTTGAGAAATGAGATTGATAGCATGAAGCTCAAAATGCAAAGCTATAAAAAAGATAGTAAATTGAGCAATGAAAAGTCTGAAGCTGTCAAACAAGTCAACATTCAACTTCTTCAAAATATTGAAAACCTACAACAAAGAGTTGAAGGATAAACAACAATCTTTAGAAAAGTTTTTGGATGGAAGAGAAAACCTAGATGTTTTACTAGGTACCATAATGAACTTCAATAAGGAAGGGTTGGGTTTTGAACCAACAAATAAAAGGCCAATTGGGCTCAAAATTATCACATTTGTTTCATCTTCCGAAGCTTCCACCTCAAACACAACTCCCACACAAAATCAGCAAAAAAAAAAAGGAGAAAGGGAAATAAAAGATTGAAGAGACAGTCACCAACATTCCCAAAAAGCCTGTCCAAAAACCTAAGAAAGGTCGACCTTCCCCGTAGCATAGGTCAACACTTCCTTGGCCATTGCATGCTCAATCTTCCAGATATCATCAAAACTGGATTGCTCATTCATATAGGCCAACACCACCATACTTTCGGAGAAATTGTGATTCATGTGTTCATCAATCCTATAACTTTCAATCTCCTAGGTGGCAGAACAATCACTTTCAACCCAAAAACAACCAATGGCCACAATGGGTTAAGAAGCCAACTTCATCAAACTTTGACAAAATCCAACAAAGAGTCTCTAAACAAAAAGGAAATATCAAGGCTGAAAAGAAAATTAAAATCCCTGCTTTAAGCAAACAAAACATGAATGTTAGAAATGTTTGGATTCTAAAAGAAATGGTTTCATGTTTTGAAAATCTTAAGAGTTTGATGGGACCCAAAATTGGTTGGGTTCCAAATACAATTGCTTAATTGTTTGTGTAGGAATGTCTTGCAGCCATGCATAACAGGTGGTATCTTGATAGCAGCTGTTCAAGACACATGACTGGAGACAAAACAAAATTTTGTCTCTTGGAGGAAAAGGAATGAGGATACGTTACGTTTGGAGGGAATAACAAACGAAAAATCATTGGAACAGGTAATATAGGTAAGAACCTCTCCAACTCCATTGGAAATGTGTTGCTAGTTGCATGTTTGAAATATAACCTACTTAGCATAAGTCAATTGTGTGATAAAGGTCATAAAGTGTTGTTTGACTCTCATGAATGCAGAATTCTTGAACCAAAATCTGACAAGGTAAAATTTTCTGGTAAGAGAGTCAACAATGTTTACATGATTGACTTAGATGATCCTGCTCATTTAAATCTTTGTCTTGCTGCACCAAAATCTGAAATTGCTTGGTTATGGCATCGTAGACTAGGACATGCTAGCTACAATGTCTTACATAAATTGTTAAAGTATTCAATGGTGAAAGGGTTGCCTGAATTATCATTTAAATAAGAAAATAAATTGTGTGATGCATGTGCCCTAGGTAAACAAACACGAAAATCTTTCAAGGGAAGATCTGAAAATACATCATCCAAACCACTCGAGCTAATTCATATGGACTTGTTTGGTCCAACCAGAACTGCTAGTTTAAGTGGTAGAAAATATGGATATGTCTTGGTGGATGACTTCTCTAGGTTCACATGGGTTTTCTTTCTCACACATAAAAATGATGCTTTTGATGAGTTTCAGGCGCTCTACATGAAGATAAAGCAGGACGGTGTGTTCAAGATCTCCAAGATTCAATCTGATCACGGTGGTGAATTTTAAAACACTGACTTCTATAATCTTTGCAGGGATGAAGACATTTCACACCGATTCTCTTCACCAAGAACGCCGGAGCAAAATGGTGTAGTTGAAAGGAGAAACCGAACACTTGTAGAGATGGCAAGAACCATACATGCTGAACGGCGACTTCCAAGGAGGTTTTAGGCCGAAGCAGTAAACTCGACATGTTACATTATCAACCGCTCTATGGTAAGGCCACACACCAAAAAGACTCCTTATGAGTTGCTGAAAGGTAAAAAGCCCTCTCTCACACATATGAAAGTGTTTGGGTCAAAATGTTTCATCCACAACAATGACAAAAGAGACTTAGATAAATTCGAGCCCAAGAGCGATGAAGGTATATTCCTTGGATATTCTGATAGATCTAGGGCTTATAGAATTTATAATATCAAAAGTCAAACTGTGGAAGAATCATCCTATGTTTCCTTTGATGAATATCATGATTCTAACAATGATAACTCTTGTAGGAAAAACGATGAAGATGGGGACTTCCTAAACATGAAGGACAAGAGTGATCCTCCACAAGAAGAAATAAAAGAAGATGGTGACCTAGCTAAATCAAGCAATGCAAGGGATCAAGCTCCAGGGAAAGGTAACGATTCTACAAACATTAGAATTCTTAAGGATCATCCCTTGGAAAATGTCATTGGCAGCTTGAATAACCCACCTAGAACAAGGTCACATTTTAGAATTGTGGAAGAACTAGATCAACTTACTCTTGTCTCTCAGCTTGAACCCAAAAATATTGATGAAGCATTAAAAGATGAAAACTGGATAAATTCAATGCAACACGAGTTAAACCAGTTTGAAAGGAATAAAGTATGGCATCTTGTTCCTAGACCTTCATCACAATCTATCATAGGCACTAAATGGGTCGTTAGGAACAAACTAAGTGAGGATGGCAAGATAATAAGAAACAAAGCTAGATTGGTAGCTCAAGGGTATAATCAAGAGTTTGGGATAGATTTTGATGAATCTTATGGCCTAGTTGATAGACTCGAAGTCATCAGAATTTTACTTGCCTTTGCATGCTCCCTTAGAATAAAGCTGTATCAAATGGATGTCAAAAGTACTTTCTTGAATGGCTTGATCAAAGAAGAAGTCTATGTTGAGCAGCCCCCTCGGCTTTGAGAATTCTAACAATGTAGATTTTGTATACAAGCTAGACAGGGCGCTTTATGGACTTGTATACAAAATCTACATTCATAGTATGAGAGACTAAGCTCGTTCCTCATTGAAAAAGGGTACACACGAGGTAAGGTAGATCAAACACTTTTCACCAAGAAGTAAGGTAAGAACATCTTGATTGTTCAAATTTATGTTGATGGCATTGTGTTTGGTTCTACAAAATCTGAAATGTGTGAGGAATTTGCTAACCTCATGACTAGCGAATTTGAGATGAGCCTAATGGGAGAACTTCAATTCTTTCTCGATTTACAGGTCAACCAAGGAGAAGATGGTTGCTTCATAAGCCAAGCCAAATACATCAAGGAGCTGCTAAAAAGATTTGACATGGCAAACAGCAAAATCATTGCAACTCCGATGAGCACCTCAACTTCACTGGATTCGGATGAAAATGATAAATTAGTGGATGCAAAGGTCTATAGAGGTATGATTGGTTCTTTACTTTATTTGACTGCATCCCGACCAGATATCCAGTTTAGTGTATGCCTTTGTGCAAGATTTCAAGCTAGTCCTAGAGAATCTCATTTGACTGCCGTCAAACGTATCCTTCGATATCTTGCCGGCACTCAAGATTTGGGATTGTGGTATCCGTCATCATGTGATTTATCTCTTATATATTATTCTGATGCGGATTACGCTGGATGCAAGTTGGATCGTAAGAGTACTAGTGGCTATTGCCAGTTTCTAGGCGGGTGTTTAGTTTCTTAGGCCTCCAAGAAACAACACTCGGTTGCCCTCTCAACCGCGGAGGCAGAATATGTTGCTGCGGGGAGCTGTGGCACCCAAGTGTTGTGGATTAAACACCAACTCTAAGACTACTTTGTGGATCTTGGTTGTGTCCCGATTCTGTGTGATAACACTAGTGCTATCAACCTTGTACAAAATCCAGTCCAGCACTCTAGGACTAAGCATATTGAGATTAGGCATCACTTCATTAGAGACGAGGTCAGTAAGAAAAATTTTGAACTACATTTTATTGATACTCTAAATCAAATTGCTGATATTTTCACCAAGCCCTTGTGTAATGACAGGTTTTCAACACTTAGAAGGGAGCTTGGTCTTTGCCGACCTCAGGCCAATAAGAATTTGAAATGATGATAATGTTCAATTAGTTGTGTGTTTTACACGTTGGTATTCATGCATTGTTTATATGTCAATATGTCTTTTTGCATATGGTGTCGCATTGCATGTAGTTGTATAATCAAGTTGAATCTATGTTCCCAATGCATTGCATGGTTTGTGTCGCATCATTCTTGCATGGCCATGGTATATCAAATGTTGATGTATGGAAGGGCAGGTTATGCTTGTCTCGAAGCACTCAATATGCGTGAGGTTTCACCTCTGCCAAGTACCATGTGTCAATGTCGCATATAGGCCATATAGTAAGGGGGAGTTGTCCTTGTGCAACATTCATGCATATATTTCATATTCATTCTGTGGCATTTAATAAGTGTACAACCATGCGTTGGGTCATACATTTCATTTCTGCTACCTTCATGAGTGACTAGGTCAACTTCCTTTGCCATTCCACTTGATTGCAAACATAACCCCTTCGTGTATCCATTGCATATCCTTAGGGGGAGTTTTGTTGATTCTCTTAACCTCTTGCAAACTGCACTTCAGTGGCTTACAGTCTGGTTTGAGTTCATGAGACAGACGGACATATGGTGTAAGAGCTTTCTATTATATGCCCTAATGATTGTCCATTCAATAAAAATGGTTCAGATTTAATGATTTCTTGTAGTTCTGATATATCTTGTTTGAAATCATCTATGTTCTGTAGTTTTAATAGACTTTCACTAAAGACTGCATGTTATGTCTTGAATGACTACCCTGAAATCTGAAAATCCAGACTTCATGACAATCTTGGGGATACTCTAGAGCTTAGTATTGTTTCTAAACATCTTGATGAGCTGGAATTCTTGAAAATCAATTTGCAGAGCAATGATAGTGTTGCACGGAGAAATATGTCACGTCATCAAATCAAGTGACGAATGATATGTCATGATGTGCCTATGTTATCTTTGTCTTAATTCATCTGGACTCTAGGCAGAGCAATGGCATAATTGCTGAGAAACATATCTTCTCATCAATAAAATGAGTTCGGATATGTCATGACGTAACTTTGCTATCTCTGTTTATTCTGAAGCATAACCGTCAATCTTGCCAAATACCTAGGAATACTGGCGTATAAACAACGTGTATTCTTACAGCTTGGAGGCATGTACTAGACTTGATTGCTCGTAAAATATGAGTCATGTGCCTTCAAATTCAAAAGATCTTGAACATCAAATTTGTTGAACTCATAAAATTCCATGCTTTAGTCATGATTGTTTAGCCTCAATACTCATTTGTTTTTGTGTTATTCCCTTTGTAGTTACTGAATATAGATATATAAGACAAGGGACGGTTAAACATTGCCATGATATGCACCTTTGGTTCATTTCTATTACATCTTGGATGTAGCTACTTTTCGAACTCTGTTGATGAATTCGGATTTCATTAGCTTTGAACCATATATATTGCTCACGGTCTGTTTCCGGTTTGCACATAATGGCTTGCTCTTAACTCCCTTCAGCTCTGGTCTCACAGACATTTTACTATTATCACTCTTTTTTTGCTGTTGGCAAAAGGGGAGAATTCTTTGTGTGAGTCCTTTGTAAGAGCTATATGCGTTATCGCATTGTCAAAGGGGAGAGCTTATGTGCTTTGTGAGTTGTCATGGGGGATGTGTGAATGGTGTACGGGGAGAGTCAAAGGGGGGAGAATCCATTGCTCACTTTGCATCTCATATGTGTATGTGATGGGGTTTGCATAATTGCATAGCATTCATATCTGCATTCATAATTTCATTCACCTGCTATTACTATCATGGATCTTGAGCTGCATATGTTACATATATCATACACTTTGCCATCTTGGCTATTTCTGCCATATAATGACTCACAATGTTGCCATCATCAAAAAGGGGGAGAATGTTGAACACATGTGCACCATGATTACTATTATGGTTTTGATGAGAGTAACTACTATAAGTCACATTGTGTTTGCATATGATGTCATTGTGTATCTGTTTAAGCAGTTTGTCATTTCATCGAATAGGTTGCGGGCATGTGCACTGCATTCAAAGTCTATACATTGGACAAAGTCTGTACATTGGATGAAGTCTATACGTTGGACAAAGTCTATACGTTGGACAAAGTCTATACGTTGGATAAAGTCTATACGTTGGACGAAGTCTATGCGTTGGACGAAGTCTATACGTTGGACCAAGTCTGTATGATGGACAAAGTCTATACGTTGGACAAAGTCTATACGTTGGACGAAGTCTATACGTTGGACAAAGTCTGTACATTGCTGAACATGAAGTCTGTACGTTGGCTGTCTAGCATAACTTGAAATCTATACGTTGCTGCAGATGAAGTCTATACGTTGGTTGCATGCACAAAACAAAGTCTGTACGTTGCACAAGATAAAGTCTGTACGTTGGCTGCTAGCACAACCGTTGGTTGATGGCTACAACACAAGTCTATACATTGGCCGACTACTTCACACACAAAGTCTATACATTGCGTTCTGTTGTGTTCGTGCATCAAGTTACCAAGTCTGTACGTTCATGAAGCAAGTCTGTACAGGCTCATGCATGCTCAAGGTGCAAAGTCTGTACAGAGTTCATACATGCACACAAAGTCTACACGTCCAAGCCTTGATGCAAAGTCTATACAACAACTACAAGTTTCATTCAAATAGCCATGGCCACTGCACAAGATGAGAGTCAAAAGACAAAGATTCAGTTGGTACTTTCTAGACAAACAAGGATGAAGTTACAGAATGAACGGGCTGCTAATGGAGTTGAACGATGGAGCTGAAGCGGATAACGGACCGACCCGGGCAAGCCCAGAATCAGCCCAGCTGGCGGTCGACCGCCAGCACAGGGGCGGTCGACCGCCCCAGCCAGTATCCGCCAGTCTGCATGTCTTTTAGCTGGTGGTCGACCGCCATCCCGTAGCGGTTGACCGGAATTCCCAGTGACCATCCGTCTATAGTGTTTCTCAGTAGTGGTCGACCGCCAGAAGCTGCAGGTCCACCGCCAGCCCCGATGCAGCCATGTTTGACTTCGAAATCCACCTCGTGGCCAGCCCCTTTCCATAGATTTGTTTAATCAAAACTCACCTAATCTCCCATGATTTTTGGATCTGGTCTGGGGGGTGTCCAAGGACCATTCAAGGTCTATAAAACCAACACATGTGGGGTTGGAAACCCTATCACTTCAAGGCTTCAAGGGAGATCAAGGGAGGCCATTTTCGAGGTACTGTAGCACCTCCGTGAACAGTGTTTCGGGAGGAAGTTCTTCATCCATCCAAGGTGATTCAAGCTCAGATTTGAAGCCAAGCAATCTCCAACAAAGCTAGAAGCACTCAAGGGCAAGAAGGGTGATCAAAGGAAGCTAGAAGGAGCGTATTCCAAGAAGAAAATCAAGCTACTCCGGGAAGAAGCTCTTCATCGAATCCTCAAGAGATTCAAGCTCCAGCAAATCTCCGACAAGATCTTTTCTCTTAAGCATATTCTATATCTTGTTTGAGTGTTTTTCATAAGTTGTTCTTTTTCTATTTCACTCAAACACTTGGAAGTTGAGAATCGTCCCTACCGGTGGTTAGTAGGAAGGCAATCGGAGGTTGTCCGATCTGCGGTGTTGACGTCCCTACCGGTGGTTAGTAGGAAGGCAATCAGTGGTTCTCCGATTTGCGGTTTGGTGTGCTGCACTAGTGAAGCCTCACCGGATTTGGTGAGGGGTGGACGTAGGACTGGGGATTCAGTCCGAACCACCTTAAAATCCTTTGTGTTGTGGTTTGATTGTGCGATTGATATGTGTTAGATGCATGCTTAGGTTCAATATCTATATTGCGTAATCATCTTGCCAAGCAAATCATTTGTGTTCTTCGTCAAGCTAGTTATATTCTGCTGCTTATTTCATCATCTAGATTTAAAGAGGTTGCATTGTAAAAAGAGGGGCAGATCTATTCACCCCTCCCCTCTAGATCCGTTGTCCACTACACAACAACTTCCTCAGCGGCCATCAGGCTCGGAAGGCCCGAGCGTCTGTCCGGTAGGAGGAAGACCCAAGCCCAACCTATCCCCCTCGCCGGGATAAAGGCTAGCGCCCCGCGCCCACTCTGACCGAGCCTCATCCGAGCTATGCCTATCGCCCGGAGAGGGTTGGCACTTTTCATGCTTGGGTTGACTGACGATTGCTTATCCACGCTGCCGTTGAGAGCTCTTTATTTGCAGGAGTACATAAGGATAAGGGACCCACGACCCCTCGAGGTTATAAAGATCCCACGATGAGGACGTAAAGAGCCCACGTTGAGGACGTAACCCCCGCCTGAAACTCCTCAGCTTACGGGACTCATGAGGCTAGTGCATTATTTAAACCTGGGACTCCCTCTGACAAAAGGTAAGGCCTACACACGCCTAATACTTTATGAGCAGGAACCACTTCACCACCTCGGTGGAGAGGGATCTCGTGCATCTCCTTCCTCCTCCCTTCATAGCTTCCACCACTGCTCTACTGACTTAGGCATCGGAGGATTTTCCCTAGGGAACCACCCCTAGGCCCCCTGATCTGTTTCCCTTCCTTGTAGTTCACTGATCGGTGATCATCTCCCCAGCTCAGAACAAGCGCGAGATCGCCCCTCTTCAAGGGTTGTGCAAATTCGTCAAAAATTAGTGGGAGTTTTAAAATTAGGATTAAATACCATATCTTAATTTTAATTAATATTTGCATGGTATCTAATTATTACAAATCTTCTCTTGTAGACTTCTATGGCGAACCACCCGTTACGCGACATACTTGATGCCAACAGACTTACTGGTCCAAACTATAGTGACTGGCTCAGGAACTTGAGAATTGTTCTCACCGTTGAGAAAATAGCCTATGTTCTTGATCGGCCTGTACCTCCTCTTCCTGCCGACAATGCTGAAGAGAGAGAGATCATTGCTTATGAGAAGCATAAGGATGATGCCACGCTTGCCCAATGCTATATGCTTGCCTCTATGACAAATGAGTTACAGAGGCAGCATGAAAAGATGGATGTTAGATCCATTCTGTTTCACCTCGAGGAGCGCTTTGGAGCTCAAAGTCGAACAGAAAGATATGAGATATCTATAAGTCTGTTCGGGGCAAGAATGTCTGAGGGAACATCTATGCAGACACATGTTCTCAGATGATTGAGTGGATCGAAAGGTTGGTAGAATTAGGATTCGACATGAATAAGGATCTTTGTGTCGATTTGATTCTGTAATCTCTCCCTGGTTCGTTTTCCCATTTCATTGTCAATTTTAACATGAATAAAATAGAATGCTCTCTGGCAGAGCTTATAAACATGTTGAAGACTACTAAGAGCACCACGAACAATGGGAAAACTCCTGTGATGCTTGTTGGTAAGACCAACATGAAGAGGAATTTTCAGCATGCCTTTAAGAAAGGCAAGGCCAAGAAGAAGGGTAAACAGGTAAAGGCTACCAAGAAAGAAGAGGCTAGCAAAGACAAGGGCCAGTGCTTCCATTGCCATAAAGATGGCCATTGGAAGAGAAATTGCAAGTTGTACCTTGCAGAGAAAGCAAAGCAGAAGCTTGGAGAAGCTTCAGGTATGTTCATGATTGACCTTAACTTGTCATATAGATCCACATCATGGGTATTAGATACTGGAAGTGCATCTCATATCTGTAATGATTTGCAGGTTCTGACAAGTAGTAGGCGATTGAATAGAGAAGAGATTGATCTTCGACTGGGAAATGGAGCAAGAGTTGATGCACTTGCAGTCGGGAGTGTGAACCTCAAGCTTGCTTCAGGAGCTACATTAGAATTGACAGACTGTTATTATGTTCCTTCCATAATTAAGAACATTATTTTCATTTCATGCTTGAATAAATGTGGATTTATTGTGAGCTTTGGGAATAAAACATGTTCTTTGTTATTAAATGGTGAATTGTTTGCCAGTGGGAGCTTAATTAATGGTTTATTTTTATTAGATGTGGATACTCCTGTTATATGCGTGGATGGACCTCTTAAGAGGAAGAGGAATGATGTAAATCAAGCATACCTTTGGCAATGTAAGCTTGTTCATATTAGTGAGGAAAGATTGAAAAGGTTGTGCAAAGCTGGATATGTTGATCCATTTGATTATGAATCATTTACAACCTGTGAATCTTGCCTCATAGGAAAAATGACCAACTCTCCATTTACTGGACATGGAGAGAGAGCTGGTGAGTTATTAGAACTCATACATTCTGACGTATGTGGACCCATGTCCACCCATGCCAAAGGGGGTTACTCATACTTCATTACTTTCACTGATGATTTCTCTAGGTACGGATATGTGTACTTGATAAAGTACAAATCCGAAGTCTTTGAAAAATTTGTGGAGTTCAAGAATGAAGTAGAGAAACAAATAGGAAAGAGTATTAAAACTCTTCGATCGGATCGAGGAGGATAATACTTGAGTACGGAATTCACACAATACTTAAGGGATAATGGAATATTATCCCAATGGACTCCTCCTTACACACCTCAGCTGAATGGTGTGGTTGAAAGGAGGAATCGTACCTTATTAGATATGGTACGATCCATGATGTGCTTTGCTGGATTGCCCTTGTCACTCTGGGGCTATGCCCTAGACACTGTTGCTCACTTATTAAACAAAGTTCCTTCCAAATCAGTGTCTTCCACTCCATATGAGATATGGAAAGGAAAGAAACCAAACCTTAAGAATGTTAAGGTCTGGGGTTGCCCTACCCATGTTAAGAAACACAATCCTGATAAACTGGCATCCAAGACTGAAAGATGCAGGTTTGTGGGATATCCTAAGGAAACTTATGGATATTATTTCTACCAGCCTAGCGCTCAAAGAGTGTTTGCAGCTAAGCAAGCTGTGTTCCTAGAGGATGAGTGTATCCTTGAAGGAAACAGTGGGAGCTTGGTAGATCTAGAAGAGGTTCTAGAACCACAAATTGGAGTTGCATCGTCTCATGAACCAGTTCAGGATGGCACACAAACTGTGCGTAGGTCTTGCAGTGTACCTGTCTAACTAGAAAGATATGTGGGACATATCTCTGATGGTGGGGATAGGGCACACTATGATGAGGATGATGATCCTAAGACCTATAAGGAGGTAATAAGTGGTATTGACTTCTGGAGATAGCAAGAGGCCATGAAATCGGAGATGGACTCCATGTACTCCAACCAAGTTTGGAACTTGGTAGATCCACGTGAGGGTATAGTACCCATCGGATGCAAGCGGATCTTTAAAAGAAAAGTTGGAGCATACGGAATGGTTGATACCTACAAGGCTAGGTTGGTTGCGAAGGGATATCGTCAAAGATAAGGAGTTGACTATGACGAGACCTTCTTACCAGTTGCCATGACTAAGTCCATCAGGATTTTACTTGCCATCGCTACGTACCATGATTATGAGATCTGGCAGATGGATGTGAAGACTGCATTCCTCAATGGAAATCTTGAGGAAGAGGTGTAGATGATACAGCCTGAAGGATTCATATCCAAGGAGCACCCAGATAAGGTATGCAGGTTGCTAAGATCCATTTATGGATTGAAACAAGCGTCCCGCAGTTGAAATTTAAGATTTGATGAAGCCATCAAGTCTTATGACTTCATTAAGAATGAAGATGAGCCGTGTGTGTATAAGAAAACATGTGACAGTGCAATCACCTTCCTGGTCCTATATGTTGATGACATACTACTCATGGGGAATGATGTAGGTATGTTGTCATCAGTTAAAGCCTGGCTGTCTAAGCACTTCTCCATGAAGGATTTGTGAGAAGCATCCTATGTATTGGGGATCAGGATCTATAGAGATAGATCAAATATGATGCTAGGCTTGTCCCAATCAATGTACATAGATTCCATTGTCAAAAGGTTTGGCATGAAGAACTCCAAGAGAGGTCTCATACCGATGAGACAAGGAATTTACCTCTCTAAGGAAATGTCCCCTAATACTCCTAAAGAGAGGGGGCGCATGAGTAGGGTACCTTATGCTTCTGCCACAGGGTCCATCATGTATGCCATGTTATGTACAAGGCCTGATGTTGCATATGCTCTAAGTGTTACGAGCAGGTTTCAAGAAGATCTAGGTGAGCAACTCTAGATTACTGTGAAGTGTATCCTTAAGTACTTACGAAGGACTAAGGATATGTTTCTGGTATATGGAGGAGAGGACTTGAAACTTTGAGGGTATACTGACTCAAGTTTTTAGTCCGATAAAGATGATAGCAAGTCAACTTCGGGGAATGTGTTTACCTTGAACGGTGGGGCAGTGAGTTGGAAGAGTTCCAAACAAGAAACCACTGCTGATTCTACGACCGAAGCTAAATACATTACTGGTGCTGAGGCGGCCAAAGAAGCGGTTTGGATGAAGAAGTTCATCGAAGAGCTTGGAGTTCTTCCAAGCATTTCTGATCCGGTCCCCTTACTATGTGATAAAAATGGGGCAATTGCGCAAGTAAAGGAGCCAAGGTCCCATCAGAAATCGAAGCATATTCTACGGCGGGACCACCTGATCAGAGAGATTATAGTTAGAGGAGATGTTGTAATTGATAGAGTGTCTTCCAGTGATAACATTGCAGATCCCCTAACTAAGCCGTTGACTCAAAGGGTGTTTGAGCATCAGCTAGGGCTGATGGGGATCAAGCATGTGGGTGATTGGCTTTAGTGCAAGTGGGAGATTGATAGAAATGTATGCCCTAGAAGCCAATCACATGAGATGTGATGACGTCATTTCTTATAATTTCACATTTATATTAATGGCATTTATTCATTGCATTTAATTTGTGTTAATGATTCTAATGTAATGAAGTCCCTGAACATGTGCGATGATGGCTGGATCATAATGAGATTATGATAATGAGATCAGTCATCCAAATGCACATGTTCCAGATGTTCCCAGTCATAGGATCCTCAAGAAGGGACATTGAAGATCCGGATAGACTAGCACACATGATACTTACTCATATGATGGGTGTGATTGTTCTCATAGTCATCAATGTGGAGACACTGAAGTACGTGTGTGGGTGCTCGTTAGTGGAATGAGTACACTAAACTGACCTGATCCAGAATCCCTGAATGGTAATCATACTGACTGTCAATCAGGGTATTCTGTGTCTAAGTAGCATAGTTGGATCTTAGACCTAAGTCACTAAAGATGTCTTGCATGAGGGATGATGAGTATTTGATTACTAACTTATAGACTTTTGTAAAGTGGTCTTGTACAGTTAGTTATTCAGACTCAGTGGAACTCGTGTGAAGGCAATTAGTTTGACAACATGGGATCGTTCACTCTCAGTATGATATATGAGAGAGAATGCCCTATGGATCTATACTCGAGAAATCCCCTGGCCAGGGTACGGGAGTTCATTATGAAAAAGGAGTTTTTCTAATGAACCAATTTGGAGTACAGGATTCAGTCGAGTCGGGACTCAACAGGGTTTGACAGTTTGACCATACCCTAGTCTGGGTGGGGCATTGAATGAATGAGGATCTATAAATGTGTGGAATCTGTAGACGAAAAGGTTCCTGAGTGGGTTGCTTATCCCCAATGTCATTTTGGATCACAAAGCGTTGCTTGGTGCTTTTCGTGATCGGAAAGCCCACTAATTCCATTAAGAGTTAATGGATAGATTTAATTAAGTTAAGAAGGAGTTCTTTACTTAATGGGCTAGAAAACCAAACCGACTATTGGGCCTAGAGGGTCACACACAATAGAGTATTAGACAGACTGGGATGGGTGGACTTTATAGACTACTATTGGGTTTTTGTGAAAAACACCAAAGGTCTATAAATATACGCTGAAGGGAGAAACCCTGGCCAAGGTAAAAGGTTGAAACCCTGGCTGCCCTCTCTCCTCTCTCTCTCTCTCCAAGAGGTGCCCCCCTCCTTCTCTCTCCTTCCTCCCCGGTGGATGGTGGTGTTGAGATCGGGTCGGCGTGTGGAGATCGTGGAGGAGATCCCATCTGCTTCCACTGCTCGTGTGGATATGTCTAGAGATCGGACACTTGAACGGCTCGCGACTCCGCGATCTTCCTCTCGTTCGTCTTCGAGGTTTTGGGAGATTCTCCACCCCGCAAAGGTAAAGAATCATTCTTTACACCGTGGGGTTTACCGATCTAGATAAATTTTAAAAAACTAGCAATGATATGCAATCTAAGGTTTCGATGATTTCCGTAGTGCATTCTGGTCTGAACCTTACATATCTAAGGTCGGTGCATATCGGTTTTAGTCTTTGATAGGGTCGGTGCATGTCCGCATTGTGATTGCATGTAGTCGGTGCATGTTTCGATACATATAAGTCGGTGCAGGATTTGCTGTGAGCATATAAGGTCAGTGCAGGCTTTTGTCTCGCACACTTAAGGTCGGTGCAAGTTTTGTCTTGCGCTAAGCAAGGTCTGTGCACATCATTCATAATGCAAGATGAGGTCAGTGCATATTGACATATGCATAGACTCAGGTCAGTGCAGCGTCTGCATTGAGCATAAAAGGTCGGTGCATTCTTAGTCTTTATTCTACCTAAGGTCTGTGCACACTTTGCCTTGCACATATATAGGTCGGTGCATATTTTTACTATACGCATGCAAAGGGTCGGTGCACGTTGTGTCTCATGCATACAGAAGTCGATGCACTTCTTATGTCTGCATATTCATGTCGGTGCGAGTGCTCGCTCAGGTAGTGTCTCACGCACAATTAAGGTCGATGCATGTGTATGTCAGGTCTGTGCTAGCTGCATGATGTATTCTGTGCTAATTCTTCACTCTTGCATCTGTGCTTATAGACATGTGAATTGTCTAAGTCCATAACACGTGACTGATACTCTGATCATTACAATGATAGGTAAGACTCATAATCAAACACCTGATGCGTGTCCCAACTACCTACGTACTTTAAGTCACGAGTAACTAAAGTACCAGGATAAAAGGCATGTGATTCAAGGCAAAAGGCTAAATGATGTTCGTGACACGTGGAAAGCAACCCAATCGAGATGCTGCCACGTGGCCATCCCAAGCTCACATCTGAACAAACTTTTGGGCGGGAAACGTGGTTTCCACGCTCTCATCATCTGCTGCATTATAAAAGGGGGCAGATCTCCCAATCTCGAAGAATACATAGAAAAAAGAACATACAGAAGGCGATAGAAGAATACGGAGCCATAGAGAAAGAGAGAGAAAAGCAGCAGCCAAGTTAAGAGGAACTCTCAGCAAGATCCAGAGAGAGTTTTGAGAGAGATTTGAGAGAAGAGCATAGAGTCGTTTGAAGGGTGTGAGTCTGAGTTTCTACAAGTCATTGTCTCCGGCTTCTTGGTATAGTACCAAAGCCGATCTGCTCTTTGTAAGAGCTACAGATAATTTTACTATTTTATGTTTCTCTGTTGCTTCTATTTTTCATTTCAAACTCTTGTTATAGCAAGTTGTGAGTCAGCGGTGGGTAAGCTGTAATCCCCAACGGTAGAGCCTGATTCCTCTGATAGCTTAAGCTGTAAGGCTCAACGTGTGTTGGGAAGTTTTCCCCGAAGCTGTGGATCAACGGATTGGAAGCTATGAATTAGTAGTGAAGCCACACTTGGTTTGGGGTGGACGTAGATCTCTGCTGGAGATCGAACCACCTAAAAATTGAGCGTCTATGCTTGATGATTTATGATTGTTGCATTTATTCATCTGGCTGTTATCATGCTTCTTTAGATTGATATATTGAGTATTCAAGAGTGTGAAGAAGGTATACCAAAAGGTACTGCTCGAAGGATAAGACAGGCTTATCTGAAAAGTGGGTTATCTTGCGTGAGGACACTCATTGAGTTCAACCTCCGCCAAGTACCTCTTCACATTTCATTTATCTGGAATTTAGTTCGGCTGCTGTTGAGTTTTACTTGTCTAATTGAATTCACTCATTCTCTTTATTGATAGCTCCCACACAACATTTGAATACATCTTCTGTTAATTTAGTGGCTCTAGTGATTCAGTGTCTAAATTGGCTATTCTGATTAAGCAATTTTTAATTCCACACTTATCTGCTTAATCTTGCTTTAAAGTTGGGGTAGATCTATTCACCCCCCTCTAGATCTATATCATACTTCGCATCGTTAGCGACCACCTGCGGGTCGAAAGTAAGCACTACCAATCCAATAATCATTGCAATTCTTATAAATAGAATAGACAACAATTAGTAATTCTGGGAAAGACCCCGGGACCTTCTTCCTTGGCAAAGAGATGAAGGGAGGCCTCATCCCACCAAGCGTGCCAGACTATGTGGGGGTGGAAATATTATTTTGACTAGCAAGCAGGGGGTTTTGCTAGGTTTATTTCTATTTGTATATGGACGTGCCAGCCACAAAGTTATGACTTATATGCGCTCGACCTGACCAACCATGCGAATGTGGAATTCGTGCTGGGACAAGAAGTCTACCGCACCATATAAGTATCGGTGTTAATTACATCTTCCCGAAGAGGAGAAAACTCTTAACTAATCACCAAGAAAGACGAGCACTCAGGCCTGAAATTAACATTACTGAAAGGCATTATATAAAGGTTTTAAATTCGACAAGGCATTCCCCTAAAAATGGGTATAGCGTAGGGTAGAATCATCTATTCATTTGACCACTTTAAATTGGGAACAGTGCCAAATGTCTATCGTACGGTGGCAATTTTAATGTCATAGAAGTAGGGTTAACCCATAAGAGGCATGAGTTAGGAGACAGCGAAATATCGGCTCAAGACCGGATCGAACCATGGTCATGATGGGGTAACCCCTGAGGTCCAGGCTTGACTTGAAAAAGCCAGTTTGATATCCCCCTGCATAGGGTCCATGAGAGGGAGAAGCCTCGGGCAAATGCCCTTAATCTCTTAAGAAGAGTGATGTAGGACATCCTAGGATGGTGGGTGATAGCTCCGATCGCCCAAGTGGTATGAGGTGGAAGTTGGACCCGAAAGCCTCCTCAAGCAAGAAAGGCCGCATTCCAGATTGGCCTGACCAATCCTTCCGGTGACGTCTTTTAATATACCACTCGACTCCGAGAACCACAATTGATGTAAGGCGACCTAGGGGAATGAGGCCTCTAGACCTAGGGGAATGAGGCGATCAGGGTCACCCACCTCCTACCGATGCCGACTATTTTACTGTCCACGCTGTCTGCCACCCGCGCCATGTTGGGGAAGGATCTCCTTGCTGGGATGGCCGAAGGGGACAGGGCCAGTGCCACTGAGAATCAGGACGCCCTGGGGTGCTACAGAAAGAAGCCTTGCTCCGATCCGAGTTTGGAGGTGACGGGGCCGCCAAATTCTGTGATATTGCGCTGAAGTTGATTTCTGTAGGCCAGAGAGCTCTTAAGCGGGGTCATGCACCCAGTTGCAGTGTCAGATCGAAGCGGGAAGACCACCAGATGAAAGAGGGCTCACCCTAGTGCGTCTTTACCAAAAATCTCCACCCAATTCTTCCGAACCAATCATTGGCAGTCTCTGGATGCTAACAGGGTTGAGGTGGTTGTTGGGACGGAAATCCTGACTTGACTTGCAAGGGGTGCAGCTGCCTGGCCCGAAGTTGGATCGGTGCGTGGATGGCACTGATGTAAAGGGGGACATCTCAAGAATCTTCCAGAGCTAGAGTGGCCCCGATCTGAGGTGGTAGGTGCCGGCACCGTCAGTCCTTGTGAGGTTGCGTCGGTGAGGATGCCGGCCGAATAGAGAGGTGTTGTCAGAGGTGTAACTCCCAGTTGGAAAATCAGATCGAGGCAAGACCAAGCCTGAATGAAAGCTAGCGGACCATTGATGAGATACCCCAAAGGTCTAGGGCAGAAGATGACAGTAGAGACAATGGTGCTCCCTGTGGTGGACTACTCGATCGGGGCGCCGGCGGGTCGGGCTGTAGATCTGGCCTGACTTGTCGATGACAGTACTCTCGAACGGAGGCTCCAAAAGGGTTGGGACCGGGTCTGGCTGAAATCTGGTCGACCCTAGTGGATCACCACCAAAAGGCAGGATCAGCAACTGAAGGAGGAGGCCAGGGTAGCTTCAACAAGATGTTCTGGTCACTCGTGGTTGCTCTCTGGCGCAGGGGAACGAGAATGGCTTGCCAAGGCCACCTGGAGTGACGAGGATGAGGATGAGCCTACGTCTGAAGAGGAGGAAGGCATTGAAGAAATTGTCAAGAGTTTGTGTCTCATGGCATAGGAGGATCACGAACAGGTAACTTCTGATTCCGAGTTCATTACAAATAATCAATGGCAACTAGCTTATGAAGATTTGTATCAGAAATACAAAAGGATTAGAACTAAAAATAAAAATATGAGAAAGAAAATTCATGAAATTGTTCACTCATCAAATCCTTGTGAAAAATGTAGTTTATTTGAAATTCAGTTTCAAAAGGTCAAAAATGTAAATGAGACACTTGAATGAAAACTAGCTTGTTTGAAGATGAAATATCTTGTCTAGAAGTGGAAAAACAAAGTGCACTCAAACTTAAGGATGAAATTCAGGAGAGGAATGACATGTTGAAAAAGGATCTAGATGAATTGAATATGAAAATGAGTGAGTCTGAGAAAGTTAGGTTTGAGGTAGAAAATAAAATTGAATCACTTACAATAGAGTTGAATGAATTGAAATTTGCTCAGGAAAATCTGTTAAAGGTGAAAGAAGTTCATGCTAGGAAAAGTTCAAATTTCATGCATGCCAATAAAAATGCCTTTCAATATAGAATCAAAAATTCATCAAATCATGGAGATTGTTCACACACACACATCAAAACCCAAAATGTCCATACTCAATACCCCTATGCTTCTAACAGTGTAAATAGAGCAGCCAATTTTGGTAGAAGAAAACCCATGTGTTTTTACAGTGGGAGAATAGGACATGATATGTACATATGCCAGCTTATGAAAATTGATGATGATCTATTTTTTAGAAAATACAATCACACCATAGTGAATGCTAACACTAAGGGACCCAAGCTTGCTTGGGTACCTAAATCAAAATGAGATTTGTTGGTTGTTCTTGCAGGTCTGCATGAAGGCAAAGGAAAATAAATGGTACCTGGACAGCGGATGCTCCAGGCACATGACAGGGAATAAAGAACTTTTTGTAGACCTGGCAGACAAAAATGGAGGTTGGGTAATTTTTGGTCGACAGGACAGAGGTAAAATTATTGGTATTGTCAGAGTTGGTAAGGATCCTAACCACTACATCAAAGATGTTTTGTTAGTTAAAGGTTTAAATCATAATTTGTTGAGCATCAATCAACTTTGTGACAAAGGTCACAAAGTCATTTTTGAATCTTCTCACTGTTCTATCATTAAGGCAAACACTCACAAAATTAAGTTCATAGGGGTGAGAAGTGATAATACTTACCATGTTGATTTCAGTGAACTTGCCTCTGAAAATCTATGCTTGGTTGCAAATAAAAATGATGATGTGTGGTTGTGGCATCGTCGTTTAGGGCATGCCAGTTTTAATGTCATTAGGAAATTGAATATAAATAATTTAGTTAAAGGTCTTCCTTGTTCAAATTTTGAAACTTCAAAAATTTGTGAAGCTTGTAATAAAGGAAAACAAACCAAAGTTTTTTTTAAATGCAAAAACATTGTTTCCACTGAAAAACCCCTACAGTTACTTCATTTGGACTTGTTTGGTCCCACCAGGACTCATAGTCTTGGAGGGAAACTATATGGTTTTATCATTGTTGATGATTATTCCAGATATGCAAGGGTGTTGTTCTTGGCTAATAAAAGTGAAGCATTCAAAGAATTTGTTGATTTTTATATGAAAGTTGACAAATGAAAAGGACTATCCTATTCAGAAAATTGAAAGTGACCATGGAAAGGAGTTTGATAATTCTGAGTTTGATGATTTTTGCAGGAAGTAGGGGTATGAGCACCACTTTTTATCACGAAGGACCCCACAACAAAATAGAGTTGTCGATAGAAAGAATCGAACGCTCGTGGTGATGGCACGCACCATGTTGGCAGAAAATGGTCTACCATGGTATTTCAGGGCAGAAGCAGTCAACACTGCTTACTATATCACGAACTGAGCTATGGTAAGACTGATCCTTAAGAAAACTCCATACGAGCTATACAAAGGTAAGAAACCGAATATATCTCATTTCAAGTCATTTGGGTCTATTTTCTATATATTGAATAATTGTAAGGATAATCTGGGAAAATTTGATGCAAAAAGTGATAAAGGGATTTTCCTTGAGTATTCATTGACATCTGGAGCTTACCGAGTGTATAACTCCAGATCACTTGTAGTCGAGGAGAGTCCTCATGTTGTAGTTGATGAATTCACTCTAAGGAAGCCTAATGATGATGAACACTTGTTTCAGGTGAAGGTGAGAATGAAAAATGAGAGTCTAGCAATCAAGGTGAGGCACAAAATCAAGAAGAGGATGAGAAGAAAGAACAAGAAAAGGAGTCAATACAACAGAGGCTTCCACGCCAATGGACTACACATAGAGATCATCCCTTGGAGAATGTCATCGGCAGTGTGGATGAAGGGATAAGGACATGGGCCTCAATCAGGGAAGTTGAACATCACGATAATCTTGCTTTACTTTCCAATGTTGTGCCCAAATCTATAGATGATGCTCTTAATGACAGTTCTTGGGTTCTCACCATGCAAGAAGAACTACACCAATTCCAAAGGAATTGGGTGTGGTTCCTCATACCTCGGCTTGATGATCATCCCATAAGGTTTTCTGAAACAAACTTAGTAAAGACGGGGTGGTTGTGAGGAATAAGGTAAGATTAGTAGCTAAGGGCTACTTTGTTGACACATAAAAAATGATAAAATAATAATATATACATATATATAAATAATGTCAACATATTTTTCCTACTAAATCATCTTATATTCCTTATTTTCTAGGGATAGAGGAAGAGGCGGAGAGGCTACAAGGGCCCATTAAGCCCACAAAGGCGCCCAGACCATATCAAAGCTTAAAGGGACGTCGAAGCCCATACTGAAGAAGGAGCGCGCCGAGAGTTCTGCTGTCGAGCGCGCCGACTGTCCACCACCCCGGGAAGGACCCGTGTCGAGAGAAGAGGGCCAGCCCTCTATATAACCACGCCTTCGGCGTGTATGAAAAAGGGGGGAAATCGATCAACCGGAGAAGAAACAATAGAGGCGGGGGACGGGCGGTGGATAAAAAAAAGAGAAGAAGAGACAGACGGAACAAAAAGAAGTCGAGCGAGAGCTTGAAAATAGAAGAGAGCCCGTGAAGAGGAGGGAGAGCTATCTGCAAGCAGAGCTTAGGGGGTGCAGTTGCCGCTGTCGTCCGACGCCCCTCGGGGCTACAGTCCCCTTCCTCTGGTTCCCTCTCTTCTCTGTTTTACGTGCTCGTCTCTGTTTGCGAGTCCTGTAATGTTACGGCCTCTTAAGGCTTTTGTCTGTATCCTGGCTAGGCCTGATTTTATATGAATGAAAGATATATTGATGCATCTATTCATGATATGAATTCCTTTTTTTGTTATGTGTGTTGCTATAGCCAAGTCCCCCTTGCATTAACCCGTGGTTCTTTTTTTTTATGTTCCGTCTCGAGTTTTCTTCATTCTAATTGTTTCTCCCGATTACCCCTGGACAGTTGTTTTATGGCTATTGAACCTTCGCAGAGACAATGTGATTTCCATCCCATCTTTCCATGACCCCGCGAAGGCAACATTAAGCCCTAGGGATGTGGAGTTCTACTCCGATCGACTGAAGTCGTCTGCTTGCTTAACTCCTCCGTGCTTAATTGGATTTGCCAACCTCTGATATGAGATAGGAGCCCGAGACAGCCCATCTCGTGGTTTTCCTGTCCCCCAAATCATGAGAAAAATAATAATAATGATTTTGTCTGACTCTGTTCTGGTGTTTATGTTCTCTTGACGATTTTCTGTTCGCTCATAGGAGCCTAAGTCTGGCATCTTCTATAAAATCTCAGCCTCCAAAGCCCTTTCTCAACTAGCCACGGCGCCAGGTGCTCTCGGCGCAGGTCCTGCGCCGATTACCTCCCACGCCGATGGCATGCATCCACCTTCCGCGCTGAGAGCTTTTTCTTCCCGCGCCGATAGTTCGCTGCCAAACATGAACTCCCGTGGTTTGTTTGCCCGTCCACCGTTTTGCACTTTTCCATGTGTAATATGCATGCATGCGTTGTCAGCTATTTGGCATGTTGTGGCCCACGTGCTGCATTGCCTTTACGAGGGGCATATTGTGTAGATTAAACCCATTCAATGCATGACCCCCCACTCACAGGTTGTCCATTACGTGAAAGTCCACTGCCCTCTCATGTCAAAGCATGCATATTAAACTAATGCATTAATCAATTTCCAAATGGCCCATTAATCATCATTACCCACCAGTTTCATTATTGGTGCATGCATCCCCATATATATGTATACATGTACATATGAGTGTAAGAATAAATGCATGCTTATTTTTATAGATTAATTCTGTCGGGCCATTCATGTCCGATTCCGTAAGAGTCTGAGGAGCTGTGCTAATGGGGTTTCACACCTACATCTATTTCAATTCGGGTTTCCGATTTTCTTCTTTCACCCCGTCGGGTCATGGAGTTCTGCCACTGCATGTTCTCCGCTGGTCCCTTTAGGGGAATATTAATGAGGCGCCACGATTAGTGGACACTGTCCCACTGACTTCTGATCCTCTTGGATCTCGGGCAACGCCCATCTTTCTTTTGGCTTCCATCTCGGCACTCCGTGGATGGATGTCCTATACTCCCCTTTTGACATAGTCCAAAATAAGGGGAGATGCTGCCGAAATTCATTCACGATCATTGCTTTGTCATATCGTGTGATGTTTTCGTTAAACTGATAAATAAACCCCCTACTGTTTGGTAGAGGCCTGAGATAGACTATCTCATGGCCCTTTGCCTGCTATAAGGGGAATATGATCATTACAAGATTTCCTGCCGATTGTCACATGGTCTCCCTAGACCTTCTGTGGATGGATTTCTCTTCCCCTTTCAGCTTGTCTAAACATCATCACCAGAGCCCATGAAGCCCTGATTAAACACAAGAGACCCCCTCAATAAAACCCCTCATAACATTTGAAGAAAACCAACAAAATGGCCACCAGCGCCATCTCCCCCCGGCGCCATCTCCCGGCGCCACCTCCTCCCGGCGCCAAACCCGTGCCGGGTGAAGGGCGCGCCGGGAACCATGCCACGCCGTCTACCCTTTGGCCTCATGTCGCGTTGGGATCCCTTCGTGCCAGAATCCTACCCGCGCCGGTTTGCCACCGTGCCGAAAGCCTACCCGCGCCGGTTTACCTTCACGCCGGTTCTCATCCGTGCCGGTTCATCTTAGTGCCGACCATTGTTCGAACACTCAACTTCCCAGTAACCTTAATGAGCCATAAACTCAGTCCAAACCCAATGTCCTAACCTCATTAGCCTGCATGCCAACCTTCATTATATCATGGGGAATCATGGTTCTTCATCCAAGTCTAAGGGAGCTAAATTAATGGGGTTTTACCCCCACATTGCACCGTTTGACCGTGATGTTTTCCTCTAACCCTGCTGACTCTTGGAGTTCTGCCACTGCATGTTCTCCAATGGTTTCTTAAGGGGATATCAATAAATACCATGATAATGGACATTGTCCTATCGCATCTAGATCCTCTTGGATCTCGGGCTATGCCCATCTTTCCTTTGGCGTCCATCTCGGCACTCCGTGGATGGATGTCCTATATTCCCACTTGGCATAGTCTAAGATAAGGGGATATGCTGCCGGATTTATTCTGTGTATTAATATATCGTATCTTACAATGCATGCACCTTCTATCCTGCGAATGAATGAGCATACCTATCATATTGGTTTTGCCCCTGGGCTCTTCTACTTTGGCGATTAATCAAGGGTTGTCCTTCTTCGGAAGGACGTAATTAACGTCATAGCCTTTATGGTATGACGGACTTTCGGTCCCGACTCGGACTTCACAATCGACTGACTGAGTCAGATCGAGCGCACAATAAAATTGTCACTCCGGTGACTAGCACGCCTAATAAACTAACTAACAAATCAATAAATAAAATAAATAATAAATAAATAATAAATAAATCCATTCCCACATACTTCCAAGAATTTGGCATTGATTTTGATGAATCATTCGCTCCTGTGGCTAGATTAGAGACAGTAAGAATTCTACTTGCTTATGCATGTCACAGGAACATCAAGCTCTTCCAAATGGATGTCAAGAGTGCCTTCCTCAACGGAGTCATCAAGGAAGAGGTATACGTGGAGCAGCCACCGGGCTTTGAAGATGAAAAATTTTCAGACTACGTCTACAAATTGGACAAGGCACTGTATGGATTAAAACAAGCTCCCAGGGCATGGTATGATTGTTTAAGTTCATTTTTGATTGATAATGGCTACAAATGAGGTAACATAGACCAAACACTGTTTACAAAAACTTTTGATGAACATGCATTAATTGTGCAAGTTTATGTAGATGATATAAATTTTGGAGCCACGAACATTAAAATGAATGATGATTTTGCCAATCTTATGCAGGGAGAGTTCGAGATGAGCTTGATGGGCGACTTAAATTTCTTCTTAGGTCTTCAAATAAAACAGCTAGATGATGGTATTTATATTAACCAGAAGAAGTATACTCAGGAGATTTTGAAAAAGTATCAACTAGAAAATGCCAAACCTTTTGCTACACCAATGTCCACCTCACTCAAATTTGAAGATCAAAAAGGTAACATGGTTGATCAAAAACTTTTTAGGGGTATGATAGGTTCATTGTTGTATCTCACTGCTAGTAGGCCTAACATTCATTTTAGTGTGTGTCTCTATGCAAGATATCAATCTTGTCCTAGAGAATCTCATTTGTTGGCCCTGAAAAGAATTTTCAGATATTTGAATGGAACAATTGACCTTGGTTTGTGGTATCCTAAACATGATTCATCTGATTTACTTACATACACTGATTCTGATTATGCTAGGTGCAAAATGGATCATAAGAGCACAAGCGGTCACTGTCAGTTTCTAGGGGGCTGCATGGTTTTATGGGCCTCAAAGAAACAACAATGTGTGACTTTATCAATTGCTGAAGTCGAATATGTGGCTGCAGGTAGTTGTGCGGCCCAAGTACTCTAGATCCAACACTAGTTGTTAGACTTTTATATTTGCTTGAAGAATACTCCAATCATGTGTGATAACACATCTGCAATAAATTTGTCCAAAAATCCTGTCCAACACTCTCGCACAAAGCACATAGAAATAAGACACCACTTCATTAGAGATCAAATCAATAAAAGAGATTTTAAATTAACTTGTGTAGATACAAAACATCAACTTACAGACATTTTTACAAAACCTTTGAATTCTGATCAGTTTTCCTTTATTAGGAGAGAATTAGGTGTGTGCATATTAGATAGTTAAGATCTTTTTGATGCATTTCACTATATATATTTTTACTCATAATCACATGCAGAGATTCAGATATTGTGAATAAATTCCTTTATGCATATTGATTTACCTTCTCTAATGTGCATAACACACTGAATAACATTTGATTTTCATTTGAATCTTCATTCATTTGCATCCACGTGTATATACTCGTATATATCTTATACTAATGCGTGCGTGCATGCCATGATTACTTGGTATATAAAATGCTGTGTTGTGGAAGACTAGATTACATCCAATTGGAAACGCTCACCATGTGTGAGTGGGGTCTTTGGACTAAACTCTCTGCCATGTACCGGTAATCAACTTGTGTGAATACATTATCTCAATGCATGACTGAGTGTAAATATTATATCACCTTTTTCCTTTGATTCCTCCTATGACCTTTTCCCTTGCTAAATAAAATTCCATTAGTTTAGACATGTTTGTTACATAGCATATATTAAGGGAGATGTTCTATTCATAACTGTGCATACACTTAGGGGGAGACATAACTATGATTAGATTAATTCATCTTTTACATTCAGTACAGCCACCCATGCAAATTGCACTTTTAAGATCAATGTTCATATTTAATAAGGATTTCAGTTATTATACCCAGCACTCCAAAGGGCTCTTGATTCTCTATATAGAAGTCACGTGGCTCGTGAGGAAAAAGCTGTCTGCCCCGCCAAAAATCTGAATAAGTGGAACGTGGATCCAAGTAGCCAGGAATCCCCCCTAAAACAAAGGAGGAAACTCATGTCGAAAAGTGAAACAAATCCACAATAAGAATAAGTAGAATTTGGAACCGAGTATCGAGAATCCCCCCTGAAATAAAGGAGTAAGCTCGTGTCGAAAAGTGACACAAATTCACAATAAAAATAAGTGACAAAATTGAGTAACCGGGAAGTGCCCCTAAGACAATGGGTACGACTCGCGTCAAAAGGTTAGTCATCTTATTAGTATTAAAAAAGGGGGGGTTGTGCATAGCTACCAAAAGTCGAGCACTGTGTATGAAAGTGTAGGGAGGAAAGGTTCTTTCTAGTGTTCTTTAAAAAATCTAATTGTCCATATTGCTTTGGAATTCATTTCTCATCCTTCACATACACACTTCGGGTTTGATTGTGTGAATGTACTTTTTAGATCAGTCATCTTCCACGGTTTATGTAGTACCATCTTTTTGTAAGCACGGCCTTCTTATTATTGTTCATGTTCATTATGTTCCACAATCAATCGCATTGTCCTTAAACCTGTCCGTAAGGGACTTGCCTTCTTCTATATCTTATAGCACATGGATGCTTGTGTGCTTGCATGGTTACCTACTCATCTTCATTTGCACATCGTTGAGTCCATTGTACATACGAGGCACCATATCTCATTTCCATTTTCTCCATATTTTGTTTTATCCCCTCTTTAACTCTGACAAAAAGGGGGAGAAATTTGTGAGAATTGTGAATGTTGAAAGACATGTTATACAAATGACTGTTTCACAGGGTGATGTTTATGCTCATGATCATCTCATTCAGGCAAATCTTTATGGAAATGCAAGGAGTTTTGTCATCATCAAAAAGGGGGAGATTGTTGTGTCCCGACGTATTTTGACGAAGACAAACTGCCTAGTGTTAATTTGCATTGCATATCTTCTGTGGAATTTGTGTTTGTTGTACCCCTGTGATTTTGATGATGTCAACCACTATGGCTTTGATGATGTCACACTTTTGTGCATGATAAATGTCACACTATTTGTGCATGATAGAAATGATTTTTGTTCTTGATCGAACCTCTCATGATAAAAATGAAATTCATTAACTACTTGATGTATGCATCATGAGTTTGATGAGCATTTCATAGGTATGCTTGTGCATGCATCACACTGGAGAGGTCTGTGCATTGCTTAAGTCAGTGCAGGGTTAATTCTCTAAGGCAGAACACAAGATCGGTGCTACTCTATCCAAGGACGATGCAATTGTGTCTCAGTGCATGTGATGCATCTCAGCTTGCGTCTCCTGCTATGTCTAAGGTCAGTGCAATGTTTTATCTGAGCACGTTGCATTGCGTCTCATTTGCACTTGTGTCTCAGGCTGCGTCTCTATCACGTCTTAGCACACCGAGTGTCTCATGCGTCTAAGTCTTAGCGTCTCTGTTTGTGTCTTATGCTCAGCAGTGACTGGCTGCCTCTCTTGCGTAGATACGTCTCATATTGCGTCTCACATGCTAAGTGAGTCCATGGCTGCGCATCACATTGCGTCTCTCTTGCACAATGCATTGCGTCACATGCATTCTGTCTACATGCATTCCATCTCTGTGTCCCATGTGCCTCGCGTGTCTCTGCGTCTTATTCTGCGTCTCACACACACCTAGAGTCGGTGCACATCTTGCATATAGTAACATCTGTGTATATTTAGTTGATTCAATTTTTTCACATAAGTGCTTGTCAGGGTATGTACAAATCACTATTTACAGTCAGTGCATTCTTTGTACGCACACACACACAAGGTCGGTGCATTATCGCCCTATGAACAAACCAGGTCGGTGCAACTCGTGTTTTTGTGTTAAACAAGTCCGTGCAGCTCACTATTCTGGATCGGTGCAATCTTTGATTCTGACTGGCATAAGGTCGGTGCAACGTGTGTTGTTGCACGCAGGTAAGGTCTGTGCATTGTTATAAGGTCTGGATATGACATCTAGACTTCGTGCATGATTGGTCATATGCTATCAAAGTCCGTACACACTTCTCTCACGTGTAATGAAAAGTTAGTGCATATATTTTTTGGTGCATACCTAACGTCTGTGCATGTCGTGCTTTATGTTATCCAAGGTCCATGCATGTTTTGTTATATGCTACCTAAGGTCTATGCATATTCGTACGTTATTTTATGAAGTCTGTGCTCGCACGAACAGCTAACACTTTCAGTTGTTTCCCAGGCCAGTCACTTAGTCGAGCATGTGCTGGACAACCTGTGAGCATACTCCACGTGGAAATCAAAGTACCAGGTTTAAGGCTCGTGATCCGAGGCAAGGAACGGAATGAATGAACCTGCCACGTGGACAGCTGCTGTAATGCCCTACGATTTTTTTTAGTAGTTTATTTAATTGTTTAACAATTTTATATGTCCAAATATTGAAATTCTTTATTTTATTATGTTTATTTAGTCATAAACAAAATTATAGGTTGTTGATTGTTTTAAAAAAAATTTGGAAGGGTTTGGAAAAAAAATGAAAGAAAGGGGTTAAACAAAAAGAAAAGGGCATAAATACAAAAAAAATAAGAAGGTTAAAATTGAAAACAAAATAAAAAAACTAAAAAAAATGGCGGGCGCCGCCCCACGCGGCCGCCCGCGTGCGCCTGCTGGCGGGCAGGTGCGAGGGCGGGCGCCACCCCCGCCCCCTTGCTGCCGCTTTGCGGCATATATATAATAAAAAAATGATTTTTTTGTTAAACTTTATTTATTAGTTAGTTAATCTATCTTCCTTCTTTAGTCAAATAACACATGTGCTATGTATAAAAAAAAGAAAAAAAATGTAAGATAGTCAAAATATGTTAGGTGAGGGTTGGTGAAGTTTGAATGACTAATTTTAATAAAATAACATTAAATTAAATGATTTAATCTCAACCATTAGATTAAATGGATGGTTAGGATTGATTAAGTCCAAAACCCCTATAAATAGAGGGGTATAGGGGGCTCATTTGCTCATCTTGGAAGCTGAGTTCGTGGAGTGCAGCAGGGGGAGGTGTGAAGGTCATTAAGGAGTGTTTAAGTATTTTAAGGTAAGGGATTAGCACTTTATCCCCTAGATTAGCATGTATTAGCGTATTTAGAATGATTTATGGTGTGTAATTAGTAGCTATATAGGTAGTTAAGTCTATAGATCGTAGTTTCATAATTTGTAATTTTATCTTGGTCGGATTAGTATTAAATCATTAAGTTAAAGCATGTGATTAATGGTATAATTAAGTGATTAATGTCTTAAAATTAGCAACGGTGTATGATAAATTGAGAGAGTTTCCAGAATCCTGAAACATGATATTATGAACTTTCTGTAAAAATTTCTTTGTCTGATTTAATTCATTTTCACGTTTAAAGATATTTTAATATTATCTTAAAGGTGTTTAAATTATATTAAAATATCAAATGATGATATAAAATTACAATAAATTTTAAGAAGGTACCTTACTGTGAGATCTATGTGCAGAAAAATTTTCATAGATTCTGGATCATGATATTTATTTTAATGAATTTTCATACATGATAAAATATATAAATAATAGTATAAAAATTATGAAAATTAGAAACCATGTTCACAAAAGTCTTATAATTTTACAGTATAGTTCAGACATTGACTTTGTTATATTCTTAAAATATCAATAATTATTGATATCTGTAAGTAATATTAGATAATTTTTAGTTTTTTAATAGAAGTATAAAATTATGAGAAAATAGAAATAATACATGAAAAATCTTGAAACTTTACCAGAAGACTTAAATGTTTGTTAGAACTAATTTATGAAAATATAATCTCATTAGGATAACAGAACCATCACTGGTATAATTATCAATATTTAAACAAATAATTAAAAATTTGAATAAATACTAATATTCTGTGAAAAATCTAAAAAAATTCACAGAACTGATATTTTGATATCTGTAAGTTAATTCTCAATATATAGTAGCCATTGTAAGTATTCTGGATAATTTTCTCTATTTAAAAGTTATTATTGTAAAATTTTATAAATTTTAGAAATTGATATAAAAATTAGAAAATAGACATATTGAATGAAAAATGATGAAAATTTTTACATATGATACTTCTGTCTGACACAATATTCTGTAAAGTTTTAGAAATTATCTGATCATTTTGGATATATTTCGTTGATTTGATATTTAGGATATCTTTTTCTTACTTAGTATGAAAAATAGTAATATAGTGTTAAAAATAGTAATGCAGTGTGAAAAATAATGAAAAGTTTTAAGAATGATATTTCTGTTATGAATGATGGTTTGAAAATTTATGGTGACTTGTAGAGTGTTGTGGATATATTTAGTTAATATTCCATGTATTGGATAATTTAAATAATTCTATGAAAATTTTAATTCCTGCATGCAAAATTATGAAAAAAAATTTTATGCATTGTTACAGACAAATGTAAGTTTCTGTAAAAGTTTAAGGGTCTTATAAATTTATTAGCTAAATTTAGTCAATTTATGATGCATGTTGGAATATAAGTAATTTCAGAAAAATTATAACTACTGTCTGAAAAAAAATTCTGTTCTGATCTTTCCTGTAAATGTATTAGATTCCTGAAATTGTAATGTATTCTGAGTTTGGGTAACAGAATTATAAATTTTTGATGTATAAATGGATTATAAATAATTCTGTAAAAATATTAAATACTTTCTGAAAAAATATGAAAATTTACTGTTTTGATGCTTTCTGTAAATATATTGATTCCCTGAAATTTCAAGCCACTCTGATACATGTAAACAGATTTAGTAAATTTTTATATATAGATATGTCATTACATTTGAATAACTTGAAAATTTCAGAAAAAGAAAAATAATTTTGAGTATTGGTATATTAATATTCACAGCATGAATTTTGAGTGGCATGTGTCCATTTCATATAAGTCATATTTATATTTTTACCGTACTATTAGTAATGTCAAATGGACACTGCCACCATAGGGGGAGACTGGAACCAAACTATAGAAATGCCCCTATGGGTAGGTTCACAATGTATTGGCCCCGAGGGTAACGGGGATGAAATCCTGGAGGTGGACAAGTACCACTAGATAAGGTGGAGAGGACTTTTCCCGGTTCTGCGCAGTAACCAAGACTCATCACTATTTACCTAGGTGATCGAGTACCGACTGACTGTCCTTCTAGTGGTGGTTTGGGCATTGTGTCAGGCTATTTATACCACTGTTACTGTTTATTGAACTGAAATTGAACAACTGTTATTGCCGACTGAATTGACACTGAACTACTATTACTGTTCACTAAGTCGTAATTAATACGACTATTACTGCTCACTGAATTGATACTGAAACTGTTATTACTGTTCATTGATTCATTACTGGAACTACTGTTACTACTCAATGAAATTATATTGAACTGTCATTACATTTTACTGTTATCACTGTAAATGCTTACTGCTAATGAATCTCTAGTATATCGGATGGTGATTTGGAAAAGGGCAGATTACGTCTGTATGGATCCTTTCACTATGCGTGAGACTACTCCGCCTAGTACTGGAATCATTAGTTAATGTTTACAAATGATGAATTCATATTTACTGTGTCATGGGTAGGATAAATTTTAATGTACATGTTTTCTTTGTCAAATGATAATAGAATGACTTTATGAAATAAATTACCGTAAATCACTTTGGATATGTTGATACATGTTTTGACTAGGGACTATGCTTAATCTCGTACTGGGTCTATTCGTAGACTCACCCCGTTGAACATTTTCAGGAGAAGCGGTAGAAGAAAGCGAGGAGTGAACTCGCAGTGTTTTGACCGCGGTTCGGATTTACTACCAATCTTTATCTTAGGTAGTTATGTCTTATGTAAAAGAAAAGAAAAAGTGTGTGAAATTTGGTTATGTAATAAAAGACGTGTGAAATTGTTATCGTTATTTCTATCTATGCGGATGTAGTCATTTGACTGTAAGCTGATGAATTGAGTATTTTCATTTCCGCTGTAATGATATCTCAGTGTTTATGTGTAATTCTCAATTGTAATTGTACCGCTTGGGTTGTTCCCACTGTAACGTTCCGATCGGGATCCGACGCGAGTCTTTACGACTGGACCGGGTTTGCGAGTCGGGGTGTCACAGCTACACTACTGAGATTCTGACACGTAGCTAAGGGATTCCAGAACTCTCTTGGCGGGAATGCTCCCTCCACGCGCCCAATGTGTGAGCTCGTGGGTCCCAGATCTGAAGCCATATAAGAAGGCCTCTTTGCAATCAAAGTAATAAAAGAAGAGAATCGAAGAGATAGAGAGAAAAAGCAGAGAGAAGAAGAGAGAAAAAGAGCTCGAGGAGAAGAAGATAGAAGACTTTCCTAAAGATTAGTTCCACTAGACCTTGGATCAAATCCAGGCCAGTCAGCTCCCTGAGAGTCACATTTGTGTTACCATCGTATATAGCTTTCTGTCGCTGTGATTTCTCATTTCTTGTTTTTCTTTTACACTATTTATTTCAAGTTGTTAGTCAGCAGAGCAAGCTGTAACGCTCAGCAGTTGCAGAGGAGGATTCCTCTGGTTGGCTAAGCTGTATTGCCCAACGGAAGCTAGCTGTGATGCTTAGTGGTTTGTAGGCAAACTGTGAGGCCCAACCGTTCAAGCTGTGAGTCAACAGGAATCCACACTCGGGTTGAGTGTGGGGTGGACGCAGGTCTGGAGGACCGAACCACCTAAAAACCTTCTCGTCCATCGTAGTTTGAGTGTTTATTCTGATCCGCTAGATGTATGCTTAGGCTCGATCTGAATCGTCTGTCTAGCGAGGAATTTGTTTTCATCTTGTTCATTTGATATTGGTTCTGAGAGAGTCACTTTGAATTCTTGATCATTATTACTGGAGAGTGTCAAATTCACTCAAGTCTTTTGAGCGTCTAAGTTGCATTCGTTTGCTTGATTGGGTTCAGTCAATAGCGTAGGTTTGCTTAGGAGTCTGCACTCTTGCAGCTCAACTCTTTGATCAAGAGAATCTTTGTCCTCTTTATCTTGTATACCTTAACTAGTTTTAATTCCGCATTCATGTCTAGTTATAGTTTTTAATTGGGCAATTTTTAAGAGGGATTCATTCACCCCCTTCTAAATCCGGGCCTTGCACCATAACAGTTGGTATCAGAGCGGGTCTCTGATTATCCAGATCTAACGATCTGCAGAGGATCATGCTATTACTTTTGGTGCCTCGCTCATCGATTGCTCATTGTTGAGAATTTGCTATCTGGCTTAATGGCTCGTCCTTTTACGTTTGATGGTTCTAATTTCAGTAAGTGGTTAGGCGGCCTATATGTTTATATGAATTCCATTGAACTTAATCTATGGAATTTACTTTCAAAAGGCCCTTACCAATTACCTCATGATAAGACCAAATGGTCTAGAGAGGATAGAGTAAAGAACCGTGATAATGTCACAGTTCTTAACATTTTGAAAGCTGTGATTAACACTGACAAATTTTCCTTCGTTCTCAGGTGTGCGTCTGGAAAAGAAATTTTGGACAGAATCACTGCTGCAAACAAGGAGCAGGAAGAAAAATGCTTGATGGCCAATCGGAGAGAAAATGATGATGATACAATTTCTCAGGTAAGCTCTGGATCAGAAGAACCTTCGTTTGATGAATTGGTTGTGATGTATGAAGAACTGTTAGAAGTGTCTAAGAAAATGAAATTTGAAAATAAAAGATTGAAGAAAAGATCGAACAAAGTAAATCAGAATTTTCTTGTTAAATTTATCCTACTTTGAAGAAGTCTTGTGATATGTGCCTGGTAGATGTTCATAATAGCAAGGAACAGATTTCTTCCTTGAAATATGAGAATCAAAAATGCTTAAATAAAATTTATGAATTGGAAGATCAGCTGAAGACTAAGAATGATGAACATCAAATAAAATTGTAGGAGTTGAATAAGATGAACTGTGAAATGGACAAACTGAAACTTGAAAACTCAAAATTTCACAAAAATAATAAAAATCTTGAAGCTAGAATAAATGAAATCAATGGGGAAGTTTCACATATTGCGTCTGTTGAGTCAAATTGAAACAAATGCTCATTTCTAAGATAACGCAATGAAGAACTCTACAGTGAAAATGAACGTCTAATGAAGCCGATTGCCTCTCTTAAAGAAGAAAACAAAGACTTATTGAATGAGAAAATTAAAGTCGAATAAAGAGAGGAGGAAGTAATTGAAAGATTGGAGTCTATATCCAGTAGTGAAAAGTGTGATGAAAAAAATGAGAAATCGATAAAAGAAAATAAAAAACTGAAACAATTGAATAATGCTATATCTGAAAGGCTTCTTGCATTAGAAAAGGGAAAATCTGTTGGTATAGAAGAAATTAAAAGACTGTGCAATCTAGAACAAGAAGTTGAGAAACATAAAATTGTAAATAAGGTGCTAAGTGATTGTCTTAATTGTAGTGAACATGAGATTGTCAGTTATGAATTACACATTGCTTCCCTAGAAAATAAAATTCATGATCTGGAAAACTCACCATCCAAGTCTGCTGAAAATAAAGGAAAAATGATAGTTGTCATGGAAGATGAGGATGATGATTCAAGAAAGGGGATTAGTTGCAATTCTGGTGTTAAGGAAATTATTAGAAACCAGCTATACACCACTTTTGTGCAAAGCTCTGATGTAGCTGGTACCTCAAGTCAATCTCCAAAATAAACTAAAAATCTGAAAACACCTTCATCATCTGTCTTTCAATTTAAGGCTCAGAAAAATGAAAAACAAACAAAAGTTGTGAATAAGGGTAAAAAATTGAAAAAAATGACCAGAAAAATAAAGTCAAAAATGCTCCTGCATGTATTGCCAAATCTGCTAGTTCTGAGAAATCTGACAGCACTAGGCATGCTGCTCACAGATCCTTCACTAATTTGTACGCACATAAAGAGAATATTTCATGTCATTACTGTGGGAAGCTAGGCCATGTAATGGATGTTTGCAACTTGATGGCTGAGGATGAGCACCTCTGTGAAACAATGCGTTCTAAGAATTCATTTGTTAGAAACCATACTACTAGGAAATCTGATGCTTCATGCTATCACTGTGGTAGGCGTGGTCATTTAATGAATGAGTGCTCTGTCATGAAGTTTGATGATAGGATGCATGCTGGATATTCTACAAATCATCATGGGCATAAAAGAAACAAACCTGTGCTTAACCAGCACATCACTTGCTTCAACTGCAACAAGCCCGGTCATAAGGCTGTTGAGTGTTGGTCAGGGAATGATTGGAATAGTTTGGATCTAGAAGTAAGCACTTCAGGTGCTTTGAATGTGGAAAGCATGGCCACACAGTCAAGGACTGTTGGCATGCTCAGGGAAACACATTTAATTTCAAATCTGCTAAATTCCCTGTAAAAAGACATGCTTTTGATAAGAGCTTTACAAGAATGAATTCTTCATGTTTTTATTGTGAAAAGTCATGTCATAAATCTGTAAATTGTTGGCTAACTGATGATAAAAGACAAAATATTCATGCACACAACACAAAGTTTCATGCTCATGCACATAAAGTTCATGCTTATGTTGATGTGCATAATAAGATCAAAAACTCTGTTGGTACATGTAGATACTGTGGAAAATTCGGACATTCTATGGCTGACTATTCTTTGATGGAATTTGATGACCATCTTGCTAAGAAATTGTTTAGAACACCTGCTAGGGGTAATACAAGACCCAAGGCTGCTTGGGTTCCTGCTAGAACAAAATAGTCTGCCACTTTGTAGGTGTTCCTTGGAATGGAATAAAGGGGGTCAATAAACCAAGGCACTCAAGAATGAAAACCTCATGATTGCTCTCTTCAGGCTAGTTCTGAAAATTAAGTTTAAATTCTATCCTCTGAAGTCTTCTGTTTTAGAATCAACATTAAGTATACATGGTTGCATTCTCATGTGTTATTTGCTTTGTTGAAGTTGAGTTTCTTCTTGCATATGTTAATTCATTTGTGCATCTTATAATTGAATATCTCTGAAAATCTAAAATGCACATGAAGATGTTTGTAGTCTATCTCAGATTGCATTGCATATGTGTTTCATGGGCATAATTCATGATTTTCCTTGCATAATGATTTATGTGTCTGTGGCTGTTAAATTTTAGCTTCAAAATGCACATAGTCAGGGGGAGTCTGCCAGTCCCCTGCATGATCTTCATGCCACACATAGTCAGGAGGAGTATGCAATACATTTAGCCAAGGGAAATTCTGATTATTCACACATATAGTTAATCGCATTGCATATCACTTATTTCTGAAAATTCAAAAAGAAGAGACTCACTGCATGCAGACAGGAGGAGCAATTTAGATTCTTTTAGTCATTCTCTAAATGAAGCCATTCTATCTAGCCATTTAATTCATCCTGCTATATCTGTGTGTCAGTAATTCATATCCTCAATGATTTCTGTTGACTGCATCTGATTTATCATCAATTGAACTATCACATGTCCTGAATCTGAAATCCTTGTTTGCTACTCTTTTATTTGCTGAAGGAGAGCTTCATTTGAATTCAGCTAATCCTGTGAATCTCATCATTGTCACTACTATAAAGGTAGTCTGACTGAATTTCACTTTCTATGAATGCTTGTCAATGTCTCTACTGCGGAATATTGTCATTAGGTTAATTGAACTAAGACTTGAAGAAATTTCAACTTGTGCACCCCTCCATAAATCTGAAATCATCTCTAATGCAGAATCTTCTATTATACAGGTTTAAGAACGTTTGTTGATTTGAATTGGTTTATGTCCAATGTATTCAAAAGTTTGAATTTGAAGGACCTGAAAATATCTGAATCAGTGTTTTAATAAACCTTAACTAACCGCCTCATGTAAGTTCATATAAGACTTTCCGACATCTGAAAATTGAAACCTTGATTTACTTTGGTTGAAATGCATGAAATCTGTATTATTTTTAAACAAATCCTTCTTCAAAACCTTATGGGTAGCTGTGTCTAAATCATAATTATGTTATGCAAATGGCAGAGCAATTGCCAAATGCACTGAGAAACTAGGATCCTTGCCAAAGTCAATAGACCCTAAGTCATGATGCTTCTTGGCTAACTCTGTTCAAAAAATTAACAAAGGTTATTTTCACTGAGTAACTAGGGGTACCTGCGTCTTGTAAACGTGTACCCTTACCTAAAAAGGTGTTATCTATACCTGAAACAGAATGGTACATTCTGCTGAGTAAGCAAGGGGTACTGGCGTCTAATCAGTGTCTACCTTTACGACGAAAGGCATGAATTATTCCTGACTGTTCAGAAAATGAAAAGAAATTAAACCCAAAAGGTGAATTTTTCTGAAATGTCAAATTGTTTAACCTCAATACTCATGATTGTTTTTCCTAAAGAAGTCATTGGAATTAATTGTGTAAGATGAAAGGAGGTTGAACTAGAAAGTTATATGAGTAGATAGTTCATTTTTATTAAAAAATTACTTCAAATATGAGTATTGTGTCTTATTGACAAACCTTGTATACATCATTCTTAAACCATGCTTGTCAATTAAAGCCATTTCATAAGCTTTTATAATAGAAGAATCACAAACTTAATCATGGATATATGGAATGGGTACCTCACTGAAAATCTTTTCTTCTCATATATTTTGTTTTGGAACTTCTATGATCATAAATCCTTGATCACACCTACTCTGATCCTGCTCACTCTATTTGCTATTTCTTAGTAACTACTTGAACTGTCTTTGAAAGATCCTGTATTATGCATGTTGCTATGACATCCTTCCTGAATTTATTCTTGACATACCCCTCACCTTACTCTCTTGAAAGTCTTGCTTCATTTTGAATGAGGAGTATTGGATTGTTTTAAAGGAGAGGATAAGTGTTGTCTGGAGACTATTTTTTAAAGAGGGAAATTTGCTTGTGATCCTATCTCCAACATAGACTTGATTGGTGCTTGATTGTTTAACTGCCCCTGTGTTTGCTGATTTCATTCCTGTATCCAGGGGGAGCATAGCCTTTCTATGCCTTATTGATTTAGTCAAAGGGGGAGATTTTAACTCAATCATCTCATGCATGCTTGTATTACTTATCTCAAACTATTATCTTCTTTTTGATGAAGTCAAAGGGGGAGAATAGTTTGACATGAGCCAGTGTGACTCATAGTGTTGCCATCATCAAAAGGGGGGAGATGGTTGTACCCATGTGGTTTTGATGATGTCAACCACTATGGCTTTAATGATGTCACACTTTGATGCGGGACGGACACGCGACCTGGGACTCTAGCTCGCGATCATCCCTATGCGAGAGAAGACGTGGGACCGGGCACGGTTGAGAAATCGGCCGTGAGTCTTGGGTATCGGCCTTTCCGCATTAACTCAGATCGAGTCACGGGATGGTACACTCAATCTCGCTCTCTCGCAGCGGTGATAATAGAATAACAAGCTAGAAACCTATCACATGCAGCAACATATACGAAGTAATACGTGTAAAGCAATGCCTACGAGGAGGACAGTGAGTTTACCTCCACGCTCCAGGCGTGGGGAAGACGTTCCCGGCCAGTTACGGTAACTCCCGATAACAACAGTAAAAAGTTAATTACAACCGTGAATTTTATTACCCACTCCACGTAGAGGGGTAAAGGGCTACAAGTGGGGCCTGGGAGGACCGACCCTGGGTTGACAGACAGTAATCTGGAGGTGTGTACGACACGAACTCGGCTTGCTGGTCCGACTCAGCACTATTCCAACTCGGTGCTGCGCCAAGACTCACTGGACAGCAAGCAACGATTTCCAAAGGAACGTCGCCTTCCTGAGATCTTCCGGAGGTGCCGCTTGGCTGGGACGATGGCAGGACGTCCCTGAACAACTTCCTGAAGTGGCGGCTCCTGAAATTAATTTTTGATATTTATTTCTGAATATCTTCTAGACTGTAATTTCGGACCTACACGGGGAATAGATCTCTAGGCATCGGCGACACGAATTACGATGCTCATATCCGGAGGCCGATCGAGACGTGGCTAGTACCATTGGAAAGAGCACTCATACATATACAACATATAATTTTGATATATGCATCCACTGAACTAATTGAAAATGAATATTACTGTAACACTGTTTTTGTTTCTGACTCGGACTGACAGACACACAGGGCGGCAAGGGATCTGCCTGAAACTGACCTTTGACAAAAGGGGAAATGATTTTTATAGACTCCACGAAAATTATGGTGGAAGGGGATATATGTGTGAAACACTGAGTAATTTTTTGAAAATTTTTAAGGGGGTGGGGAAAATGCGACAAGGTGACTCTGTCCCGTAGATCTGCAAAAGGGCATATTACTGAGAGGACAAACAAAAATATGGGGAAAATAATTAATGACTTCCAAATGACACGAAATTTGAACTAGACGTTAAGGGAGATGGAAAGAACAAACCCACAAAAAGAGGGCTCGATCAGACAACAAGAAGAAAAGATAAAAATTCGGAGGTGAGGTTCTGTCCTGATGGAGACAGAACTCCGATGACGGTGGCGGCGGCGCGACGGCGGTGCGATGGCGGCGACGGCGGCGGCAGAAATAGAATTCAGAGGGGCTAAGGAGAAGATAGAAAGGTTTCACACCCAAGATTCAGTAGAAATACATCTGCAAGAGGGGGAGGGAGAGAGGAACAAGGGCACACCCTTCAATGTCTCAAGCCAATTTCACAAATTTTCTTCATTAAATCTCTAATGACACTATACATAGGCTTATATAGAGAATGGCAAGGGGTGGGGGGCTGGGAATTTCATGGGAAAGAGGCCATTTTATTCCCCCATGTGGTCAAAAACCCAAAATAAATAAATTACATATGGAGGGGACACTCCTTTGAAAGGAAGGAAGGCATCTTGGACTTTTAAACCCCTTTGTCCCCTTTGAATGTCAAACCATCTAGAAGCCCAGCTAGGACTTTGACCGGCCCCACATGGACCCCTATGACTTAGGTGGACCAATAGGAAAGGAGTGAGGGCCCCCTTACTGGACCTACTGATATTTTGCACAAAAACCTAAACAATCCAAGGGAATGACACATTGGCTTATAAACCCTTACAATTGCACATATACGTTCCCAAGGATATAAAAGCAAATAAAAAGACTCAAGTGCAAAATAAAAAGTCAGTGCTCGGCGTCGAATCCCATCAACTCTCCCCGGGTGGGAAGAACTCGACCCCGTCGAGTAAGGGATGCGGTTACTCGAGTAGCTCCGGCGGATCCGTCATCGTACCATGAAGCGGGAGTACGCTCCACTCCAAGTAATCGACACCTGCTCATCCCGTATAGATTTGATATGCACACGCTGCCATGGGAATGAGGCTAGAGGTGGACACTCCGGGGTGGGGTCACTCTCAAAGGAGGGAAGGCGGCTCGAAGACTCACTAGGAATCACCGCTTGTCCCTTATGTGACTAGATCCGATATGAAGTACAACCGATTCTAATAGTCTGACAAGTCTCATACTCGAAAGGGACTAACAACGCGAGCATACAAAATGACTCGACTCGATGTATGCACATGCACTCGATAGACAACCGGTACGAAACAAGGACCCACAAAGACCCTAAACAAACCTAATGTTAGTCCGACCTACGCATAGGCGATGGTGGACCAGGACACCCGAATATGTGCCATGCATGCATCTTATGTAACCGGTGGTTGGTGGCATGTGGAATACCTAGACGTCCAAGTATGACCCAGTCATGCATGGACGGCCCTTTAGATTTGGGAGAGTTGAGGGGGATAGGAGAACCGGGTGTGGGTGTATCGAGGTTGGGCTTGGTGAGTGTAGATGACCCGGCCCGTTGGGTAGGGGTATGGTAGTGAACTCCTTGGAAGAAGTGGAGTGAGAATGATAGCTCGGGAGGTTCACTAGTGAAGGGGTCAAAGGGTCAAAGAAGGTATGACCCCATGAGATGGGCTCCCATATGACATGGTCCCAATTGTGAAATACTTGAAGGTGTGGGTGGTCACCTTCATCCATCATGGTGAATGGGACGGTGGTCATGGGAAAAAATAAGATTCCTCCCTTGGGCAAAAGGGAATGAAGTCAGGCTCGGCCGACATAGGGAGGAATAAGAGAACCTCCATGGTGACACAACCCACGGTGCACACGGAGGTAAGGGACCCTAAGGCCGGATGAGTGAAGCTACGACCAGTGAGTTGGTCGAAGCCTCGGGCCAATAAATGCGTCAACGTCCATTGCCGGTGTAAACCCATAATAAGGTCACCCAATGTATCAACCTGGTGACTAGACCGGAATGTCGTATGGTAGGAGTTGACGGGCAATAGAGGTAAGGTGGGGTCCATGGAGGGGTGAGAAGGTGGGACCAAGCCTATCTTGAGCCAATTAAGTAGTGGCTTGGCGATGAAAAGCATACCCGTTAGAAACACGGGTGTTTCGGGCTTTGGTGGCTCCAAATAAGATAGCTCCGGGTGAGGATCGGAAGTAGAGGGTGGCAATGGAGCACTCACGGGTGGTGAAGAATTCCCCGACTGTGGTGGGGACTCGAGTAGGGGTCTGACCGGATCGAGAATCGGCTGGGAGGTAGATGCTCGCCGAAGGGCGGCATCGGCTTGCCGTATGGCCGCATCAAACCGAGACTCAAATGGCTCAACCTCCAGAGCGACCTTATAGGAATCCCCCAAAGTTTTCACGTGGCGGCAAAATAATTCAAAGTGGAAGTGAAGCTGTGAACCCTTCCAGAACTGAGTTCTGGCCTCGATGTTATCCAGCCCGACCCCACATCTTAAACGGTACACTTCGAAGTCCCTAATGTACTTAGACACTGACAGGTTGCCTTGGTTGGGCCTGAGGTATGGGTTGACCATAGTTGCCAAAAGATGGGAATGGATCCCTAGGAATGGTTATGCAATGGCATCTTTTTTTTATTTTTTGTTTTATAAGCAAAATGTTATGCCAACTAATGCAAGCACCTAGACACGACTTAGAATGCGATGTAAATGCAAAGGTGAAATGAGACTCGAGTTGAAATGAGACTCGACTACACGCCTAAACACAACCAAGACTCGGTACGTGGTGGAGATAATCGATCCGAGGATCACTCGCGCAAGTGTGCGGCCTTCCCAATAGGCATAGCCTAACGTTCAGACAACACCTTTTGATATACCGATTAATGGTATGCGATGCAACCTTAGACCGACTTACACTTAGACTCGACGTAAATGAATCTTTTTTTGTGGGTTTTGTTACAGACTTAGACACAATGACTACCCTAGACTCAACCGACGCTTTGATACCAAATTGATGCGGGACGGACACGCGACCTGGGACTCTAGCTCGCGATCGTCCCTATGCGAGGGAAGACGTAGGACCGGGCACAGTTGAGAAACCGGCCGTGAGTCTTGAGTATCGGCCTTTCCGCGTTAACTCGGATTGAGTCACGAGACGATACACTCAATCTCGCTCTCTCGCAGCGGTGATAATAGAATCACAAGCTAGAAACCTATCACATGCAGCGGCATATACGAAGTAATACGAGTAAAGAAATGCCTACGAGGAGGGCAGCGAGTTTACCTCCACGCTCCGGGTGTGGGGAAGACGTTCCTGGCCAGTTACGGTAACTCCCGGTAACAACAGTAAAAAGTTAATTACAACCGTGAATTTAATTGCCCACTCCACGCAAGGGGGTAAAGGGCTACAAGTGGGGCCCGGGAGGACCGACCCTGGGTTGACGGGCAACAATCTGGAGGTGCGTACGGCATGAACTCGGCCTACTGGTCCGGCTCAGCACTATTCCAACTCGGTGCTACGCCAACTCGGTGCTGCGCCAACTCGGTTGCTGACTCACTGGACAGCAAGCAACGGTTTCCAAAGGAACGTCACCTTCCTGAGATCTTCCAGAGGCGCCGCTTGGCTGAGACGATGGCAGGACGTCCCTGAACGACTTCCTGAAGTGGCGGCTCCTGAAATTGATTTTTGATATTTATTTTTGAATATCTTCTGGAATATAATTTCGAACCTGCACAGGGAACAGATCTGTAGGCATCGGCGACACTAATTACGATGCTCAGATCCGGAGGCCGATCGAGACGTGGCTGGTACTGTTGGAAAGAGTACTCATAGATCTATAACATATAATTTTGACAGATCCATCCATTAAACGGATTGAAAATGAATATGACTGTAACACTATTTTTGTTTCTGACTCGGACTGACAGACACACAGGGCAGCAAGGGATCTGCCTGAAACTGACCTTTGACCAAAGAGAAAATGATTTTTATAGAATCCACAAAAATTATGGTGGAAGGGGATATATGTGTGAAACACTGAGTAATGTTTTAGGATTTTTTGAAAATTTGTAAGGGGGTGGGGAAAATGTGACAAGGTGACTCTGTCCCGTAGATCTGCAAAAGGGCATATTGCTGAGAGGACAAACAAAAATATGGGAAAAATACCTAATGACTTCCAAATGACACGAAATTTGAACTGGAGGTTAACGGAGATGGAAAGAACAAACTCTCAAAATTAGGGCTCGATCAGACAACAAGAAGAAAAGATAAAAATCCGGAGGTGAGGTTCTATCCTAATGGAGATAGAACTTCGATGACGGTGGTGGCGGCGCGACGGCGACGGAGGCGGCGGCAGAAATAGAATTCAGAGGGGCTAAGGAAAAGATAGAAGGGTTTCACACCCAAGATTTAGCAGAAATCCATTTGCAAGAGGGGGAGGGAGAGAGGAACAAGGGCACACCCTTCAATGGCTCAAGCCAATTTCATAAATTTTCTTCATTAAATATCTAATGACACTATACATAGGCTTATATAGAGAATGGCAAGAGGTGGGGGGCTGGGAATTTCATGGGAAAGAGGTCATTTTCTTCCCCCATGTGGTCAAAAACCTAAAATAAATAAATTACATATGGAGGGGACACTCCTTTGAAAGGAAGGAAGGCATCTTGGACTTTTAAACCCCTTTGTCCCCTTTGAATGTCAAACCATCTAGAAGCCCAGCTAGGACTTTGACCAGTCCCACATGGACCCTTATGACTTAGGTTGACCAATGGGAAAGGAGTGAGGGCCCCCTTGCTGGACCTACTGATATTTTGCACAAAAGCCCAAACAATCCAAGGGAATGACACATTGGCTTATAAAGCCTTACAATTGCACATATACTTTCCCAAGGATATAAAAGCAAATAAAAGGACTCAAGTGCAAAATAAAAAGTCAGTGCTCGGGGTCGATTCCCATCAACTCTCCCCGGGTGGGAAGAACTCGACCCCGTCGAGTAAGGGGTGCGGCTACTCGAGTAGCTCCGGCGGATCCGTCATCGTACCATGAAGCGCGGAGTACGCTCTACTCCAAGTAATCGACACCTGCTCATCCCGTATAGATTCGATATGCACACGTTGCCATGGGAATGAGGCTAGAGGTGGACACTTCGGGGTGGGGTCACTCTCAAAGGAGGGAAGGCGGCTCGAAGACTCACTAGGAATCACCGCTTGTCCCTTATGTGACTAGATCCGATATGAAGTACAACCGATCCTAATAGTCTGACAAGTCTCATACTCGAAAGGGACTAACAACGCGAGCATACAAAACGACTCGACTCGATGTATGCACATGCACTCGATAGACAACCGGTACGAAACAAGGACCCACAAAAACCCTAAACAAACCTAATGTTAGTCCTACCTAAGCATTGGCGATGGTGGACCAGGACACCCGAATATGTGCCATGCATGCATCTTATGTAACCGGTGGTTGGTGGCATGTGGAATACCTAGACGTCCAAGTATGACCCAGTCATGCATGGACGACCCTTTAGATTTGGGAGAGTTGAGGGGGATAGGAGAACCGAGTATGGGTGTATCGAGGTTGGGCTTGGTGAGTGTAGATGACCCGGCCCGTTGGGTAGGGGTATGGTAGTGAACTCCTTGGAAGAAGTGGAGTGAGAATGATAGCTCGGGAGGTTCACTAGTGAAGGGGTCAAAGGGTCAAAGAAGGTATGACCCCATGAGATGGGCTCCCATATGGCACGGTCCCAATTGTGAAATACTTGAAGGTGTGGGTGGTCACCTTCATCCATCATGGTGAATGGGACGGTGGTCATGGGAAAAAAATAAGATTCCTCCCTTGGGCAAAAGGGAATGAAGTCAGGCTCGGCCGACATATGGAGGAATAAGAGAACCTCCATGGTGACACAACCCACGGTGCACACGGAGGTAAGGGACCCTAAGGCCAGATGAGTGAAGCTACGACTAGTGAGTTGGTCGAAGCCTCGGGCCAATAAATGCGTCAACGTCCATTGCCGGTGTAAACCCATAATAAGGTCACCCAATGTATCAACCTGGTGACTAGATCGGAATGTCGTATGGTAGGAGTTGACGGGCAATAGAGGTAAGGTGGGGTCCATGGAGGGGTAAGAAGGTGGGACCAAGCCTATCTTGAGCCAATTAAGTAGTGGCTCGGCGATGAAAAGCATACCCGTTAGAAACACGGGAGGCTCGGGCTTTGGTGGCTCCAAATAAGATGGCTCCGGGTGAGGATCGGAAGTAGAGGGTGGCAATGGAGCACTCACGGGTGGTGAAGAATTCCCCGACTGGGGTGGGGACCCGAGTGGGGGTCTGACCGGATCGAGAATCGGCTGCGAGGAAGATGCTCGCCGAAGGGCGGCATCGGCTTGCCATATGGCCGCATCAAACCGAGACTCAAATGGCTCGACCTCCAGAGCGACCTTATAAGAATCCCCCAAAGTTTTCACGTGGCGGCAAAATAATTCAAAGTGGAAGTGAAGCTGTGAACCCTTCCAGAACTGAGTTCCGGCCTCGATGTTATCCAGCCCGACCCCACATCTTAAACGGTACACTTCGAAGTCCCTAATGTACTCGGACACGGACAGGTTGCCTTGGTTGGGCCTGAGGTATGGGTTGACCATAGTTGCCAAAAGATGGGAATGGATCCCTAGGAATAGTTATGCAATGGCATCTTTTTTTTTGTTTTATAAGCAAAATGTTATGCCAACTAATGCAAGCACCTAGACACGACTTAGAATGCGATGTAAATGCAAAGTTGAAATGAGACTTGACTACACACCTAAACACAACCAAGACTCTGTACGTGCGGAGATAATCGATCCGAGTATCACTCGCGCAAGTGTGCGGCCTTCCCGATAGGCATAGCCTAACGTTCGGACAACACCTTTTGATATACCGATTAATGGTATGCGATGCAACCTTAGACCGACTTACACTTAGACACGACGTAAATGAATCTTTTTTTGTGTGTTTTGTTTCGGACTTAGACACAATGACTACCCTAGACTCAACCGACGCTCTAATACCAAATTGATGCAGGACGGACACGCGACCTAGGACTCTATCTCGCGATCGTCCCAATGCGAGGAAAGACGTGGGACCGGGCACAGTTGAGAAACTGGCCGTGAGTCTTGGGTATCGGCGTTTCCGCGTTAACTCGGATTGAGTCACGGGACGGTACACTCAATCTCGCTCTCTCGCAGTGGTGATAATAGAATAACAAGCTAGAAACCTATCACATGCAGCGGCTTATACGAAGTAATACGAGTAAAGCAATGCCTACGAGGAGGGCAGCGAGTTTACCTCCACGCTCCGGGCGTGGGGAAGACGTTCCTGGCCAGTTACGGTAACTCCCGGTAACAACAGTAAAAAGTTAATTACAACCGTGAATTTTATTGCCCACTCCACGCAAGGGGGTAAAGGGCTACAAGTGGGGCCTGGGAGGACCGACCCTGGGTTGACGGGCAGCAATCTGGAGGTGCGTACGGCATGAACTCGGCATGCTGGTCCGACTCAGCACTATTCCAACTCGGTGCTGCGCCAACTCGGTTGCTGACTCACTGGACAGCAAGCAACGGTTTCCAAAGGAACGTCACCTTCCTGAGATATTCCGGAGGCGCCGCTTGGCTGGGACGATGGCAGGACGTCCCTGGACGACTTCCTGAAGTGGCGGCTCCTGAAATTGATTTTTGATATTTATTTCTGAATATCTTCTGGACTATAATTTTGGACCTACACAGGGAACAGATCTGTAGGCATTGGCGACACTAATTACGATGCTCAGATCCGGAGGCCGATCGAGATGTGGCTGGTACCATTGGAAAGAGCACTCATACATATACAACATATAATTTTGATAGATCCATCCACCGAACGAATTGAAAATGAATATGACTGTAACACTATTTTTATTTCTGACTCGGACTGACAGGCACACAGGGCAGCAAGGGATCTGCCTGAAACTGACCTTTGACCAAAGGAAAAATGATTTTTATAGAATCCACGAAAATTATGGTGGAAGGGGATATATGTGTGAAACACTGAGTAATTTTTTGGGATTTTCTGAAAATTTGTAAGGGGGTGGGGAAAATGTGACAAGGTGACTCTGTCGCGTAGATCTGCAAAAGGGCAGATTATTGAGAGGACAAACAAAAATATAGAAAAAATACCTAATGACTTCCAAATGACACGAAATTTGAACTGGAGGTGAAGGGAGATGGAAAGAACAAACTCTCAAAATTAGGGCTCGATCAGACAACAAGAAGAAAAGATAAAAATCCGGAGGTGAGGTTCTGTCCTGATGGAGATAGAACTCCGATGACGGTGGCGGCGGCGCGACGGCAGTGCGATGATGGCGATGGCGGCGACAGAAATAGAATTCAGAGGGGCTAAGGAGAAGATAGAAGGGTTTCACACCCAAGATTCAGCAGAAATCCATCCGCAAGAGGGGGAGGGAGAGAGAAACAAGGGCACACCCTTCAATGGCTCAAGCCAATTTCACAAATGTTCTTCATTAAATATCTAATGACACTATACATAGGCTTATATAGAGAATGGCAACGGGTGGGGGGCTAGGAATTTCATGGGAAAGAGGCCATTTTCTTCCCCCATGTGGTCAAAAACTCAAAATAAATAAATTACATATGGAGGGGACACTCCTTTGAAAGGAAGGAAGGCATCTTAGACTTTTAAACCCCTTTGTCCCCTTTGAATGTCAAACCATCTAGAAGCCCTGCTACGACTTTGACCAGCCCCACATGGACCCCTATGACTTAGGTGGACCAATGGGAAAGGAGTGAGGGCCCCCTTGCTGGTCCTACTGATATTTTGCACAAAAACCCAAACAATCTAAGGGAATGACACATTGGCTTATAAAGCCTTACAATTGCACATATACTTTCCCAAGGATATAAAAGTAAATAAAAGAACTCAAATGCAAAATAAAAAGTCAGTGCTCGGCGTCGATTCCCATCACACTTTTGTGCATGATAAATGTCACACTATTTGTGCATGATAGAAATGATTTTTGTTCTTGATCGAACCTCTCATGATAAAAATGAAATTCATTGAATACTTGCTGTATGCATCATGAGTTTGATTAGCATTTCATGGGTATGCTTGTGCATGCATCACACTAGAGAGGTCTGTGCATTGCTTAAGTCAGTGCATGGTTAATTCTCTAAGGCAGAACACAAGGTCGGCGCTACTCTATCCAAGGACGATGCAATTGTGTCTCACTGCATGTGATGCATCTCAGCTTGCGTCTCATGCTATGTCTAAGGTCAGTGCAATGTTTTGTCTGAGCACGTTGCATTGCGTCTCATTTGCACTTGTGTCTCAGGCTGCGTCTCTATCATGTCTTAGCACACCCAGTGTCTCATGCGTCTAAGTCTTAGCGTCTCTGTTTGCGTCTCATGCTCAGCAGTGACTGGCTGCATCTGATGGGGGCATCTCTCGCCCCATATATTTTCAAAGCCCCGGTTGCTCGCCAGCATGGTTCCATTACATCCGTCACATTTTTCTAAGTCAATTCATGTAACTTTCATATTTTCTTTGAGTCATAATTATGTAATTTTCCTTTTATTTGAGTCTTGTACCTAGGTTAATGAGTCATTTACCTAGGTTAAGTGTCATTTTGTTGATAGATTAGTTTATGGGCCCAATTCATTGGGCTTGGCCCACGGGCACCCCCCTTCCCTTGGTTATTTGTCATTGTGTTAAGAGTCAAGGTCTTTTGTAGAAATGTGGGTTGCCTATATATAGGACCCCATTTCCTCCATTTGAACTAATGAATCAATGAATGAAAAACTTGTCATTTTGAGAGTTTACACTTCTTATCTAGTGGAGAGATTCCATTTTTTGGGTGAGAGACCCTAGGGGAGAGATTCCCCACCCATCCCTCTCTTAATCTCTCTTTTTCACTCCCCTTTCTCTCTCCTCCACACCCAATTTCAAAAAATTTCTCTCTCCTCCCTTCCCAACCACCACTCTCCCATCTACCCCCATTAAAGACCACTCCCCTTCCCCACACATCCCATTACTCCACCCCCTAGTCCCAAGAGAGCTTCCACCTCCCAACCCCCAACTACCCCACCCACTTCCCCAAGCACCCTTCCCACTACCCAAATCAGCCCTCCACCTTCCCAAGGCACCTCTTCCCATCCCCAAGACCACTATTGACCACCCCATATTAAAGGAAATTCAAACTCACATGCCCTCCACCCACTTGTGCCCCCCCACCTTCCTCCTTCTCCCTCCAAGCCCAAATTCGTAGCTCCTCCTCCCACCACCAGTTAGACCCCCTTCCAGACCCTATTCTTCCCCTCCCACACCTTGGAACACCCCCTCCTAGACCCCCTCACAGCCAGGGTTCTCCCCACACTCATCCATCTCCATTTCCCCTCCCATATACCCCATTTCCCCCCACCATCTTAAACCTCCAGTTTTTAGTTTGCTGGCAGCAGAAGAGTAGCAGTTTGAAGAGGTGACCCCGACCACATACCAGAGAATCTGAAGGCTCAAGAGATATCCAAGGAAGCGTCTACCTGTCTTCTTCGCAACGGCGGTGGTCTCGTCCCCTTCCGAGCTCCGAGCTGACCGGGAGATCCGTTCTCCTACAACTACGCAGAGCTGCCCCTACTGAGCACCTGAGCCATAGTAGAAGCTCTACCACGACGAACTTTGAAGATTCAGGCCACAAGTTCTTCTGCAACATTGTTCCTCTTTCTGTCTACTTTCAGAATCAAGAAGTGGAACTTCTATAGACGTCTGTGGGCCATAGTTACCATTTTTCTCCCTCGGGTACGCGGTTCAGCTTCACACAGCCTGCACCGACCTGTCATCAGTGTTCAGAGTTCCTTGGTCTTCTCCGGCATCGTTTGGCTCCCCGTCAGTTTTTCTGCGAAGAGGACTCGTCCAAGATTCCAAAAACTCCAGCGGTGCTTGATTCTGAGTTCGGGAGCTGACGGGGCATCCTCTGGAACCTGTTGTTGGCCGCCAGAAGCTGCCAGTCCAAGAATCTGCCTCCCTGCTCGGGCCTCCACCCAGACCAACGTCGGCGCCAAAAGAAATCAAAAAAATTTGGATGACTTCCCTGGCCTCCTACGAAGATTTTCCAGGTGGTTTCATCCCCAACAAAATTCGCCATCAGTCGCAGGAAGCATTTCTTCGATCATCTGTCAGCACCCACAGAACGTGGACAGAACCGGCGTTCGGTGTTCCTCTCTCAAGTTCCCCTCCCCGCTTGGCCGGCTGAAGGCCCCTCCCTATGTGGAGGTAGTTTTAGTTGTAATATCACTTAACCCCAACCCCAAGATCCCCCTCCTGCGAGAGGTGTAGTATTGTAATCATTTAGGCAGGTCAAGCTACCCCGACGCGGCGTGTGGGGATCCACCCGCCTCCCCGCTCGCCCTCGTCTCCGAGCGGGATCGGTTTCTTCAAACCGATCGAGTAAGTGCTCCAAACTTTACTCTAATTTGTGCTTGTTCTTTCAATATTAAGCTCCGCTGGCCGTGAATGAGAGCCCGATCCTTAAGCTCCTTTGCTATAAGTGATCACCGTGGGAAAAAAGTGGAACCCGTGCCCTCGGCACGACGTCGGCTCCCTTGAATTGGGCTGCCATTACCCTTGGGAATCAACTTAGGCCTTGCTGGCCCTCTACCAGCAAGGGCTCAGCCCACACAACCTCCACTTGGCATTGCCAAGTTACCCCGGGTCTTGGTGAGCATAGGGTGAGCGGTCGCCGATATCGGTCCGTTTGATTGCGATTGTGCTTGTTTGTTTAAGTCCTAGGTTGTGTCACATCAATTGGTATCAGAGCAAGTTTTAGACTTGTCTCTACTAAGTCTAGTCCTTGGGCACATTTGCATTCATCAACATGGCTACCTCTCTTTGGTCACATTCATCCCACTCGACCCCCCATAAGGGACCGATCAACCCTCCATTTGACATAATCTCTTTTGAGGATCTCCTCTTCGATGGATCATGCTATAGTGCCTACCTAAAGTGGGAGGTCACCATGGAAAAACACTTTGAGAGAACTATGGTTTATGGACCCGCAAGAGTCCGTGTTGCCATGGGGCAATTTCGGGGTCAAGCCAACCAAAAATGGAGAAACATAGTGGGCTTAAGGGACGTTAGGAAACAATAACCCATTTCCTCATGGGATGATATGAAGAAAGAACTTAGAAAAATCTACATCACCAAATATTCCCACCCCTTCTACTCTAACACCCCTAGCCCGAGGTGCACTACCACTCGTCCATCCCCATCCAACCAACTTGATATCACCTTTAGGCCTCCTCCCCCACCACTCCCAACAAATCACTTCTCAACCATCATAACTACACTTTGCGACCAAGTCCTCTCCCTTAAGGCCCCAATAAACCAAGCATCCACCTCTACACCAAATCCTCTAAGGGTCCCCGCACTCCAACCAAAACCCCCTTCCACAATCCCTCACCAAACCCATACCCCACATCTCCCCTTGGTCCCCACCACTATCCCTCCATCATCCCCAAAAAGAGGTACCCCCCTCAAAACCCATCAACCCAAATCTCGTCACCCAACCCACCTTCCACTTCCAACCCCAATCCTACCCCAACCTAGGCCTCCACTACTTCCACTCTCAAACCCCACCCTACCAATCCAAGTTTCCCTTTACCCTCCACCCCGGGAGCACCACACACTAACCCTCATCACCCCAAAAGACCCTCTCACCTCCTTGGTAGAAGAACTCATACTCGATTCAATAGTTGAGAACACTCTAAACCCACTCCCCACCTTGGAGGAAACCCAAGTCCAAGTTGAAAAAGAAACATCACACGATGCTCTTCCCCTTACATCACCCTCTCTAGTTGGGACCAAGCTCATCTTAGGAGAACCCCTTGTTAGTTGGCTAAAGGAGAGCCCAATAAGAGAGATCATGGACCACAATTTCCCACCCATGAAGGAAAACCATCCCATAGTGCCCATCTCCTCTTATCACACCATAATCCAAAACTCCTACCAAGTGGAAACCTTAGAGGATCTTCTCAAGGGCATAGCATGGCAATTAGAGATGACTAGCATGTTGACCCCTATGGTCGAACAACCTAGGAGCCTTAGCCTCCTACACCTATGCATAGGGTCTATCACCTCGGTTTACACCATTGGTTGCTACACTAGCGACCTCCTTCTATTCCTCCCTACACCCGATGAGCCCAACCTTCTCCTCGATTTAGAGCTTCTTATCTCGGGTAGAAAGCCAAGCCCTCCACTCATGGCCGATCCACTTGCCAAGAACATTGGCCGAACTATCATGGAGAAGGATGACTTAGCACCTTTTGAGGATCTTGAGGACATGGAGTTCCTCCCCCAAGGTAACCCATTTTATGATCCATATGATCCATTCCAATGGGAGTCAAGAGACTCGTGTGACCCAAACACTTTATCCACCACCAACCTTTCCCTACACCAACTCACCATGTTTGACCCAATCCACTCCATCCTAGACCTGGGTTACACCTTGGGAGCCATGACCTTGGGCCACATATCCCTAGGTAATGAGGTTGTGCTCCACCCCATGATGACCACATTCTTAGATCTGTTCGATCCTTTCCAATGGGAGTTCAAAGGTTGTCACACAACTATACACATGGAAGTCACCCTTAGGAAAAATATGCATGTGTCTAGGCTTACCACACCACTTGGCATGAACACCATGAGGGGTCCATTCATTCATACCACCCACATGTCAAGTAGAAAGCATGAGTGGCCCATATTCGGATGTATTGGTCCACCTTCATTTATCATGGATCTTAAGCATGTCAAAAGCATCTACGGATGTCCTGATCCCCCTACATTCATCACCACTTTGCATGATAGGTTCACCTACGGGTGCCCCGGCCCACCTAGGACCACCAAAGTCTACATGATAACATTGCATGATAAGTCCACATATGGTTGCCCCGACCCTCCAAATTCCATCAAAGTCTTCTTGGCATCAAAGCATGATTGGTCTACTTTTGGTTGCCCAGGTCCACCCATCACCCCTAGAATGTCAGCATTCACAAAATTACATGGCATCCTGGGGTTGGTCCCTTCTGGGTTTTGAGATGCCTTGGCACTAATGCCTATGAGTTAGATCTTCCCGAGGAGTATGGAGTAAGTCCCACATTCAATGTAGCCGACCTAGTGCCATATAAGGGGCCCCCGGTGGTACCCAGTGAGAATATTGAGCCTATTCCTCCTGTTGAGAGAGCACCCACCCGAGAGGAGAGACCACCAGCCAAGAGAGCCCAGCGTGAGCGCATTGAATGAATATTGGGTGAACAGGTCACTACCACCAGGAGCAAGGTATACGAGCGCTATCTCGGCAGGTGGATGGATCGGTCTCGTTCGGAAGACTTGTGGGCGATACCACTTCTACACCCTCCGAGGAGGGAAGGACTCTTACTCGACGGAGTCGAGTTCTCCGCACCCCGGGAGTATGATGGGGGCATCTCTTGCCCCATATATTTTCAAAGCCCCGATTGCCCGCCAGCATGGTTCCATTACATCCGTCACATTTTTCTAAGTCAATTCATGTAACTTTCATATTTTCTTTGAGTCATAATTACGTAATTTTCCTTTTATTTGAGTCTTGTACCTAGGTTAATGAGTCATTTACCTAGGTTAAGTGTCATTATGTTGATAGATTAGTTTATGGGCCCAATTCATTGGGCTTGCCCCAAGGGCACCCCCCCTTCCCTTGGTTATTTGTCATTGTGTTAAGAGTCAAGGTCTTTTGTATAAATGTGGGTTGCCTATATATAGGACCCCATTTCCTCCATTTGAACTAATGAATCAATGAATGAAAAACTTGCCATTTTGAGAGTTTACACTTCTTATTTAGTGGAGAGATTCTATTTTTTGGGTGAGAGACCCTAGGGGAGAGATTCCCCACCCATCCCTCTCTTAATCTCTCTTTTTCACTCCCCTTTCTCTCTCCTCCACACCCAATTTCAAAAAATTTCCCTCTCCTCCCTTCCCAACCACCACTCTCCCACCTACCCCCATTAAAGACCACTCCCCTTCCCCACACATCCCATTACTCCACCCCCTAGTCCCAAGAGAGCTTCCACCTCCCAACCCCCAACTACCCCACCCACTTCCCCAAGCACCCTTCCCACTACCCAAAGCAGCCCTCCACCTTCCCAAGGCACCTCTTCCCATCCCCAAGACCACCATTGACCACTCCACATTAAAGGAAATTCAAACTCACATGCCCTCCACCCACTTGTGCCCCCCCACCTTCCTCCTTCTCCCTCCAAGCCCAAATTCGTAGCTCCTCCTCCCACCACCTGTTAGACCCCCTTCCAGACCCTATTCTTCCCCTCCCACACCTTGGAACACCCCCTCCTAGACCCCCTCATAGCCAGGGTTCTCCCCACACTCATCCATCTCCATTTTCCCTCCCATATACCCCATTTCCCCCCACCATCTTAAACCTCCAGTTTTCAGTTTGCTAGCAGCAGAAGAGTAGCGACTTGAAGAGGCGACCCCGACCACATCCCAAAGAATCTAAAGGCACAAGAGGTATCCACGGAAGCGTCTACTTGTCTTCTTCGCAACGGCGGTAGTCTCGTCCCCTTCTGAGCTCCGAGCTGACCGGGAGATCCGTTCTCCTACAACTGCACAGAGCTACCCCTGCTGAGCACCTGAGCCATAGTAGAAGCTCTGCCACGACGAACCTTTGATGATTCAGGCCACAAGTTCTTCTGTAACGTTGTTCCTCTTCCTGTCTACTTTCATAATCAAGAAGTGGAATATCTATCGACATCCGTGGGCCATAGTTACCATTTTTATCCCTCGGGTACGCGATTCAGCTTCCCACAGCCTGCACCGACCTATCATCAGTGTTCAGAGTCCCCTGGTCTTCTCTGGCATCGTTTGGCTTCCCCGTCAATTTTTCTGCGAAGAGCACTCGTCCAAGATTCCAAAAACTCCAGCGGTGCTTGATTCTGAGTTGGGAGCTGATGGGGCATCCTCTGCAACCTGCTGTTGGCCGTCAGAAGCTGCCAGTCCAAGAATCTGCCTCCCTGCTCGGGCCTCCACCCAGACCAACGTCGGCGCCAGAAGAAATCAACAAAATTTGGACGACTTCCCTGGCTTCCTATGAATACTTTCCAGGTTGTTTCATCCCTAAAAAAATTCGGCATCAGTCGCAGCAACCATTTCTTCGATCATCTGTCAGCACCCACAGAACGTGGACAGAACCGGCGACCTCCCATCTTCGGTGTTCCTCTCTCAAGTTCCCCTCCCCGCTTGGCCGGCTGAAGGCCCCTCCCTATGTGGAGGTAGTTTTAGTTGTAATATCACTTAACCCCCACCCCAAGATCCCCCTCCTGCGAGAGGTGTAGTATTGTAATCATTTGGGCAGGTCAAGCTACCCCGACGCGGCGTGTGGGGATCCACCCGCCTCCCCGCTCGCCCTCGTCTCCGAGCAGGACCGGTTTCTTCAAACCGGTCGAGTAAGTGCTCCAAACTTTGCTCTAATTTGTGCTTGTTCTTTCAATATTAGTTCATAAACTCCGCTGGCCGTGAATGAGAGCCCGATCCTTAAGCTCCTTTGCTATAAGTGATCACCGTGGGAAAAGAGTGGAACCCGTGCCCTCGGCACGACGTCGGCTCCCTTGAATTGGGCTGCCATTACCCTTGGGAATCAACTTAGGCTTTGCTGGCCCTCTACCAGCGAGGGCCCAGCCCACACAACCTCCACTTGGCATTGCCAAGTTACCCCGGGTCTTGGTGAGCATCGGGTGAGCGGTCGCCGACATCGGTCCGTTTGATTGCGATTGTGCTTGTTTGTTTAAGTCCTAGGTTGTGTCACATCAGCATCTCTTGCGTAGATACGTCTCATATTGCGTCTCACATGCTATGTGAGTCCATGGCTGCGTATCACATTGCATCTCTCTTGCACAATGCATTGCGTCTCATGCATTCTGTCTACATGCATTCCATCACTGTGTCCCATGTGCCTCGCATGTCTCTGCATCTTATTCTGCGTCTCACACACACCTAGAGTCGGTGCACATCTTTCATATAGTAACATCTGTGTATATTTAGTTGATTCAGTTTTTTCACATCAGTGCTTGTCAGGGTATGTACAAATCACTATTCATAGTCAGTGCATTCTTTGTCCGCACACACACACAAGGTTGATGCATTATCGCCCTATGAACAAACCAGGTTGGTGCAACTCGTGTTTTTGTGCTAAACAAGTCCGTGCAGCTCACTATTCTGGATCGGTGCAATCTTTGATAAAGACAGGCATAAGGTCGGTGCAACGTGTGTTGTTGCACGTAGGTAAGGTCTTTGCATTGTTATAAGGTCTGGATATGACATCTAGACTCCGTGCATGATTGGTCATATGCTATTAAAGTCCGTGCACACTTCTCTCACGTGTAATGAAAAGTTAGTGCATAGATTTTCTCGTGCATACCCAACGTCTGTGCATGTCGTGCTTTATGTTATCCAAGGTCCATGCATGTTTTGTTATATGCTACCTAAGGTCTGTGCATATTCGTACGTTATTTTATGATGTCTATGCTAGCACGAACAGCTAACACTTTCAGTTGTTTCCCAGGCCAGTCACTTAGTCGAGCATGTGCTGGACAACCTGTAAGCATACTCCACGTGGAAATCAAAGTACCAGGTTTAAGGCTCGTGATCCGAGGAAAGGAACGGAATCGATGAACCTGCCACATGGACAGCTACACTGCCAAGATTCTAACACATAGCTAAGGGATTCAAGAACTCTCTTGGCGGGAATGCTCCCTCCACGCGCCCAATGTGTGAGCTCGTGGGTCCCAGATCTGAAGCCATATAAGAAGGCTTCGCTGTGATCAAAGTAATAAAGGTAGAGAATCGAAGAGAGAGAAAAAAGGCAGAGAGAAGAAGAGAGAAAAAGCGCTCAAGGAGAAGAAGATAGAAGACTTTCCTGAAGATTAGTTCCACTAGACCTTGGATCAAATCCAAGCCAATCAGCTCCCTGAAAGCCACATTTGTGCTACCATCGTATACATCTTTCTGTCGCTGTGATTTCTCATTTCTTATTTTTCTTTTACACTCTTTATTTCAAGCTGTTAGTCAGCAGAGCAAGCTGTAACGCTCAGCAGTTGCAGAGGAGGATTCCTCTGGTCGGCTAAGCTGTATTGCCCAGCAGAAGCAAGTTGTGATGCTCAGCAGTTTGTAGGCAAGCTGTGAGGCCCAGCCGTTCAAGCTATGAGTCAGCAGGAATTCACACTCGGGTTGAGTGTGGGGTGGACGTAGGTCTGGAGGACCGAACCACCTAAAAACCTTCTTGTCCATCGTGGTTTGAGTGTTTATTCTGATCCTCTAGATGTATGCTTAGGCTCGATCTGAATCGTCTGTCTAGCGGGGAATTTGTTTTCATCTTGTTCATTTGATATTGGTTCTAAGAGAGTCATTTTGAATTCTTGATCATTGTTACTAGAGAGTGTCAAATTCACTCAAGTCTTTTAAGCGTCTAAGTTGCATTCGTTTGCTTGATTGGGTTTAGTCAATAGCGTAGGTTTGCTTAGGAGTCTACACTCTTGCAGCTCAACTGTTTGATCAAGAGAATCTTTGTCCTCCTTATCTTGTATACCTTAACTAGTTTTAATTCCGCATTCATGTCTAGTTAATGTTTTTAATTGGGCAATTTTTAAGAGGGATTCATTCACCCCCCCCTGAATCCGGGCCTTGCACCCTAACAGTGTTCGTTTGAGTAATTCATGTGTGGTTAGATAACAAGATGGATATCGGTTTGATTGAGTTGAAGATAGCCTTTCCATGCATGAACCATTTTTGATAAGAGGGCATGTGTGGTAATTGGATTGAAAGTTTTTAAGTCATCTTCGTATGTAAACGAATCACAATGGTTCAATATGCAGGTTGAAAGAATCATGTAAATGTCAAAAGGGCAAGGTAATTGTCCCTGTATTTGATTTAATCAAGGATTGACATGAATGCAATTTTGTGTAAAGTGTTGGTACCTTAATCCTGTCCTATCTTTAGATCCAGGGTAAGATTCTACTTTTGAATATGATTTATGGTGCCTTGAATGGGGTTATAAGGCCTTTGAAGTTTCTGGCTTGCATTGAACTACCTTGGGCAGTTTTCTTTTTGGAATCTGCAAGTGTCGACTCACTTGTAGACACGCTATTCCTGACATCACCCTGAGAAAATCTCATGTTACTATATGACGCCCCACAGTGGCTTTCGAATTTCGAATCGCTTGAGTGCTTCCGATTCTTGGCTCTTCTTTCACCTTTTGAGTAGGTAACGTGACGCTTCTTCGGCATCCGAAAACTGCCTCGTTGCGGAAATCATGCGGCATACGGACGGCATCGCCACCAATCAGACATACCGGAAGATTCTGAACCCAGGGAGATGTCTGGCGAATGGCTGCTGATGGCCTTTCGGGGGGGTCCGGTAGATTTTATTGGAGGCGTCTAGGACCCTAGACGCCTCCATCAATGAAAAAAATTGAAAAAAAATAATAATAATAAAAATAGTTGTGAAGACGTCCAAGTACCTGGACGCCTCCACACTCTGCATCCAGACAATCCCGGCATGCCGCTCGATTTGACGCTTCGGAAAAATCCAAAACTTTGAGGCGTCCAGGTGCCTGGACGCCTTCAATTTTCGACACCCGGACAAGCCGAACCGTCGTCCGATTTGACGTTATGCAAAAATCCAAAATATAGGGAGTCTTGCCAACTAGATGCGCCCACTCGTGAGTCATGGGTACCCACCAAAACCACGCGCTCTACTCACCGTCTACGGCTTTCGGCAGGATTCCGGTGGGCGGAAATGGAGGCGTCCAGTCTCCTGGACGCCTTCATGAAAATATTAAAAATAAAAAAATAAAAAAATATTTAATTTGTTGTTGGAGGCGTCCAGGGTTCTGGACTCACCCATCTTGAGGCGTCCAGTCCCCTGGACGCCTCAAGCCACTTGCCCTCTATAAATAGAAGACCCCCTCCCTCGAAGGGAAGGCGCTTCAGATCCGACAGAGGAAGGAGAGACTCTGCCGTATCCCATTTCTAACTCATGGTTCTTTTGTAGGGGGAGGTTATGCCAGCTTCTCGGGTGCCCGCGCTCGTGAGAAGAAGGCTAGCTCCATCCGTTCTGCTTCCACGTTGTCCCCACGCTGCCGAAGCTCCGTCGGATCCCACCATCGACACATTCAATAAGCCAATTCTCTCCCCTTTTCTCCGTAGTTCTTTTGCATTCATCATCTCACATTCTCCGCCTCCCTTCATAAGGGAGTCTTCTTTTATATACGTTTGCATAATTCCATTCATCATAGCATTTTCCTCCTACTCATGTCCGAGAGGGGTTTAGAAATAACACCAACCAGGTGCGTGTCTTGCCACGATTTCATTATTCTTCATCAAGGGACTAATACTACACTACCATCTTTTCTGATCCTCCTGTTATTTGTCTGTTTCTTCTTTTTCAAGGGTAACCAAGGAAAGCCCTCTCCATCGGCCGGCCGAAGGGAGAGGAAGAAGCAACCCGGCATCTCCCGTTTTTGAGGTAGGCGCGATCACTGTCTTTATTTTGGGGTCTCCGGCCCCTGACGATCACATCATATTCTCGAGGCCGCGGAGAGTCATTTCCCGCAATGGCCGTTTAAATTTCTGTCACATATATTCTGCATTGTTCTTATATCTGTTTCTTATATCTGTTATATTCTCGAGGCCGAGGCGAGTCATTTCCCGCAATGGCCGTTTAAATTTTTGTCTCTTATATTTTGTTCCTTATATCTGTTATATTCTCGAGGCCGCGGCGAGTCATTTCCCGCAATGGCCGTTTGAATTTCCGTCATTGATATTCTGTGCTGTGGTTATATCTGCTCATATTCTCGAGGCCGCGGTGAGTCACTTCCCGCAATGGCCGTTTAAATTCCTGTTGCTTGCATTCTGTACTCTTCTCATATCTGCTCATATTCTCGAGGCCGCGGCGAGTCATTTCCCGTAATGGCCGTTTAAATTTCTGTCACTTAAATTCTACACTTTTCCCATCATTTCCCTCTATGGCCGTTTAATCCCCATATCTTATTATATTGCATCTATCCCGCACGCCCCGCCGGAGCAATCTCTCTTCTCTTCTCTCTTCTTTCTGTGTTGCAGCAAAACGAGCCCCTCACGCGCTCCGCTTTGCCTCCTCTAACAAATTTTGCGTGACGTCGCTCACAGATTGGCGATCACAGTGGGAGTACTTTCGCTTTCCCTCGGTTACCCTTGCAAGTTCGGCACCGCTGTGTGCTCCTCCACTTTTGCGCCCTCACGCGCGCTCCAGTTGTGCTCACAGTAGCACTTTCAGTTCTTATCCCTCGTGCACCTCGTGCACTTCGCCCCTAGTCCCTTGTGATTCATTGGGTGTTGATTATATCTTTGTTATCTCTGTTATTTTCTTATGTTCTGTATATCTGTTCAACACATCATTGCATGCATCTACCCCTTTTCTAGTTTTTTTCATTTTTTCTAAGGATCAGCCTCTCTCGGTGAAGGAAGGACTCTCCGTTCGGGAATTCCTCTCGACGACTTGAATCTCCTCCACCGGGACCTCCGTAAGTCCCCGACAGCGAAGGATTCCCTCCTCGTTCACTGGGCTGGTTGTACCATTGAAGTTCCCCGGAGTTAGTCGACTCATTCGTGGTGAGACGAGAGACCCTAGTTGACACGGCGGTGAAACAAAAAACTGACTAGGGTCTCTATTTTTGTGTGAACTTCAGATCTGGTTAAAAACACAAAAAAATTATCAAAATCAAAACAAAAAAAGTGGGCGTAAAGGCATTCACTTGTTTGATAATCTTTGCTATCTGCTTGTTGGTGTATATTTTTGCGTTCCAAAAAAACTTTGAGCATGGCTCACGAGTCTTTTGAAGAGAACCACCCTAGTCGTGGTCAATCAGTCGAGCCGCGAGTCCATGCAATGGACTCAGGTCCTTCTTATGAGCCCTCACGTGAGGTTCAGGTTACCGCAGGGGACACATCCCCACCACAGGACATCTCCTCTTTGCTAGGTGTCCTCACCAACATGGGGCTTACCTCTGAGCAGCTCCGGGCCTTCCAGGCCATTCTGAAAGGGAAATTTGTTTTCCCCGCCCCCCAGGAGTCAACTCCAGCCATCGCACCCCTCCAAGAGTCGGTGCAGGCCATCCCATCTCCTTCACTGGCGCAAGCCATCTAGTCTCCCTCGCTTCAAGGGCAGGCGAGCCAACAACCACCCTCGTTCCAATTCCCTTCACAATCTCAAACCCCTGCTATTCCCCACATACTGCTCCAGCAGGGGCCAACTGCCGGTGGTCCGGCAGCTCCCTCTCATTCGGGGTTTCCTCCTCAAGTCGCCGAGAGATATTTTCCTCCCCAGTGGCAGGTGCCACCTTCACCTCCCGAGGAGCTCGCCCAATCGCTCCTCAACAGGTTCAATAGAATGGATGAACAGTTTCAAAATTTCAAGAAAATGGTGGACGTGAAATCCACCCCGGAGGTTGCTTTACCAATCCTTCTGGTGATCCATCTTCCTCCCTCTAAAATGCCTACGTACCGCAGGTACAATGGCACTGACAACCCCTTTATTCACCTCAAGGACTTCCTGTATGAATCCTCCTATTGACAAAATGACCAAAGATCCCTGGCATACCTCTTTCGGAGATCATTGGATGATCCTGCGCTAGAGTGGTTCTATTCTTTGGAGCCCGGCGAGGCCGAGAACTTTGATACGGTGCAAAGAAGATTCTTGCAAAAATATCGGGATAGGGTCGGTCCCTCTCTTTCCATTACCGACCTAGTGGCCGAGAAAATGAAGCCCGACGAAGATTTTGTCTGCTATGCCGACAGATGGAGGTGCTTGGCAGAAAGAATAAGAGATACCCTCTCAGAGCCTGAACAAGTAAAGATGATTGTGTCCAATGCACCCCCACAATTCAGGCACGTCTTGGCCATGAACAAGCTTACCATAATGGAGGAACTCTATGAAAGAGCCCGGTATGTCCAGACCCAGTTAAAAGACTCCCCAATTATACACATGTTTGAGCCGCCGAAGCCCAAGGTGATCAGAAAGATAGGCACTGGTGTCCCAAGTGGAGAGACAGAAGGGGTAGTGACAAATGAGCAGGTGAGTGTAGTCAACAACACCAACTATGCACTCAACCCAAGGCTTCCACAAATGCCCCGACTTCCCCTCCAACAAGGTCCTTTCCCCTCTCGTCCTCCACCCCAAAAAAAATCCCCCCAGAACAATATGCCTCAACCACTTCAACCCCAGCAACAACCCTGACCCCAGCAACAACAACCACCACTTCAGTACCACCAAGTTCCACCCCCAGGGAATTATGGCCCCCCACAGCAACAAAGGAGACCGATTGGCCCCAAGAGAGCCTATTACCCACCATTGCCAGAAACTTTGGCAGATATTTTCAGCGCCCTCATGGCCACAAACACACTCATCCTACCTAGAAAAAGGCTCGCGTGGCCCCCGAATGTTGATACCTCCAGATACTGCGTCTATCTCAGGCAGCTAGGACACACAGTAGATAACTGCTTTCAGTTTAAAGATTACATCCACAATACGAATGATGAAGGCGGAATTGACTGGTATGAAATGAGGCGATACATCGCCACTCTAAAATCCAAGAGACCTCCTCCTAGGCCACAGTTCCAGCAACTACAATAGCAGCCACAACAACAACCACAACAACAACAACAGCCTCAGTAGGCACAACAACAACAGCCCAACATGGGCATAATCTAGAATCCATTGCCGGAGCACCAACAGCCCAATCACCAGGTCAACCCCATCTCCTCCTTCCCGAAGTCGGGAGAGAGCAGGTGTGGCACCCAGAAAGTACCTCTATTCTTGCTACCGCCAACCCTATCATCATGCAACCCCCTCGCCTTGCCCAGGTAGCACCTCTCTCTCATCAACCCGCATTACAACCTATAGTACCGCCTTCACCATTTCCACCACCATCACGCCCTCTCATTCGCACCCCTCCCATTAACTCACCAATGACCTATCAGCCAACACCCTCCACTATGCCCTCACACCCTCTCATCTTCTCTCACTCCTCCATTTTGCCATCCACCTCTACTGCATCTACCCCTATGCCTTCCAAACCTTTTATCATCCGTCAACCATACATGACCCCGCCTGTCCCCACAATACCTCCACCAATGCTTTCAAAACCACTCATCACCCATCACCCATCTCAAAACCATTACCCATCTCAAGCCTTATCCACGCCCACTTTGCCTCCACCTCTACCTTCTGAACCCCTTATCCTTCATAGTCCGTATGATATCCCCTCTACCTCCACCATGCCTCCACCGAACAAACCCCTCGTCAGAATCCCTGCCCCCATCGTTACTCCGACTTCATCAACCATTCCACTACCGCTACCCCTCAAACCTCTGTTAAAACCCACAGCTACCCCCATAGAGATACAAAAGCCGACGGCAATGGTGCTCCGGAGTGGAAAGATTTTCCATAGAGTTTTCCCCCAGAATAGTCAAAACCCCGATCAGGCTCAGTCAGAGAAGGACAATGAAGAACAGCCAGAAAAATCCATCCTTGGGACACAGTATGATTTGTTAAAACACCTGGATAAGACGCCCGCTCGGATCTCCATCCTCGAGCTACTTCAAAGGTCCATGTCCCATCAGGCGGCCTTAATGGAATATCTTCAAAAGGTCATGGTGAATGAAGACCTCCCTGTGGAGAAGATTTCAGCCGTCCTGACACCAACAGACACACAACCGGCCATCATGTTCCACAACTATGAGCTCGCTCCCAAGGAAGCTCAGAAATATGCGTTGTGCATTTCAATAAAGATCAATGGAGTCTCCATAAACCCGTGCCTTGTAGACATGGGTGCGTCCATAAATGTGATCTCCATGAGCACCCTTCAGTTGTGTGGGGTCGACGAGGAATAGATAAGACCTTCCTCGATCACAGTCACAGCTTATGACAATAGCAAAAGGCCACCGCAAGGGATGATTATCCTGAAGGTAGAGCTAGGCCCTGTGTCAGTCTCCACGGAATTCCATGTCCTCGACATGGACCCCACATTCAAGGCCATACTAGGTCGCCCCTACATTGAAGCCATGGATGTTGTGCCTTCCACCAACCATCAGTGCTTAAAGTTTCCTTACAATGGGAGAATTACTAAAGTGGTCAGTACACATGTCCTTCACACGGTGGATGCCATCAACACCTCTCTACCCTCTGTTTGGCCGTCTCATCGGCCCATATTGTCGCTGCTGGATGTGTGTGATTCATCTCACATTCCACTAGCACCAAAGAAGCCGATCAAGGCAACAATGCCATATCTCCCTTTTCATTCCAAAGGTTGGGAGATTATGAGGAATATCGGCTACTAACAGGGCAAAGGTCTGGGCGCGCAACTACAAGGTAGGCAGAAACCACCAAAGGAGATCAGGCCGAACCGCAAGTTTGGCCTAGGCTTCAATGGACCACTCAAGGCGGATTGGAAGCCCCTCACGTGGACCCTATCAAACCACTTCAACAAAGGGCCCGTTATTCAGATGGGGGATTACCCGCAAGAAGCACATGGGGGATCACATGCTGTGTATTTGGCTGAAAAATATCCGAGGGTCACCAAAAAAGGCAAGATCAAAGATCCAGAATGCGAATGGGACAAGTGGTTTAATATACGGGATATTTCTCATTGCACTGGAAAGGATGTTCTCGCCCCCACAGTTTGAAGGACCGCCATTGATCTCCAAAATGCCAGAGAATATCACTACTATTGCCAAGGTTCCAAATTATCCCTGTCCTCGCCAGAAGGACCCTGTCACCAGCGGATCTTCATCCGTCATCAACATTACCATCGATGACTCATTAGCCATCGTCTTCTCCATTCACTCACCTCAGCCTTCGCTGATGTCTTCCTCCTGGGCTAGACGGTTGTCTGACGATCTTCCCAGGTCCCCTTCTCTACTTACATACCTACGCGGGTTTCTGAACACGCGCCAGGTTTTCAATCATGATCTGCTCTACGAGCCTCCCAATCCTTTAGCCATAACCACCCTTCCCCCTCCTCCGATTTCTTTTCATTGTTTTGTCATCAAAAATGAAAACGAAAAAAAAACGTCAATTTTCAAACTCTTCAACAGCACATCATTGTTGAGGAAACCTCTTACATCTCCCACGAGTGCGTCCCGCCCTGCGGGCCACCCATCCAAGGTCTTATGAGTGACCTTTTCTACCCCTCCTCTGAGGGGTCCTTCCCTATACATTCTTCGGCATCTTCTTTAGCTTCTTCTTTAACCGTAGGACAACCCAGTCAACCTAGGAATAATCAGTCAAGGGTAGTATCCACAAAGAAATCCAAGGGTAAGCAGATCCCTCGTCGATTCCTTCTGGATTTTGCCACCAGGTGTCAGGCCCTTCTTGACATCCCTCAGTTGCTAGAAAAACCCATCCAACTACTAGAGATAGAATGTGAGGACAATTGTGTGATTGATGAAGGATATGGCGTTTATGAAATCACCGATGAAGAATACCCTATTGAAGAAGGGGATGAAGAATATGAGGATGCGGCTGGCACATATGCTAGTGGAATAAGGAGATTCGACGAGCCGTCAGCCGCCGTAGAAGAGTCCACCAAAGAAGTCAACTTGGGAACTGAGGAAGACCCTAGGATCATCCTCATAAGTGATAATTTACCACCCTCTGAAGAAGAGGCCTTAATTGAAGTTCTCAAGGAATATAAGGACACGTTTGCATGGAGCTATGAGGATATGCCGGGTCTGGATTCCACCTTGGTCGAACACCGCTTAACTCTAAAACCAGGGTCTGTCTCAGTAAAACAAAGGTTAAGGCGTTTCCACCCTCAGATCGCTTTAAAAATGAAAGAAGAGGTCGATAAGCTCCACAAAGCCAGGTTCATTAGAGTCATCCTTTATCCTCGGTGGGTGGCGAATATTGTCCTGGTCATGAAGAAGGATGGAAAAGTCAGGATTTGCATCGACTTCCGGGACCTTAACCGCGCATGTCCAAAGGATGATTTTTCCTTGCCTCACATTGATGTGTTAATCGATAACACAACAGGTTATGAGACCCTCTCATTCATGGATGGATTTTCGGGATATAATCAAATTCGTTTGGCAGAAGAGGATCGGGAGAAGACGTCATTCACTACACCATGGGGAACATATTGTTACGTCGTCATGCCGTTTGGGTTAAAGAATGCTGGAGCTACTTACCAAAGAGCTATGATGGCCATATTTCATGACATGATGCATATATATCTGGAGGTGTATGTGGATGATTTATTGGTGAAATCAAGAACTAGGGTGGAACATTCGAAAGTTTTGGCTAAGGTGTTGCAAAGATCAAGGGAATTCCAATTGAAAATGAACCCGAAGAAGTGTGTGTTTGGTGTATCATCGGGTAAATTACTGGGTTTCATTGTGAGTAAAAGGGGGATCGAGATAGACCCCAACAAAGCTAAGGCCATCAGGGACATGCCGCCTCCCAAAAATTTGAGGAAAGTTCGAGGTTTAGTTGGGAGGTTACAATTCATTCGTCGGTTTGTGTCTCAGCACTCACAAAGGTGTAGACCTTTCTACGAGTTGACCAAGCCAAGAGTAGAATTCTATTGGGATGCTAAATGTCAGAAAGCTTTTGAAGGGTTAAAGGAATACCTGGCTAGTCCACCCGTTCTCATTCCACCCAAATCAGAAAAACCTCTGATCCTTTACATCTCAATCTTGGATGACTCCGTGGGAGCCGTCCTCGCACAAGCTGAGGAAGAAGGCAAGGAACGGGCAACCTACTACCTGTCCAAACTTCTCAACCCCTGTGAGCAGAAGTACACCACCATGGAGAAGACTTGTGCTGCCCTCGTTTGGGTAGTACAGAAATTAAAGCATTACTTTCTGGCTCATGAAGTCCATTTGATTGCTCGCATGAACCCTATCAAGTTCCTTCTGGAGAAGTTCATCCTTACTGATAGGCTAGCACGCTGGCAGAGTTTCCTATCTCAGTTTGACATCACCTACATCCAGTAAAAGGTAATTAAAGGCTATGCTATAGCCGAGCATCGCGCTCATCATCCTCTCCCCAAGTTCGATCCTGTCCAATCAGAGTTTTCAGATCAGAAACTAATGTCCATCACCCAATCTGATGAGCCAATGTGGACGTTATATTTTGATGGAGCTCTGAATTTCCAAGGGAAGGGTATTGGCATTGTCCTTCTAACGTCCGAGGGCGTTACCATCCCGAAGGCATTTCATCTCGCATTCCCAGTCACTAACAACATTACTGAATATGAGGCTCTTCTAGCTGGTCTAGAACTGGCCCATTCCTTCTATATCACCGAATTGCGAGTCGTGGGTGATAGTCAACTTGTTCTCCGCCAGGTGCTTACCAAGTATTGCACCCTTGATCCTAAACTCAAGCCTTATCAAGAGTTGGTCTCCGCCTATGCCAAATTGTTCACCAAACTGATCTTTGTCCATGTCCCTCGCGAACAAAATATTCTGGCCGATGCCCTCGCCTCCTTGGCCTCATCTTTCATATTCCCTCTAGGTGTATGGTCTGAATCCATCACCCTCTACAAGCGTCTTGTCCCTGCCGTTCAAGACCCGTACCTCCTAAGAATCAAAGAAAGAGTCTTACGGAAGGTCCAGGAGAGAGAAATTCTCGAGAAAAGGGAGATCATGTTGGCAGAATTTGAAGAAGAACTGGCCGATCAGGAGAAACCTTGGTTCTACGAAATCGTCAAATATTGTAAAGATCAGTCCTATCCTGAAGGAGCCACCACAGAGGATAAGAAAGCCATAAGAAGGGTGGCCCAGAAATACACATTGGTTGGAGGTCTACTGTACAGGAGAAGCCTTACTGGTGTTCTACTAAGGTGTCTTGATGACGATGAGGTCTGAAAATGTGTAGAGGAAGCACACTCGGGTGTGTGCGGTGGCCATGTAAATAGCCAAATGCTCGCTAAGAAGATCATTAGGCAAGGCTTTTACTGGCCCACTATGGAAGAGGATTGTGCTGTTTATGTCCGTAGGTGTGTCAAGTGCCAGCTTCACGCCGACAAGATTCATTCACCATCTTCCTCACTTCATCCAGTATCCTCCCCATGGCCTTTCTACATGTAGGCATTCGACATCATTGGTCCCCTAGGTGATCCTAACTCCCTCACCACGAAGAAATCTTTCTTCCTCACTGCAACGGAGTAGTTCACCAAATGGGCCGAAGTCGAAGCTTACGCAGAAATCAAGGCGTCAACAGTATGCAAGTTCATCATGAAGAACATCCTCACCAGGTTCGGCGTCCCAAGCACAATCATCACCGACAATGGGCCACAGTTCATTTCTCAGGGTCTTCAGGACCTCTGCAAAAGGTACGTAATTGCATTGCATCATTCATCACCTTACTACCCACAAGGGAATGGCCAGGCAAAGGCCACCAACAAAACATTGATCAAAATCATAAAGAAAACCTGCGAGTCTAGTAAGTTTTCAGACTGGCCAGAAAAGCTTATCGAAGCTCTATGGGCCTATCGCACTTCAATCTGTACCCCCACCGGGCAGACTCCGTTTGCCCTTACTTATGGGATGGAAGTGGTAGTCCCATACGAGACTCTGATCTCTTCTCTCAGGGTACAATTGGATGAGGAATTTCCCCTCGATGAACGTCGTAATTCACTCCTTGCCCAATTGGAACTCTTAGACGAGAAGCGGCTGGCCGCTACCGAGCATGCACGTGTTTATCAAATAGACTCACTCGCTTTTACCAAAAGAAGGTCATTGAGAGAAAATTCAAAATTGGCGAGATGGTCGTAAAAAGAATTTTTGTCAAACCTAGAGGGCCGCGTTCTAAGCTCCAACCCAATTGGGAAGGACCATATGTGATTCAAGCCGTGTACCCTGGCAACGCCTACAAGCTAGTCAATGCCGAAGGGACCGAGTTATCCCACCCTTGGAATGGGCTTTATCTTAAGAAATACTACCCTTAGATAGCCGTAACAACTGGCATGGTACGAGGACCAACGAGCTGGAATTCACTCTTCGATCTTTGCAGCCTAACTTAGGGTTAACCCCCGCTCACTCCTGTACCCCGCTTTTGGGATCGAATGGAACGAAACCCGAGGGGAGCCTCGAAAAAAAAAGAAAAAAAGAAAAAAAGAGAAAAAGAAAAAAAGAGAAAAAGAGAAAAGAGAAAAAAGAGAACTGATGCCTGGTGTCTATCATGTGGTCAGGTCTTTGCATCTATCCTTCATATTAAGATAGGACCCATTGAGGTCGGTAGGTCTCGGGTCTTGGTCTGCCAGAACCGTGGAGACTCATGTCCGGTCATGTTGGATTATGCCCATTAAAAGAAGGCAACGCACACACGCAGCCTTTTTAGCTAGAAAATTGGTAGTTTTACTCATCGTGGGGCTATGCTCAAAGGTCTCCAAGAAAGTCGTAATCTTTGTTCTCTCCTTTCTCGACCCAATGAGACAGCCGGCGTCCTTAAAACGCTGAGCATAAGGGAACCGAAACGTAATACCCCGAAGGCGAGAGTAAGATTCATCTCCTCGAACCTGAGTCAGAGCACGAGAAGAGGGCAGTGTCCCCGCAGGCATACAAAAGGGATTCACACATATCAAATTCTCATACCTCCCTCAAAAAAAGGGGAAAGAGAAAAATCAAAGTCAAAAGCCTGGTCATGACCGTGCCTGATTTCGACAAACGAAACCCCCCTAAACAAAGGAAAGTCTACAAAGGGGCAACGTAAGTCTGTTCGAGGATTGGTCCGAAGTCGCTCAAAAGGGAAAGGTCGAGTAGGTCCCGGTTAGCTCGTCGGGTTAACGGTTTTGCCGGTCCTCTCGGAAGGTTTACCCCACTTTACTCTTCTTTCTCCCCTCAAATATGAAATCTCAATGGAATGCCCGAGAGACGCGCCCCACTAAGGCAAACGACCCCATTTTTTGTAAAACACACATATTTGTCTACTTCGAAGAGCAAAAGCCATCACTGCGAAGGAGTCTCGGTGTTTCTGGTCGGTCTAGACCTCTATCTACCACTTTGAGGGCTTCTTACTTCAACCTCGGGCTTAGGTCAATGCAAGCGCGTCACCAATAGGTGCGACGGTGTCTGATTCCGGGTCAGCGTCGCGCGGTTGACCGTTAGGGTTCCAAGGTGATCCATCATATACCATCTAGAGTTGTGAGGAAATAGACTCGGGTCGGGTAAATCCTTTACCTCGAACACTTCTTCGGTGTATCCTTGTGGTCGGAAGCAACTGGGAGCCTAAGCATGGCATGACGATTTTGTCATCAGGTTAAGTCTTAACCGGTAGGATTATCATTTGTGGAGTCTAGGGGCCCAAATCAATCTAGATGTGCATGCAGGATACCTGAGAGGTTAGTAAGAAACTCTATCTTCATAAGAGTCAGGTGCCATAAGATTGGTCGCTAGGCATTAGTTTAAAAAAAAATTGAAGTGGCCCTCGAAAGACGCCGTCAGGTGAGTCCCCAAGTGAGAATTCTTTTGGAGCATGTTAACCCCGCATTACGCTACTTAAGAATGATTTAAGCACCTCTGGTCCAAGAACCATGCCGATTATAATAAAAAGTGTCTTTCAAAAAAAAAAAAATTTTAAAAAAAAAGCATAAACAAACAACACAAAAAAAATGCATCCGTGTGATCTCATTTGTGTGCTACATTTTACGTTATGTTCCCATTTGCATGCTCGTGGTTGCATTCATCATCTTTGCTCCTACCTTAATCAATAAAGGCTTGGCCCCTTGACTCGTTATCAAGGCTAGTCTCAAAACAATCACCCACTCTTGAGCAAGGGGCCAAGTCAGAACGGAAAAACTGACTTGTTTCATTGAGCAATGTGTACAGGATTGAAAAGCAGGAATGAAGGCAGAAGACATGAAACTGAACACTCCTTCCTTTATTTCCTTCTAGAAATTGTACATTAAGTCTCGTCCTCTCTCTCAATGTTACCCCTTTCTCCACTCTCCAGTTGAAAAACCCTGGAGGGTGTTGCTAAACCATGGGAGGCGGTGCCTCTGCTACTCTGTACCCCTTTTCCCGTCTCTGCTCCCCGTCGATCGATAGGGGCAGCAAAGAAGCTACTAACACGAAAGTCACGCTCTCGTGCTCCACGGTAGCGCTCTTCACCATCTCTCAGCCATTGTTCAGCAAGACCGAGGCTGGTTCGGAGTTCAAATAGTTGGGCCTCCATGGCCCTACGCTCCTCCCTCTCAGCCAATCTGTCGGTTCTCTGTCTTTCGGTGTCTCTTTCCCTTTCCGCGCGTTCTCTCTCGCGATCCTCCCTCTCTAGCTGAAGGGTGATCCTCAGCTCCACGGCGTCCCGAGAAGAGCCATCGTCTGGACGATGCCGTAACTTTTCCTCTAGTTCTGCTATTCCGGCTTCCCCCTGCGCAGTGCGGGCAAGTGCATCTTGCACCTCTTTCGTCTGCCATAACCATCATCTCAGGTATGTGGAGGCACGAATAAGTGAAATTCAATGACCAGACTCTCACCTGTGTGGAGAGCATTACTTCTGCCTCCGCAGCTCGCTGCGCAGTATGAGCAAGGTGCTCATGAAGCAAATCAAGTTCGGAAGTGGGGATCCACAAACTGGAAGAGACACCATCCGCCCCCATTGCTGAGAAAGCCGCATCAAGCTGGGCGCGCTGCAACACACATAAGGTGACACTGAGGACCAAATGCCAAAAATCTTGGTCTATGATCGTGTGTATGTAGGCTTACCGAAGAACTCAAGGCTGCGCGAGTATCATGTAACTGTCACTCTGTGCCTACCAGGCGACCCTGCAGGTTCGCTGTCATAGTGTCGCGAACATCCTGTGGCCAGGACATAGGTTAACTTTTAAAAAAAAGAGAAGAAAAAGAAGAAAAAAAATGTTGTTCACCTCCACAGTCCCTTCAAGATGGAGTCGCTCTACATATATCGCCTTATAGAGGCGCAGATAATCCTTGCTGTCTTGAGCATGTGACTCCACGGGAGTGCCACCCCATCGCCAGTCCTCGTATTACTCAGGGAACCGCACTCTCCAATCAACGGAGGTCGCCGGCCCACGCGTCTTCCTCCCGACACGTGGTGTGGTAGTCATGTCCACCCATTCTTGGGCAAGCCCTATAGTCCTCATGGCCAATCGTAGCCGAAGTGGCTCGATTTCGTTCAAACAGTGCATCCAGAGGTCGTGTCCGAACCGGGCACGGCTAATTATGACCCAGGGCTGATTGACGTCGGTCATGCCAGCATAAGGCCTCTAGATCACCTAAGTCTGGCAAATCTTTCTATTTACAAGAAGGACAAAACAACACAAAAATAAAATGGATGGCGATTGATAACCACCATTGCTGCAGGGAACTCTTGCAACTCGCGTCTTATCACCATCAGCTGGTAGGACATAGGGGCCGGGCTCATGATGGGCTGCCACCGCCTCACCAACAGCACCGCCATTGGGCGCCAATGATGGGCCTTTCCCATTGGAAGGTAATAATAGCTCCACAACTGCATTGTCATGTGTTAGGAACATCATAAAAAAAAATGATGGGAATCGACGCTGAGTACTAACTTTTTATTTTACATTTGAGTCCTTTTATTTACTTTTATATCCTTGGGAAAGTATATGTGCAATTGTAAGACTTTGTAAGCCAATGTGTCATTCCCTAGGATTGTGTGGGTTTCTATGTAATTTGCCAGTAGGTCCAGCAAGGGGCCCCCAGCCCTTTCTCATTGGTCCACCTAAGCTATGTGGGGCTAGTCAACCATCTTATGTGGCCATCTAGAAGGTTTGAATGCCAATTGACCACATGGGAGACAAGTGGTGTAAAATGTCAAAGTTGGCCACCTACCTTATCTACCTAGTCAAAGGAGTGTCCCCTCCATATGTAATTTATTTATTTTTGATTTTTGATCACATGGGGGAATAAAATGGCCTATTTCCCACGAAATTATCAGCCCCCCACCCCTTGCCATTTTCTATATAAGCCTATGTATAGTGTCATTAGAAATTAATGAAGGAAAAAATTGGCATTTTGCCCCAAGAGAGCTCTTGGAGGGTGCACCCCTCTCCCCCTATCTCCTTGCTGTTCTTCCCCTTCCTCCAGAAATCTAGGGTAGGAGACCCTTTCTACCTCCCCCTCTCATCCTCTGAGTTCCCTTTCTGAAGCTACCGCCGCCGCCGTCGCACCGCCGCCACCGCCACCGGAGTTCTGTCTCCATCAGGACAGAACCCCACCTCTGTGGTTCTATATTTTTATTTTGTTATCTGATTGAGCTGAAATTTTGAGAGCTTGTTCCTATCTTTGTTAGATTTCCATCCATATATATTATGCCTCATTCTAAGTTCGTTTGATATTTTTGCCATAATTTCTAGTCCACCCCTGTCAATCTGTCATTCTGCAGATCTACAGTACAGAGTCATCTTGTTCTATTTTTTTCACCACCGTATCTATTTTTAGAAAATCCCAAAAAATTACTGAGTCTTCCCCACGTATATCCCCTTCCACCATCATTTTCTTAGAGTCTACAAAAATCGTTTACCCCTCAGTCAAGGGTGTGTTTCAGGCAGATTGTTTGCTGCCCTGTGTGTCTGTCAGTCCGGGTCAGAAAAAAAAGTCAGCTTGCAGAGGTTTTAATTTTCAATCCGTGTGGTGGATGAAGCTTAAAAAATATTATGTTGTATATCTCTGAGTGCTCTTTCCATCGGTACCAGCCACGCCTCGATCGGCCCCAGATCTGAGCGTAGTGATTTTCGCCGCCGCAGCCCACAGATTTGTTCTGTGTGCAGGTCCGAAAATTCAGTTCGGGGGAAAATCAAAAGTAAATATCAAATTTTAACTTCGGGTGCCGCCCCTTCAGGGAGTCGATCCGGGACATCCCGCCATCATCCCAGCTAAGCGGCGCCTCCAGAAGACATCAGGAAGGTGACGTTCCTTTGGAACGGATTGCTTGCTGTCCACCGAGTCAGTCACCGAGTTGGCGCAGCACCGAGTTGCAATAGTGCCGAGTCGGACCAGCATGCCGAGTTCGTGCTGAGTTCGCCTCCAGATTGCTGCCCGTCAACCCAGGGTCGGTCCTCTCGGGCCCCACTATAGTACTTTACCTCCCTGCGTGGAGTGGGCAATAGAATTACTACTATAATTAAGTTTTTAACTGTTGTTAACCGGGAGTTGCCGTAATTGGCTGGGAACGTCTTCCCCACGCCCGGAGCGTGGAGGTAAACTCGCTACCTCTCTCTTATCGCATTTTGCTCAATTCGTATACTTTTGAATGCCGCTGCGAGTGTAGGATTATTAGCCCGTTATCATTTCATCACCGCTGCGAGAGAGTGAGTTTGAGTGTTACCGTCCCGTGACTTGATCCGAGTCTACACGGAAAGCCGATACCCGTGACTCACGGTCGGTTTCTTAACAGTGCCCGGTCCCACGTTTCCCTCGCTAAGGGACAATTGCGAGCTTGTCTAGAGTCCAAGGATCTCATTCCTAATTCGAGTCGAGTCCGTGATCCATCCCGCATCAAAAAAGAGAGATGCAGTTGAAGCTAAGAGAGAAGTCGGGTACCTGGATGAACGGCGTGAAATCACTCACTGTTACCTCTCGATCTGCTCTTTCAGACAGACCCACAAATAGATGCGCCAGCATGGCTGCCCCCCAGGCGTATCGTCCCACTTTCTCAGGGTCTACCAGGAATTCTAAGAAGCGGCAATGAATGTTGTCTCCTTTCGAGCCCAATAACAGCTTTCCCAACAGGAAGAAGAGGAATCTCTTCAAATCCATGTTGGCCCTCTCCCAATTGCTCGCATCTACGCAGTAGACGGCACGGCATCCCCTTTCAGTCCTTTCCATGAACTCTTCCGAGGACTCGTCATCACGAGGATGAACATCAGTAAGCCCCAGTGTCTCCATGATAGGCGTCTTGGCTATGGACCTGTTCTTGCGATCATCTAGATCCACCCCTAGTAACCTTTGGGCAGCCTCTCTATAGTCGGAGTACGTGATACCGGTCAGTGCCTCGCCATCCACTTTCAGGCCTGTAATTCAGACCACATCTTCTAGGCTGGGCACCATGTGCCCCCAAGGCATCAAGAAGGCACGGCTCATTGGATCCCACCTTTCACACAATTCTTGGACGAGAGAGAGGTCGAGCCTGATTGGCTTGATCCGAAGAAAGACTCCAAGTCCCATCACGTCTAGCCTGGCCTTCTGAAAATCCGGGAGACCCTGGTATGCGACCACTACCAACTCCCATGGAATGTGTGATTTCATCACACCCTACGCATACACAAGGAGGGGTTTTGTTAGATGGGAGGAAGAAAGACTGGAAGAAGAGACGACCAAGCTCAGCTTACAAGTTGCGATTGGGTCCTTTCATTAAGGTGCCCTTCAAGCTCCGAGAGTCTCCGAGAGCTGCTACCGCTGGACCTGCTTCTCTTTGAAGAATGGGAAGATTCGGCCTTCATCCCAAGTCTTAAAACTCTTAGCTCTTCCGTGCTGTGGAAGCCCCTACTCTTCAAGATTGCTTTCGATGTCCCTGGGAGAACAAAGAGGAGACGTATTTATGGGAATGGGAGAAGTGCAAGCCATAATCCCCCCCCCATGCTAGGGCACCTTCCTTGCGGTCCCATGTGTCACTTCACCGCTCGCACAGGGAAGCTGATTGAGTGGTGCGACACGATGACTCAGAAATGACCCCCCAAGTCCGAATGGATGCAATAGGGAATAGGCGAAGGCCGTTGTTGTTGACTTCGATGGCAGATTCTCATGGAAAAAGGGGCATGGCAAAGCACAAGTCTCTATTTCACGGCTAGGCCTTGTCGAGCGCGTCACATAGAAACAGTAAAAGAGAAGAAGCGTAGGAAGGAAGGAACGCGCAAGAGGACAAATAAGCGGCAGGAAATCAAATCACTCCATTCATAAGTCTACATAAACTGTCATAAACATCACAATCATAGAGAGGAGGCGTATGCTAGCTCGCCAACTCTCGCCATCACCTTCACACTCACCTCTCTAGGCGTCCCTCTCCTCTCCCCTAAGGTGAGGGTCCCTCAGGGGCCTTCTGGAGCCCCGTACAGCAGCACTCGCCTCGCCTCGTGGTGCCTGCTCGGCAGCGACGACCCGTTGATGCTCCCCTGGCGTAGCAAAGAAGCCACCCATATGGAGCTGGCCAGATTGGCGTAGTCGCGCCCTGAATTCTCGTGCCCTCTCATAACTTGCCTCCATATTCTCTAGCCTCTGTCCCATAGCTCGAAGGCTTAGCTGGAGCTCCCTCACCTGGGCCTCCATGGCTCTTCTGTCGTCTCTCTCCTTCTCCCTCTCTAGCCTTTCTCTTTCCGCATGTCTCTTGGCCACCTGGAGGAACACCCTCAACTCGAGGATGTCCAGATGTGGCCTCTCCTCACTGTGACGTCGCAGCTCCGCTACAGTCGCTACCCAGGCATCACGCTCCTCTTCAGCCCGAGCCGCGCGGGCCGCCGCATCGGCAAGTTACTCTCGGAGGGAGGCAATCTCAAGGAAAGGGGCTGAGGAGCTGGAAGATGCGTCGCCAGCCATTCCCGCCATCGCTGCCTGCTGGGCACGCTGGAACAAACAAATAATGGCCATCGGCTAAGCTCCAAATTTAAAACAAAAAAAAATTTAATAAAAAAATACAACACTTAACTTACCAGGATCACCAGTTCATGTTGAGTGACGGTTAGCTGCCGCCTAGTCTCTGCTAGCTGGGCATGTAAGCCGTTGATGTCGCGCGCATCCCCGGATTGGAGAGGTCCCACATGACTCTCTCTCCGCTGCCGCAGAAAGTTGGCACTGTCCTGCACCAGTACGCTCCCTTGCTGTCCAGGGAGACGTATGTGCCAGTCCTCGAGCTTCGCCTTGCCGCGACTCTCCTTCCTAACACGGCTCGGCTCATCAGCACTCGCCCATTCATCGGCCAAGCCCGGGGTCCTTGCCATGCCCTACATCAAGAAAGAAGGGTCTTACATCAAACCACGAGAACACGTCTCCTGTCAAGGACGCATCAATCATTCGAGTGTAACACTCGCCGAACCCTCTTCCCCCTCTCATACGGCTCACTCCAAACTCAAAACGAATCAAAGAGGAGGAGATCGGAGGACCTACCGGGCCGTGTTCACCTCCCTTCGTGCCATCGGGCCCCTTGGGTCCCTCAAGTGTCCGAAGGGGCCCTTCCTCTTCCATGGACGCCTCTCCTTGCTCTTGTGCATCCCTCCTTGGGCAAGGAGTTCCTCGCCCCTCTCTCCCTTCACCACGATTTGGCCCGCCAAACTCCATCGATCGAGAGTGGAAGAAGACGAAGATAGGCGAGCAAATCTCGACGGGAGGCGGGCTCGTTTGCGGGCAAGGCATGGAAGAAGAAGGACCGTCTGGCGCTTTAAATTTGAATTGGAAAGTTAAGATGCGTCCTCGCACCTAGACGCATCCAAGAAGAGAGAAACAAAAAAAGGATCCCTCCGTGCAAGGCGTAATTCCCTACTTTTCAGGGTAAGGTCTCGTGAAGCGTGCCTCGAAAGAACATGTGCAAGAAAAGAAGCGTCGGAAAGGGAAGGTGCGCACAACAGAAGGAACCATTTCATTTCACATAAGCAAATAGTCAGTTGTACATCATAAAGTGAGGAAGGTGGGGTGTACAAGCAACTCTCTAACTCTCGCTACCACCCTCCTGATCATCTCTCTCCTCCCCCCTCTGATGGGGATCCCTAGGGGGCCTCTTCGAACCCTGAGAGGCGATGCTCACCTCACCCTGTGGGGCCATGCCAGCCTCGAAGGCGCGACGACACTCCTCGGCCGAAGAAACCAGGAAGCTACCCATGGAGAAGTAACCAGACTGACAAAGTCGCGCCCCGCGCTCCTTCATCCTCTGATACCGCTCCTCACTCTCACGAAGCCTCCCCTCAGCTGTGCCGAGGCTCAATCGGAGCTCCATCATCTGGGCCTCCAGAGCCCTCCTCTCGTCCCAATCTCGCTGTCGCTCCGCCCTCCTGTCCTCCCCCCCTCTCTCTCTCTCTCTCCCTATCCTCCCTCTCTCTCTCTGTCCTCCCTCTCTCTCATCGCCTCTCTCCTCACGTCGCGAGGAAGCTCCTCCGCCTCCCGCCGTCGCTCCTCCTCTAGCTCCGCTATCCAGGCGTCACGCTATGTCTCCCAGGCGTCGCGCTCCTGCTCGGCATGGACTGCACGAGCCAAGGCATCCCAGATCTCCGCCACCTGTCAAAGCCCGCATGACCCGTAAAAGATCGGTGAAGGAAGAAGAACAGCTGGAAGGAGAGCCGGGGTCAAGCAAGCACTCACTCGAGCCGCGTGGTAGCGCTCGGCCTCCTCAGCTCGGGCCACCGCATGCGCCAGCTGCTCCTGGAGGGAAGATACCTCCGGAGGAGGGCCCCAGAAACTAGAACCCGCTCCGCTAGCCATCCCAGCTGCCACTGCTTGATGAGCGCGCTAAAACACAAGAGCAAACGACAATCAGAGGCTAAGCATCGAAAAATCTAGGTCAACAAAATGCATAATACATTGCATAGACTCACTAGGATCTCCAACTCCTACCGGATAGCCGCCAACTGCTGCCTGGCATCCACCAGCTGGGCCCGCAGGTCGGTAATAATGTTATCATGAGCATCCTGCATTTATGCACAAAGGTTAGTGTCACATGCATATGCATATGGAGAAGGAAAATTCTTCATCTCTTACGTACCCCTGCCGCCCCACCGAGGTGTAGACGCTCCGTGTACGTGGCCAGGTACCGTCGCAGGTAGTCGGTGATGTCCTGTACGTGGGACACCATCGGGACGCCACCCTGCTGCCAGTCTAGGTACTGTACAGGGAAGCGCGTGCGCCAGTCGACGATCTTTGCCTTGCCTCTAGTCTTCCGCCCGACATGGCTCGACTCGTCCACGTCAACCCACTCCTGGGCTAGCCCCAACGTCCTCATGACCAGCCTAAGCCGCAGCGGCTCAATCTCGTTCAGGTAATGGACCCACACGTCCCGCCCGAAACGAGGACGGCCCGCTACGACCCAAGGCTGGCCCGCATCGGCCATGCCCAGGTAGGGCCTCCACACCACCTGCATCACCATACATGCATCATATTAGTTGCCATTTTACTCAATTAAATTATATGCATAAAACAAAAAAAATCATACGCATCATACCATGGCCTCAGGGTACTCGGTCAGCTCATGTCGAAGCGACGCCAGCTGGTAGCCGTGAGGTGCCGCAACCATGACCAGCCTCCACCGTCGGGCTAGGGGCACGGCTCTCCTGTTCCACTGCCTGGCTCTTCCCATCGGGAAGTAGTAGTAGCTCCATACCTGCATCCATCATACATCATTAGTACAAGTAATTGCATATTTGGTAAAATGCATAAATAAAATGTTTACCTAGAGAGAAGGTGCGAAGCCACTAACTATCGTCTCCCTCTCTGTACTCTGAGAGAGACCGGCGATCAAATGGGCGAGTAGAGCTGCTCCCCACGCGTAGTCCCCCACTCGGTCCAGGTCCGCTATGATCCCGAGGAAGCGGCAATGGATGCCGTCCCCCTTCGTCCCCAGCAGAAGGCGGCCCAGTAAGAAGAAGAGGAACCTCCGGAGATCCAGGTCCGCCAGCTCCCGCTCGCTCGGGTCCTGAGTAAAAGCCGCCCGAGCATCTCCCTCCAGGCGCGCTAGGAACTCTGCTCCACTCTCACTGACCTGCTGCCGTGGGTCCTCAAATCCGAGCGCCTCCATGATATCCACTCGGCCAACCACCCTGCTGTCTCTGTCGGTCGCGCTCGTCTCCAGCCATAGCAAGTCCAGGGCGCTCTCTCTGTAGTCGGGGTAGGTGACCCCGCTGACCGCCTCTCCGTCCACTTGTAGCCCGGTGATCCGAGCTACGTCCTTTAGTGTCGGTAGCATATGCCCCCAGGGCATCAGGAACGCTCGACTCGGCACGTGCCATCGCTCCCTCAGCGCCTGGATAAGGGGAGGGTCAAGCCGGAAGGGCTCAATCCTCAGGAACGCCCCAAACCCCATGGCGTCCACCCGCACCCTCTAGAAGTCCGGTAGCCCTCGATATGCTGCGACTACCAAGGACTAGCTGATCTGGCTCTTCATCACGTCCTACACACCACAAAGAACAAACACAAAAATCACATTAGTAAAAATGTGGCTGTAATTAATGAACATAATAACAACAATTTTTTTTTAATTACCTTTTTTTGAGGCTTCCAGGGGCATGGACGCCCCTTTATTTTCTTTATTTTAAATAAAAAATAATAAAAAAAATAATAATTGTTGGGTCCCATGATCAATGACACCCAAGAGGGGGGTGAATTGGGTGATTACAAATTATAAGGAAACTCTTTCCCTTTTAACAAGTGTAAAGAAATAACAATTAAAACATCAAATATGTTGAACATGCAAGATAGATTGCAACTTACACTAACCCCCACACTAGATGATAAGACGAAAGCTGCGTGGTGGAGTAAACTCCTTACAACAAGATTAAGGAAGTTGATTATGCCAAGAAACAGATTCTCTCAATCTCACCGATCCCACACGATCATATAAAAGGATTCAACAATCACACCAAGCCAATGCACAAAGCAAACCACAATGCACAGGGATTTTAAGGTGGTTTGGGACGTCGACGGGCTCCCTACGTCCACCCCTCACCAAACTAGGTGAGGCTTCACTCGGGGATAAACCCCAAACGGAGACGACGCTCCAACACACACACAGGATAACGCCTGCACACACACACGGGAACGTGCCCCAATACACACACACACGGAGACGAAGTCTCCAACACGATCCAACAAGTGGATCAACAAAACGCACACATGCTGCGACAAGTGCAGCAAACCTCACACACACATAGATCTAGGAAGACCTACGCACACACATGAATCCAATATGACACACACAAATGACCGCGGATCAACAACGATCCACACACACACAAGTATGCAGTTTAAGAGATACAAATCTGAACTTTAAAACACAATAAGACTCAGTTTAGAAAAACTCCTGATTTGGCTCCCCTTTGAATGTAGGTTGTTGATCTTGAATGTGGCTTCAATCTCCACTTGATCAGAGCTTTAATCCGGGCTTACTTGGTTTTTCCTTTCCTTGGACAGCACCCTCTTGATCTCCCTTGGATCTCTCTTGACTCACCTTAGATCGTTCTTGAAGGATGATGAAGGATTCTTCCACAAATGAAGTTGTAGCTTGATTCTCTATGCAACTTCTGGTTGGAAATCGATTGGAAACTTGGTTGTTGCTTCTTCCCTTCACATTCACGTTCAAAACATTGAGGAAGAGGCCCTGGAGCAGCTACCTATGACCTGCACACACAAGGATAGAAAGAAATTCAAAATTTCAGATCTCGCAAGCTTCTCCTTAGGGTTTACAACCCAATAAGATGTATATATGTGTTTAGGACGGTCAAGAGACAGCCTAGGGACTAGATCCACACTTTGTGGAGTGATTTGTGGAAGTTAGACTCGGATTGGAAGACTTTTGGAGCAAGAAAATGGTGGTCAAAAAGTGCGGCTGGCTGTCCGATCGGAATGGGTCGACCCTTGGGGTCGACCCTCAGGCAAATAGAATCCAAACATAACAACTTTGTGTTCTGTTTTACAGGGGTCGACCCCAGGGGTCGACCCTCGGGCTTCCAGAAACCAAACAGAACATGTTTTGTGTTCTGTTTTACAGGTGTCAACCCCAGGGGTAGACCCTCGCGTTCCCAGAACCCAAACAGCTGGTTCTGGGTTACATGGGTTGACACTTGGGGTCGACCCTTGCATGGGTCGACCCCAGGGGTCGACCCTTTCAGGCAGATTACATAAAAAATAGCTCTGCGCGCTTCGGCGACAGGAATTAATTCTCCTAACTCTGAACTCCGATCGAAGCAAGACTGGAGGCATTGGAAAGAGGACCCCCAGAGCTACAACATATAATTTTTAGAGGGGAGATCCAACGGTTGGATTGAAAATGGTGAAGACTGTAAGACAGTTTGACTTTGAAAAATAACTAAAACCTCCATCAAACCAAATGGAAACAATTGATTAAATGTTACCATAATCCCATGAAGATCAACAATGATTTTGCATCCTGAAAAATATGATAAACCAAGAGGTTAGATCAAGATCAAAATATATGGGTCATGCATTAACATATGAAGCTAGTTTTGAGACCAAGACCCAAATGACATGAAATATGATTACGAAAGCATTAGGATGAGGCATATAAGAATCCACACGAAAGATCTGTATGAAAGCACTTGAGAACCCATTTTTCCAACTCAAGATTATTAGAGTATCACCATGGATTCCAATATAAATTCTTACCTTGAATCCATCACAATGTAGGAAACATTAACCTGCACTTTCTGGGAATTAAGAGGCAAGTTAATATTAAACCAATGAATCTGAAGATCCCGACTTCAACCCAATTCTCCCACAAACAATTTCAAAGCATTTAAGCCATATGATTAGAATGACTAGGAGCCATCACTCATGTATTCATCATATATAAGAACCAGAGGAAATCCTCAACAGAGCATGTAATGAAATGGCTATGCATTTACACAACACAAGGCCATGCAATCAATTTCATATACATAATGACTCAACCATTTCACTGAGAAGCATAGTCTTCACATGAAACCTCCAAAGACTAATGTGCAGCGTGCATGATTCAATCATCAACCTACTTAGTAAAGCAACCTGCAAGATAAGATAGCCACATGTGAGTTCATTTATCACGAATATTTTTTCCACTAATCAAGCACACAATATGTCACATAGTTTAGTTATCATCAAAGCCATAGCTCACAATCTCCATCACACACAAAGTTTAGTTATCATCAAAACCATAGCTCAACAATCTCCCCCTTTTTGATGATGACAAACTTAGTGATGAATGATGACAATCTTGAATGATGATAATCTAAGTGAAGATGACAAACGAGTGGCATGTTATTCTCCCCCAATCATGAAACCCCAATCATGAATCCAGCAAGCATGAATCACATGAAATATTTCTCCCCCTTTGACATTATCAAAAAGCGGGGTAATGCCAATCATACTCCCTCATGAAGAAGAAACAGAGGAGATGCAGATTGTAGCATGATAAATGTGCAAGGAATAGTAACCCACATTTGAAATTTTGATGAAGCAGGAGTAAGTTATAAATAAGTGGGTTCATGGAAACTATGGGATACACCAATTGTGGACTAGAGAACCAATTGTTGGGTAGAGAGGATACCAAATGTTGATTACTTGGTTGTGCCCAATCTTTCTCCCCATTTGCCAAGTAAACACAAGAATTTATTGAGCAAGTAAATAGCATGGGAAGTTCACTCAATTTTTGATTTTCAGTATTTTCCAGATTTTTAATTTTTGATTTGTGATTTGAAATGCATGAGATGCAACTTATGCATGTGATGGCATGTGAGATGCATACACAAGCAAACAAATATATACATATATATACATGCAACACTGCTCCCCCGTACTTATTTAAGAAGGGATGGGTATAGGAAAGATGCAAGAGAGTCATGGCAATCAGAATACACATGTGTAGCACATGGGAGATTTTCCAATCATATAGGAGATTAATGCAATTGCTAATGCAGTCAATCAACTTTCTGAATACATATTAAATCAAATTCTCAAATGTGTAAGTGAGTAACATGAAAAGTGATAGTTTCAATATGGATATTCAGATTTTCAGATCAACACAGGGAGACATTTTACAGACTGCACTTCAATTTGAGAGCAGCGTATTGGAGGCTTCGCTCTACCACAATGAGTTTTCACCATCATTTTTTAACTCAACCAATATCACATGATAGTCAGAATTTTTCAAGAGTGATCAGGTTCAAAATGATCCCTTTTTATGCGAGTAGACGCATGGAGCTCATGTCAGAATCCCCAATTACTCAGAATACTGAACCATTTCACCTCATTTTGAACAGAGGTACTAGTCCACACCTTTCAGATATGAACCACATCACGTCTCAGGTGACATGTGCCCAGTTTACTCAGTGAGACCAAGCATTGCTCTGTTGTTCATTTTCATTGTAGATTTTTCAACAAAGATAGGTAGGCAGCTTTTTCCTCAACTGTCTCTTCAACATACATGCATCAAGTTTAACATCTCGAGAGTGTTGAAAAGAAATTCATATATCCTTATCTTTAACACTCATTTTCATATTTTGTGCATAAAATGTACGAATTTGATTTAGCATGTATACCGAAAATATCATGAATACATAACAATACAACTCCCCCTAAATAGATGCACTTTTACTCCCCCCCAAAGTGTACAACATGAAGCACACTGATAATGACTTCAAATGCAACATTATTTATCAAGAAAGTATAAGGTCATAGAAATTTCAAGGATGGGGGTGAATAGCATATAATAACACACAAGCACACATTTGGAGTTTATGCAAATGCACTATGACATGCATGTGAGCAATGTGATGTCAATTTGATATCAATTGAATGGATGCCAACAGAATGAACTAAGTGCAACTAATGCATGAGTTCTAATACAATGTAGAAATTAACATGGGTGCAAAGTGTGTGTATTTGGTTTTCCATTTAAGTTAACTAAATGCACCTAATGCATTGGATTTTGATGCATGCAACCTATAGCTGTATGAGAATGAAAGATAGGATGCATAAAGAAGATGAGAGCTTTCATTTCCAAGTCAGTGTGACAGAAATCTTATTGAGTTCATCCACATTCAATCCATGAATCAGCAAACATTATTTATGACAAGACCTTTATGAATGAGGGTGCATAAATGATCAAAAGTAAGCAGTGCAACCCAAATTTCAGAATTGTTCAAAAATAGATTTTGAAAGGTCTTTCACAAGTTTTGAAATGAGAGTTCATCCAAAAGTCAAATGTATGGATCATATAATCACAAACATATTTTCAAGTCACATAACTCATCTCAAGGATTCATTCAACAATTAATCAATCACAAACCAATCAAGATCTGGTACGAGGTGGAGATTTTAGTCCAAAGACCCAACTCAACGCATAGGGAATGCTTCCAAGTGGATATAATCCACTCTTTCACAAACGCCATTTGATATACCAGACATGCAATTCAATTCAAGTGTCATACAGTAACCAACCACTTCAAGCACAACTCTCAAGGTTTTCATTTGGTTAAATCAATTAAGTATGATCATCACATCAAACTAGATTCAACCAATTTGTCACAGCATGCTAGTGGATGACCACTCAAGTTTTTAGAATTTATACTTGTCATCTAAAGGTATCACGAAGTGGCAATAAGACCATTGCATGATTTAATAAGGTTGAATTACCTTGGTTCAGGAGACAAGATTGGAAGCCTTCAATCACTGAAATTGCCAACCTCACGGAGGTTGATATTTCAGATTTTGCTTTCTTACCTTTGCCTTGAGAATCCTTTTTCTTCCAAGTCTTTCACCTATTGAACCATCCTTTGTTAATTGAGATGCGCACTTTTCATACCATGTCTTGTGTACTATCAAGATCACTTCCTATCTCCTGGTGGTGGATTGAGGAAATTTTTATCATTTTCATCCTTGCAATGTATTCCTCATTTGATTCAAACTTGGTCATGGCCAGCCCATCAGCATTTAGATTTTGGGAGTGTAATCTGCATCCAAGAACAACAAGAATTGATTTGTCAATTTTAATTCAAATTTTTTAACTATGGCATCACAAATTATTTTAACAACCAACATCCCCTAGATAGCTCAAGATGCAATGCATGACTCATGTGTGAACTTAAACAATAAGCTCATATGATAAATGTGGTTGCTCCCCCTTAGTGTGTGCATGAATGCAAGATGTTCAGTAATAATCCAATGCCATATGCAGTCTTTTAAGTAAATGACTCATAGTACTAGGCGGAGAACTTAGATCCAAGGATCACCTCACACGTAGTGATAGTTTTCAGACAGGCGTAACCTGCCCTTCCACTTGTCACCATTTGATATACTATGTAGTCAAGGATGATGAAGGCAGGAGGATTGCTATGCTTTATGACATGAATTCACAATGTTCAACTTATGCAAGACAGTATGTGAAAGGGTGCATGCAAACATAAGGGTGTATGCAAGCACAACAAATGTAGTGAATTTTATTGATGGTTTCAAAGCACCACTTCAACAAGATGCTATATGAGGATGATATGCACAAGTGTATGCAACTATCTACGAATGGAATGCATGAACAAACATGTGCATTAACACAAGACAATTCAGCATAATATGAATCAAACAATGACATAATTACTGAAGAGAGTGAGAGGGATATCACCTGAATTTCTAAATTTTAGTTTTTGTTTTTCTTCCAACCCAACTTATGCCACTTGACCCATGTGCCTTACCTTCTTGATGAGAACAGATTTCATGCTTTACATTCCCAGGGTACACTTGCAAAATAGATTTCTCATTTGCCATTCTTAGGTACCCAAATCATCTTGGGTCCTTGTGGGTTAGCAGCATCTTTGGCACATGGCTTCCATTTCTTAACAACATTCAGATCATCAATTTTCTTCATAAAACAATCATGCACCGTATGTCCAAATTTACCACAATGGTTGCAACATGACTTTAAGTTCTAAAAAGCACGAGGATTCATTGAAGCATGTGACGTCACATTCACTCTTCTCATTTGGTTTACCATTTTGTACATTTGAGCATGATGTGCTGAATGAAAACTCTTTTTCTTTGTTAGTAGCCAGCAGTGTGAAATTGTATGACCTCTTTTACCACAGTGATTGTAATGCATAAGAGATTTTGAGGTGAATACTTTCTTTGCATTTTTCAAACCATCCTAATTTCTACAAGCTCTCAAATCATCATTCTTCATAATGAAACAATCATGTATCACGTGTCCAAGTTTTTCACAGTAAAGACAAGACATGTTTCTTTTGTTGGATGTATGGGATTTTATATGAATGTTTCTAGCATGCACATTCTGGACATTCGCACCCTTTTTCAGATTTGATTGAGTTCTCGACATGGTGTGTTCATGGGAGTGAGATGTGGAGGTGCTGGGTGCACAAGTGGTATGAACAAAAGAAGTGTGTAGCTTACTCTCAAATTTCTTTTTGTTCACAGGATTAAAACCCAGCCCTTCCCTTTGAAAGTTCACTCTCATGCCCAGCAATTTATCCAAGTTTTCTTGGCCATTCACAAATTTAGACAATGAAGCATTCAAGTCAGAAATTTTTTTTTCAAGAGATGAAATGTGTAATTCAAAATTGGCAAGTTCTTCTTCACAAGTGGAAAGACTGACATTTAACACGACATTGATTTTCCTAAGACATTCAACTTCTTGCCTTATTTCATTCACATCTTGACACTCTTCCAAAGCCACATATTTTCCTTTTTCTAAAAACAACAATCTTTCAGACATGGCATTGTTCAACTGTTTCAATTCATCATTTTCTTTTTCAAGTCTCTTATCATGAACAAATTCAATTTGGCCAATGTCCATAAGACTAACTCTCTCTCTCAGCTCTTTGTTTTCATTTTTCAAGGTAGAGATTTGATCTTTGTGAATTTCAATGTCAAACATGTAACCATCAATCAATTCCTTAAGGTGTGAGCATTCTTTGCAAGAGGAATCACTTCTATTTTGACCAACATACTTTTTCAATTTTTTGTTTTTAGATTTTAACTTCTTGTATTTTTCAGCAAGCTCTTCATAAGCATTCAACAATTCTTCGTAGTTAAAATCATCTTCACAATCAGAGTCAGAATTTACCTTTGAGCTTGATCCACTTTGCTTATCACTCCCTTGTTCACTCGTGCCTGCTACAAGACATCTGTCTTTAAGCTCCTCCTTGAGGTCTGTTAATCCATCCAATATTTCCTTCGCGGATCTACAATGGGAGACAAAAGGAAAATAGTTAGAATCAACTGCAGCAGTAAGCAACTTCAAAACCAAGCAATTCTGATCATGTATGTGCTTTTGATTTTCAGTCCAGACACTTTTGTCTTTAGGCAAATCATGAGGACCATGTGAAATAAGCTTCCATAGCTTAGAGTCGTATGAATTAACTAGAGTACACATCCTTCCTAACCACAAATCAAAATTACAGCCATCAAACACGGATGGAGAGTTCAAGGTGTACATCATGGTGGTCATTGATCCGGATCACTCTAGATCGTTAGATCTATGAAATTAGAGCCTTAGCTCTGATACCAATTGTTGGGTCCCATGATCAATGACACCCAAGAGGGGGGTGAATTGGGTGATTACAAATTATAAGGAAACTCTTTCCCTTTTAACAAGTGTAAAGAAACAACAATTAAAACATCAAATATGTTGAACATGCAAGATAGATTGCAACCTACACTAACCCCCACACTAGACGATAAGACGAAAGCTGCGTGGTGGAGTAAACTCCTTACAACAAGATTAAGGAAGTTGATTATGCCAAGAAACAGATTCTCTCAATCTCACCGATCCCACACGATCATATAAAAGGATTCAACAATCACACCAAGCCAACGCACAAAGCAAACCATAATACACAGAAATTTTAAGGTGGTTTGGGACCTCGACGGGCTCCCTACGTCCACCCCTCACCAAACTAGGTGAGGCTTCACTCGGGGATAAACCCCAAATGGAGACGACGCTCCAACCACACACGCAGGACGACGCCTGCACACACACACGGGAACGTGCCCCAATACACACACACATACACACATGCACGGAGACGAAGTCTCCAACACGATCCAACAAGTGGATCAACAAAATGCACACATGCTACGACAAGTGCAGCAAACCTCACACACACATAGATCTAGGAAGACCTACGCACACACATGAATCCAATACGACACACACAAATGACCACGGATCAACAACGATCCACACACACACAAGTATGCAGTTTAAGAGACACAAATCTGAACTTTAAAACACAATAAGACTCGGTTTAGAAAAACTCCTGATTTGGCTCCCCTTTGAATGTAGGTTGTTGATCTTGAATGTGGCATCAATCTCCACTTGATCAGAGCTTTAATCCGGGCTTACTTGGTTCTTCCTTTCCTTGGACAGTACCCTCTTGATCTCCCTTTGATCTCTCTTGACTCCCCTTAGATCGTTCTTGAAGGATGATGAAGGATTCTTCCACAAATGAAGTTGTAGCTTGATTCTCTATGCAACTTCTGGTTAGAAATCGATTGGAAACTTGGTTGTTGCTTCTTCCCTTCACATTCACGTTCAAAACATTGAGGAAGAGGCCCTGGAGCAGCTACCTATGACCTGCACACACAAGGATAGAGAGAAATTCGAAATTTCAGATCTGGCAAGCCTCTCCTTAGGGTTTACAACCCAATAAGATGTATATATGTGTTTAGGACGATCAAGAGACAGCCTAGGGACCAGATCCACACTTTGTGAAGTGATTTGTGGAAGTTGGACTCGGATTGGAGGACTTTTGGAGCAAGAAAACGGTGGTCAAAAAGTGCGGCTGGCTGTCCGACCTTAATGGGTCGACCCTTGGGGTCGACCCTCAGGCAAACAGAAGCCAAACAGAACAACTTTGTGTTCTGTTTTACAGGGGTCGACCCCAGGGGTCGACCCTCGGGCTTCCAGAAACCAAACAGAACATGTTTTGTGTTCTGTTTTACAGGGCTCGACCCCAGGGGTCGACCCTCGCATTCCCAGAACCCAAACAGCTGGTTCTGGGTTACATGGGTCGACCCCAGGGGTCGACCCTTTCAGGCATATTACACAAAAAATAGCTCTACGCGCTTCGGCGACAGGAATTAATTCTCCTAGCCCCGAACTCCGATCGAAGCAAGACTGGAGGCGTTGGAAAGAGGACTCCCAGAGCTACAACATATAATTTTTAGAGGGGAGATCCAATGGTTGGATTGAAAATGGTGAAGACTGTAAGACAGTTTTAGTTTGAAAAATAACTAAAACCTCCGTCAAACCAAAGGGAAACAATTGATTAAATGTTACCATAATCCCATGAAGATCAACAATGATTTTGCATCCTGAAAAATATGATAAATCAAGAGGTTAGATCAAGATCAAAATATATGGGTCATGCATTAACATATGAAGCTAGTTTTGAGACCAAGACCCAAATGACATGAAATATGATTACGAAAGCATTAGCATTAGGCATATAAGAATCCACACGAAAGATCTGTATGAAAGCACTTGAGAACCCATTTTTCCAACTCAAGATTATTAGAGTATCACCATGGATTCCAATATAAATTCTTATCTTGAATCCATCACAATGTAGGAAACATTAACCTGCACTTTCTGAGAATTTAGAGGCAAGTTAATATTAAACCAATGAATCTGAAGATCCCGATTTCAACACAATTCTCCCACAAACCATTTCAAAGCATTTAGCCATATGATTAGAATGACTAGGGGCCATCACTCATGCATTCATCATATACAAGAACCAGAGGAAATCCTCAACAGAGCACGTAATGAAATGGCTATGCATTTACACAACACAAGCCCATGCAATCAATTTCATATCCATAAGGACTCAACCATTTCACTGAGAAGCATAGTCTTCACATGAAACCTCCAAAGACTAATGTGCAGCGTGCATGATTTAATCATCAACCTACTTAGTAAAGCAACCTGCAAGATAAGATAGCCACATGTGGGTTCATTAATCACGAAGATGTTTTCCACTAATCAAGCACACAATATGTCACATAGTTTAGTTATCATCAAAGCCATAGCTCACAATCTCCATCACACACAAAGTTTAGTTATCATCAAAACCATAGCTCAACAATAATAATAAATAAAAATAAAATAAAAAATTATTTGAGGCATCCAAGGGTCTGGACGCCTCTTTTTATTTATCCTATTTAATTAATTTCATAAATAATAAAAAATACATAAAAACAATAATAATAATAATAAATATGGAGGCGTCCACTAGGTTAGACGCCTCAACAGTCCTCCTCCTCTCACACCCACCTCCGTCCCGAACGCCATCTCTCGCCCCATTTTACGCTTAAAATCACTCAATAATGCAAGAAAGAGGAGTTCTAAGGGGCTTACTGGGTCGTGCTCATCCTCTCCTGCGTCCTCGGGCCCCTCCAAGGCCAAAGGAACCTCCTCCTCCTCCACAGCGACCGCCTCAGCCTGATCCCGCATTCTCCGTGGGTGACGGGCGAGCGGCTTCCGCTTCTCACCTCCCTGACTCGCTTCACCGCGCTCCATAGGCCCAGATTAAGGACAGGAAGGTCAAAGAATGTGAGATGAGCCAGAGAGGAGAGAGAAAGAGAGCGAGAGTGTGAGAGGTCGCGTGGGCGGCCTCTCATATATTTGAAATCTGCTTTATTGGACACGTCCATAAAAATATTTTTTTTTTGAAAAAAAAACCAAAAATAATAAAAAAAGCGTCCAAGCGTTTGGACGCGTTTAAAAAATAATAATAAAAACATAAAAACATAAAAAATGAAGGCGTGAAGGATAAAAATAAAATTAAATAATTTTTTTAAAGCGTCCAAGAGGTTGGACGCGTGCATAAAAATATATATATATATATATATATATATATATAATAAAAGCGTCTAAGCGTTTGGATGCATTTAAAAATTAAACTAATTAATTAATAAAAAATAAAATACAAAAGATGAAGGAAAAAGATTAAATAAAAACATTTTTTTATTATTTAAAAGTATCCACTTATTTGGACGCTTTCCAAAAAAAAGAAAAAGAAGAAAGAAAAAAAATAAATAATAATAATACTATATAATAAAGCGTCCACTTATTTGGACGCATCAAAAGAAAAAAAATAAAAACAAAAAAATAATAAAAAGAGGAAAAGATAAAAACTCAAATTTTGCACATTTCCAAATTCCACATTTTATTCCATTAGAAAGCAGAGTGAGCTACATTAGGGGCTTAGGCGCTTTAGGCCTTAATTTCCCCAGTTCGGTTACATAAGCCTTCCACAGCTCGCATTCTTCCTCCACATGTGCTAATACCTTTCCCGCAACACTTGTCTTCCATGGTACTTTGATGGCCTTCGCTTCCTTCGCATCCGCTTCCGTGCCCAAATCCCTCTTCGTCAGAGGAGCAATGTCAGATAACGGTGGGAACAAGTGGCGTGGAATGCCGATTTGGATGCAGCACCGATGCGCATTATAAAGAATAAACTCCGTCGCGCCAATCAGTTGGAGTTCAGCTCCGGGAGAACACCTCGCGAGGAGTTCGCGTGAGAGTAGGCATGCCGGTGCACAAGTAAAAAAGCTTTGCATCATGGTTCTGAAGTGAGACCGCTAATCTTCATGTCTCCTCAGCCACGGAACACGGTTCGCTATGGTACCACCGAAGCCTAACACATCTACTATGTGATGAAGGAGGCTTTGTTGGAAGAGCTTCGAAGCAGTTGGCATCCCCTCGCGGTGGTCAAATTTGAAGTACAAATCAATCCAGCAATTCAGAAGAAGTGCGCAACCGAAAGGAGGCTTACCCATGCTGGAGGCAGTAAGGTCACTGTAAAGGTAGGCAAGGATGGCGGGTCCCACCCTCTTTCCACTCCAAATCCCGTAGATGGCACTCAATTGGTCCTCCTCCACTATGTTGTCGGTATAAGGGAACAAGAGAGCACCTGCCAAATAGATGGTAAACCCTTTCATGATTCCATCCAAGTGGTCATCATCTGGTTACCCTCTCAGGGCGTCCATGACCCATTCCGCGAGCTTTTACAGATCAATTCCCTTTTGAGTCTGGACCCTCCTCGCAGCACCAGGCGGCATGAAGCTTCCGAGGACACTCTCGAAGTCACCATTGTCAGCATCCGCATGACCTTTATCCTCCCGTCACTCTTGAATTTCATCAGTCCGAGCAGAAGTTCCACCTCTTCGAGGAGGATGGTCGCCTCGAAGGTAGGGAAGATGAAAGTGTGGGTTTGGGGATGCTAGATCTCCACCAATGCGCCCATAGCCGCCCAATCCATGCGAATCTTCTCGTAGTGCTTGGCGTGGATAAGGAGCCCTTGCAGATGCCACTTCGTGATTATGGCCCTCATGCCGATGGAGATGTTGGAAGTGACTTTCGAAAGCCACGGCAGCTTGGAAAATTTTCTCGGGCCTGGGAAAAGAGGGTGTGGCTGGAAGAAAACAAGGAAGGAAAAGAAGTGAAAAGAAAGTTCACGCAGAAAATTTGAAATAAATCAACTTACCATATGCGACTGGATCATCCACTCAGATGACCTTCGAGGTCGAAAAGTCGCCTGATCTCGCTGCTAGGCCTGCTCCTCTTCATAAGGCGGGAAGACTCGCCTTCCATCCTAAAACCCTCAGATTTCTTCTCCTCCTCCCCTTAAAGCTTCTAAGCCCACTCCTAGGTGCATTTGGCAGAACTAGCCTAAAGGGAGTATTTATAGGAAAGGAGAGGCGCTAAAAAATGAAATGCGTCACATCAGTGGTCAGTCATCAGTGTTTTATCTGGATCTCCCTTGTACTGTGGTGCGATTCTATTGCTTTCTGATGTTATTAATCTGTGCAGGACGCCACTGTCCCACCTTGTGTACCACCGTTCGGTGATTAGTCCCACCATGCCATGCATCATATTATATGATATTTACGCTATTAGAACATGTCAAGGACCTTGCGACCCGAACGAATCTGGGATTTGAGTTCCCCTTCAACAAAAACGGTGATGATTTCAGAAGAATTTGGGTTGTACGGATAGGCCGTTAATTTGTGATAGCGTGGGGACGACGGTTCCGTTCATTGAGTTGGTGCATGGATAAACGAGTCCCAGCTCAGTGTCAGCTCACCGAACCGGTATCCTGACCCATTCTTAACGAATTGATAATATTATCCTTGGATATTTTCTATTTTAGTTTGTTTTAAATTTTATTTAAACCCAGCATGCGTTCATATATGACTTTGATTTTATTGCGGAAGATCATTCAAAGTGATTCGATTGTGACAACCATTGTGCTTCAATTCTTACAAATATGAGATATTCCACTCCGAATAAAATGCAGAGTTTCCTTGAGACGGCCCTACGCTGTTCTTCCAAACGAGACCCTTGCTTGGACTGACCCTCAGATATTCTTCTACTTTTTACCTTGTTTGACCCACCTTGGCCGCAGCACTTCCACATTGGCTGGTAACCGCTCCCCAAAGGTGAAACCTGCAGGTTTACGACCCAGGTACTTCCACACTGAGAAGTTGGTCTCCTTTTATTTCATGCCTGAGCGCACATCTCCCCCCCCCCTTGTTTGATCTCTGTCCAAGTAATCGTCAAAATTTGAAGACCTTCTTCAAGGCCGCCTGATTAAAAATCTGGGAAAGATTCTAAACAGTAATGTCAAAAGCGTGTCCCATCGCACCTTGGCATCAACTTTTCAGTCCATTCCCACTCCATTTCACTTCACTTCGATACCATTCCATTACGTGTCACTCCCTTGCAAAGCAGATGCCAAGGCGGGGCAGCTGTAGACACGTTATTCTTGACATCACCCTGAGAAAATCTCATGTTACTATATGACGCCCCGCAGTGGCTTTCCCATTTCGAATCGCTTGAGTGCTTTCCATTCTTGGGTCTTATTTCACCTTTTGAGTAGGTAACGTGACGCTTCTTCGGCATCCGAAAACTGTCTCGTTGCGGAAATCATGCGGCATACGGACGGCATCGCCACCAATCAGACGTACCGGAAGATTCCGAAACTAGGGAGATGTCTGGCGGATGGTTGCCGACGGCCTTTCGGGGGGGGGGGGTCCGGCAGATTTTATTGGAGGCGTCCAGGACCCTCGACGCCTCCATCAATGAAAAAAATGAAAAATAATAAATAAAAAAAATAATTGTGAAGGCGTCCAAGTACCCGGACGCCTCAGTCTTGAGGCGTCCAGGGGCTAGGACGCCTCCACACTCCGCATCCGGACAATCCCGGCACGTCGCTCGATTTGACGCTTCGGAAAAATCCAAAACTTTGAGACGTTCAGGTGCCTGGACGCCATCAATTTTTGACACCCGGACAAGCCGAATCACCGTCCGATTTGACGTTGTGCAAAAATCCAAAATTTAGGGACGTCTTGCCAACTAGACGCGCCCACTCGTGAGTCACGGGTACCCACCAAAATCACGTGCTCTACTCACCGTCTACGGCTTTCGGCGGGATTTCGGTGGGCGGAAATGGAGGCGTCCAGTCTTCTGGACGCCTTCATGAAAATATAAAAAATAAAAAAATAAAAAATATTTAATTTATTGTTGGAGGAGTCCAGGGTCCTGGACGCCACCATCTTGAGGCGTCCAGTCCCCTGGATGCCTCAAGCCACTTGCCCTCTATAAATAGAAGACCCCCTCCCTCGAAGGGAAGGGGCTTCAGATCCGACAGAGGAAGGAGAGACTCTGCCGGATCCCATTTCTAACTTGTGGTTCTTTTATAGTGGGAGGTTCTATCAGCTTCTCGGGTGCCCACGCTCGCGAGAGGAATGCTAGCTCCATCCGTTCTGCTTCCACGTCGTCCCCACGCTGTCGAAGCTCCGCCGGATCCCACTATCGGCACATTCAATAAGTCAATTCTCTCCCCTTTTCTCCGTAGTTATTTTACATTCATCATCTCACATTCTTCGCCTCCCTTCATAAGGGAGTCTTCTTTTATATACGTTTGCATAATTCCATTCATCATAGCATTTTTCTCCTACTCGTGTCCGAGAGGGGTTTAAAAATAACACCAACCAAGTGTGTGTCTTGTCACGATTTCATTATTCTTCATCAAGGGACTAATACTACACTGCCATCTTTTCTGATCCACCTGTTATTTGTCTGTTTCTTCTTTTGTAAGGGTAACCAAGGAAAGCTCTCTCCATCGGCCGGCCGAAGGGAGAGAAAGAAGCAACCCGCCATCTCCCGTTTTTGAGGTAGGCGCGATCACTTTCTTTATTTTGGGGTCTCCGGCCCCTGGCGATCACATCATATTCTCGAGGCCGCGAAGTGTCATTTCTCGCAATGGCCGTTTAAATTTCTGTCACATATATTCTACATTATTCTTATATCTGCTTCTTATATCTATTATATTCTTGAGGCCGCGGCGAGACATTTTCCGCAACGGCCGTTTGAATTTCCGTCATTGATATTCTGTCCTGTGGTTATATCTGCTCATATTCTCGAGGCTGCGGTGAGTCACTTCCCGCAATGGCCGTTTAAATTCCTATTGCTTGTATTCTGTACTCTTCTCATATATGCTCATATTCTCGAGGCCGCGGCGAGTCATTTCCCGCAATGGCCGTTTAAATTTCTGTTATTTAAATTCTGTACTTTTCCCATCCCCCGAGGTCACGGAGAGTCATTTCCTGCTATGGCCTTTTAATCCCCATATCTTATTATATTGCATCTGTCCCGCACGCTCCTCTGGAGTAATCTCCCGTGGTGGTCTCTCTCCTCTTCTCTCTTCTTTCTGTGTTGCAGCAAAACGAGCCCCTCGCGCGCTCCGCTTCGCCTCCTCCGGCAAATTCCGCGTGACGTCGCTCACATCACTGAGTCGACACTTGTGCCTGGTTGCAGTAGGCAGCAAGTGTCGACTCAATGAGTTGACACCTACATGCCTGGGGCATGTTTTTGATGTAGATAGAATGTTCGGCAACAGAGTCGACACTTTCGCCTGAGTTCTGGTTTTTTTTTATGTGACAGAACCCCTGGTAAAAAGTCTCGACACTTTAACCCTAGGTCCTATTTTTTTTAAAGGGACAGAATACCTTGAAGAAGGTGTTGACTCTGAGAGTCGACACCTACTCTAGTTCGTCCGGAGCAGGTCTGTGGATTGCATTTCGAAACCCACATTTTGGATCCATTTGGCTCCTATTTTTACCCCTTTACCCCTAGGGAGTCTCTACACATTTGAGAGAAGTTCTGAGAGGTTTTACTCATGGGTTTAGGTCTTTTTAGCATCCTTTTGTATGCACTTATATATGCTATGATTTTCATTCGAAGGTGATACGAAAGTGCTAATAGTTCTCTCATCCTTGTAGGAGAAGGAAGAGGAGGGTCGCACCAACAATGGAGAAGGAAGAAAGCCGTTGGAAGATGCCATCCATGAGCCACTCTTGCTAGTCTGAAGACTACTCGTGCTGCTCATTATTGGTTACTTATTTTGGGTGTTTCTGACAAGACCGGCCTCTTCCCACTCCGAGGATCAATCTCCAACGCGCCCTACCATTCCGATCAATGGGATTCATTGTAGATCTGAGGGAGATTTCTTGATATTTCATTTCTATATTTTATTTGAGCATAGATTGAATATTTGGACTGGTCATTGTAATTTTCATTTTCTTGAACTTGATATTGTTGCGGAGCATCATCTTCGCGTGTGTGTGTTTCTTGTCGTCGTGCGAGAACACGTGTGTGTCTGTGGGGCCATTGCGCCTGTGTGTGATCTGATTCCTATCGTCGCGCAGCATTCTTAGTGGAATCCTCTCGGGTTGAGAGGGGTGGACGTAGGACTGCACCAGGTGGGTCCGAACAACCTAAAAATTCTTGTGTTGTGGTTTGCTGGTTGTGTGATTGTCATATTGCATCGTCTATTCTCAAGTGTGTGTGGGCTGCGGTGAGAAGAGAGAAAATATTCATTTCATGTGCATTCTACATTTTATTCGAGTGGTTGACCTAACTTGTCTTTGGAGAGTTGAGGCTAGGTGTTTGATTTTTCACTCAATATTAATTTCGTTGCTCTGCTGCTAGGATATTTTTTATTCTCCTTGAAATTTCATTCCGTTTAGTTTTAAGAAGGGGGCGCAATCAATTCACCCCCCTCTTGCTTGCATTCCTAATCGGGCCAACAAAAACAAAGCGAAGACAAAGGCAAAAACCCATTAGAACATGCAAGTGTAGTATATGTCTCGGATGCATAAATGAGGCATGAAAACTGAGGGAGAACGCTCCAGAGGATGGTTTTTAACCCTGGTAAATGGGTTCAATAGATTGGTGGATGTATTGTGAATGCACGGAAGTTGAAATCACGAAGTAAGATGTAAGGAGTGGAGAGAAATATGTTGTGCAAAACGTGAAAAAGTGCAACTATGCAATAGGAACAGAGCAAACTATGATGAAATCGAGAAAAGGAGGATGAATATCTAAGAGAAGGAGTGATGAAAATGAGCCCAAAGAGGTGGAAATCGACGTTAATACTTCCCTCTGAAGGGTGGGGTCGAAGAAACGCCCTCTATCGCGAACTGCGAATCGGGCATGTATTTATAGAGAACTCAGAAAGTTCTAGAAATAGATCCGAGAAATAGATGGATTAAGCTTGAAAAATCTCTGAGAAATTGAAGGATAACACCCCCAGAAGGGATTAGAGATGATTTGGCATGATTATCTCAGAGTAGATGGGCTAAACAAGCGATCCTAAGAGTCCTCAGGCGAAGAAATCAGAGTTTAGGAAGTTTTGGGCTCTGTTCCGAAGAGACGGTCAATCGCAAGACCGTAATTTGAAGAAACGGTCACGGGAGGACCACAAATTGGAAGGGAAAAGTTTGAACGGGCGAACCGGGGCAAACATGCAACTTCTGGATGAAATTCTGAGAAGGCGGTCTTCATAAGACCACAACTTTAAGAGATAATCTTACCTAAGACTGCAACTCTAGTAAAAAAAAAATTCTGGAACATGGTCTTCTAGGAGACTGCGTTCAGAAGGACTTCACGAGACCCTGTCAGATGCCCGTTCGATGCTCCGAATAGCCCGAATGCGATCGAAAAGTGAGGGAATTGAAGTAAATGAACTTCAAAACTCAATGGGCTTGAAAAATAATCAAGAAATGGGCTCGAAATATGATCAAATGATGCTCCAAAATAATTGATAATTCAGGGCATCAGAGAAGAAGAATAAGAGAAATAACTCGACTTGTAGGCTAAAAACATGTGTCAACAGATGCCCCTCCTTGATGTCTGCTTTGCAAGGGAATGAGCGAAAGTGACGTGGAGGCGGAATGGAAAGGAGATGGAGCGAAAGCGACAGTAATGAGAAATGGAGATGCCTTGAAGATGAAGCTGAGAGAACTGAAAAGTGGGTATCAAGGTAAAAGACACCCGTCATAACCAACAAGCGACAGGAATTCTCCCAAAAATGCTGAACTAACCACCCGAAATGGCTGACAAGGATGAAATATGCCTGGAGAACTAAACTAACTTAAGGAGGGAAAAGGAAACATGAACAGCCTCATCAGGGGACACAATCCGTGACCAACGAGGGGATCGGAAAGAACACAGCTGAAAATCTAGAAAAGGAGAAATTGAAACTGACATAAAATCCAGATAGGAATCATACTGGCCAACCAGACCAAGCGGGCAGATCAAAGAAATCATTCAAATTCAGAGTGGAATGAGGAATCTCTTATCCAAGAGAGATAAACACAATCAACCATTGCTGAGGAGAAACCCTGAACGGATTACGAGATCAAAAATGACATGATGCATGCTGGGCTAAAATAAAGAAATCATTAAAACGAATGCAAAGAAAACATAAAATACAAAGTACTCAAGGATAATATTGCTGGGCTGAGGAAGACGGGGTCAAGAGTCTTCTTGTAACCCCGGCGTACGAGACAGAATCCATTGTCTCCCACCCAGCTAAAACTAATGGCCTATCCAACGATTAACCGCATGCTCCTAGATCATCATCATTTTTGTTAAAGGGGAACATCAGATCCCAGAACACACTGTGAACAAGCCGATCCTTGAGAGGCTATAGTAAGGTAGATACCATATAGTAATGCAACAAAGAGGAGGGATAGAGACCCATACCTGACTTACCTGCCAAGCAAAATGACATTTTTTTTTGAATTTTCAAATTTTTAGATTTTTATGGATTTTCAACATAAGACAACAACAACAACAACATGACAGGCATGAACATAATGAACATAACATATCAATCCAGATGAATGAAAAGACAACATAACGTAATTTAACAAAGACGAACAAGCACATATGCAATGACATGGACAAACAACATGCATGCATGATGAACATGGTGGGACAAGAGAACAATGCGGTGGGACAACACATGGTTGGGACAAGAATATGAGGGATGACAACACGGTTGGAACGACACGCGCGATTGGGACAACATAACACGCATGGGACAAGAATATGTAGCGGGACGACAACGGTGACAACACATGACATGGGATAATACAACATATGTGAGACAACATACACATGGGACAAAACAACATAACATGGCGAGACAAGAACACATGCGAGACAACACACCACGCATGGTGGGACGAGACAACATGTGGGACGACCATAGGTGGGACAAGGATGTGCATAAAACAACCACAGATGGGAAATGGATATGAGGCATGACAGATATGCTCTTCAATCGAGCCCAAGATCAGACAAAGCAGAACCGCCGATTTCACAAACGTAAGGCAAAGCCCTCTCAAGAAGATATGAAGCGAAAGTTGAGCAAAGGTTGAGCACAAGCTAAGTAAATCGAGAAAAGTTGAGAAGGACATAAGCTTCGGAACAGATCGAGAGACAAGATTGAAGAAGAGAGAACATATTGAAAAGATGAGTGTGAATAGGAGACAGAGTGAAAGATGAAGAGCAAGGAAACTAGAACACCTACAACCTACACACTGAGCAAACAGATCATATACCTGTCCTCAAAATAAAAATGCACAAAACAAAAGATAAATATTTTTGGATTTTTTTTCATTTTTTTCATTTTAAATATTTTGATTTTTATGAATTTTTGATAATATTTGATTTTTTTGGATTTTTGACATATTTATTTTTTTAGATTTTTGACATATAATATGTTTTTGGATTTTTTAAAATATTTGATTTTTTGGATTTTTGACGTATTTATTTTTTTTTTGAATTTTTGACATATTTAATTTTTTTTTGATTTTTGACATATTTGATTTTTTGAATTTTTGACATACTTGATTTTTTTTGAATTTTTGACATATTTGATAAAGCTATCTGTAGCACACACGGACAAGCTTAAACTGCTAGCTAGGGGTTGTCATTCCTCCCCCTTTCACCGAGGACTTCCCTTAAGCAGGGCGTGCATTTGAGAGTGGCTTGCCATAACCAATCGCCTCTAAAGAACGGTGCCCCTACCAAGGCCATACTGGAGATACAACCAAGCCTTAGAGGGAGAAATATAAGAAAATGGGAGATAAGCTTCATACAGAATGGGAGACATCAGGACTCGACTTCTTTCCAGGGCACTACCCCTCAAAGAGTAGGTCTATTGCGCCAGGACTTTGTGTCTTTGATTTTAAACTTTTGAACAGGCACGCATACGACCGAGCTCATGACGACCCGTGAGGACTTTGCCACTCTTACCATGCCTTTGATTTTAAATTTTGCACTTGATTCTCACATGATTTTGACATAGCCCTTATTGACCAGATATTACAATAAAGCTTACTTTTGATATACACACGTGATGCTACACAACTCTTCACCGTTTGACGCGAACCTCGAATTTTGCCTTGGGAGAAGCAAGCCCGGTTACTAGGATCAGGGGCATTTATTATGGTGTTTTTGTTCTTTCTCATTCCTTCTTAAGGCTGCCCCTATTTGAGACCTCTCTCGTATTGGGGAGTACCTAGGTTAGTTTATCTCGTCCGTCAATCTCTTGCCCCTGCACTCGACCGAGCAGAGAAAAGAAAAGGTCTTCGTGCATACCCATGGTATGGCCAAAGCAGCAACGGTGTTGCTGTAGAGAGATCGGCAATAGTTTGCCGTGAAGTGTGTGAAAAACCCATACTTAATAGACCACCCTCGACAATTGGGTTAAAAACTAGACTTCCAGCATGGACCTATCACCAGCTTGAGATGCTGCAGAAGTGAACTCATTTTTAACTTAACCTAACTAACCAAACTTCCTAAAGCCACTCAACCATGTTGAGGAAATTAGCATTATGAGCATGCACATGAGAAACAGAAATAATGACAACGCTAGCATGTATTTGTACAAAATAAAAGATACCTTGCGAATCTATAGCATGAGAGCAATATCCTGAAGCAATCTTGATCGGCGCCAGCTTCATATGACATGAACTTTGTATTCCTTGCTTAACAGGACCAAGAATGGAAAGGCTAACAAGGCATGATGATTCCTTAATCATGAAAGAGCGGTAGACACCATACTGGACGAAGAAGGATAAAAAGAAGAGAGGTGAGAGTTAGAACTCCCTCGCTAGGGCATAGAACCCATGATAACAAGGAACAAGATACAGAAGAAACAGAGATTAGCTAAGATCAAGGAGGGCTAAAGCCTCAAAAATAGTTAGAAAAAGGGCAAGAATCCCGAAAGAGTGAAGAAGAGTGAATAGAAAGATGATAAGAAGAAGAATCATCCGACGTGGTCAGAGAAAGAGAATGGGAATCACCCGACAAGGTCGGGGAAAGAAAATGATAGTCACCCAATAGGGTCGGGGAAAGGGAATGGTAATCACCCGACAGGGTCGGGGAAAGAGAATGAGAAGTAGAACCCGGAGATATCGGAGGAGAGGAAGATGTCCCGAATGTTGGGATGACGAAAGGGCATAGGCTGGAGCCTAGAAGAGCGAGAACAGGAAAAATCCAGAGACCTTGGATGAGAGGAAGCAGAGTAGGGATTTATGAACCCAGGAGGAGAGACGAAAATCACAGAAACAAGATTAGAAGAGGGCAAGTACACCACCCAAGGGTGGGAGCTGAGCAACAGAAAAGATGATGAATGAAAAGGAGGGAAAGAAGAAGTGGAACCCTGAGTGCACAATCGGCGCCCCTTTAACTTGCGCCGCCGCCTCTTCTTAGCGGAAATTTCTTGACAATGGACCCGTCTGGCGAGGGCTCAGACCTTCAGGCTTCTTATTTTACAATATCTTCTCAAATAATGGGCCCATCTAGCAGATGGCCTGGCCCGATTATGAACATGTAGCTTCATCGTGACAGTTTCCCCTAGACATTCAGTGCTAACAACATGCGGACATTCTTGAACAGAAAACTCCTTAGACAAATGTGCATCATGAAACCATGGAGTCTTATTCCTTGGCACTAAGAGTATGAGATTCGACAACTCCACTTGGCAATCAGGCATGAAGCACAACTCCCATGATAAAAGGGAAGAACGAAGCTAAGGGAGAGTAATGCACGGCATTGACGTGGCCGGCGTACCAATAAACTAAGGGAGATTGCATAAAAAAGTGTAGAATGTCCTTGGAAAATCTTGAGAATACAGCAAACTGCCCCATGAATATGGAATCTAGCAAGCTCTTGGCGACCGTATGAGTTAGCATAATTTGGGTAGAGAACCCCTCTTGACCAGTAAATTGAATGGCAATAGAGCGTGAGGTAATAATAGCATAAATGACAAAGCTCCGGTGAGCAATGAGATTGCCACTGGCCTCACTTGTGAAGACACTGGCACTAGGACATAGGAACTCTTCTTAGCAACCGTCTTCATGAAAACATGCTCATCATCCCCAAAATAGTTGGGGACTAGGATCTGAATCGACACTCGGTAGATAAAATCATGAATCTTGAAGTGAAGAGTCGGCACCGAACCATCCTGACTTGCCTCATCGTGTCCGTGAGGACCAGACCCAAGAGGCACCATTGGCAGTGCACACTCGCTCCGTGGGGTGGAAATAGGTAGCGAAGTGGAGAGGGTAGGCTCGAATGACATGGTAGGAAGTGGAAGAGGGATAGCGGCAATGTGACTCGGGGGTAGGCAAAGGTAAAGGTAGCAAAGGTATGGAGGCAATGGTAGGCTAGGATGTAGGTAAAGGTGTGATGGTAACGATAGGTTCGGGTGTAGGCAGAGGAGGAAAAGGTGAAGGTACTGACGAGGGTAAAGGTGTAGCTTGCTCAGGTTCGGGCGAAGACCATGATGGAGAAGGTGGTGACAGAGGGTCAGCCAAGGGTGAGGGTGATGGGGATGGAGAAGGTAACGGGGCTAACGAAGATGGTGTCGGTGATGAAGAGGGAGGTGATGGTGAGGAGGCACGTGGTGCTCGAGGTCGACATACTGAGATGACACGATAGGCGACATTGGGAGCGAAAGTGGTAGAGACAACGGGAGTGGAGGAAGTAGAGGTACTCGCCTGAGCAGAGGCTAAGGTAGGTGGCGGTAATGGAGCCGGGGTAGGAGTAGGAGATGGTGACGGGGTAGATGGAGGCATAGGTGGAGGAGTAGGTGATGGACTAGGCGGTGGAGTAGATGACGGAGCGGGTGTGACACTATATGAAGAATCACAGGGGTGCCCCTGGTCTTGCAATAACGAAGACGGCTACCTGGCCATTGCTTCTTGTTGTTGCTTGCTACAGAGATATTCAATGACTTTACGAATGGCAGCCCAATCGATCCTTTCCTTATCTTTCAAATCGTAGACAAACTCTCGAAATTCGGGGCAATCCTCAACCAAATGCCCTTACTGGCGATGATAATCACAAAACAGAAGCAAATTCCTGACCGCGGGTCGACAAGGCACAATCGGAGGGAGCGGCAATGCGTGGGTGGCCATCAAAGCCCTGAAAATGTTGGTAAAACACTCCGGCAATGGAAGAGGAGCCCGCTTTGAGCAAGGTGGATGCCGAAAAGTGTGAGATGGTAATGGAGAAGTTTACGGAGACAGAAGTGAAGGTTGCATAGGTAATGGTGCGTGGCGACTAGTGGAGGGACTAGGCGGAGGCGTATGAGGAGCGAAAGGAGGTATGTAGTGAAAGGCATCCACTTGCTCGGGTGTAGTGTTCCCTTGATCGATGGAGACAGAGATGGGTGTGGGTATGTGGGAGTGATGTGACACCATCTTGGGGGTGATAGCCACTGGATTGATGCCCCTAGGACCAATGACCCACAAGCAAGCAACGTCATCGTGGACTCACTCTAGCGGATTGACTCGCGTAGCACTCATGGTTGCTCGTGGGCAAACTAGCGATGGTGGGAAGGGTCCGAGGTTGGAGCTTGTGGTTCCAGGGTATGGCTAGCTTGGGTAGGACCCCAATGGGCTAGGGATGCCCAAGTCAGTAGGTGGCCGGCAAGCCGAGGGCGTGGGACGAAAGGTCACTCTCACAGCTCACCCGCGGTGGACACTCACGAAATCGGCACTTTGGTCCGGGCACTCACTAGCCGCCGACGGAGCAACCAAAAACAATACTAAACTAAGCAATTAAATGCCAGCAATGAGAAGTGTTTAAAATCTCACCTGATCGGAGTGAAGATGCCGATCCCGAAGCATGGGCTTACTCGCATGTCGCACCGATGAAGCTTCCGCCTGAAAATTAACTTACAATCACTACTCCCCTAGCAAGGGGGTTGGACAAAGGGTGGGGGAATTAAGTGGTTACAGTCAAACACTACCTCTCGCAGGGAGGGGCTGTAAGCCAGCCAGGCGGGCTGGGGGTAAAACTAAGCTAGAAGCCTCAAGGATGACGGATGTCGATTCTGCCAGCTCTCTGGAACAGCTGAATAAGCAGTCACTATCGGTGCTGCCACGGGCTCTCCCGAACTCCTTTGTTGACGAAACCAGCACCAAAATCTCCTGGGTTGGCCCAGGAGGACGTCAGAATTTTTGAGGAATTTCCTGACGATGATGACGGTCGGGGCAAGGTCGGGACCAGGATGGCTTCACTCATGAACAGATAGTCTCTGGGTCGCTGCCACTGGAGGGGAAAGCCGTCATGAACGCTCCCGAGCTCCAAAGAGGATGAGAGCAGAGCCGTTGCGTTTGTGGTCGAGTCCTCTTCGAACAGAGACCCACGAGGGTGTTGACGGACAATGGAGCAAATGGAGAGACCATGAACAGTAGCTGGGTGTCGGGTTAGTCCCTAAGGGAACTGATCCAGCGCACCCTAGGGAGAAAATTTGGAACTCACTGTTCTGGAATCCGAATGGGGCCCTGCTTCTTGGTGATGGAAGAGGACTAGTAGGGGAAGTCTTCAGCCCACCGCCGCTCGAAGATCTTCAGGGTGCTGGTCGGGGTAGCCTCTGCAAGCCACGGTTAGGTGCCTGCCAGGGAGGAACTGCGCAGTCCACTAGTGAAGACTCCTCCGGGCAGCCACAAACTCAGATGAAGGTGAGACCACCTCCGTTACGAAGTAGACTGGACAATACTTCCAACGGTACCTCTTGTGCTCCCAGGGACTCCAAGACAAAGGTGTGGCCAGTGCTGCAAGTTGCTGGAGTTTTGCAAGTCTTCAGCTGAGAAATGGTTCGCCGATGCAGGTCCGGATGAGCATGAAATGGGGTGGGGGGGGCTGAATGGTGATGGGAGATGGTGGTATGGTGGAAGGGGATGTGGGGGAGGTAGGGGAGGGGTGCAAGGGCGGAGCTGGTGGTGCAGGGGGTGGGGCGGGGCGATGGGACCTTGCTGGTCACAGCATAATTTGTAGGAGGGAGATGGAGGCTGACTGATGGGAATCGACGCCGAGCATGTACATTTTATTTTACATTTATGTCCTTTACTTTATTTTTATATCCATGGGAAAGTATGTACGCAATTGTAAGGCTTGATATGCCACATTGTCATTCCCTTGGATTGTGTGGGTTTTTATGCAAATTGACAGTAGGTCCAGCTAGGGGACCCTCACCCCTTTCCTATTGGTCCACCTAGGCCAAGTGGGGCTGGTCAACCATCCTAGGTGGCCATCTAGAAGGTTGGACTAGTCAAATTGACACATGGGGGACAAAGGGTGAAAATTGTCAACATTCTACACCCACCTCCACCTACCCCCCCCCCCCCCTTGGTCAAGGGGGCGCCCCCCCCCCCCATTTAGAATTAATTAGGATTTCTTGTTTTTATTTTGTTTGAACTAAAATGTGATGTCCCTTAATTACCCCTCCCAAAAATTAGATCTGAGGTTAGTTTAAGTCTTTTTACACTTTCTGTATATACCTTGTAATTTTTGAATTACTTAGCAATTAATGGGAAGAAATCCATTTGTTGCTCCAGCCCTTGGGTGCCCCTCTCTCCCCTTCTAGAGCTGTAAAAGCTTAGATTTCAGAGGTGTGAAGCCTCTCCTCCACCACCTCCCTGAGTGTGAAGCTCAGCATCGCCGCCGCCGCCGCCGCCGCCACCGAGCCGCCATCGCGCCGCCACCGCCGCTACGTCGAAGTTCTGGCCAAATCAGGATAGAACCCCACCTCCGTGAATCTACCTTTCTGTGTGTTTGTCTGATCGAGCTGAAATTTTGAGAGCTTGTTCCTCTCTTTGTTAGCTTTCCATCCATATATCTTATGCCTCATTCTGAGTTTGTTTGGTATTTTTGCCGCAATTTCTAGTCCACCCCTATCAATCTGTCATTCTGTAGATCTACAGTATAGACTCGTCTTGGTCTATTTTTGTCACCCCTATATCTATTTTTAGGAAATCCCAAAAAATTACTGAGTGTTCCCCACGTATATCCCCTTCCACCCTAATTTTCTTAGAGTCTACAAAAATCGCTTACCCCTCAGTCAAGGGTGTGTTTCAGGCAGATTGTTTGCTGCCCTGTGTGTCTGTCAGTCCGGGTCAGAAAAAAAGTCAGCTTTCAGAGGTTTTCATTTTCAATCCGTGTGGTGGATGAAGCTGAAAAATAATTATGTTGTAGATCTCTGAGTGCTCTTTCCATCGGTACCAGCCACGCCTCGATTGGCCTCCGGATCTGAGCGTAGTGATTTTCTCCGCCGCGGCCTGCAGATCTGTTCTTTGTGCAGGTCCGAAACTTCAGTTCGGGGGAAATCAACAGTAAATATCAAAATTCAACTTCGGGTGCCGCCCCTTCAGGGAGTCGATCCGGGACATCCCGCCATCATCCCAGCCAAGCGGCGCCTCCAGAAGACATCAGGAAGGTGACGTTCCTTTGGAACGGATTGCTTGATATCCACCGAGTCAGCCACCGAGTTGGCGCAGCACCGAGTTGCAATAGTGCCGAGTCGGACCAGCGGGCCGAGTTCGTGCTGAGTTCACCTCCAGATTGCTGCCCGTCAACCCAGGGTCGGTCCTCCCGGACCCCACTGTAGCCCTTTACCTCCATGCGTGGAGTGGGCAATATAATTACTGCTGTAATTAAAATTTTTACTATTGTTAACCGGGAGTTACTGTAACTGGCCGGGAACGTCTTCCCCACGCCCGGAGCATGGAGGTACACTCGCTCCCCACTCTTTATCGCATTTGCTTATCTTGTATAGCTTTGAATGCTGCTGCGAGTGTAGGTTTCTAGCTTGTTATTCTATTATCACTGCTGCGAGAGAGCGAGATTGAGTGTACCGTCCCGTGACTCGATCCGAGTCTACACGGAAAAGCCGATACCCGTGACTCACGGCCGGTTTCTTAACCATGCCCGGTCCCACGTCTTCCCTCTCTAAGGAACAATTACGAGCTTGTCTAGAGTCCAAGGATCACATTCCTAATTCGAGTCGAGTCCGTGGTCCGTACCGCATCAATTTGATATCAGAGCGAGTTTGAGTCTAGGATGTCCATATAAAAAAAAAGTGACATTTACGTCTAGTCATTAGTCATTGTCTAAGTCGTGTTTAGGGTCATCATTGTTTTAAAATAAAAAAGAAGAGTGTCTTTTTAGGTTGCATTTGCATACCATTAGTCAGTATATCAAAAGGTGTTGTCCGAACGTTAGGCTACGCCTATCGGGAAGGTCGCACACTTGCGCGAGTGATCTTCGGATCGATTAACTCCGCCCCGTACCGAGTCTTGGTGTCTTGTCACCGTCTGTATGCATGCCCATGTCCGCTACCTATGGCCGTTCCCCAAGACTATACGTCCAAGTGGTCATCTGTCACGCCCCGAACAAGGCGGAAATATAGGGACGTACAGTTAGAGACACGCTGGCAAGAGAGAGAACTAATCTAAAATAATACACAAGTGCTACAAGATGGAAATACTAAATGATCATTAACAAACCACCACTGATACAATAACCTCATGTCCGACTTAATACAACTGGAATAATCAACCACTAAAACTCAATAACATGACTGAGACTAAAAGCTCTCCAAAACACAACTAAAGAAAGATAACACACTACTAACACACTAGAACTGATACACTCAAGACATCACTCCTGCCCTTCCCCATCGGTAAGCGCGTCACCTGAAAAGCCTGCAAAGGCGGGGGAAACACAACTATGAGCTGACGCTCAGTAGGAAATAACAGATAGGTATAAGTGATTAACAGTTTAATTACATTTTAAAATGTCATGCTACAAATGATAAAAATAATAAAAAGATAACGGTGATATCACGAAACAGAATTCAAAGATCTTGCAAGGTCAAGAAATATAATGAATAGAATAGTAAGACAAGAATTTACTACAGAAGATAACGATAAAAAGTTGGCCATATCAAGACAATTCAAGTCATGTCAAGCACGTATGTAATTTCATTTCCACGTCCAAGTAATAAGCAAGTAAAGTAACCACAAGTAGAATATAGAACAGTGAAGAGTGGAAAGTGAAAAGTAGTAGAAAGTAATGTAGAGAGTAGTGGAGAGAGTAGTGGACAGTCCTAGATTTAACACATGTCAAGTACTGGTGCCAAATGCCACACCTAGTCATTCACCTCCCCGGGGGTACACGTAGTGTTCGGGCGCTCTTCCCAGGACCAGACCGAGCCCTTAATTGTTTGCTAGGCATTGATTTCTTTGGATCAAAGATCCCACGAATCTAGACTTCCACAGTTTATGGCCAAAATTCCAAGGTTTAAACTAAGTAGCAATAACAACTTCACGTAGGAAAGAGATTCATTTCCAGAATTTCATGGTAAGTATAATCATCAAGGAGATCGAAACCAAGTCACAACAAGAGTTAATCGTGCTGCGCTACTGTAAAACAGTAGCAATCAAACAAGCTAATCAACATATTAATCCTAATCACTAAGTTAAGATATCATGATTAACCATTATCATTTGTATTAGCCAAAGTGCCAACAAGCTAGAACAAGTTGTCGAGGTAAAGAACAAGCTCTCACAGCGGTGAAATAGAATGCATTATCAGGGGTTTTAGTTACACCATTAATCATTAATTATGTGAGTTTCTATTTAACCAATGTAAGTGTTGTAATGGAGATGGTAAACATCGTGTTTTGTACTATGTTTGCAAGAAAGGACCAATGCAAATTTGAAATCAAGGGGGGGTACATGAATAGGTCAATTGTTCTTCAAAAATATAATTTCAGTGGGTCTAAGATAAATGGGTTGATTCCCCACTGATTCGGATCCATCTTCGGGTCGAAAAATGATAAAAATCGGGTTTCTGGTGTACGGGTCGACCCCTGGGGTCGACCCCTAAAAAACTGGGGTCTGGAAGCTGAATGGGTCGACCCTTGGGGTCGACCCCAGCAATTTCTGAAGATGGGTCGACCCCTGGGGTCGACCCCCACCATTTCCTTCAGATGGGTCGACCCCTGGGGTCGACCCCTACATTCCTGTGCAATGGGTCGACCCCTGGGGTCGACCCCCATGCAGGGAGCTGGATGGGTCGACCCTTGGGGTTGACCCCCATGCAGGAACAGGAGGGGACGACCCCTGGGGTCGACCCCTGCAAGAACAGCAACGAATGTTGCTTCCGGAAACCACATAAACTCATCCAAATGGGGTCCAATTGAGTTGAAATCAAAACCACATGATCTAGGAATGTTAAAAGACAATCTAGGGTCATAAAACTACAATTTTGAAACACGAATTGTTACAGAAATTGATTGAATCTCAACTTATATATGGTAATTTCATGAAAACCCTAGTTCCTGACCCACTTCTACAAAATCATGCAATTCTCTTAACATACACAACGGAATTTAGGGCTTTTGGTGTCAAAAGAAAGCTGACTCGATTATGAATCCAACCATGTATGGTATTCTACATGAAGATCAAGTTACATGACTCAAAATTAGCCCGTAATCAAGCTCTGACTTAAAGGAACACTATATGAATCATGTTCTAGGTATGCTCTTACAAAATTTCAAAATTCACGAGGCATGCTCAATGGAATTTGGGGCTTTCTACGTTAAATGAAAGATAATAACATGCCGATTACTTCATGTAAGTTAATTAGAGTTTGGTTGTTAGATCCTACCTCAAATCGGAGAGAGAAAACTCAATCCCTAGGATGAAGAACACTTGGACAGCACCTCACAAAAAGCTCGATTTCTCCACGGACACCTAATGAAATTGGGGCTTTTGCCACCAATGGATAGAGCTCGATGAGAGGAACAATTTGCTATACTCATGATCAAGATTTGGTTGAGAATTCCTACCTCAATCGATGGATCAAAGAAGGATGAAGGAAAGCCAAAGGCCTACTGACCCACCTCCACAAATCGAGCTAGATCTCTCCAGATGAAACTTCAGCGAACCCCACAGCAGCCAAATGAAAGAAGACTCGTAGGGGTTCATTTTGATAGCTCATAGAGCTTCTGGAGCCTTCGGAATTGAGAGTATTCGCTGCTGCAAGCTACGTGTTTAGAAACGGCGCCGAAATCCTTGACTTGACCAAACTATGTCGGCAGCACGTTTTGGGGCTAGGTTTACCTCAAATTGATTGAGGGTAAATGTTCCTTACATTGTAGCCTTCCATTTGCCCTTGATTTCAGATCATTTGGTCGAGTATTGAGGTCGAATTTCGTGTTTTAAACTAAGGGTTAGGTATGGGTCAAAAGTGTGCACTTTTGGGTTTAAACTCTAAATAGATCTTACCACGGATTTACAATGGCCTAATGCCAGAAGGAAAAGTTTTTATCTACATCGACCTAAATCTATTTACTATTTTTACAGATTTTTCTAAGGTAGTCGGATTATTACTTATACTATTCCGTAAATAGTTAAATGTTAAGTTCGGAAAACTAAGTTCACTAATTCGGCATAATAAATGATTTTCTTAGGCTTAAATGTAGAAGACAAAGTTGCTAAACAAATTTAATTCTACAAGATGTGATTTTTGGGGATTTTTAGAAAATAGTTGAAAAATGACTTATTCTATTAATTAATTAATTAATCTAATTAATTTGGATAATTCTCATTAATTCGAATAACTTCAAATAAATTTCAAATAATTACAAATAACTTTCTAAATAAATTTCTAAAGAATTTGGGGTCTTACACCCTCCCCTACTTAAAGGAATTTGGTCCTCCAAATTCACTGCACTAAAACTGAGAGTAGAAAAAGATCGCTCACCTAGAATAGATCGGGATACCGCTTTCGCATAGTCTCTTCAGACTCCCATGTAGCTTCTTCGGTCCCACGCCGACTCCACTGAATCTTGACCATCGGTATCGAATCCGGAGTTGCTGTTGCTTCCGGTCCAGAATCTTGACAGGTCTTTCCTCATAGGTCAAATCTTCCTTCAGTTCAAAATCCACATGCTGAATGATATGAGTGGGATCGTACACATATTTCCGCAACATAGACACATGGAAAACATTATGTACGCCAGACAAATGCTGTGGTAAAGCCAGTCTGTATGCCACCTCTCCCACTCTATCTAGAATCTCGAATGGACCAATGTACCTCGGACTCAGCTTGCCATGAATGCCAAATCTTCGGATCCCTCTCGTTGGAGAGACCTTTAAGAACACATGCTCGCCAACCTGAAATTCCAATGCTCTTCTCCTGTTGTCGGCATAACTCTTCTATCTTGACTGGGCTACTTGTAACCGGTCTCGGATAACACAGATGTTCTGTGATGATTCCGAAACAAGATATGGTCCAAGCCACTGTTTGATGGGGACATCACCTCCCATGCCCACGTTCACAGCTCGTCTCCTCGCCCCGGTTGCATCTGGCATGGTTTAGTCATTTAATTTTGAGTCCTATGTAATTTTATTTGAGTCATTTGATGTATTTCCCCTTTTATTTGAGTCATGTTCCTAGGTCTTACATTTATTTTCCTAAGTTTGAGTGTCATTAGATTGTGTAATGTGCTATTGGGCCCAATTCTTCGGGCTTGGCCCATGAGCCCCCCCTACCCCTTCGGTTATTTGTTATTGAGTCTTTTGTAAGGGACTTATTGTAAAATGTGGGTTTCCTATATATAGGGCCCCATTTCCTTCATTTGGAGGTAATGAATCAATGAATAAAAAAAACTTGCCATTTTGAGAGTTTACACTCCTTATCTAGTGGAGAGATTCCATTTTTTGGGTGAGAAACCCTAGGGGAGAGATTCCCCACCCTTCCCTCTCTTAATCTCTCTTTTTCACTCCACTTTCTCTCTCCTCAACACCCAAATTCGAATTTTCTTCTCTCTCCTCCCCCTCTCAACCACTTCCAACCCCCACCTACCTCCATTAACTCCCCACAACTTCCCACAACCCCTCTTTAATCCTCACCTAGTCCCAAGGAAGTTCCACCACTCAAAACCCCACCCTCCAACCACCACCTACCCCTTTCACTTCCCTAAGCATATCTCCACCTTCCCAAGGCTGAATTAACTCATTCCAAAGCCCAAATTCGAATCTCCCCATCCCTCCTTGCTCCCTAGGTCGCACCCCTCCTCTCCCCTCAAGCCAAGTTCACCCCCCTCCTCTCTTCTCCACTCCAGCTTTGTGTGCAGGCCGACCTGCAGATTAGCACTCTGTTGCAGTGACGTCCACGACTGCATCCTGGTTCTGCTGGTGGCGTGGCCTAACTTTCTGGAAAGGCCTCCCTGTGCTCTTCGCAGGCGAGGTGGAATCACTCCACTCTTAGTTCGTGGCCGTCCGTGAAGGCTGTTCTTCCCCGACTGCGCAGAACCTCTCAGACCAAAAGCCAGATCGGCAGAGAAGACTCTCCCACGACGAACCTTGAAGGAATCAGCCTTCAGGGTCTTCTACAAAGATCTTCCTCCCCCTGTCAGCGTCCAGGAACAGAAGGCGGAGCTCCGTTAGGCATCCGACAATCAGAGATATTAATTTTCTACCACAACCATGCCGGTCTGCCTCTTCACAGTCTGCCCCGACCACCGTCCACTTCTATGGACACCCAGCTCATCTCTGACATCAGAAGACTTCCCCGTTTGTTTTTCTGCAAAGTAGACTCGTCAAAGATTCTAACGAGTCCAGCGGTGCCAGATTTGGAGCTCAGGAGCAACCGTGACCGCTTCTGCAACCTGCTATTTCAGACTGAGCTCGGCCAGAGACCAGAGCTGCATCCATCTTCCAGTCACCGGAGCAGTCAGCCCCCAGATCAGAACGTCGTCCAAAAATTCAGGCTGCACCCCTCTCCGGTTAGCAATCTTTTGGCGCAAGTCTCATCAGATTCTGAGCTCGGTGGATTTATTGGCTGCATCAACATCGACTCCCTGTCCAGAATTACAGAAGCTAGACAGAATCGGCGAAGCTCGGAAACTCGGTTTCCTTTGCATCTCTCCCCACCCCGCTTGGCCGGCTGAAGGCCCGTCCCTGTGTGGAGGTAGTTTTGAATGTATTAAGCATAACCCCCACCCCAAGATCACCCCTCCTGCGTGAGGAGTAGTGCTGTACCGTTTGTAATTTCAGGTCAAGCTACACCGCCGCGGCGTGTGGGGATCCACCGCCTCCCCGCTCGCCCTCGTCTCCGAGCGGGACCGGTTTCTTCAAACCGGTCGAGTAAGTGCTCTAAACCCTTGCTCATTGTGCTTGTCTTTCAATGTTTGTTTCTTAGCTCCGCTGGTTGTGCGAGAGAGAGCCCGATCCTCAAGCCCCGTTGCCTTGAGTGATCACCGTGGGAAGAGTGAAACCGGTGCCCTTGGCACTTTGTCGGCCCCATTGAATTGGGTTCCACATCCTTTTGGGAATCAAGCCTTGGCCTTGCTGGCCCTCTACCAGCAAGGGCCCAACCCCACATCTTCACCTTGGCATTGCCAAGTTACCCCGGGCTTGGGTGAGCGACGAGAGAGCGGCGGCCCAAATTGGCCCATTTAGAATGCGAATGTGCTTGCTTGCTTAAGTCCAAGATTGTGTCACATCAAGTGGTATCAGAGCAAGTTCACAACTTGTCTCTCCACAAGTTGGTCCTAGGGCATGTTTATGCATTTAGAGTCCTCGGTTGCATCTCCCATGTCCACTAGAATGGCCACTTCATACCCGTCATATTCATCCCCATCAACTTTCCCAAGAAGCCCAAATCCTCATGGAAGCTCCATTGCCAACAAAGTGGGTAGCAACACCTCTATCATAGAAGCCCTACCTAATGTCCTTAATCGGCTTGAAGATATCATGTCTCGACTCGACCGACTTGAAGGAAATAGCCGTGCATCAAGAGTGAATGAGAGTGACCTTTGGGGAAATCTAGAAACCATATTTTTAGAACACTTGAAAATCAAAACCCCCGCCTTTGATGGATCCAACAGCCCAAGCCTTTACATAGATTGGGAGATTTCCCTAGACCAATTCTTTAAAAGTTGCCCCTTGAACGATGAAAGGAGAATGAGGCTAGCCAAGGCACACCTCTCCAAACAAGCTAAAACTCATTGGTTAGTTGTGGAAGGTTTAAGAAGGATCCGCAGGGAGGCCCCCATTAGCACTTGGGATGAGATGAAGGTCGAGCTTAGGAAAACCTACACTCTCCAACCCTCTCTCTCCTACTCAAATCACAAAAGCCCAAGGAGTACTTCAACTCCTTCATCCCCACCCGGTCAATCCAAGACCCCAATCACCCATTCCCTACCACTTCCCATCTCTCCCACCCCAACCACTACATTTACACCCCACCTCCAAGTCCACACCACAACCATAGGCCCCCATACCCAATTGGGCCCCATAGCCAACTCTCCACCTAGGCCCATGGTAACCCCCACCACTACCTCTCCATCACCCCCAAAAAGAGACACTCCTCCCAAAACAAATCAACCCAAACCCCTTCAACCCACCCATCTTCCTCTCCCTACCCCAATCCAACTCCCACCAAAGCCTCCACTACTACCCTCACATATCCTAACCCAAGTTTCCCACTACCTACCACCCCGGATACACCATGCCCCAATCATCACCACACCCTCAAAAGCCCCTCTCACCTCCTTGGAAGAAGAACCCATACCCCACCCCATAGTGGTGAACACTCCAAACCCACTCTCCACCTTGGAGGAAACCGAAGCCCAAATTGAAGAAGAAACAACACATGAGGGTCTTCACCTTACATCACCCTCTCTAGTTGGGACCAAGCTCATCTTAGGAGAACCCATTGTTAGTTGGCTAAAGGAGAGCCCAATTGGAGAGACCCGGGCCCATATTTTCCCTCCCATAGAACAAGACCTTCCCTTAGTGCCCTTCTTCTCCTATCACACCATAATCCAAGCATCCTATCAAGTGGAGACCTTAGAAGACCTTCTCAAGGGCATAGCATGGCAATTAGAGATGACTAGCATGTTGGCCCCTATGGTAGAACAACCTAGGAGCCTTAGCCTCCTACACCTATGCATAGGGTCTATCACCTCAGTTTGCACCATTGGTTGCTACACTAGCGACCTCCTTCTATTCCTCCCTACACCCGATGAGCCCAACCTTCTCCTCGATTTAGAGCTTCTTATCTCGGGTAGAAAGCCAAGCCCTCCACTCATGGCCGACCCACTTGTCAAGAACATTGGCCCAACTATCATGGAGAAGGATGACTTAGCACCTTTTAAGGATCTTAAGGACATGGAGTTCCTCCCCCTAGATGACCCATTTTATGATCCATATGATCCATTCCAATGGGAGTCAAGGGACTCATATGACCCAACCATCTTACCAACCACCCACCCTTTCCTACCCTCACCCACCATATTGGGCCAAACCCACCTCATCCATGACTCGGGTTATACCTTGGGAGCCATGACCTTGGGCCATATATCCCTAGGTAATCAGGTTGTACCCCACCCCATGATGACTACCTTCTTAGATCCATTCGATCCTTTCCAATGGGAGTTCAAAGGTTGTCCCACACCTATACACATGGAAGTCACTTTTGGGAAAAGCATGCATGTGTCTAGGCTTACCATACCCCTTGGCATGAACACTATGTTGGGTCCATTCATTCATATCACCCACATGTCAAGTAGAAAGTATGAGTGGTCCACATTCGGATGTCATGGTCCTCCTTCATTCATCATGGATCTTAAGCATGTCAAAAGTATCTACGGATGTCCGGGTCCCCCCACATTCATCACCACTTTGCATGATAGGTTCACTTACGAGTGCCCTGGCCCACCTAGGCCCACCAAAGTCTACGTGACAACATTGCATGATAAGTCCACATATGGTTGCCCCGGCCCTCCAAAATCCATCAAAGTCTTCTTGGCATCAAAGCATGATTGGTCTACTTTTGGTTGCCCAGGTCCACCCATCACCCCTAGAATGTCAACATTCACAAAATTGCATGAAAGCCTTTGCAAGCACATAAGCAAAAAGAATGAGGCTTATAAGAGGCGGGCCGACTCTCATCGGCGTCACCAAGAATTCCATGAGGGTGACTTTGTGATGGTAAGGACGGAGAGGCTCTCCCCGGGAGCCAACTCTAAACTGAGGCCACGTGAGGCTGGTCCCTTCCAGGTCTTGAGGCGCATTGGTGCAAATGCCTACGAGTTGGATCTCCCTGAGGAGTATGGAATAAGTCCCACATTCAATGTTGCCGACCTAGTGTCATATAAGGGACCCACGGTGGTACCTAGTGAGGAGATTGAGCCTACATCTTCCCTTGAGAGAGCACCCACCCGTGAGGAGAGACCACCTGCCAAGAGAGCCCAGCGTGAACAAATTGAACAAATATTGGATGAACAAGTCACTACCACTCGGAGCAAGGTATACGAGCGCTATCTCGGCAGGTGGATGAATCAGTCTCGTTCGGAAGACTTGAGGGCTGTACCACTTCTACACCCTCCAAGGAGGGAAGGACACTTACTCGACGGAGTCGAGTTCTCCGCACCCCGGGAGTATGATGGGGACATCACCTCCCATGCCCACGTTCACAGCTCGTCTCCTCGCCCCGGTTGCATCTGGCATGGTTTAGTCATTTAATTTTGAGTCCTATGTAATTTTATTTGAGTCATTTGATGTATTTCCCCTTTTATTTGAGTCATGTTCCTAGGTCTTACATTTATTTTCCTAAGTTTGAGTGTCATTAGATTGTGTAATGTGCTATTGGGCCCAATTCTTCGGGCTTGGCCCATGAGCCCCCCCTACCCCTTCGGTTATTTGTTATTGAGTCTTTTGTAAGGGACTTATTGTAAAATGTGGGTTTCCTATATATAGGGCCCCATTTCCTTCATTTGGAGGTAATGAATCAATGAATAAAAAAAACTTGCCATTTTGAGAGTTTACACTCCTTATCTAGTGGAGAGATTCCATTTTTTGGGTGAGAAACCCTAGGGGAGAGATTCCCCACCCTTCCCTCTCTTAATCTCTCTTTTTCACTCCACTTTCTCTCTCCTCAACACCCAAATTCGAATTTTCTTCTCTCTCCTCCCCCTCTCAACCACTTCCAACCCCCACCTACCTCCATTAACTCCCCACAACTTCCCACAACCCCTCTTTAATCCTCACCTAGTCCCAAGGAAGTTCCACCACTCAAAACCCCACCCTCCAACCACCACCTACCCCTTTCACTTCCCTAAGCATATCTCCACCTTCCCAAGGCTGAATTAACTCATTCCAAAGCCCAAATTCGAATCTCCCCATCCCTCCTTGCTCCCTAGGTCGCACCCCTCCTCTCCCCTCAAGCCAAGTTCACCCCCCTCCTCTCTTCTCCACTCCAGCTTTGTGTGCAGGCCGACCTGCAGATTAGCACTCTGTTGCAGTGACGTCCACGACTGCATCCTGGTTCTGCTGGTGGCGTGGCCTAACTTTCTGGAAAGGCCTCCCTGTGCTCTTCGCAGGCGAGGTGGAATCACTCCACTCTTAGTTCGTGGCCGTCCGTGAAGGCTGTTCTTCCCCGACTGCGCAGAACCTCTCAGACCAAAAGCCAGATCGGCAGAGAAGACTCTCCCACGACGAACCTTGAAGGAATCAGCCTTCAGGGTCTTCTACAAAGATCTTCCTCCCCCTGTCAGCGTCCAGGAACAGAAGGCGGAGCTCCGTTAGGCATCCGACAATCAGAGATATTAATTTTCTACCACAACCATGCCGGTCTGCCTCTTCACAGTCTGCCCCGACCACCGTCCACTTCTATGGACACCCAGCTCATCTCTGACATCAGAAGACTTCCCCGTTTGTTTTTCTGCAAAGTAGACTCGTCAAAGATTCTAACGAGTCCAGCGGTGCCAGATTTGGAGCTCAGGAGCAACCGTGACCGCTTCTGCAACCTGCTATTTCAGACTGAGCTCGGCCAGAGACCAGAGCTGCATCCATCTTCCAGTCACCGGAGCAGTCAGCCCCCAGATCAGAACGTCGTCCAAAAATTCAGGCTGCACCCCTCTCCGGTTAGCAATCTTTTGGCGCAAGTCTCATCAGATTCTGAGCTCGGTGGATTTATTGGCTGCATCAACATCGACTCCCTGTCCAGAATTACAGAAGCTAGACAGAATCGGCGAAGCTCGGAAACTCGGTTTCCTTTGCATCTCTCCCCACCCCGCTTGGCCGGCTGAAGGCCCGTCCCTGTGTGGAGGTAGTTTTGAATGTATTAAGCATAACCCCCACCCCAAGATCACCCCTCCTGCGTGAGGAGTAGTGCTGTACCGTTTGTAATTTCAGGTCAAGCTACACCGCCGCGGCGTGTGGGGATCCACCGCCTCCCCGCTCGCCCTCGTCTCCGAGCGGGACCGGTTTCTTCAAACCGGTCGAGTAAGTGCTCTAAACCCTTGCTCATTGTGCTTGTCTTTCAATGTTTGTTTCTTAGCTCCGCTGGTTGTGCGAGAGAGAGCCCGATCCTCAAGCCCCGTTGCCTTGAGTGATCACCGTGGGAAGAGTGAAACCGGTGCCCTTGGCACTTTGTCGGCCCCATTGAATTGGGTTCCACATCCTTTTGGGAATCAAGCCTTGGCCTTGCTGGCCCTCTACCAGCAAGGGCCCAACCCCACATCTTCACCTTGGTATTGCCAAGTTACCCCGGGCTTGGGTGAGCGACGAGAGAGCGGCGGCCCAAATTGGCCCATTTAGAATGCGAATGTGCTTGCTTGCTTAAGTCCAAGATTGTGTCACATCACTGTTTCTCACCTACCTCGTCCCAACACAACGGGGAACGACAACTTCTACCATATACCATATAGTGCTTCAAAAGGAGCCATCTGAATGCTAGACTGATAGCTGTTATTGTAAGCGAATTCAATTAATGCCGAATGCTCACTCTAATTACCACCGAAATCAATCATGCAAGCTCGCAACATATCTTCCACTATCTGATTGGTTCTTTCAGTCTGTCCATCTGTCTGTGGATGAAAAGCAGTACTAAAATTCAGACGAGTACCCAAAGACTCTTGCAGTCCCTTCCAGAAATGTGAAGTAAATCTGGGGTCTCGATCAGATACTATATTCACTGGGATACCATGCAATCTCACCACTTCCTTTATATACAAAACAGCCAATACATCAATCGTCCACTTGGACTTAATTGGTAAGAAATGAGCCGACTTTGTCAATCGATCGACAATCACCCATATCGCATCAAATCCACCACGAGTCCTAGGTAGACCCATAATGAAATCCATGCCAATGCTTTCCCACTTCCATTGGGGTATGTCGAGTGGTTTCAATTTCCCTGCTGGTCTGAAATGTTCGGCCTTAACTTGCTGACATACCAAACATCTGCTCACAAAATCTGCAACTTCTCTTTTCATATTCGGCCACCAAAAGGACCTTTTCAAATCTCGGTACATCTTAGTGCCTCCAGGATGAATGGTATATCTGGATCTATGAGCTTCCTCAAGAATTTTATTCTTTATTGTAGCCTCATCTGGAACACAAGTTCTGCCTTTAAATAATAATCTACCATCATCGGCCAACATGAAGTCAGGTCTGCTGCTCAAGCTTCCCTTGATCTCTACCAACTCGGGGTCATTATCTTGCAAGGACTTGATCTCTATCAATAATTCAGGTTTAAGTTGAATCTGAGCAATCAAGATCCGATCATTGTCAATATTAAGATCCAGACTAGATAATTGTTCCAACAACCTCCATTCTTGTAACATGAGACTTGACAATCTAGCTACCGGCTTCCGGCTTAATGCATCTGCCACAACATTACCTTTGCCAGGATGATACTCAATCGAGAAGTCGAAGTCTTTCAAGTACTCCAACCATCTCCGCTGCCTCATGTTGAGTTCCTTCTGAGAAAATAAAGACTTCAAACTCTTATGATCTGAGAACACTGTAAAGGTTTCTCCATACAAGTAATGCCTCCATATCTTCAAAGTAAACACGACTGCAGCAAGTTCCAAATCATGAACATGATAATTATCTTCGTGCTTCCTCAACTGTCTAGAGGAATAGGCAATCACCTTCCCATGCTGCATGAGTACACAGCCTAAGCCAATACCTGATGCATCAGTATGAACAACAAATCCTCCTTCACTAGAAGGTAAAGCCAAAACAGGTGCAGTAGTCAAACACTCCTTCAGAGTCTGAAAGCTTCACTGACAATCATCTGACCAATCAAACTTATTCTCCTTGCGGGTTAATCTTGTCATAGGTACTGTAATCTTGGAGAAATCTTGAATAAATCTTCGATAATAACCTGCCAGGCCTAGAAAACTTCTAACTTCTGTCACACTGGTAGGCTGTTCCCAATTCTTCACTGCCTCAACCTTCGAAGGATCAACAGAAATACCGTTCTTCGTAATGATATGTCCTAGAAAGGACACCTCTTGCAGCCAGAATTCACACTTACTGAACTTAGCATATAGTTGATGATCTCTCAACAATTGCAATGGCATTCTCAGATGTTCAGCATGTTCCTCCTCATTCTTAGAATAAATCAGGATGTCATCAATAAAGACCACGACCCATTGACCAAGATAGGGCCAAAATGCATCGTTCATCAACTGCATGAAAGCCGCTGGTACATTCGTTAGACCAAAAGGCATAACGACAAACTCAAAATGACCATACCTGCTGCGGAAAACCGTTTTATAAATATCCTCTTCCTTAATCCGCAACTGGTGATATCCAGATCGAAGATCGATCTTAGAGAAATATTGAGCTCCCGCTATCTGGTCAAATAACTCGTCAATCCTCGGCAAGGGATATTTGTTCTTGACAGTCTGCTGGTTTAATTGCCGATAATCAATGCACAGCCTCATTGAACCATCTTTCTTCCTGACAAATAGTACAGGGGCTCCCCACGAAGAAGTACTAGGATGAATAAAACCCTTCTCAAGTAATTCCATCAGTTGCTGCTTCAGTTCCCTCAGTTCCGCAGGAGACATACGATAAGGAGCCTTAGAAATAGGAGCTGTGCCAGGAATAAGATCAATAGAAAAGATAACTTCCCGCTCAGGCGGAAGTCCTGGTAGTTCTTCTGAAAAGACATCAGGAAAATCTCGGACAACAGGAATGTCCTTGATCTCCATCTGCTGCTCAGGAGTTGCACAAACAAAGGCTAGAAAAGCCTCACACCCATGCCTCAAAAGCTTATCAGCTCGAAGAGCCGAGATGAGCGGTACGGAGTTATGGTGCTTGACTCCCGTAAAAGATAAACCAGAATGTCCAGTAAAAGTCACTGAGCTAGAACTACAGTGAACATTGGCCTCATACTTGGCCAACCAATCTGCTCCTAGGATTACATCATAATCCTTCATGTCCATGCAGACCAAATCTGCTGGAAAGTTCTGTTCACCAATCATAACCTTACTAGAAGGATAGAAATACTGGATTGTTGATCTAGTGCCAATAGGGGTTGAAATCTCTAACGGAGTATTCATCAAAACAGGTTCCACAGCTAATGACTTAGCAAATCTCCGTGAAATAAAAGAATGTGTTGCACCAGTATCAAAGAGAGCAAATGCGGGCTTATCGATTATAGTAAGGGTACCTTCGACGAGTCCGCCATCATCAGAAATCCCAGTTTCATCTGCATGTAAAGCTTGAAGCTTGCCTTGTGGTTTCTTGAAGACTAGAGGTTTTGCCGGTGTAGCTTGCTCCGATATGAGAGGACAATTAGGGATACGGTGCTCCTTGCTTCCACATCGCAAACAGGCGCCTAGCTTGCGCCAGCACTCCTCTATCTTGTGACCCGGACGATCACAATAGTTGCACACGCCCTTGAATGGAACAATAGGGCCAGGCTTCTTGTCTTCATGCCTCGGCATCTTGCCCTTCCACGATCCGGACCCGCTCCACAAACCAGGTCCACTAATAGGCCTCTTCTTGGTATACCCGGGTTTGACACTCCCGGAACCCGTAGGTAATTCTTTCTTGGTGCCTTTCCCACGGATTCTCTCCGTCATCTCTAGAGTATCCTCTAGAACTTGCGCTTTCCTTACCATCTCAGAATAAGTGAAAATCTCCATCGGTGCCAATTGGTTGATATAATGAAGCTTCAATCCATTGAGAAAGCGCTTCGCCTTCATCTTCTCGGTGGAAATGAGATGAGTAGCATAACGAGAAAGCCGTGCAAATTGAGCCTCATACTCTGCCACGGACAAACCTCGCTGTTTCAAGGCCGTGAACTCTGCCGCTTTCTTCTCTTGCACTCTATCAGAAAAATACTTGCTGTTGAAGAGTTCTTCGAACTCTTCCCACATAACTTGCCGATCACCGAGAGTTGCCTTGATAGAATCCCACCAAGTACGTGCATCATGTTCCAGTTGAAATGTGGACAAAAGGACACGCTCCTGGTTGGTGCATTACATAACTTCAAAGATTCTCCCCATCTCATCTAGCCAGTGCTCGGCTTGGTCAGGGTCAGTCGAACCAGCTAATCTAGGCGGGTTCATTCCGCGGAAGTTCCGGTATAGATCACCGGTGCCATGCGGTGCCACTCCTGCCTGAGCTACTTGCTGAAGGGCCTGAGTAAGGCCTTGAACCGTACGCTGCAGGTTCCTCCATTCAGCACGATCAGCTGCCATCTACACGAGAAATAGGTTACTTAGGTCCAATAAGATAGATAAAGCACGATTAAGGAACGAACTTAACCCAAGTTCTACCCAATCTCACAGGTCAGGTCTTAAACTTTCACAAGGTTAGGGATCTAGTGCACCTAGACACGACCAAAACTCGGTACCTGGCGGAGGTAATCGGTCCGAAGACCACTCGCGCAAGTGTGCGACCTTTCCGATAGGCGTAGCCTAACGTTCGGACAACACCTTTTGATATACCGGTTATTGGGATGCAATGCAAGAAAACCTAAAACTTGGGGAACCTAGGAATGTGAAACCTAGGGCTCTGATACCAACTAAACTGTCACGCCCCGAACAAGGTGGAAATATCAGGACGTACAGTTAGAGACACGCTGGCAAGAGAGAGAACTAATCTAAAATAATACACAAGTGCTACAAGATGAAAATACTAAATGATCATTAACAAACCACCACTGATACAATAACCTCATGTTCGACTTAATACAACTGGAATAATCAACCACTAAAACTCAATAACATGACTGAGACTAAAAGCTCTCCAAAACACAACTAAAGAAAGATAACACACTACTAACACACTAGAACTGATACACTCAAGACATCACTCCTGCCCTTCCCCATCGGTAAGCGCGTCACCTGAAAAGCCTGGAAAGGGGGGGAAACACAACTATAAGCTGACGCTCAGTAGGAAATAACAGACAGGTATAAGTGATTAACAGTTTAATTACATTTTAAAATGTCATGCTACAAATGATAAAAATAATAAAAAGATAACGGTGATATCACGAAACAGAATTCAAAGATCTTGCAAGGTCAAGAAATATAATGAATAGAATAGTAAGACAAGAATTTACTACAGGAGATAACGATAAAAAGTTGGCCATATCAAGACAATTCAAGTCATGTCAAGCACGTATGTAATTTCATTTCCACGTCCAAGTAATAAGCAAGTAAAGTAACCACAAGTAGAATATAGAACTGTGAAGAGTGGAAAGTGAAAAGTAGTAGAAAGTAATGTAGAGAGTAGTGGAGAGAGTAGTGGACAGTCCTAGATTTAACACATGTCAAGTACTGGTGCCAAATGCCACACCTAGTCATTCACCTCCCCGGGGGTACATGTAGTGTTCGGGCGCTCTTCCCAGGACCAGACCGAGCCCTTAATTGTTTGCCAAGCATTGATTTCTTTGGATCAAAGATCCCACGAATCTAGACTTCCACAGTTTATGGCCAAAATTCCAAGGTTTAAACTAAGTAGCAATAACAACTTCACGTAGGAAAGAGATTCATTTCCAGAATTTCAAGGTAAGTATAATCATCAGGGAGATCGAAACCAAGTCACAACAAGAGTTAATCGTGCTGCGCTACTGTAAAACAGCAGCAATGAAACAAGCTAATCAACATATTAATCCTAATCACTAAGTTAAGATATCATGATTAACCATTATCATTTGTATTAGCCAAAGTGCCAACAAGCTAGAACAAGTTGTCGAGGTAAAGAACAAGCTCTCACAGCGGTGAAATAGAATGCATTATCAGGGGTTTTAGTTACACCATTAATCATTAATTATGTGAGTTTCTATTTAACCAATGTAAGTGTTGTAATGGAGATGGTAAACATCGTGTTTTGTACTATGTTTGCAAGAAAGGACCAATGCAAATTTGAAATCAAGGGGGGGTACATGAATAGGTCAATTGTTCTTCAAAAATATAATTTCAGTGGGTCTAAGATAAATGGGTTGATTCCCCACTGATTCGGATCCATCTTCGGGTCGAAAAATGATAAAAACTGGGTTTCTGGTGTACGGGTCGACCCCTGGGGTCGACCCCTAAAAAACTGGGGTCTGGAAGCTGAATGGGTCGACCCTTGGGCTCGACCCCAGTAATTTCTGAAGATGGGTCGACCCCTGGGGTCGACCCCCACCATTTCCTTCAGATGGGTCGACCCCTGGGGTCGACCCCTACATTCCTGTGCAATGGGTCAACCCCTGGGGTCGACCCCCATGCAGGGAGCTGGATGGGTCGACCCTTGGGGTTGACCCCCATGCAGGAACAGGAGGGGACGACCCCTGGGGTCGACCCTCGGGCCTGCAGGGTTGCCCAGAAAATGGGTCGACCCCTAGGGTCGACCCCTGCAAGAACAGCAACGAATGTTGCTTCCGGAAACCACATAAACTCATCCAAATGGGGTCCAATTGAGTTGAAATCAAAACCACATGATCTAGGAATGTTAAAAGACAATCTAGGGTCATAAAACTACAATTTTGAAACACGAATTGTTACAGAAATTGATTGAATCTCAACTTATATATGGTAATTTCATGAAAACCCTAGTTCCTGACCCACTTCTACTAAATCATGCAATTCTCTTAACATACACAACGGAATTTAGGGATTTTGGTGTCAAAAGAAAGCTGACTCGATTATGAATCCAACCATGTATGGTATGCTACATGAAGATCAAGTTACATGGCTCAAAATTAGCCCGTAATCAAGCTCTGACTTAAAGGAACACTATATGAATCATGTTCTAGGTATGCTCTTACAAAATTTCGAAATTCACGAGGCATGCTCAATGGAATTTGGGGCTTTCTACGTTAAATGAAAGATAATAACATGCCGATTACTTCTTGTAAGTTAATTAGAGTTTGGTTGTTAGATCCTACCTCAAACCGGAGAGAGAAAACTCAAACCCTAGGATGAAGAACACTTGGACAGCACCTCACAAAAAGCTCAATTTCTCCACGGACACCTAATGAAAATTGGGGCTTTGCCACCAATGGATAGAGCTCGATGAGAGGAACAATTTGCTATACTCATGATCAAGATTTGGTTGAGAATTCCTACCCCAATCGATGGATCAAAGAAGGATGAAGGAAAGACAACGGCCTGCTGACCCACCTCCACAAATCGAGCTAGATCTCTCCAGATCTGAAACTTCAGCGAACCCCACAGCAGCCAAATGAAAGAAGACTTGTAGGGCTTCATTTTGATAGCTCATAGAGCTTCTGGAGCCTTCGGAATTGGGAGTATTCGCTGCTGCAAGCTACGTGTTTAGAAACGGCGCCGAAATCCTTGACTTGACCAAACTATGTCGGCAGCATGTTTTGGGGCTAGGTTTACCTCAAATTGATTGAGGGTAAATGTTCCTTACATTGTGGCCTTCCATTTGCCCTTGATTTCAGATCATTTGGTCGAGTATTGAGGTCGAATTTCGTGTTTTAAACTAAGGGTTAGGTATGGGTCAAAAGTGTGCACTTTTGGGTTTAAACTCTAAATAGATCTTACCACGGATTTACAATGGCCTAATGCCAGAAGGAAAAGTTGTTATCTACATCGACCTAAATCTATTTACTATTTTTACAGATTTTTCTAAGGTAGTCGGATTATTACTTATACTATTCCGTAAATAGTTAAATGTTAAGTTCGGAAAACTAAGTTCACTAATTCGGCATAATAAATGATTTTCTTAGGCTTAAATGTAGAAGACAAAGTTGCTAAACAAAATTAATTCTACAAGATGTGATTTTTGGGGATTTTTAGAAAATAGTTAAAAAATGACTTATTCTATTAATTAATTAATTAATCTAATTAATTTGGATAATTCTCATTAATTCGAATAACTTCAAATAAATTTCAAATAATTACAAATAACTTTCTAAATAAATTTCTAAAGAATTTGGGGTCTTACATCATCCCTGGTGGCCCAAGCCAAGGCCTGGTTTACCCCTCTCATTATTAAAGTCACTCTACCCAATGGGTCCACGACGGAACTCCATTTCACCGATAGGGAGTCGGATAATTGGGTTTCTTTTGACATCGTGGAGTCCCTCTCCAAGATAGGCGAGATTGTCCGCGATGGTGATTTTGCTTGTGTCGAGTTCTATAGGAAGATCGGCTCTGTTCTTTACGCCGATGGTGCATGGTGCAAGATCGGCACACTTGCTGGTCCATGCATCATTTTAGGGCAAACGTGGTTAAGAGAAAGAAAAGCCCATCTTGACTGGGGCAAGAGGACTTGCACCTTATGCCCACCTTACCTACCCGGCAAGATCATCCTTAAGGATAGGGCTCAATCGAGCACCCTCGTCTTTCCTGCCACCCAACCCCAGTGGCCCACTCCACCTTCGGATTCACGCTTGCCACCTCTCCTGGAGCCCACCCCTCTAGCCACCCATCATGGGAGCCACCCTCCCTTAGAGGAGCCACATTTAGACGATGTTCACCCCGAGCCTCCCGTGTTTCTTACGGGGATGCTATACATAGCCGTGCCACTTCTTAGTTGGCTCAAGGATGGCTTGGTCCCACTTCCTTACCCGTCTATGGACCCCACCTTACCTCTAGTGCCCGTCAACTCCTACCATACAACCTTCCGATCTAGTCACCATGTTGACACACTGGGTGACCTTATTCTTGGTTTAGGGTGGCAATGGGAGTTGACACATTTATTGGCCCGAGGTTTCGACCAACCCACTAGTCGTAGCTTCACCCATCCGGCTATAGGGTCCATTACCTCCGTATGCACCATGGGTTGTGTTACCACAGAGGTTCTTCTACTTCTCCCGCTACCGGACGAGCCCGACTTCATTACTTTTCTTCCGAGGGAGGAGTCATATCTCCTATGCACGGTCCCATCTACCACGATGGATGGAGGTGATCATCACCTTCATGAATTTCACCCATGGGACTATGTAATTGAGAAATCAAATGGTCACACATTCTTGGACCCATTCGACCCCTTCTCTAGTGGGCCTAGTGATCCATCACTTCCATTCTACCTTGTCGGGGAAGTCCACTTTCATACCCCTTTCCTACGGGCCGGGTCCTTCATACCCACCAAGCCCGTCCACGATACACCTATATTTGGCTCACCTAACCCTCTCGAGTCTCCCAAATCCAATAGGCAGTCGCATGTTAGGGACAAAGTAGGGTGTCCAGGAGTCCCACTTTCCGCCAACCATCGGTTGCCCCTAGTGCATGCATGGCACATATTCGGGTGCCCTGGTCCGCCGTCACCCATGTACGGCTCGGACTAACAATAGGTTTGTCTAGAGTCATGCATGAGTCAGTCTGTTTCTTTGTGTGCTTTTTCTTTGTGTGGTTTGTTTGTGTGGTTTGTTTGCGTGGTTTGTGTGTGGTTTGTTAGGAGTCTGCATGTGTCTTGTGCGAGCTCGTTGTCGGTCTCTTATGAGTGAGAGGCGAGTGGACTCGGTCAATGAGTATGGGATCAGTTCTATATCTATACCCGGATCTAGTCACCTACAGGGACCCAGCGGTGATTCCTAGTGAGTCTTCGAGCCGCCACCTCCCCTTTTGAGAGTGCCCCACTCGGAGTGTCCACCTTTAGCCCATAGCAGTTCGTGCATATCGAGTATATATGGAATGAGCAGGTGACGATCACTTGTAGTTGAGCATACCCGCGCTACTTGGCACGGTGACGGATCCACCGGTGTACTTGAGCAGCCGCACCCCTTACTCGACGGGGTCGAGTTCCTCCCACCCGGGGAGAGTTGATGGGAATCGATGCCGAGCATGTACATTTTATTTTACATTTATATCCTTTAGTTTATTTTTATATCCATGGGAAAGTATGTACGCAATTCTAAGGCTTGATAAGCCACATTGTCATTCCCTTGGATTGTGTGGGTTTTTATGCAAATTGACAGTAGGTCCAGCTAGGGGGCCCTCACCCCTTTCCCATTGGTCCACCTAGGCCAAGTGGGGCTGGTCAACCATCCTAGGTGGCCATCTAGAAGGTTGGACTAGTCAAATTGACACATGGGGGACAAAGGGTGAAAATTGTCAACATTCTACACCCACCTCCACCTACCGCCCCCCCTGGTCAAGGGGGCGCCCCCCCCCATTTAGAATTAATTAGGATTTCTTTTTTTTATTTTGTTTGGACTAAAATGTGATGTCCCTTAATTACCCCTCCCAAAAATTAGATCTGAGGTTAGTTTAAGTCTTTTTACACTTTCTATATATACCTTGTAATTTTTGAATTACTTAGCAATTAATGAGAAGAAATCCATTTGTTGCTCCAGCCCTTGGACGCCCCTCTCTCCCCTTCTAGAGCTGTGAAAGCTCAAATTTCAGAGGTGTGAAGCCTCTCCACCACCACCTCCCTGAGTGTGAAGCTCAGCATCGCCGCCGCCGCCGCCATCGAGCCGCCATCGCGCCGCCACTGCCGCTATGTCGAAGTTCTGGTCAAATCAGGATAGAACCCCACCTCCGTGGATCTACCTTTCTGTGTGTTTGTCTGATCGAGCTGAAATTTGGAGAGCTTGTTCCTCTCTTTGTTACCTTTCCATCCATATATTGTATGCCTCATTCTAAGTTCGTTTGGTATTTTTTCCGCAATTTCTAGTCTACCCATGTCAATCTGTCATTCTGTAGATCTACAGTATAGAGTCGTCTTGTTCTATTTTTGTCACCCCCTTATCTATTTTTAGAAAATCCCAAAAAATTACTGAGTGTTACTCACGTACATCCCCTTCCACCCTAGTTTTCTTAGAGTCTACAAAAATCACTTACCCCTCAGTCAAGGGTGTGTTTCAGGCAGATTGTTTGCTGCCTCTGTCAAGCCGGGTCAGAAAAAAAAGTCAACTTTCAGAGGTTTTCATTTTCAATCCGTGTGGTGGATGAAGTTGAAAAACAATTATGTTGTATATATCTGAGTGCTCTTTCCATCGGTACTAGCCACGCCTCGATCGGCCTCCGGATCTGAGCGTAGTGATTTTCGCCGCCGCGGCCTGCAGATCTGTTCTGTGTGTAGGTCTGAAAATTCAGTTCGGGGGAAATCAACAGTAAATATCAAAATTCAACTTCGGGTGCTGCCCCTTCAGGGAGTCGATCCGGGACATCCCACCATCATCCCAGCCAAGCGGCGCCTCCAGAAGACATCAGGAAGGCGATGTTCCTTTGGAACGGATTGCTTGCTGTCCACCGAGTCAGCCACCGAGTTGGCGCAGCACCGAGTTGCAATAGTGCCGAGTCGGACCAGCAGGCCGAGTTCGTACTGAGTTCGCCTCCAGATTGCTGCCCGTCAACCCAGGGTCGGTCCTCCCGGACCCCACTGTAGCCCTTTACCTCCCTGCGTGGAGTGGGTAATATAATTACTGCTGTAATTAAAGTTTTTACTGTTGTTAACCGGGAGTTACCGTAACTGGCCGGGAACGTCTTCCCCACGCCCGGAGCGTGGAGGTACACTCGCTCCCCACTCTTTATCGCATTTGCTTATCTTGTATAGCTTTGAATGCCGCTGCGAGTGTAGGTTTCTAGCTTGTTATTCTATTATCACCTCTGCAAGAGAGCGAGATTGAGTGTACCGTCCCGTGACTCGATCCGAGTCTACACGGAAAAGCCGATACCCATGACTCAAGGCCGGTTTCTTAACCGTGCCCGGTCCCATGTCTTCCCTTGCTAAGGGACAATTGTGAGCTCGTCTAGAGTCTAAGGATCACATTCCTAATTCGAGTCGAGTCCGTGGTCCATCCCGCATCACTGACCAAGGGCTGGGTGGTGGATGGGAGGGGCGGCCAAGGGTTGATAGGGGTGTGGGGGAGTTGGGATGGTACATCCAAGGGGAAGGGAAATTTGAATTTTGGCCTAGGGAGGGGCTACTTCAGCCTTGGGAAGGTGGAGATATACTTGGGGAAGGGAAATGGGTAGTTGGGGGTTGGGAGGTGGAGTGAGGATTGGTGGAGGATCTCTTGGGGATGGGGTGGAGTAAAGAGAGGGGTTGTGAGGAGTTGGAGTGGCTTTAATGGAGGGGGAGGGGAGAGAGGAAGTGGTTAGGAGGGGAGGAGAGAGAATGGGTGGCGGCCCCCTTTAGAGAGGGAAAGAAGAGAGAAGGAGGAGAGAGAGGGGAATCCACCCCTTAGAGTGAGAGAGAGAGAGAGAGAGAGAGATGGAGAATCCACTCCAATTGCACTAGAATGCACTCAATTTTTTGATTGACCAAAAGATTACAAATGAGGGGGTGAATGGGGGTATTTATAGGGACTGTACTTTTCATATGATGAAACTGACCATGACAAACTAACAATTGACCAGCTCTATATAGGTGGGGGCGCCCATGGGCCTAGCCCATTGAATTGGGCCCATTATCCCAGCTAAACAATCTAATGACACTTAACTTAGGGAAATAACCCTTGTTCCTAGGTACTGGACTCAAATAAAAGGAAAATTACTTGGTTTATGACTCAAATAAAATATAAAAATTACATGAATAGACTCAAAAAAATGTGAAGAACACAATGGCGCATTACGTCGATCCATCTGAGCTTCGAAAAAATGTAGAGGGGCAAGGGATGCCCTCATCATACCCCCAGGGTGGGGAAAACTCGACCCCATCGAGTATGGGTCCACCGGGGAGGTGGCACACCAATGCAGCTCCAGGCGAGCCACGATCTCTGAACTCAACCCCGCGTCCATAGCCGAGAGACAGCGCTTCAGCTTCTCAAGGTGGCTCGGACACACCCTCTTGCTGGTGATGACTTCTTGCTTGTCCAGTATTGCCTCCATGTGCACAAGTCGGACTCATATGCTGATTTGTGGAGACTCTCCGAGGTGTCACTCACAAAGGTAGGAGTAGGCTCGAAGCTCTCAATGGGATCCACCGCGGTGCCCTTAGAGGGTGCCGGGTCCGCCACGTGGGAAGTGGGGTGAATCCCAAAACCCATAGGTAAGTCCAACCCGTAAGCCGGGTTGCCAAAGCCACTCAAAACTTGGGAAGGTCCAAGTCCTCGTGCCCTCGATTTGGAGGTGACCCTAGGGTAGAGCCACTCCAAAGTCACCATCACTAGGTTGCCTACTTGGAATTTCAAGTGGCGCTTACGAGCTTTTGCCTGCTTCTTGTAAATCTCACCGCTCGTTGCTTGATGCTTGCTTGGATGCATATGCCATGCACTATGATTCAGTGTGAGTGGGAAATGTGTGGTATGCAAAGGTGGTCCAGGACAACCACATATAGTCCTATCATGCATTGATGTTATGAAGACTTTGAATGATTTGGGAGGACCGGGGCATCCATAGGTGTCCCTCTTATGCGTGGGTGTGATGAATGCCGGAGGACCCGGACATCCATGAAGGCTCCTAGCATACATAAGACCAATGCTGAACCGGGGAGGACCGTTACACCCAAATAGGGACCACTCATGCTTCCTACTTGACATGTGGGTGATGTGAATGAATGGACCCGACTTTCTAATCATGTCAAGTGGTGTGTTGTGCCAAGACTTATGCACTTCTATCCCAAAGATGACTTCCATGTGTATAGGTGTGGGACGGCCTTTGAACTTCCATGTGAAAGGGTCGAAGGGATTTAGGAAGGTGTGCATTATGGAGAGGGGCTCTTCCATGATTCCTAGGAGTATGTTGCCTACGGCGATGGTTCCCTTTGTATGGCCTGAGTCTTGGAAGAGGTGGACATGTTCCAACATGGTTGGTTGGGGTAGGGAAATGTGGGTTGTACGTAAGGTGGGTGGGTCACATGGGTGACTAGGCTCCCACTGGAAGGGATCAAAGGGGTCGTGGACTGGGCTTCCTAGAGGAAGGAACTCTATGTCCACAAGGTCCACACAAGGTGGGTCATCCTCCCCCAAGGTAATTGGACCAAGGTCTTTAGTGGGCCAGTCGATCAAAGTACTTGGGATCTCAATGGAAGTGGAGGGGACCGTGATGGGTTCTTCATCTATGGGGAGAAAGAAGAGGAGGTCGCTAGTGTAGCAACTAATGGTGCAAACCACGGTGATAGACCCATCACATTGATGGATGAGGTCAAGACTCCTGGGTCGGTCCGTCCCTAGAGTCAACAAGCAAGTCAACTCTAGTCGCCATTCAAGGCCCTTGATGAAATCATCCCAACACCCTACCTCGTAATAGGATTGGATCATGGTGTGTGAGGAGTGGATGGGCACAATTTGGGATTGGTGGCCCAAGGGTGAGAGGTGTGGTGGTGAGTTTGGAACGGTGGGGCCTTGTTTGAGCCATTGGAGTATGGACTCATTCATGGTGAGGGTGTGTGGCTCTTGAGGATCCGGACTAGGAGAGGTGGGTGGAAGTGGAGGTTCTTGGATTTCCTTTATGGTGGGTTGCGGATTCGGACTAGCATCCCATTTCGTGTGGGTGGGTGTGTGGGTCTCAACTTCTAATGATAATGGGGTGGGTAGGTCTAATGCGGGGGAATTGGTGATAGCCGGTGTGTGGTGCACCCGAGGTGGTGAACAAGCATGGGCTTGGGTTGGGATTGGTAAGGGAAGTAGTGGAGGTCTAGGTTGGGGTTGGGTTAGGGTAGGGAGAGAAAGATGGGTGGGTTGAGGGGGTTTGGGAAGATTGTCTTTGGGAGGGGTGTCCCTGTTGGGGGACGATGGAGGGGTAATGGTGGCCGGGGTGGGAGTGGTTTCAACCACTAGGGGCATGGGAAGATGCTTCCTCGTGGGGAATTGTCCGGTGATGTGCCCCAATTGGTGGCACCTATAACATTCCGGCTCGCACTTACCCGAGGTTATTTCACTCACTTCTATCTCCATAGGGCTCTTTCCCTTTTGAGAAGGGGTGAGGCGAGGGGTGGCGGTGGGGGCCAATGGGGCTTGAGTGGTGTGGGTTGTGGAATGGGGTTTTGGTTGGGGTGGGGGTAATTGGGGAACTGGAATCTTGGGTTGGTCGGGTGGGGATGGAGAGTTAAAGTGCTGCTTGGGCTTTGGTGATGCGAGTAGGAAGGGGACACATATCTAGCCCTAAGTTGTTCCTTCATGTTTCCCCAAGTGGTGATGGGATCTTCCCTTCTAATCATCCTTAGGCCGATAATTTTTAGCCAATAGGTTTGAGCCCGTTTGGTAAGTTGTGATTTGGCAAACCAGACTTTCTCATCCTCAGACATGGGATACCAAGTGAAGTAATGGTCCATTGAGACTTCCCAATCTAAATAGTTGCTCGGTTTGCTAGACCCATCAAAGGTGGGTGGGCGGGAAGGTGCACTCTTACCGATCGCCCTTGGGGCGAGCCCATTTTCCTCTAATTGGTTGAGTCGACCCGATAGGCTATCAAGCCGTTCATTGGCATAAGTCATGGCTCCCATTAGGTAGTCGACATGGCCGTGGAGGCCATGTGTGTTGGTGGGGGGTTTCCGTTGGGGGTTTGGACTCATGGAAAGGGCCGATGGGTATGGTTGGTATAAGGTGGCCATGCTAGTGGACAAGAGTGATGCACCAGGAGAATCTAAAGGCATATGTGTGCCCTAGGACCAACTTGTAGAGACAAGTTGAGAACTTGGATCTGATACCACTTGATGTGACACAACCTTGGGGGTGATAGCCATTGGATTGATGCCCCTAGGACCAATGACCTACAAGCAAGCAACGACGCCATCGACTTACTCTAGCAGATTGACTCGCGTGGCACTCACGGTTGCTCGTGGGCAAACCAGCGATGGTGGGAAGGGTCCGAGGTTGGACCTTGTGGTTCCAGGGTATGGCTAGCTTGGGTAGGACCCCAATGGGCCAGGGATGCCTAAGTCAGTGGGTGGTCGGCACGCTGAGGGCATGGGATGAAAGGTCACTCTCACAGCTCACCCACAGTGGACACTCACGAAATCGGCACTTTAGTCCAGGCACTCACTAGACGCTGATGGAGCAACCAAAAACAATAGTAAACTAACCAATTAAATTCCAGCAATGAGAAGTGTTCCGATCAGAGACGAGGGTCAGCGATGATGCATGGGTTTACCCGCACGTCGCGCCGATGAAGCGTCTGCCTGAAAATTAACTTACAATCACTACTCCCCTAGCAAGGGGGTTACATAAAGGGTTGGGGAAATAAATGGTTACAGTCAAACACTACCTCCCGCAGGGAGGGGCTGTAAGCCGGCCAGGCGGGTTGGGGGAAAAACTAAGCTAGAAGCCTCAAGGACGACGGACATCGATTCTGCCAGCTCTCTGGAACAGCTAGATAGGCAGTCACCATCAGTGCTGCCACGGGCTCTCCCGAACTCCTTTGTTGACGAAACCAGCACCAAAATATCCTGGGTTGGCCCAAGAGGACGTCAGAATTTTGGTGGAATTCTTTGATGACGATGACGGTCGAGGCAGGGTCGGGACCATGACGGCTTCACTCTAGAACAGGTAGTCCCTGGGTCGCTGCTGCTGGAGGGGAAAGCCGTCACGAATGCTCCCGAGCTCCAAAGAGGATGAGACCAGAGCCGTTCCATTCGCGGTCAAGTCCTCTTCGAACGGGGACCCACAGGGGTATCGGTGGACGTCGAAGCAGACGGAGGGACCACGAACAGTAGCTGGGTGTCAGGTCAGTCCCTGAGAGAACTGATCCAGTGCACCCTAGGGAGAAAATTTGGAACTCACTGTTCTGGAATCCGAATGGGGCCCTGCTTCTTGGTGATGGAAGAGGACTAGTAGGGGAAGTCTTCAGCCAACTGTTGCTCCAAGATCTTCAGGGTTCTGGTCGGGGCAACCTCTGCAAGCCACGGTTAGGTGCCTGCCAGGGAGGAACTGCACAGTCTACCGGTGAAGCCTCCTCCGGGCAGCCACGAACTCAGATGAAGGCGAGACCACCTCCATTACGAAGTAGACTGGACAATGCTTCCAACGGTACCTCTTATGCTCTGAGGGAATCCAGGATGAAGGTGTGGCCAGTGCTGCAAGTTGCTGGAGTTCTACAAGTCTTCAGCTGAGAACTGGTTCGCCGATGCAGGTCCGGATGAGCATGAAATGGGGTGGGGGGGCTGAATGGTGATGGGAGATGGTGGTATGGTGGTATGGTGGAAGGGGATGTGGGGGAGGGAGGAGAGGGGTGCAAGGGGTGAGCTGGTGGTGCAGGGGGAGGGGAGGGGCGATGGGACCTTGCTGGTCACAACACAATGTGGAAGAGGGAGATGGAGGCTGACCAAGGGCTGGGTGGTGGATGGGAGGGGCGGCCAAGGGTTGATAGGGGTGTGGGGGAGTTGGGATGGTACAGGCAAGGGAGATGGAAATTTGAATTTTGGCCTAGGGAGGGGCTACTTCAGCCTTGAGAAGGTAGAGATATGCTTGGGGAAGGGAAATGGGTAGTTGGGGGTTAGGAGGTGGAGTGAGGATTGGTGGAGGATCTCTTAGGGATGGGGTGGAGTAAAGATAGGGGTTGTGGGGAATTGGAGTGGCTTTCATAGAGGGGGAGGGGAGAGAGGAAGTGGTTAGGAGGGGAGGAGAGAGAATGGGGGGGTGGCCCCCTTTAGAGAGAGAAAGAAGAGATAGGGAGTGATGGGAATCAACATCGGGTAGTAACTTTTTATTTTGCATTTGAGTCTTTTATTTGTATTTATATCCTTGGGAAAGTATGTTTGCAATTGTAAAGCTTTACAAGCTAATTTGTCATTCCTTAGGATTCTTTAGGTTTTTATGTAAAAGTCTAGTAGGACCAGCAAGGGGCCCCCATTCCCTTCCCTATTGGTCCACCTAAGCCTTAGGGCCCATGTGGGGCCAGTCAAAGGTCCAAGGTGGGCTTCTAGATGATTGACCATTCAAAGGGGACAATGGGTTTACAAAGTCCAAGATTCTTTCCCCCCTTAGGTAGGACTTTTATTTTTGTAGTATTTTGTATTAACCACATGGGAGAATTAAAAAATCTCTCCCCAAGAGTCAAAGGGTCGCACTCTCGTCTCTCTCCTCACCCCATGGCATTTGTCAACCCCCCTCCCCCTTCCTTCCCTCTATATAAACTCATGTATAGTGTCTTGTAAGGAGTTGATGAATTATTGAAAGGAAATATCATAATGTGTCCACCATTGCCCCTCCTCTCTCCCCCTTGCAGAGGTGTGAAGCCTCTTTCTTCTGAGGTGTGAAGCCTCCCTTCCAATCCCCCTTCCTGAGTGTGAAGCTCAGCGCTGCCGCCGCCGCCACCATCGAGCCGCCATCGCGCCGCCACCGCCATCGTCGGAGTTCTGTCCAAATCAGGACAGAACCTCAACTCTGGAATTTTATATTTTGTTCTTGTTGTCTGATCGAGCCCAAACTTTGAGGGCTTTTTCTACCCGTCTCCCCTAGTCTTCATTTTAAATTTCATGTCATTTGGCTTACATTTGGTATTTTTCCCTTATTTCTTATTCCCCCCTGTAATCTCCCATTCTGCAGATCGACGGGACAGTGTCACCTATTCGTATTTTTCCCACCCCTTAGAAATTTCTAAAAAATCCAGCAAAATTTATCAATGTTACTCACGTTCCCCCCTACCTCCCATAATTTTGTCAGCCCCTGGAAAAATAATTCACCCCTCGGTCAAAGGTCAGTTTCAGGCAGATCCCTTTCTATCCTAAGTGTCAGTAAACAGATCCACAGAAAAAAACACAGTCTTGCTGAGCCTCCCGATTCTCATCCGTTTGTTGGATCGAGCTAAAAAATATATATGTTGTAGATCTGGGAGTCCTCTTTCCAACGCCATTGGTCTTGACTCGATCTAATTTCAGATCTGAGAGAATTAATTCGTGCAGCCGAGACGTGCAGATCTATTTTTCGTGCAGGTCTGAAATTGCAGTCCGGGAAAAATTCACAAACAAATATCAAAAATCAACTTCAGGAGCCGCCACTCCTAGGGGTTGACCAGGGATGTCCTGCCAACGTCCAGCCAAGCGACGCCTCCAGAAGATCTCAGGAAGGCGACGTTCCTTTGGAGGCCAAGGCTTGCTATCGAGCGAGTCGGAATCGAGTCGGCGCAGTATCGAGTCGGCACAGTATCGAGTCGGACCAACAGGCCGAGTCCGCCCCAAACGCCCATCCAACTTGCTGCCCTTCAACCTAGGGTCGGTCCTCGAGGCCCACTTGTAACCCTTTACCTCCCTGCGTGGAGTGGGCAATAAAATTCACTGTTGTAATTAAGTTTTTACCATTGTACCGAGAGTTACCGTAACTGGCTGGGGTCATCTTCCCCACGCCCGGAGCGTGGAGGTATCGTGTTTGCTCTCTTACTCGACATTTTCTTTACTTGTATTTATTCATATATGCCGCAGCATGTGATAGGTAACTAGCTCGATATCTATTTTTATCACCACTGCGAGAGAGCGAGAGTGACCCGTCCAGTGACTCGATCCGAGTTAACGCGAAAAAGCCAATACCTGAGACTCACTGCCTGTTTCTCAACCGCGCACGGTCCCACGCATCCCTAGCTAAGGGACGATCGCGAGCTTGTCTAGAGTCCAAGGATCGCATATCAACTTGGAGTCGAGTCCGCTGTCCGTCCCGCATCAGGGAGGAGAGAGAGGGGAATCCACCCCTTAGAGTGAGAGAGAGAGAGAGATGGAGAATCCACTCCAATTGCACTAGAATGCACTCAATTTTGTGATTGACCAAAAGATTACACATGAAGGGGTGAAGGGGGGTATTTATAGGGACTGGACTTTTCATATGACGAAACTGACCGTGACAAACTAATAATTGACCAGCTCTATCTAGGTGGGGGCGCCCATGGGCCTAGCCCATTGAATTGGGCCCATTATCCATCCTAGACAATCTAATGACACTTAACTTAGATAAATAACCCTTATACATAGGTACTGGACTCAAATAAAAGGAAAATTAAATGGGTTATGACTCAAATAAAATATAAAAATTACATGAATAGACTCAGAAAAATGTGAAGAACACAATGGCGCATGCCGTCGATCCAGCTGAGCTTCAAAAAAATTTGGAGGGGCAAGGGTTGCGCTCATCAGGGAGCAAAAGGCTGACTCATGGAGGGTTAACATGTGGGAGTAGATGGGTGTGCAAAAGTGGAGGGTTGACTCATGGAAGACAAGTAAGGGACAGGGGGTTGACTCACGGTGGATGCAGATGGAGGACTCATGGAAGGTTGGCTCATGGAGGTGTAGGATTGGCTTGCGGAGGGCAAGGTGCATGGGGACTCGGTGTCGAGGGAGGCTTGGAGTTGTTGACTAATGAAGCGAGCTCGGCTATAAAGTTGTTCTCAAGAGGTGATATCATTCAAGGCTAGGATAAAGGGATACTCGGGCGTTGCGTTAGAAATAAGCATCTTGATTTTTTCTCCTTCCGAAATGTGCCACGGGACTTGCGCGACGAGGCAATGCTAGCGGTCGACAAAAGTAGAGAATTCCTCATCGAGCTTCATCTTCTCATGGGCCAGATCCACCATAGAATACTTGGGCCCAACTTGATCTTGATATTACTTAATGAATATATCTTGCACAACTTAAAAATTCACAATCTGATCTTGCGGCAAAGATAACAACCAATCTCAAGCTGGGCCTTCTAAAGACAGACCAAATAAGTAAGCCATCAAGTGTTGGTCATGCCAAAATTGGGCCGACTCATAAACAATCTCTTTTAAGTGCACATAGGGGTCACCGACTCCACCATAACGGTGATGTGCGGGGATTTGAGAAGGAGGTGGAAGCCGGAGATCATGGAAAGAGAATGGGACACTCAAAGAGGGCTTGAGATCAATCCGGCATTAAAGTTCATGAAGCTGGCGTTGGGTTCGAGCAATCATCTCTGGGGTCGGGTGAGATCGAGAAGAATGCGGGCCAACTTGAGCAACAGAATGTGAATTCGGACCAGTAAAATGGTAATGGGCCGGATAAGAAGATCCGGACTGAGAAGAATAAGAGCCTATTCCGAGAATAGAAGGGTACATGGACCTAGAAGGAAGATGGGCATGAGGGCCAATCGGGCTAGTAGTAATATGGGTAGAAGAAGGAGGCCCATTAAGAGTAGAAAGCCCGCTAAGGGAAGAAGGCCCATTAAGAGTAGAAAGCCTACGAAGGGAAGAAAGCCCATTAAGAGAATAAGGCCCATTAGAAGAAGAAAGGCCATTAAAGGAATGAGGCCCATTAAGAAAAGGAGCCCATTAAAGGAACAAGGCCCATTAAGGTGATGTGCAATGAGCTTTTGAGCCTGGGCCGGGTCTATTTGGCGAACAAGAGATGAAAGATGGGCCATAAGATTTGCTTGTTCTTTCGACGGGTCAGAGGGACCATGAGAAAATGGTCAAGTGTGGGAAGTGGATTCCATGCGGGAGTAGGAAGATGAAGAAGAGGGGTACATAGGATGAGAGCAGTGCTTATCACGCCCCGATGCGGAAAAATCGAAATGCATCAGTTATAACATTCATGTCAATCAGAGCATTCATTGCCACAAGAGACCATACGCCAAGGTCAATAATTAAAATACAAATAATAAAAACTTTATTGATAATAAAGATGAACTTTACTTATTACAACTGACATCTTGTGGACTATACTAACACTTACAACAACAGACACAACGAAAAAGAGAACAAGAACATAAGTCCTACATTGACTCAAGACTTTCACTACTGAAGTAACTTCAACGACCCTAAAGAAGAACACGACCGACGCTAACTGGCTCGCTCCTGCCATCACTCTTGCCCGGGCCCATCAGTTTGAGTCTCCTCATCCTAGCTACCTGAAAAAGATGGGAAAAACTGAGTGAGCGAGAGCTCAATAGGAATTACACTCTATCATCAGGCATAGTTTAAGTAATTAACCAATCAAACTTGTGCAATGAAATGATCTCAACCGAAATAAATACGAACATGATAACTCAGGAATGAATTACAGAGATAACAAGTAGGGATCACGTAACCATTCAAGTGATTGGCCGTCAAGCACGCAAGTATAACAAGTCTTGATCAAGAGTTTTCCAAGCAAGAATGAACATCAACGAATGTCATAGATCACGCATTTAACAAGTACTCGGTGCAATGCCACACCTAGTCATTACAAACTCCCCGGGGCACTAGTACTTTCGGATGCTCCTCCCTGGACCACACATGGCCCTTAATGATGCCTTGGCAGTAATTTAGTGGATCAACGATCCCAAGTAATGTCTAGACATTCAAGTAATTCAGTCACGAATTTCCAAGGTTAAGCTCATGAATCCTAATTTCTAAGATCGTGATTATTCCAAATAATTTTGGAGGAAAGAGATGGAATAGGCTCGATAGCCCAAATCAATAAATGATAGGCCAGAAATGTAGCCTTGGAGGCCACCACAATCAATTAGCTTTATCACAAAACCATGAAGAAAATCAGGTCAGGGACTGCCTGCGCTCAAATAGGAACCTCAAGGGGAAACTGGCGGTCGGATACAGGGCCGCTACTAGTAGGCCCACGCTTGATCCAACATGTCAAGCCAGAGAGCTTAGCAGTCTATCGTTGGACCGCATACTGGGTGAAACGGTCCTCTGGAGACCTCTAATAGGGCAGACCACGAAGGCTTAAAGGTCAACTTGAAATAGGTCCCAACTCACCCAGAGACATGTCTGGACCAATCCAGGGTATGGTCCTCGATCCCAAGGTCAAGTGAGAGGCCTTAGCTAACTTTAAATTGGGTTAGAACGACCTGAAACCTTATTGGGTCGAAATGACTAGCAAGCCCAAAGATAGAAATAAACGGCCGGGGTGATGATCGCAAGAGTTGGGTTGCGATCCAGGGCATGACCGCATTCGGCCCCAGACAGATAGGCCATACGAACTGGTCCGCCCAGCAGGAAATCACGAGTCGATAGGTACAGGCTTTTAGGGTACAACCTGCCCGGCGTCCTAGTGGGAATCCCACGCTCGCGGGATCTTACGGAGGCCTTGAAACAAGAATATCTGGTCCGACGGAAGGAGTATCCGATGGAGAGGCATTCATTACTCAAGAAATGAGGCTTATAAAGAAGCGAAAAATGAGTGTGATCGGTCCAGTCCTTCCCACCAGAGTGGTATGACCTCAAAACAATTCTGAACTTATTCATAACAGATGAAATTTTGACTATTCCATTTATAGAGCATTATTCTACTTCCTTTTCGAGTATTTCTTAATACATGAAAGATGGTCATGAATAGAATAATTATAAGGAAGAGAGTTAGACTTAATTCATATGTTTCATAAACCCTAGTTTTAGTGCGTTCATACTATGTAATTGACCTGGCCAACAAGCTGTTTAACAGGATAAAACATGTCGGGACGATCAATACATTTTACTGAAACAGGGATGAAAACGATCAAGTACAGACCACCTGGTGACATAAACGGTCAACAGGAAGGACGCCAAGCTCCGGTGTAAAACCCCTTTTTATTTAAAACTACGCCGCCCAAAAGCGGTCTGTTGCGGGGCCGCCTGAAGATGAGAAACGGTCTATCGCGTGACCGCTTTGAACCTAGATGTCCCTGGTAGGACCGTTTCTACTTACCCAATCCCCAAATCACGAAGAACATGACACCGGTACAATAAAAGCATGATTAAAACATGGATATGGCATAAAAATTGGGCGATTTACTATCAAAGGATAGATAGCTTAAAAACGCACAACATAGCATGATCAATTAAAAGATTAGACTTCGATTAGTCTATATAAATCAACGAAAATGATGAAAGTAAGAAACCCTAATCACATGTTCTTCATAAAATCAGGAATACATATGATATAGATGGCTAAAATTGGGCAAAGTAGATTCAAATGAAAGATAAGAACAAGATCTACATGTTAACATTGTTTAATTAAGTTGGGCCTGAGAGAATCCTACTTAATTAAAGAAGAAAGGGAAAAACGCGTTCGTCGGAACCCTAAAAACACGCCGCCACCAAACGCCCAAATTCTCCCAAGCTTGCCTACAATAGCTCGAGCCACCGGTTGGAAGATCAAATAGGGTCTTTAGGTCGACGAAGCCCTCTATTAATAGTGTCCAAGGAGGCTTCTAGAGATTGAATTCGACTTGAGAGTCCAAGGAGAAAAGATCGGCGAGAACTTTGGTCCTTGAACAAATCCACGCCGCCGCTGCCGCTAAGAAGGGTCTAGAGTCTAGGGTTTCGAAGGCAAAAAGGGCTTCTCGGGTGGACCAATCAATTGGACCTGGTTTGGGCTCGATTGCTCAACAATTGGATGAGAATTGGATCAATCTAGGATTACCCAATAAAAGTGACGAATTTGCTAAAATTCCCTTAATTCGGCCTAATACCATTTTTATTAGAGATTGGTTCAGTTGACACTATTGCTAATCATCTTGTTTTCTTCACGAAAATAATTTTTTCATTTTTTATAAATTACCTAAAATTTGATCTACTCCATAAATTAATATAATATTAAGAAAAATAGTCGTTATGCTACTTAATTAGTGTAATTCTGGGTGCTACACTCTCCCCTACTTAAGGAATTTGGTCCTCCAAATTCATCGAATCTGATTAACGAATACCAACCTTAGAACAAATCGAGATACAACTTTCTAATCGCTTCTTCGGATTCCCACGTGGCTTCTTCAATTCCGCGCTGACTCCACTAGATCTTGACCATCGGAATGGATCGGTTCTTGAGTTGCTGTTGTTTGTAGTCCAAAATCTTGTCCGGCTTCTCTTTGTAGATAAATCTTCATTTAGTTCCAAGTCTGTATGTTGGATGATATGCGAAGGGTCGTATACATACTTCCGTAACATAGATACGTGGAAGACATTATGAATGCCCAATAATTGTGGTGGTAATGGCAGTCTATAGGCAACTTCGCCTACCCTCTCCAAGATTTTAAACGGGCTAACAAACCTCAGGTTCAACTTGCCTCGGATTCCAAATCTTTTAATTCCTCTTGAAGGTGAGACTTTCAGGAACACATGCTCACCGACCTGAAACTCCAAATCCCTTCTTCTATTATCAGCATAGCTCTTCTGTCTGGACTGAGCAATCTTCAAATGGTTCCTAATGACGTGAATATTCTTAGATGACTCTAAAATAAGATCTAGTCCGAGCCATTGCTTCTCACCGATCTCTTCCCAACAAAGAGGGGATCTACAGCTTCTGCCATACAAAGCCTCAAATGGTGCCATCTGAATGCTGGACTGGTAACTATTGTTGTAGGCAAATTTGATCAAAGGTAAATGTTCATGCCAACTACCTCCAAAATCAATCATGCAGGCCCTCAGCATGTCTTCAACAATCTGATTAGTCTTCTCAGTCTGCCCGTCAGTCTGAGGGTGAAACGCAGTACCAAAGTTCCAACGAGTTCCCAAAGCTGCTTGCAGACCTTTCCAAAAATGAGAGGTAAACCTGGGATCTCTGTCAGATATAATGGATACAGGGACTCCGTGCAACCTCACTATTTCCTTCATGTCCAGGGTAGCCAAAATATCTACAGTCCACTTAGATTTAATAGGTAAAAACTGCGCGGACTTAGTAAAACGATCAACAATCACCCAAATTGCATCAAAACTGCTACGAGTTCTAGGTAAGCCCATGATAAAATCCATGCCGACACTCTCCCACTTCCATTGTGGTATTTCGAGAGATTTTAACTTTCTAGTAGGCCTAAATTGTTCGGACTTGACTTGCTGACATACTAAACATCTGCTTACAAATTCGGCCACTTCCCTTTTCATGTTCGGCCACCAAAAGGTCCTCTTAAAATCTCGATACATCTTTGTAGCACCTGGATGAATGGTGTACTTGGACCTATGGGCTTCCTCGAGAATCTTTTTCTTCACCTCTGTAGAATGAGGGACACAAGTTCTACCCCGAAACAATAATCTACCATCATCGGCCAACACAAAATCTGGTCGACTAGCCATCTGCTCTTTAATTTCCACTAGCAACGGGTCATTATCTTGCAGTTGCTTAATCTCTGCCAGCAACTCTGAATGAAGATGGACATGAGCAATCATAACCCGATCTTCCTTCTCTACGACATTAAGATCTAAGCTCGCAAACTGCTCTAACAACTTCCATTCCTGAAGCATCAAACTTGCTAATCTAGCCATTGGCTTCCTAATCAAAGCATTTGCCACAACATTCCCCTTTCTAGGATGATACTCAATAGTGAAGTCGAAATCCTTTAACTACTCGAGCCACCTTCTCTGCTACATATTCAGCTCCTTCTGGGAAAATAAATATTTCAGGCTCTTATGATCATAGTACACGGTGAAAGTTTCCCCATATAGGTAATGTCTCCAAATCTTTAGAGTAAACACAACTGCTGCTAACTCCAGGTCGTGAACGGGGTAATTCTCTTCGTGCTTCCTCAGTTACCTGGAAGAATAAGCTATCACTTTCTCTTGCTGCATCAACACATAACCTAAGCCGATTCTTGAAGCATCAGTATATACATCAAAACCTCCTTCTCCGGATGGCAAGGCTAACACTGGGGCAGTGGTCAAGCACTCCGTCAAGGTTTGAAAACTTTTCTCACAATCTTTTGACCACTCGAATCGATTCTCCTTACGAGTTAATCTAGTCAAGCATAATGCAATCTTGGAGAAATTCTCAATGAACCTCTGATAGTAACCTGCTAGGCCTAAGAAACTCCTAATCTCAGTTGCATTTAAAGGCCTTTCCCAGTTACGTATTGCCTCCACTTTAGAAGGGTCCACCGAAATTCCATCTTTGGAAATAATATGTCCCAGAAAAGACACTTCTTGCAGCCAAAACTCACACTTACTGAACTTGACGTATGTAGAGCCAGGAAAATAGTTCCTAGGCCACGTACCACCTTCTCTATTTATTTGTTGGGGAAGTCATCCTACACCCATGGAGGCCTGTAATCACCAGAAATCAGAAGGGCGTCAGAAGGAGCCCCGGGTGTTACCCCAGGGGATAACCCTTCGATGCTTAAGTCAGCAACGATTTAATGAAGAACAGAGAAGAGCGAGTGGAGAGGGAGAGAAGGAGATCGTAGTCGAAGGCTAAAGGGTCATGTAGATCCTCAGAGCGAGTGCTCGCCGCTCCCAGTGCTCACTCAGAGAGTGCTCGTTGGGTGGTAAGGTCATCGGAGGAGAGTTTCCCTTTCAGCATTGGTCGTGGCCGCTTCCTTCTCGATATCCCATAGGATCAGTAGCTCTACTCTCTTGCGTAGCAGTGTGGGGTTTTAGTAGAAGAACCTACCGTGCCTGTCTTCTCTGTCGTTCTTCCCTTTGTAGGGGTTGTCTTGAAGCGAGGGGCATCATCCCTTGATAGGGAAGGGTGTTCGTAGTAGAGTAACATCTCTCACTATAGTGGCGGAAGTTTCCCGTTGGGGGGCGATTGCCCTGGCGTTGGCTGGTCTCGGGGTGAGTCTTACGGCGCTCGTGGGGAGTGCTCGCCCGTTACGGGGTCAAGGCTGACGTCACGGGGGCAACGGTCAGTCGCCGGAGAGTCCTCCGGTGATAACTGCGCTTGGGCCGTAACACTTACACTTTGTAAAATCTGATGCTCTTTTGGGCTGGGCCTCCCCTTGGTGGGCCACATCCACAAGCCCACCTCTTGGGCGCACACCCTTGAGAGCTATCTGTCGTGGGCCTGTCACTACTGGACCGTTCTTGGGCCAAACTGGATTTACCCTCCTCACTTCCCCCCTACTCTCAGTCACCGAGCACTATGGAGGGGGCTGAGATTTGGCCTTGAGAGGTTCTTCAGGAGTGTGAGATCCGGAGTTGGTTTCCTTGTACTATGGGCGTGGGTGTTGCTGGGGACCTGCTTGGTGTGCAAGGCACCCCTGACGGTGGCAGAGGCCAAGCTGGTAATCATGATTTACGTCTTGTCCAATTCTAGGGACGCGGGCTCTTGAACGGTCGTCTGACATCAGTAATCGTACCGCCATAGCGGCCGACATCCTTTCACCTGCCCCTTAGAGGGATAGTGTTGATTTCTCATGGGTGGTTATAAGGACCGTTGCGAGGTCTCCTGTAGATTACACTTGTGTCCTGCTGGCTGTCGTACTCGTCGTAGGCGTCTTCCTTCTTTTGCCCGGTGAGGATGCTTCTTCCTTTGCAACTTTCCACTTCCGTAGTTATGCCTCCCCGTAGGAGGATCCCTCGAGTCAGCTCTTCCTCTTCTGAAGAAGCAGCTCATGGCCGCGGCGGTGCGCTGAGCACTTCGGGTGCGGGCGCTAGTCGACCTAGTTCCCAACCGTTAGTGGCTTATAGGGTGATTCGTGGATTGCGGGAAGCCTTCCAGATTACCCCCGAGTACGACATCGTCCTCCCAATTGTCGATGACGATACGTTGAGCCTTCCTCCGGGGGGATTTCTGGTCCTAGTAGCGTCCTTCTAGGTGAGCTTTCGCGTTCCCGCGCACCCTTTTATTGCGTCTATCCTTCATTATTACGTACGGCGCCCTGGAGAGTTGTCCCCCAATTCTTACTACATCCTCAATGGGTTTCTTTGTGCGTGCCGGAGAGCGTCAATGGAGCCTACCCTCCATCTTTTCCAGCAGTTCTACTACATCCATCGCTGCCCGGCTGATATGGCCTTTGCCTATTTCAAGGCTCGGACTGGCTGGAAGCTCATCCAAGTATCTTCCACTGCGGCCAATCTCAAGGGTTGGTCACATCGATACGTGTACATTGTCGAGTTGAGTGGTTATGACCACTCCAACAGTTGGAGGTTTAGGGGCACCCCCCCTATCTGGGCCGATAGGAAGCCTCTACTTAGGGCCAAAGATCGAAGGAAGGTAGACGCCATCCTCTGGTACTCTCTTGTTGACGTGAACTTCACGCTTACCCCGGTGCTGCTCCTAGAGTTGGGGTTGAGTCCTCCATTGCCGCAGGGTACTGGTCTCGACCTCCCGTCGGGTTGTACTGGCGGCCAACAGGATTAAACTGATCATGTTCTTGTTTCAGGGGCGCCTGAGGTTTCGGCATGGAGCTACGAGGTCGTCAGGTTGCCGCGGTGTGCTCCCCACCCAGTGGACCACGTTGCTCCTAGGACCGGTCAGGTGTCGATTGTCACCCCCGAAGCCGAGGTTGCGTTCATCCCGGGGGAGTTACAGTACCCGGTCCCAGTCGGCGTCCCCTTAGTGCGCTCGTCGGTAGCATCGGTAGCGAGTAGAGGGCCTAGCCCTCAGCGAGGCTCCCCGGACGGAACTACTAGCGCTATGGGTGAAGAGTCCGCCATGGCCGGTGGCAGTTGCGCCTCCCTGACTGAGGATGCCCTAGCGGCGCTGGATAACCAACGTCGGGCAAGGAAGAGGGGGAGAGTCTCTTCTCCTGCTCGGAGTCGTGCTCCGCTTCCTGCGCGGTCTGAGCTGCCCCCTCCTGGGGTTCTGTCGCCGCCGTCGATTGAAGGGTCTGCGTTAGCTCCCATGGCTCAGGGGCGAGACAAGGGGAAAGCTCCTGCCACGGACAATGCCGATATCCCCCCTTTGCCAGAGTCTCCTCCGCGCTCTCAGTCTTCACCACCCGAGGACTTGACGTCTGGGTTGGCTGGGATCGCGATGATCATCGATCTCATGGGGAGGAGCGTGCGATGGTATGAGCATACCAGCGAGTTTGGCCCTAGGGCGGAGAAGGAGCTGACGGCGGTGGCCGCGAGGAGCGCGTGTCTGGTCGTTAGTGCTTTTGGCTTGTGGAGGCATAACTTCCAAGGCCTTGCTCAGATGCTAGAGGCAGGCTAGGCTCGCCAAGCAGGGCTTGAGGAGCGCCTGAAGGGGTCAGAGGCCGCAAAATCTGGGCTTCGTGAACAGCTTGTCCAGCAAGGACTGGTCCTTGCTAGGATGGAACGCGACCAGGACTCCTTCAGGGAGCGGATTGACATGGCCGAGGAGCAGGTGGCCAATCTGAGGGCGGAGGTCCAAGCCATGAGGACTCGTGCCCAAGAGACCAAGGTGGAGCTCGTCGGGTTGCGCTCATCGGTAACGACCATCAGCGAGGAGGCAGTAGAACTCTTCTGCTCCTCTTTGGGTTATCAGGATGAGCTGACCGTGGTAGCCCTGGAGTTCTATGGGTCGGCGCGTGATCGCTGCTTTCGTGAAGGTTGGAGCGCCGTTGTCAAGGCTACGGCGGAGAATCTCGGTGCCACGGCTGATGCGGGACAGGACGCGACTTGACGCCAAATGATATGCAAACCTTGGACTCTAGGCAAACTCGCGATCATCCCTAACGAGGGAAGCGTGCGAATGTGCACGGTTGAGAAATCGGCAATGAGCTAGGGTGGTCAACTCTCACTTTCGTGCCCGGATCGGGTCACGGGACGGTCTCGCTCTCTCTCGCAGCGGTGATTGAAATTTGAGCGAGCTAAATTATCCTAACACTCTAGCAGTGGCATATAGAATTATATACGAAATAAGTAAAAAATGCCGAGTGAGGAGCGAACACGATACCTCCACGCTACCAGACATGGGGAAGACGTTCCCGGTCAAACTTTGTACTCCCGGTACAGTAATTAAATTAATTACAGAAGTGAATTTTCTTGCCCACTCCACACAGGGAGGTAAAGGGCTACATAAAATGCCGGGAGCACCGAGTTTGGGTTGACGGGCAGCAAGGCGGCGGGTTTCGGGCGGTGGCGGGCAGCGGCTCCCGTTCTGCGAGTTGCTGGCTAGCAAGACAACGAACAATGGCCTCCAAAGGGACGATGACCTCCGGTGAGCTTCTGACGGCGGTGGTTCACGGGGACGAAGGCAGAGGGTCTCTGGTCAACCCCTGGGAGTGGTGGTTGCTGAAGCTACCCCGACATATTTTTCCTGGAATTAATTAGTGACCCCTTTTTGCAGGCCTGCCTCGGAGCACAAACGCGCGCTCCCACGAAAATGGCTAGTACGCCCAGATCTAGTGTCGTATCGAGATGCGGTTGGCACCGTTGGAAAGAGGACTAAAAAATCTACGACATGTTTTGATTTCAGATCCATCCAGTAAAAGGATTGAAAATGAAAATGACTATGCCACAGATTCTTTTCTGGCTCAAAATCCAGATCCAGCAGAACAGAAGGGGAGCTATCTAAATGCAATTTTTGACTGAGGGGTTGGCGGTGGATTTAGGGCTCGTGGAATTTATTGGTGAAGAGGACTATGTGGGGGACGTACAGAATTATTTTGGGAATTTTCGGAGGTGCTTTGAGGGGGCAGGAAAAATAAGGGATCGGGACTCTATCCTGCAGATTTGCAACCAGGCAGATTGCGAGGGGTAGGAAGAACGACCTGGGAGGAGGGGCAAACGGGATCGGAATGGAACAAAATTTATATTGATAGAAAGCTAGCACAAAGACGAACAATCTCTCAAAATCTCAACTAGATCAGAGCTGTGAGCTGGGAGAACCAACCTATTCTTTAGGCTGCTATTCTAGATTTTGCTGTTCAGGACAGTAGGGTGGAAGGTGGCTTGTGGCGGCTTGTTGGCGGCTCCGATGGCAGCGGCGGCGGCGGTGGCGGAGCTTCACACTCCAGGGAAGAGATATAAATTCGATTCACTCCAATATTTAGGGCTTCACACCCTGGATCAAGAAGGAAGAAGATGAAGAACAAGAAGAAGGGAGAGAGAGGGAGGTGCGCCCCTAGGCACTTTCACAATAATTCATGCAATTTTTTTCATTAATTGATCATAAAATGCCACAAGAGAGGTCTTATACTCAAACCCTAGACCTTGACTAATGACCCCTAATACCCTTGGTCAAAAGGGCATAAAGGGGAAGGGAGACTAAAAAAATAATAAACAAATCCCATATGGGACAAAGAAGGGGGCGCTCTCCCCTTAAGGTCAACAATGGCTACTTGGTCCATTTTCTACCATGGACCAAGGGCCAACACATGGGACACACACCTTGACAAAAATTAAAAGCCCTAATTAATTCCCTTCGACTGAAATTCAAACCAAAATACAAAATACAAACCAAATACAAACCCAATACACAAATACATATCCAATACAACACTGCCACAATGGCCTGGTTCTGATGTCCTATCAATTCTCCCTGGGTGGGAAGAACTCGACCCTATCAAGTAAGGGATGCGGCTGTGCATGTATCGCTCCTGCGGATCTATCGGATGTGGACTGTGCTCTCCACCGTACCCGATAGCGCGGCTACGCTCCACTCCTAGTAATCGTCACCTGCTCATCCCGTATATGTTCTTTATGCACATGCTGATGTAGGAATGAGGCTAGTGGTGGACACTCTGAGGTGGGGTCACTCTCAAAGGGGAGGAGGTGGCTCGAAGACTCACTAGGAATCACCGCTGGGTCCCTGTGGGTGACTAGAACCGAGACATTGATGTAGAGTAGATGCCAAATTCTGGCAAGTCTACAACGTACGCATTAGATTCGACTTGTCCTCGTAAGGGACTGACATCTGCGAGCTTGCATAAGACTGACTCGACTCGACATATGTAGACTCACCATGCACTTGACAAATGCATGCATAGGCCCCTAATAAACTACACAAAGAAAGAAAAAACTGATGTGACACCACCTTGGGGGTGATAGCCACTAGGCCAATGATCCTTGGACCTATGACTTGCAAGCAACCCAACGTACCCGGCGATATCACTTAAGCGGACTCACCCACGTAACGCACACATGTGCCCGTGGGCAACCCGGTGATGATGGAGAGGGTCCGGGGCGGGACCTTGATGCTCCGGAGGATTTGGAAAGCTTGAGGCTGAACCCCTAAGGGCCCAGGATGCCGAATTTCACGGGCAGCCAGCACGCCAAGGGCGTGGGTTGTAGAGTCTCTCTCACAACTCGCTCCGCGGTGGTCGCTCAATTTGATGGCAATTTGGGACCGGGCACTCTCTCACCGTCCGATGGAGCTAAGAGACAATACTAATTAAGCAAGGAATACCAGCAAAGAGAAGTGACCAGAAGTTCACCTGATCGGCGTGAATACATCGATTCTGGCCAGAGACGAGGGCGTGCGGGGAGGCGTGGGTACGCACCCGCATGCCGTGTCGGTGTAGCTTTGACCTGAAAATCAAAATGTTACACCACTACACCTCTCGCAGGAGGGGGATCTTGGGATGGGGACTTATTGAAATTACATCCAAAACTACCTCCACGCAGGGAGGGGCGGTCAGCCAGCCAGGCGGGGTGGGGGAAAAATAAAGCTAGAAGCCAAATTGCCGAGCTCCCCGGTTCCGCCGGCTTCAGGAACAGCCTGATAGGCAGCCACTGTCAGTGATGCCACGGGCTATCCCAAACTCCTTTGTTGACGAAACCAGCGCCAAAATCTCTTGGGTTGGCCTAGGAGGACGTCAAAATTATTGGAGAATTTCTTGATGACGACGACGGTCGGGGCAGGGTCGGGATCAGGACTGCTACACTCTGCTCTTGGCAGTGTCTGGACCACTATTGTTGGAAGGGAATGCTGTCACGACCACTCTTGTGCTCAGTTGATGGTGAGACTAGGATTGTTGCATTCGTGGTCCAGTTATCTTCGAACGGAGACCCACGGGGCCACCGGCTGAGGTCGGAGTAGACCACGAGGGCCATAAGAGTGGAAGGAGGTCGAATCTATCTCCACTTAGACTGACCTGCGCACTCGGGGTAGGAAATGTGGAACTTTGTGCTTCGGGAATCAAACAACGCTCCGCTTCTTTAACATGAAAGGGGACTTGTAGCACAAGTCTTCAGCCAAACTCCGCTCCAATATCTTTAAGGTACTGGTCGTGATAGCCTCTGCAAGCTGTAGTTGGGTGTCTACCAGGGAGGAATTGCACAGTCCGGCGGTGAAGACTCCTCCGGGCAGCCACGAACTCAGACGGAGGCGGGACCACCACCGTTGTGAAGTAGACTGGACGAAGATTCCCCTGGTATATGGTAGGCTCTCTGAAGCTTCTTCATAAAGATGAGGCAGCCTCAGAAAGTCACTGGTACTCTGCTGCTTGCAAGTTGGGAATAGGCTGATGGTGTAGGGTTGTGTGTATGAGGGTGGGATGGCCAAGGGAAGCATGGGGAAGTGGGGAGGGCGACCAGGGTAGGAAGGGGGTGTTGAGGAGGGGTGAGGGGCAGCCAGCAAGGGAGGGATATTCAAATTTGGCCTAGGGTTTGAACCCCTTCAGCCTTGGGGAGATGGAAGGGTGCTTGGGAAAGGGTAGTGGGTGGTTGGGGGTTGGAGGGTGGCTTGGAGATTGGTGGGTTCTCCCTTGGGGCTAGGGGTGGAGTAAAGAGGTGTTGTGAGAAGTTGTGGTGACTATTGAATGAGGGGAGGAGAGAGAGAAAGTAGGTGGGAGGGGGAGGTGAGAGAAAGGGGCGCACCCCTCTTGGAGAGAGAGAGAGAAAGAGAGAGAGAGGGGGGGGGAGAGTCACACTCCACTTGAAGAGGGGGAAGATTTCACTCAAATGTGAATTTTTTTTCTAATTCTCAAAGTATTTGTTCTACAATGGAGGGGTTGGGGTCTATTTATAGGCTCCCAACTTTCCTCTTGACCAAACTGACCTTGACAAACAAGCAAATGACCAACAAGTCCAAGGGAGGGGCACCCCTGGGCCTAGCCCACTAGTTGGGCCCAATTGACTCCACTAACCATTCTAATGACCCATTAACTGACTAAGTGACTCAAAAAGGAAAAATTACATATAAAGAGACTCAAATATAATGAAAATTACATGCTATGACTCGAAATTAGGTGGCGAATAAGATGTACTACTACTGGAGATCATCAGGAGTCTCGAAAAAGTGTGGACGGGCAGGATATGTCCCCATCATACCCCCGGGGTGGGAAAAACTTGACCCCGTCGAGTATGGGTCCACCGGGGAAGTAGTACGCCAAATGCAACTCCGGGCGAGCCACGATCTCCAAACACAACTCCGCGTCCCTAGTCGGGGGACGGTTCTTCAGCGACTCAAGGTAGCTCGGGCACACCCTCTTGCCGGCGATGGTCCCATGCTTGCCTAGTATTTCCTCCGTGTGCTTACGTCGGGCTCTCAATCTGATTGGTGGAGGCTCTCCGAAGGTGTCTCTCTCAAAGGTAGGTAGAGGCTCGAGGCACTCACTAGGATCCACTGCGGTGCCCATAGAGGGTGTCAGATCTGCCACGTGGGAAGTGAGATTGTTGTGCCCCGGACTGTTTTGACGAAGATTCTGAATGAAATGTCATGATTTCGGGTTCAATGAATTTGCATGTCTACAGGGTTGATGAATGATTGCCTTGAATGAAAACTTGCATGATTGATCTTCATTGATATACATATTTGATGAAAGGTGAGGTTGATGAATTTCAAACTTGAATGCTTGATTTGTAAGAATGCTCAATTTGAAAAAGGCTGATCCGAATCAACTTGATTGAATGTTGAATGTTGGCATGAGCTATTGTTGATTGAGCTCGAACGATGGACATAACTAATGAGTGAATAGGTCATTCGGTGAATTGCAAAATGAATGGATGTTTCAAATGTGGAAGAATCACAATTGTTAAATTGAGTTGTTAATTTGAATGGGAAATTAAATGCAGGACTATTGTGAAGCTTGTCACTCAATCTCTCAAGGCCAAGGTATGAATACTTGACTATTTGGATCTTGTGTGAATGGACAGATCTGGGTAAAAATTCATGCTTAATCATGTTTATCTGAGTTGTATGAACTCCCTTGATCAACCTTGATATATGTATTTGATTCATGAAGGTTTCAATTACATTTACTGAAGTTTTGCTGCTATCAGTAAAAGTGTCGACCTCAGGGGTCGACACTTATTTGTGGAGTCTCTGCCTTCATTGAGATATAGGACGCTGGCAGATTATGTCGACCCCAGGGGTCGACACTTTCACCAGGAGTCTGTAATTTTGCTAAGGTAGAACTCTCGTGAAAATGTGTCGACCCTGAAGGTCGACACTATCAGGTAAAGTTTTTTCAATTCTGTGAAAACAAAATATTCGTGAAAAAGTGTCGACCTCGTGTGTCGACACTTTTCATCACGAATGTTTTGTTCTTTTAACAGGCCAGAACACTTCGTAAGAAGTGTCGACCCCATGGGTCGACACACGTGTCGCGATTTTGCTTTTATATATATTCTGGCTAAACCTTCAGGAAAAAGGGTCGACCCTATGGGTCGACACTTTCTCTGAACTTTCGAATGGGCTTTTCGGATCTGTTTCAAACCCTAATAAGGTGGATCCAAATGGCATGGCTTTTGACCATAATGGCCTTAGGGCGACCTTTGCATCTTGTATGTGTTATGAAGGGGGTTTGGGAAGGGCTTATAAGTCCCTTGGGGCTTCAAACCCCTTGGTTTAAATAGCCGCCCCTCTCTTCCGATCGAACTATTCCATTGAGCTTCTAACGTTGGACTCTTTGCCTTGCAGGAGAAGAAGGTGCTCCCATCTGGTGGAGGTGAAGGAGAGCTGTGCCAAGGTCATTTTCCCTCGAGCCTGAGCCAAGATCTAGAGGTCGCGGACTGCATCCTCTTCATCCGGAGCCTTGGGCGACTACATCTTCTACACCGGCTTCATCCAACCTTCGGTTCATTTGTTCTAAGTGTTACCTTCTCTATTCTCCTAGCTTGTTTAAGGTTTTGTGGGGTAGATCATCTCATTTATCATTCTCCTAGCGGTTTTGTGGGGTAGATCATCTCGTTTATTATTCTCTTAGCAGTTTTGTGGGGTAGATCGTCTTATTTATCTTTTTCATAGTGATTTGTGTTTAGAACGATTCTCTCAGAACTGGGGTTGTAGTTTTTTCATTCTATTTCACATATCTAGATGATTTTAGAGCTTGCTCCGAGTGTGTGTGGGTTGTCTCGTCGTCGTACGAGAACCCGCGTGTGTGGGCCGTCGAGCCCGTGTGTGTGTGGTTGCTGCCATCGAGCAGCGTTTATAGTGAAATCCTCTCGAGGTGAGAGGGGTGGATGTAGGACGGCACTTGGTGCGTCTGAACCACCTAAAAATATTGTGCCGTGGTTTGCTTGTCTGGTGGTTGTTGTTATCTATTTCTCCGTTCGCTATACGAGTGTGAGTAGGTGAGACGTGAGTGTTCTCAACTGTCCGTCAAAATATTACTGTCCGAGTAAGTATATATGTGCGCTGGAGAGTTGTGAGAGCTTGCTTGATTTAATTTCGGTTGTGTTAATCAAGCCTCTGTCTTAGATTTTTTCCCTCATATCTGTGGCTTGTGTGGGTTGTTTTTATATTTGCAAAAACGGTAGGCAATCAATTCACCCCCCTCTCAATTGCCTCCTAACCGGGCCAACAATTGGTATCAGAGCCTCGACTCTGCTTTTTAGAAAACCTAGCGGTTTTAGAGTGATCTGTTAGGGATGGCCAACAACCTCAACAAGGGGATGATGTCCGAAGGGCATTCTATTCAACGGCCACCCTTCTTCGATGGGAGTAATTACCCATACTGGAAGAATAGGATGACCGTATTTGTTAGAGCGTAAGGTCATGAAATATGGACTGTTATTAGGAATGGTCCATATGCTGTAAACCCTGATGAGGATATGTGGGATGATGATGCTATAAAGAAAGCCACTGTGAATTTTAATGCTTTAAATATACTTCAGTGTGCTATTCACCCTAACAAGTATGCTCGTGTCTCCATGTGCAGTAGCGCCAAGGAAATGTGGGATAAGCTCAAGCTTATCTACGAAGGCACCACAGAAGTCAAGGAGACAAAGGCGAATATGCTGACCCGTGACTACGAGCTCTTTAAAATGAAAGATGAAGAAGATATCTCCCAGATGTTTGCACGACTTATGGAGATCACCAACGGACTGAAGTCACTCGGAAGAGAGTTCACTGACAAGGAATTGGTGCGGAAGGTGTTGAGGTCACTGTGACCGAGTTGGGACACCAAGGTGACAGTGATAGAAGACTCCAAGGATTTGACAACACTCACCGTGGATGCACTCATAGGGTCATTAATGACCTATGAGATCAATGTGATCAAAAGGATGGAAGAGGATCCAAAGAAGAAAAGGCCAATCGCCTTGAAAGCACTCCCGGAGAGTGTCTCGAGCCAAGAGGAATCGTTGGGAACCACCGACGATGAAGAGGTTGCTATGCTAACAAGAAAGGTAAGACAATTCTTGCGCCAAAGAAGAAGATTTGGCGGGAAGTTCAAGAAAGGGAAGAGGCAGCCAAGACAAAGAAATGAACCATCCAAGGCCGCCGAAATCATTTGCTATGAATGGAAGAAAGCGGGGCACATGCGAGGAAAATGCCCCGATCTCCAAAAAAAGAAAGGGAAGGTTGTCAGGGGCAAGAAGCCAAAAGCCATGAAGGCAACATGGAGCGATGAAGATGAAGATGAGCCCACGACCGATGATGAGGAGCAGGACATTGAAGAACTTGTGAAGAGGATGTGTCTGATGGCCAATAGCGACAGTGAACATGTAACTTCTGACACTGAGGCCATTTCAAATGAACAGTGGGAACTTGCTTATGAAGAGTTAGATGAGAAATATAGAAGAATGAAAAATGAAAATAGTGTTGTGCCCTGTGGTTTTGATGATTAGTTTTGATGTGAGTTAATCACTGTGAGTCATCTTGTTGTGTGAGTCATCTTGCTGTTATTCAGTCATTTTATCAGATTATAATGCAGTCTTTTCATATGTTCAGTTATTTTGCTGTTCAATCAGTTCATCAGATCATAAAGCATTGCATTTTATGTTCAGTCATGTTATCTGCTGCATAAAGCATTCACATGCATATACATCAGTTGCTTTACTCTGCTTGTGGTATTCAGTACAGGCTAAACATCCTTGCATCATCACAGTTAGCACAATTGCATTGAGCATACAGTCAGTACACTGCATGTAGAAGTGGGTCGACCCCCCTCCAAGATGGGTCGACCCCCCTAGACTTCCAAGTCTATACATTGCCCTTGCAGCATCTTCAAGTCCATACATTGCTGTATTGCTTGCACTTGTGAAGTCTATGCATTTGGCCAAGTCTGTACATTGGCCAAGTCCACACATCGCAGTGTTCACACGCATCAAGTCTATACACTGGCAGCACTGTGCAAGTCTATACATTGGCGTTAGTCATCCAAGTCTGTACAGCCAAAGTCTGCACATCCTGTTCAACTGAAGTCTGTACATCCACCGTCTCTTTCAACGTCTCACATTCGTCAAGTCTATACACTGCATGGCGAGCTCAAAGTCTGTACATCAGACTATTTCATTAGCAAGTCTGTACATCAGACTGTTTCATCAGCAAGTCTGTACTTAGGACTGTGTCAAGTGAAGTCTGTACAGACATGGTGTTTGCATTCAAAGTCCATACATTGGACGGTAGCATGCACGAAGCTAAGTCCATACTTTGATGCACTGTAGATAGCCTGAGGTGAAGTCTGTATAGCCATTGCCTTCATATAGGAAGTCTGTACATCTTACTGCACTGTAGCTTTCACAAAACCAAGTCTATACATCGTGAAAGTCTATACACTCCTCTTGGCCTTAGCATCTGTTTTGAAGTCCATACATTGGTCTTCAGTTCAAGTCTGTACAATGGACTTATAGGTAAAGTCTATACATCCTTCCGCTGGAACTGTGCAAGTCTGTACATCGTTGCTTGCCAAAGTCTATACATTGGCATCTGTTCCTACGTTGCACTTCCAAGTCTGCACATTGGGTTCTTTACCTACGTTCAGCTTTGAAAGTCTACACATTGGTAGTTTTACCGACGTTGCCTTGCCAAAGTCTATACATTGTGTTTGTTCAAGTCTGTACAGACTTAGCCTTGTTATAGTCTGTACATCGACCAGCTATATTTGGCAAGTCTACACATCGTGATTTCATCATGTCTGTACAGCCTCTTCATTGAAAGTCCACTCATCACTCAAGTCTATACAATGCACACTTGTTTTCTTGCATAAAGTCCATACACTGCACTTGGCTTGTGTTCTTCACACCAAGTATGTACAGCCTGTGCTCGCAGCAGTCAAGTCTACACATTACGTTGGTGGCAAGTCTATACATTGGGCTGTAGCTTGCTTGAAGTGAAGTCTACACATTGATTCACTGTTCATGCCTTCACTCAAAGTCTGTACAGCCATTCCTTGAGTTCAAGTCTGTACAACGCTGCATCATGTAGTAAAGTCTATACAATGGTTGAGCATCGTGAAGTCTATACAGTGGTTGAGCATCGTAAAGTCTATACATTGGTTAGGCTTGTTTATGCATTGCCTCCACGCCATCAAGTTTGTACATTGCATGAAGTATATACATTACACGAGCTGAATGCTTTCTAAGTCTATACACTGCATTGCATTGCATGAAGTGTACACACTTACTCACTTACTGATTCTAAGTATATACATTGTGTTGCATTGCTTGAATTTCCTCAAGTCTATACACTGAGCTCGCATGAAGACTCAAAGTCTATACACTCACTCAGTGTTCACACTTATTCATTGTTGCTTCTGAAGTATATACACTCGTGTTAAAAGCCTGAACTAACTAAGTAGATACATTCCTTTTGTCTTTGTCTGCAGGTGATTTAGGCTAATGAAGGGCACGTGATCCGAGGGCTGACAGGAAGCTGACACGTGGCCAAATATCTTGGGCGGGAAATGTGGAACACACGCACCCAGTGCTGCTCCTGGTCGAGCTGCTATATAAGAAAGACTCCGTTGTCTGAAGGAGGGGGATGAAAGTAGAAGGACTGAAGCCTTGAGCAGAAGTAGGAAGAAATAGAAGAAGAGTGGGCCGACATAAGAAAAAGAGTTGTAGAGAAGAAGGAGAGAACAGCGTGAGAGAAAAGGAGAGCAGAGGAGAAAGAAAGAGAGAGAGAGAGAGAGAGAGTTCGTGGAGAAGAAGGAAGAAGCTACTGAAGATCTGTCTACTGGACCGTGGATCAAATCGAGGCCAGTCAGCTCCATGAGAGCCACATCTGATGTTCTTTCATTTACAGCTTGTGTTTGCTGTGTTATTTTCATTTCTTATTTTTCCTTTTGTTTTTCTGATTACCTTTGTTCTTCCGATCCTCTGGACTGAGGTCGGGTTCCTCCTGTTGGTTCAGGAGAAGGGAGATCTGATCTCCGGGTTGCAAGTGACAGGTTGTCACTTGTGGGTTCCCTCTGGTTAGAGGAAGGGAGGCTCGTTCTCCGGTTCTGGGCTTGTGGGTTGCAAGTCCAGGGATCCCTCCTGGTCTGGAGGAAGAGAGGTCTTTGACCTATGGTTTCCAAGTGGCTGGGAGTCACTTGGGGTGTCCCTCCAGTTGGCAGGAAGAGGGGAGGCTGTTCCCCTAGTCAAGCTGTGTGGCAGCAAGTTGTTCGCTGACTGAGTCTGCTTGTTTCTAGCGTTGGCTAGTGAAGCCTCACTCCGGTTGGGAGTGAGGGGTGGATGTAGGTCTGGAGGACCGAACCACCTAAAAAATCTACTGTGCAGTGGTTTGTTTTGTGCGTTTGCTCCTTGCCCCCTACCTCCCATTCACAGGTTATGCATGCATGGTTAGTTGTGTTATCTTGGATTGTTTGTATTGTTCCTATTTGCAGTAACCTTAAGCATTATATTTTGCTAGGTGTGTTTGGGTTGCATAGTTCTGTCTGCATTTCTGGTTTGATCAAGTGGCTGCATTGTTGCAGTCCAACTGTTTGATCATGTGTTATCTTATCATCTCATCTTGCAGAGCTCATTAGTTTTTATTCCGCATATCTGAGCTTTAGAGTTTTAATTTGGGCATTATTTCTGAAGGGGATACATTCACCCCCCTCTGTATCCGGACTTAGCACCCTAACAATTGGTATCATAGCGGTGTCTGCTTAGAAGGTCCAGCGACCTGCAGATCCGATCTTGCAGTCTTAGGTGCTAATTTGCTTTTGGTGCATCAATATTCCTGTTGCTTTATATCTGATCTGTTTTCATGGGTGAACCACCAGTTTTCAACGGTTCCAATTTTAGTATATGGCCTGCTAGTCTGAAAAATTATGCTAAATCTGTTAATCTAGACCTGTGGAAAGTGATTTCACACGGTCCTCATGAACTACCAAAGAAAAAGTCCAAATGGACTGACAGTCACAAATTAATGCATCAAGAGAATCAGATAGCTATAAATCTAATGAAGGCAGCTACTGATAGAGCTTTTCATTCATGTTTCTTTGATTGCAGTTATGCTAAAGATATTCTGGACATGCTGAAGTGAACTCAGATAAGAAATGAGGACAGCTGCATGATGGCTGACAGAAATAATCGAGGCAGCAGTCAAGATGAAGATGATGATGATGATGAGGTAAATCCCATTGAAAACTATGCTTTAGATGATTGGAAAAATGCATATTCTGAGCTACTTGAATATCATGAACTGTTAAGAAAATAGTATAAAAAATTGAAGAAGGGTACTGGGTTAGTTAGTTCAAGTTCTCCATGTAAAAATTGTGTTGAATTGAAAAATGTTCATGATGCCTGTATGTCTGATTTTCAAATGTTGAAGAAACAAATTTCATTATTGAAAACTGAGAATCAAGATCATATAAATGTGATATCTGAACTCAAAGAAAAATTCAAGTCAGATAATGATAATCAGACTCTTGTTAACTATCATGACCAGTATAAAAAATTGCTGAAAAACTTTGAAAGTGTGAACTCAGATTTAAACAAGCTAAAATCTGAAAATGATTCTCTAAGAAAATCTATTAATGAAAATGATGAAAAATTTGAGAAACTTGAGCAGGAGAAGAACTTATTTGCTAAAAAATTCAATGCCATAAAATATGTAAATATAGAATTACAGAAAGATCTGGAGAAACAGCAAAAAGAATTAAAGGAATTTGAGGCTGAAAGAAAACATGGAGTTAACTCAGATGATCGGACTCTAATAAATGAGTTAATTCGGAATGACAAGCTTAAGGAAGAAAATGAGAAGTTAAAAATGCTGAACTCCACTATCTCTGAGAGACTTCTAGCCTTAGAAAGAGGAAAAACTGTTTGCATTGAAGATTCTGATAAACTGAGCAATCTGGAAAATGAAATTGAGAAATATAAAACTGCTAACAAATTTTTGAATGAAGCTATGAATTGTAGTGAGCAAGAGATTACCAGTTATGAGTTACACATTTCCTCACTAGAAAATGAAATTCAAGATCTGAAAACATCTCTGTCAAAGTTTGTGAGTGGACAAGAGAATCTGGACAGCTTGTTAGGAGTTAAGGTCAATACTCAAAGGGAAGGGTTAGGCTACAACAATGTCAATAAAAAGGCTTTAAAAAACAAGCTAATGACATCTTTTATCAAAGCATCAGATGTAGTCACCACCTCAGAAAATAAACAACCAAATGTTCAAAAGAATCAGAAACAAACTGGAAAAATGGAAAAGGTCAGTCATGTGAAGAAAGGAGTGAATCACATTGAAAAAATGCATGCTGTACATCACTCGAACTTTCCTGTCACCAAGAAAAAGACTGATTTTAAACATGTTGAGAAAGTTCAATCTGTGCTTGACATGAATACACATACACATGCACATAAAAATAAGAATTCATGTCATTACTGTGGTAGGGTTGGTCACATTATGGATAATTGCTTCATTCTGAAACAAGACAACAAAAAGCATGCTAGGAAACATGTCTCTGCTCAGAACAAAAAGAAAACTGAATGCTATCACTGTGACAAATTGGGCCACAGGGCCATTGAATGCTGGCATGCTCAGGGTAGACAATTCAATTCTAAAACTGTTAAACTCCCTGCAAATGGAAATACTTTTGGAAGAAATATTTTTAGAGGCAAGCACAATGAGTGCTTCAAATGTGGGAAGTATGGCCACACAGTCAAGGACTGTTGGCACATTCAGAAGAATTCTTTTAACCCCCATGTTATCAAATTCTCTGCCAGAAAATCTGTGAGCTTTTCATGCTATAACTGTCGGAAGCCAGGCCATAGAGCTGCTGAATGTTGGCTGGCCGGTTTTAGTAAACAGAATTTTAATTCTGTCAACAACAAAAAGTTTCATGCATATGCACATGGATTTCATGCTAACAAGAATGTGCATAGATCAAATCTGAAACCTGATGCATCTTACTATCATTATAGTAAACAGAACTCTCTCTCTGCCAATAAACTTCATGACAACAGTAATGTGCATAAGAAGAATTTGAAATCTGCTAATTCATGCCATTACTATGGACAAATTGGTCATTCAATGAATAATTGCTACTTGATGAAATCTGATGACCAAGCAGCTAGAAAATTGTTTAGAAAACCTGCTACGAATGTCATTGTCAATTCAGGACCCAAGACCTCTTGGGTACCTGTTTGTGCAAAATAACTTTGCTTTGCAGGTGTGCCTTGGAATGGAATAAAAAGGGGTATTAATCCAAGACACTCAAGAATGAAAACCCCTTCTGAACTTTTCAGGTAAATTCTCTGCATTTCCTATTTTGAAACTCATTGCATATCTGGTTTGATGTGTTCTTGCATATCTGTCATCTTTTGAACACTATGAGCATTCGTGTCTCTTAATGCTCATATGAATTGGCTGTTTAGATATTGAAATGAGAATAAACTTGCAATTTCTGAAAATCTGAACTGCATATGTATGTTGTTTGAAATCTGATTATTGCATTCTGAAAAATCTGATAAGCTGAAATTTGATCCATGCATGCTGCCCATGTTGAATTATCATGATTGACCTCAATGGTATATCAAATGGTAAGCTACCAAAAGGCAGGGAAATCTGTCTAGAGGTTCTTACTATGTGAGAGGTGGTCTTTTAGACCAAGTACTCCGCCTAGTACCATGGGTCACTTTGCTGGATAGGACAGTCTGAATGTGCACAAGTCACAATATCATTTGGAATCATATGTTCAGTTTTCAGTGCAAACATTGCATGTTTTCATGGGGAGTAAATGGCATATCTTTGCATAGCATTCAATGTTGAGTCTTTGCATTTTTTTTTTGCATACATATGGTTAATTGCATTGCATTTCCATATTTTAAAAAATGCCAAAAAGTTTGTTTGAATGCATATTGTCAGGGGGAGTCAATACCGTGCATATAGGTTGTCAAATGCATACATTTGTCAAAATTCATTGAATATCCTTTCTTATTCATTTGGTTGACAAACATCGATCATACTCTGAAAAATAATCACTGGGCTTCAAAATCTCTCATATCAATTGGTATCATTTGGCTTCAGAATTCCATCAGTCTTTCATGAAGATTTCAATGGGACTATCTTGATCATAAATCTGAAAACACTTAAACTAGGAATCTTCTATTATACGTTTTTATGAATGTCTGAAATAACTCATGTGGTTTAAGTTTAATGTTCATGGAGTTTGACTTTAAAATCTCTTAAAAATATCTGAAGCATGTTTAATAAACCTTAACCATCTATTTCATGCTGTGCCTTGTAAAATCTTCTGAAATCTGCATTATTGAATTCATGGCTTTAATTGGTTAAGTACATGAAATTATTATTGACTTGAAGCAAATGAATTTGTCTGAAATGTCTAAATGGTAAAGAGTTGTCAGAGCAATGACTTTGGTCTCTGAGAAACTATGTCCAAAGGACTGTGTCATGAGGTGCCTTAGTTAACTCTGCATAAAATTTATTGAAAATCAGGCAGAGCAATGGCATGCACACTGAGAAATACAACTCACTCATCAAGAAATGATTTGTAGTGTGTCATGATGTGTAAATGCTATCTCTGTTCATATATAGCATGACAGTTAGTCATACTAAGTGCTTAGGGATATTGGCCTCTGATCAAGGTATATCTTCTAGTTACAAGGTGTGCACTGAACTAGAGTGCTCGTAAAATTTGTAGCATGAAAAATTGTTGAACATATCTCAATATCTGAATATTGATGCTAAAATCAAATTGCTACAACCCTAGACAAAATCATATGACTTCATAATTGCTTGATCTCAATACTAGTGCATGTAATTCTGAAAGAAGTCAATAGATTTGATTATGTAAGAGAAAGGGAGATTAATCAAGATAAATATGAGGGCTTGGTTCATTTTTATTAAACCATGGTTTTAGATATCAATACAGAATTTTATTGATAAACTCTGCATACATCATGTTTAAACCATGTTGTTCAATAAAGCTCATTCATAAGCCCTTATAATGGAAGACTTTGAAAACTTATGTTTTGGATTTATGAGATTGATATCTCTTTGAAAATCTGACTGAATTTCTTATGATTGGAGCTTCTTTGAAAATCTGCTACTTGAAACTCTTCTGCTCAATATCATTAATTCATTGACCTGAACCTCTCCTTGTTATCCATCTCATAAGATTCCACTTATTAAGGGGAGCTTCCATGTCATATGCAGCATGCTGCATAGAAACTCTTAAAGGGGGAGAATTGTGTTCTTGCATTCAAATTTTTAGGGGGAGCTCTTGCATGTTAGTATCTCCGTCTGCATCTGCATTCATATTGTTTATTGCAAGGGGGAGAAATTGACTGAATTTTTGAAACATGCTTCACCTTCTCAAACTATTTTCTTTTTGATGAAGTCAAAGGGGAAGAATAGTTTGTGTCATCAGCATTACTCACAGTGTGTAGACTTTGGCAAAGCAACGTCAGTAAAGTTCCCAGTGTACAGACTTACTGAACTGAGCGTAGGTAAAAGATATGAGGATTGTATAGACTTACTCAGTTCAGTTCAGAACGTAGGTAGTAGTCCCAATGTATAGACTTACTGAAAAATGCAAACGATGTACAGACATGCTCAACCAGTCCGATGTACAGACTTGGACTTTCAACAGAAGGATGTACAGACTTGGAAAGCCATGATAATGTTCAGACTTCAAAGGCTATGAACAACAAGGCATGCTGTATATACTTACTCAATCAAACCGATGTATAGACTTTGAATGAATTCAACGGGAGAATGTATAGACATGGCTCCTTTCCGGATGTACAGACTTTCAGATAAACAGGCTATAGTCCTGTTGTATGGACTTGAATAGAAAGGCCAATGAATGGACTGACTAAGATGATTAATGTACTGAGGGGTCGACTCATCAGCAAGGAGGGGTCGACCCACCACTGTCCAGACTCTGCAGACAGAGTGTAGACAGAATCAAGTAGAGCATATTATCTGACAATCATATGAACTGCACTCATTTACATGGTGAAACAAGAATTAATCTAGAGATAGAAGATTGATTTATAGTGTGAGACATCATCAAAACCGTAGGGATGCAACAATCTCCCCCTTTTTGATGATGGCAACACTATGAATCAAGCAATATCATGGCATATCAAGCAATTAACTGCAGCTTCAACAAACAAAGCAAATTCAAAGGGGGAGAATAGTTTGTGTCATCATCATTACTCACAGTGTAGTGTTGCCATCATCAAAAAGGGGGAGATTGTTGTGCCCCTGTGGTTTTGATGATGGTTTTGATGTGAGTTAATCACTGTGAGTCATCTTGCTGTGTGAGTCATCTTGCTGTTATTCAGTCATTTTATCAGATTATAATGCAGTCTTTTCGTATGTTCAGTTATTCTGCTGTTCAGTCAGTTCATCAGATCATAAAACAATGCATTTTATGTTCAGTCATGTTATCTGCTGCATAAAGCATTCACATGCATATACATCAGTTGCTGTACTCTGCTTGTGGTATTCAGTACAGGCTAAACATCCTTGCATCATCACAGTTATCACAATTGCATTGAGCATACAGTCAGTACACTACATGCAGAAGTGGGTCGACCCCCCTAGACTTCCAAGTCTATACATTGCCCTTCAGCATCTTCAAGTCCATACATTGCTGTATTGCTTGCACTTGTGAAGTCTATGCATTTGGCCAAGTCTGTACATTGGCCAAGTCCACACATCGCAGTGTTCACACGCATCAAGTCTATACAGTGGCAGCACTGTGCAAGTCTATACATTGGCGTTAGTCATCCAAGTCTGTACAGCCAAAGTCTGCACATCCTGTTCAGCTGAAGTCTGTACATCCACCGTCTCTTTCAGCGTCTCCCATTCGTCAAGTCTATACACTGCATGGCGAGCTCAAAGTCTGTACATCAGACTGTTTCATCAGCAAGTCTGTACATCAGACTGTTTCATCAGCAAGTCTGTACTTCGGACTGTTTCATCAGCAAGTCTGTACTTCGGACTGTGTCAAGTGAAGTCTGTACAGACATGGTGTTTGCATTCAAAGTCCATACATTGGACGGTAGCATGCACGAAGCTAAGTCCATACTTTGATGCACTGTAGATAGCCTGAGGTGAAGTCTGTACAGCCATTGCCTTCATATAGGAAGTCTGTACATCTTACTGCACTATAACTTTCACAAAACCATGTCTATACATCGTGAAAGTCTATACACTCCTCTTGGCCTTAGCATCTATTTTGAAGTCCATACATTGGTCTTCAGTTCAAGTCTGTACAATGGGTTTATAGGTAAAGTCTATACATCCTTCAGCGGGAACTGTGCAAGTCTGTACATCGTTGCTTGCCAAAGTCTGTACATTGGCATCTGTTCCTACGTTGCACTTCCAAGTCTGCACATTGGGTTCTTTACCTACGTCCAGCTTTGAAAGTCTGCACATTGGTAGTTTTACCGACGTTGCCTTGCCAAAGTCTATACACTGTGTTTGTTCAAGTCTGTACAGACTTAGCCTTGTTCTAGTCTGTACATCGACCAGCTATATTTGGCAAGTCTACACATCGTGATTTCATCATGTCTGTACAGCCTCTTCATTGAAAGTCCACTCATCACTCAAGTCTATACAATGCACACTTGTTTTCTTGCATAAAGTCCATACACTGCACTTGGCTTGTGTTCTTCACACCAAGTATGTACAGCCTGTGCTCGTAGCAGTCAAGTCTACACATTGCGTTGGTGGCAAGTCTATACATTGGGCTGTAGCTTGCTTGAAGTGAAGTCTACACATTGATTCACTGTTCATGCCTTCACTCAAAGTCTGTACAGCCATTCCTTGAGTTCAAGTCTGTACAACGCTGCATCATGTAGTAAAGTCTATACAATGGTTGAGCATCGTGAAGTCTATACAGTGGTTGAGCATCGTAAAGTCTATACATTGGTTAGGCTTGTTTATGCATTGCCTCCACGCCATCAAGTCTGTACATTGCATGAAGTATATACATTACACGAGCTGAATGCTTTCTAAGTCTATACACTGCATTGCATTGCATGAAGTGTACACACTTACTCACTTACTGATTCTAAGTATATACATTGTGTTGCATTGCTTGAATTTCCTCAAGTCTATACACTGAGCTCGCATGAAGACTCAAAGTCTATACACTCACTCAGTGTTCACACTTATTCATTGCTGCTTCTGAAGTATATACACTCGTGTTAAAAGCCTGAACTAACTAAGTAGATACATTCCTTTTGTCTTTGTCTACAGGTGATTTAGGCTAATGAAGGGCACGTGATCCGAGGGCTGACAGGAAGCTGACACGTGGCCAAATATCTTGGGCGGGAAATGTGGAACACACGCACCCAGTGCTGCTCCTGGTCGAGCTGCTATATAAGAAAGACTCCGTTGTCTGAAGGAGGCGGATCGAAGTAGAAGGATTGAAGCCTTGAGCAGAAGTAGGAAGAAATAGAAGAAGAGTGAGCAGGCAGAAGAAAAAGAGTTGTAGAGAAGAAGGAGAGAACAACGTGAGAGAAAAGGAGAGCAGAGGAGAAAGAAAGAGAGATAGAGAGGGAGAGAGTTCGTGGAGAAGAAGGAAGAAGCTACTGAAGATCTATCTACTGGGCCGTGGATCAAATCGAGGCCAGTCAGCTCCATGAGAGCCACATCTGATGTTCTTTCATTTACAGCTTGTGTTTGCTGTGTTATTTTCATTTCTTATTTTTCCTTTTGTTTTTCTGATTACCTTTGTTCTTACGATCCTCTAGACTGAGGTCGGGTTCCTCCTGTTGGTTCAGGAGAAGGGAGATCTGATCTCCGGGTTGCAAGTGACAGGTTGTCACTTGTGGGTTCCCTCTGGTTAGAGGAAGGGAGGCTCGTTCTCCGGTTCTGGGCTTGTGGGTTGCAAGTCCAGTGGTCCCTCCTGGTCTGGAAGAAGAGAGGTCTTCGACCTCTGGTTTCCAAGTGGCTGGGAGTCACTTGGGGTGTCCCTCCGGTTGGGAGGAAGAGGGGAGGCTATTCCCCTGGTCAAGCTGTGTGGTAGCAAGTTGTTTGCAGACTGAGTCTGCTTGTTTCTAGCGTTGGCTAGTGAAGCCTCACTCCGGTTGGGAGTGAGGGGTGGATGTAGGTCTAGAGAACCGAACCACCTAAAAAATCTACTGTGCAGTGGTTTGTTTTGTGCGTTTGCTCCTTGCCCCCTACCTCCCATTCACAGGTTATGCATGCATGGTTAGTTGTGTTATCTTGGATTGTTTGTATTGTTCCTATCTGCAATAACCTTGAGCATTATATTTTGCTAGGTGTGTTTGGGTTGCATAGTTCTGTCTGCATTTCTGGTTTGATCTGGTGGCTGCATTGTTGCAGTCCAACTGTTTGATCATGTGTTATCTTATCATCTCATCTTGCAGAGCTCATTAGTTTTTATTCCACATATCTGAGCTTTAGAGTTTTAATTTGGGCATTATTTTTGAAGGGGATACATTCACCCCCCTCTATATCCGGACTTAGCACCCTAACAAATAGGACTTTAAAGAAAAAGATCCATGAAATTGTTCACTCATCTAATTTTTGTGGAAAGTGCAATTTACTTGAAATGCAACTTAAAAATCTGAAAAATGTTAATGATGCTTTGGAAACCAAGTTATCTTTGTTTGAAGAGGAGATAGCATGCTTAGATATAGAGAAGAAAAATGCATCTAAGTTGAAAGATGAAATCCAAGAAAAGCATGACCTCTTGAACAAAGAGTTTGAAAAATTGCATGTTCAACTGAGTGAATGTGAAAAAGAGAAAGAAAACTTGAAAGATAAGAATGAGAATTCTGTCATTGAAATTGAAAATTTGAAAAATGGGAATGGAAAGAAAGTGAGAGAGAAAGGAAAATAAGTTGTAAAGAATCAAAGTGTAATGCATAGCAACAAAAATCATGCTCATTATGCTGTGAAGAATTTATTTTATCAAGGAGAATGTTCACACACACACTTTGGAAAACAAATTGTTAATTCCAAATTCCCCTCAACCTTTAGAAATGTAAATAAAAGGAAAGATTTTGGTAGGAGAAGACCCACATGTTTTTACTGTGAAAAAATAGGGCATGACATGTATATATGCCAACTCATGCAATATGATGATGAATTATTTTTCAGTAGATATTATGAGTCACTTGGGAACGCTAACGTGAAGAAACCCAAGCTTGCTTGGGTACCCAAATCAAAATGAGCATGGTTGGTAATTGGTGCAGGTCTGCATGAAGGCGGGAGATAATAAATGGTACCTGGACAGCGGATGCTCCAGGCACATGACTGGAAACAAACTCCTCTTTGCAGACCTTGCTGAGAAGAATGGCGGAACGGTAATCTTCGGAGGATAGGATAAGGGTAAGATCATAGGAATTGGGAGAATTGGTAAGGACCCTAACTACTGCATTGAAGATGTTTCATTAGTTAGAGATCTTCATCATAATTTTCTTAGTGTAAGTCAACTCTGTGACAAGGGTCACAAAGTGATTTTTGAATCTTCACACTGCACGATCATTGATGCTAACTCACAGAAAATTAAATTCATAGGTGTGAGATGTAACAACACTTATCAGGTTGACTTTGATGAACTTGCACCAAAGAAACTGTGTTTAGTTGCTAACAAAAGTGAAGATGTTTGGTTGTGGCATCGTCGTCTTGGGCATTCCAGTTTTAATGTGATTAGGAAGTTGAACCGTCATGATTTAGTCAGAGGACTTCCTAAACTGAATTTTGAAACTTCTAAGATCTGTGAAGCATGTAATAAAGGAAAACAAACCACCGCATCCTTTAAATGAAAAAACATTGTGTCTACAGAAAAACCCCTTCAATTGTTGCATTTGGACTTATTTGGTCCCACCAGGACTCACAGTCATGGAGGGAAGCTTTATGGCTTTGTGATTGTCGATGATTTCTCGCGATATGCATGGGTCTTATATCTTGCTAACAAAAGTGATGATTGCAATGAATTTACTGATTTTTGCACAAAAGTTCAGAATGAAAAAGGATATTCAATTCAGAAAATTCAAAGTGACCACGGAAAGGAGTTTGAGAAGCATGTGTTTGATGCTTTTTGCAGGAAACAGGGGTACGAGCATCAGTTCTCCTCACCAAGAACCCCTCAACAAAATGGCGTGGTCGAAAGGAAAAATAGGACGCTCGTGGAGATGGCGCGTACCATGCTTGCCGAGAATGGTCTTCCACGATATTTATGGGCAGAGGCGGTAAACACCGCTTGCTACATCACAAATAGAGCAATGGTAAGACCAGTCCTTAAGAAAACTCCATACGAGCTTTACAAAGGTAAGAAACTTAACATATCTCATTTCAAGCCATTTGGTTCAATTTGTTATATCTTGAACAATGGAAAAGACAATCTAGAGAAATTTGAAGCAAAAAGTGATAAAGGGATCTTCCTCGGGTATGCTCTAACATCTAGAGCTTACCGTGTGTATAACACTAGAACACTTGTTGTCGAGGAAAGTCCACATGTAGTTGTTGATGAATTCACAATGAGAAAATCGAATGATGATCATTTTCTTATTACAGGTGAGGGCGAAGTTGAAAAGGGAGAATCAAGCAAACAAGGTGAGGCAGCAAATCAAGAAGAAGAAAATGAACAACAAGAAGAAGAAGCGGATCAAGAACAACATCTGAACCTTCCACACCAATGGACCACGCACAGGGACCATCCATTGAAGAACGTGATCGGCGGTGTGGATGAAGGAATTCGAACTCGGGCTTCAATGAGGGAAGTAGAAATACACGATAATCTAGCTTTACTTTCCAGCATTGAGCCTAAATCATTAGATGATGCTTTAAATGACAATTCTTGGGTTCTCGCCATGCAAGAAGAGCTACACCAATTCCAAAGGAATCGAGTGTGGTTCCTCGTGTCCCAGCCTGATGACCATCCTATCATTGGAACTAAGTGGGTTTTTCGAAACAAACTTAGTGAAGATGGGGTGGTTGTGAGGAATAAGGCAAGATTAGTAGCCAAGGGCTACTCTCAAGAATTTGGCATTGATTTTGATGAATCATTTGCACCTGTGGCTAGATTGGAAGCAGTTAGAATTTTACTTGCCTATGCTTGTCACAGGAACATGAAACTATTTTAAATGGACGTGAAGAGTGCCTTCCTCAATGGAGTGATCAAGGAAGAAGTCTACGTGGAGCAACCATCGGGCTTTGAAGATGAAAGATTTCCCGACCACGTATCTAAATTGGACAAGGCACTATACGGTTTGAAACAGGCTCCCCGGGCATGGTATGATAGATTAAGTTCATTTCTTATTGTAAACGGCTTCAAACGAGGTAACATATGTTGCATCCCTACGGTTTTGATGATGTCTCACACTATAAATCAATCTTCTATCTCTAGATTAATTCATGCTTCATCATGTAGGACTGTGCAGTTCATATGGTTGTCAGATAGATATGCACTACTTGATCATGTCTACACTCTGTCTGCATAGTCTGGACAGTGATGGGGCGACGCCCCCTTCTGATGGGTCGACGCCCCCTTTGATTTCCAAGTCCATACATTGATCTTCATATTCAAAGCCTGTACAGCCATTCCTTGAGATCAAGTCCATACAACGGCACTGTAGCTTGCATCTGAAGTCTATACATCCTTTCAAGGGGCTGAGTCTATACATTCTCCCGTTCATTTCCAAGTCTACACATTGCCTCACATCTTCCAAGTCTATACATCCAGTTGAACCTCAAAGTCTACACATCGCCTCACATCTTCCAAGTCTATACATCCTCAGTTGAACCACAAGTCTATACATCCTCAGTCGAACCCCAAGTCTATACATCGTCTGCCATTTCAAAGTCAATACATTGTCCTTCATCGCACGCATCATGTCCCAAAGTCTGTACAGCCTCTAGTCACAAACCAAGTCCATACATCACCTTCTGCAAGCATTACCTCAAGTATGTACAGCCTGTGCATTGCTTCATAACAAGTCTAGACATTCTGGTTGCGTTCAATGTCTACACATCCTGCTAGGTCGCACTTCAAGGTCTGTACACTGCGCAGCACTGTACAAGTCCATACACTGGCTGCATTGCACAAGTCTATACATTGGCTTGGGCATCCAAGTCTAGACATTGATTCACTATTCATGCCTTGATTCGAAGTCTGTACAGCGAGAGGGGTTCATCAAAGTCTGTACATTGCTAGGCGCTCACCAAGTCTGTACATCGCTTCAAGCGTTCCATTGTCTATACAAGGCTTGCATCATTAAGTCTAGACATAGCATTGTAGCTTCCCTAGGTGAACTCTGTACATTGCTGATCGAACGTAAGTCTACACGTTCCAACCTATTCCTACGTTCGCTGCTTTAGCTACACCCTAAGTCTACACATTGGCAAAGTGTATACATCGTTCATGCAAGTCTGTACAGCCAACGCTTTCATTGACTCCAAGTCTGTACACTGGTGCTCAGGCGTTCCAAGTATGTATATTGGTTCGGGCTTACCAAGTCTATACAGTGCTTCAATAGTCTCCAAGTCTATACAACCTACCTTCACGTTCAGAGTCTATACACCATTCCTCAAAGGCCAAGTGTATACATTGTCCATATGTTCAAATGTTTCTAGTCTATACATTGGATAGACTCGTTCATGCTTTGTTCATCTCAAGTCTGTACACTGCCTTTCACATGCACTCATTAATCAAGTCTGTACAGTGCCTTGTTTGCAAGTCTATACACTCTATTCCCTCATACACTTCACAGAAGTCTAACATTCCCCTTTGTTATGTTAATGCACTTTACTGCAAGTCGATACACTGAGCTCGCATGAAGAACTTCAACTCTATACACTCTCACACTTGACACACTTGCCTAATTGACACCCCTAAGTCTATACACTCGAGGGCTTCATACATTTCACAGAAGTCCACACATTCCCCCTGTTATGATAATGCATTATTCAGCTAGTCTATACACTGAGGTCGCATGAAGACTCACAAGTTTATACACTCTCTCAGTGTACACACTTACTCATTTACTGTTCTAAAGTATATACATTCGTTGTTAACTGACTGAACTAACTAATCACATTTCCTTGTCTCTGCCTGCAGATGATTCAGGTTAATGATTGGGCACGTGAACCGAGGATGATACCTGGCACGTGATCCGAGAATGCTCTGGAAAAGGAGGGAACGAGACTCACTCGTGTGAAGGCCTGAAAGTCAGGTCGAATGCCATATAAAAGGTGCCTTCTGCGATTAGATGGATTGAACTGGAGAAAAAGCTGAAGAGCAGAATCCCTGAGCAGAAGAAGGAAAGAGAGAGAGCCTCCACGTTCTAGAAAGAAGATAGAGAGAAAAGATTTGAGAGTATTGCTGTGAGAGAAAAATCTGAGTGAGAGAGAAGAGTCCAATTTGCTTCTTCGGAAGCTACATTTATTTTTGGTTTTTCTGAAACGATTGTTGTTCATCGTTGGTCTTGTTTACATTTCTATTTTTCCTTTCATTTCTTCATATATCTGATTTCGAGTTGTTACCCTCCAGTGTTTGGAGGAAGGGAGAGTTACTCCGGTTCCCCTCTGGGCTGTAGAGGAAGAGAGATCTGTGATATCTAGTTTTGCCAGTGACGGGTTGTCATTAGCAGGTTCCCTCCGGGTTGGAGGAAGGGAGAGCCATCTCCGGTTCTGGTCTTGTTGGTAGCAGGTCCAGGTGTCAAGCGTTGTGGGTAGCAGAGTTTGGTTGAGGGATTTGTTTCCCTTGGTTGTTCAAGCTGTGTGGCAGCATTTTGTTCGCAGACTGAGTCTGCAGTTTTCTAGTAGTGGCTAGTAGAATCCTCACTCTAGTTGGAGTGAGGGGTGGATGTAGATTGTGGACTACAATCGAATCACCTTAAAATCTCTTGTCTCCTCTGTGGGTTGCTATTATCGTTTGTGCTTTCCTTCTGCTTGGCATTGTGTTTGTGTGTGGACGGCCTCTTCCAATCGCACCTTATTATTCTGTCTTAGTTTCTCACTGCGTTAGCTGTATTGTTTAGCTATATCTGAAGGGTTGTATTTCGAAGTAGTGAGTTTCCGCTAAAGTTTTACAAATTGGGAGTGATCTATTCATCCCCCCCTTCTATATCACTCTTCGCTGCGCTAACATTTGGTATCAGAGCAGGTTTGCATCATGTGGACGAACGGTCAGGGAAATGCTAATGGTTCTAGAAGCTTCATGGCTGAAGGTCAATCCATTAGTCGCCCTCCATTTTTTGATGGTAATAATTATCTCTTTTAGAAGAACAGGATGGAAGTGTTTATCAGAGCACAGAGCCACAAGCTGTGGAGGGTAATTACTGTTGGCCCGTATGATCTGCCACCGAACGAGGACGCGTGGACAGATGACCATGTCAAGCTATCTTCACTCAACTGGACGGCGCTGCACATCATTTAGTGTGCTGTTCACCCAGAGGAATATGCCCGTATATCTGCCTACAGGACTGCCAAGCGAATGTGAGATGAGCTACAATTAATCTACGAAGGTACAGCTCAAGTGAAAGCCTCGAAGGTAAACCTCTACACCTCTAAGTATGAACTGTTTAGGATGAATGCAGAGGAGAATATTACTGAAATATATGCCAGGTTGTCCTTGATCACAAACACACTTAAGGGGCTAGGGAAGAATCTAGCGGAAGCAGATATAGTCAGGAAAATTCTTAGATCTTTATCCCCAGCATGGCACACTAAGGCCATCGTGATTGAAGAGTCAAAAGATCTAACGACCTTGACTGTGAATGAACTCATAGGATCCCTCATGACCTATGAGATGAATTTCAAAGGAGGTGGTGAAGGAAGTGATAGGAAGGCTAAGAATGTAGCTCTCAAGGCATCCCGCAACAAGAGTAGCAGTAGCAGCAGCAGCAGCAGTAGCGGTGAGTCTGATGGCTTCTCAGATCTAGACCAGAAGGAGCAGGCAATGCTCACTCGTCAGTTCAGTAAATTTTTAAGGAGAAAGGGGAAGACCTTTAGGAGTAAAAAGCCATACTCCTTTAACAAGAATGTTGAATCTACCAATCATAGCGATAGAAATCCTAAGAGACTGACTTGTTATCATTGTAACAAATAGGGACACATGAAAGGTGAATGCCCAGAGCTTCAGAAGAAGGGTCCCTACTTCCAGAAGAAGAACACAAAGGTGCAGAAGAAGAAGAAGCCACAGGCGATGGCCTGCACATGGAGCGAGGAGGAAGAAGATCCCGAAGACACTTCCTCAGAGGAGCATGAAGAAGGAATTTGCCTAATGGCAAACAGTGAAGAGGAGGTAACCAATATTTTTGAAAATTTTACGATTGATGACTGGGAAGATGCTTATGCTGAGTTATTAGATAAGTTCAATTCTCTTAGTAAAGAGCATAGGGTTCTGAAAAGAAAATTTAATACTAATGTTGAAGAACAAACCCAGGTCTGTGAGGAAAATCAGAAACTACAAGGGCAACTAGAAGAAATGACCTCACTAAGAAAAGAAAATGATAAGCTCAAGGGAGAAAACCAAGAAAGTCAAAATCAGCTCAATGAACTCAAAATAAGAATTGAAGAAAGCTTGAATGAAAGTAGAGTGAACTCAGAAAAATATGAAGCTGTTATGAAAGTCAATGGTGAACTTCTAAAAAATTCTGAGTCCCTTCAAAAGGAGCTGGAAGACAAACAGAAAGTTTTGGAAAAATTTGTCCAAGGAAAATCTAGTCTGGATGCTATACTGGGGGCTAGGGTTAACTTCAATAAGGAGGGTCTAGGCTATGACCCAACTAACAAAAGACCCTTACAATTCAAAACCATTACCTTCTGCCCAGAGAAGGGAAAAGAAAAGCTGGACACACCATCCAGCTCAAACAGTAGTAAGGGAACTCAAGGTCAGAAGGAAAGTTCTAAAAATAGTGCTGGTCAACCATTTAAAATGGGAATGAATTCTGTGAAGATTTTCACTAAGCCTACCAATCAGAACATAAATGGTAAATGGACCAAACAAGTGGATCAGAAGAAAAGCTGGAATTACTACAATCAGATGGGTCCAAAGAGGACCTACTGGAGAAATGATTATCATCTTCAAAAATATGTTGATCAACAAACTTATAGGAGATATCCTAGGAGTGGCAAGTCTAATGAATGGAATAGAACTTACTTCTCCAGACCAGCTGGACTTAATTTCAATAAACCAGAAGTAAAGGTGCCAGGGAAATCCATGCTGAAGCAAATTTGGATTCCTAAACATTTGATTAGAGATTTGAATAATGTCCTTGGACCCAACTCATCTTGGGTTCCAAATCACTCTGCTTGATGTTATTTGTGTAGGTCGGCCTGGCAGTTAAAGACAACAAGTGGTACCTCGACAGTGGCTGCTCCAGGCACATGACAGGATACCGATCCAAGTTCAGCAAGATAGAGATGAAGGTAGGAGGTCTGGTCAAGTTTGGAGGAAAGAACAAAGGTAATATTATTGGAGTTGGTACAGTAGGTAAGTCTTCCACAAACTCCATTGAAAAAGTTCTACTTGTGGAAGGTCTTCAACACAACCTGATTAGCATTAGACAGTTATGTGACAGGGGTCACAGGGTTGTGTTTGATGATAATTCATGCAAAATCTTTGAAATAAATTCTGATGTGGTTAAATTTATAGCCAACAGGATTAATAATGTCTACATGGTAGACCTAGATGAGGAATCTGAATCTAATATTTGTTTATCTGCCAATTCTGAAAATGATGCTTTTGAATGGCATAGACGTCTAGGTCATGCTAGCTTTACTACTTTAAATAAATTGGTCAAGCATGATTTAGTGAGAGGCATGCCTAGAATTAAATTCAATTCTATTTCAAAATCATGTGATGCATGTGCTCTAGGCAAACAGACCAGGAATTCTTTCAAATTAAGATCTGAGCCATTGTCCTCTAGACCAATGGAACTCCTCCATATGGACCTCTTCGGTCCTACTAAAACTCAGAGTCTTAATGGGAACAGGTTTGGCTATGTCATCATAGATGACTTCTCTACATATTCATGGATCTTTTTCTTAGCAAATAAAAGTGATGCATTTCAAAAGTTTAATCTATTTTTCAATAAGGTCAAACAAGAAGGAAAACACAAGATCTGTTCTATTCAATCTGACCATGGAGGTGAGTTTGAAAACTCCATGTTTTCTGATATTTGTGAAAGAGAGGGACTAACACACAGATTTTCTTCTCACAGGACACCTGAACAGAATGGAATTGTGGAGAGAAGAAATAGAACTGCGGTGGAGATTGCCCGAACCATGCTAATTGAAAGTCAATTACCAAGGAGGTTTTGAGCAGAGGCGGCCAATACAACAACTTACATAATCAACAGGGCCATGGTAAGACCCATTCACAAGAAAACACCCTATGAGCTTCTAAAAGGTAAGAAACCAAACTTGTTTCATTTCAGAATTTTTGGAGCAAAATGTTTTATTCATAACAATGACAAGAAAGATTTAGACAAGTTTGAAGCTAAAAGCTCCCCTGGAATATTTTTGGGATATTCAGAAGTGTCTAGGGCATATAGGGTCTTTAACATAACAGACAAAAAGGTTGAAGAGTCTCCACACATTATTTTTAGTGAAAAGAAAGGTGTCACTAACATTGAAAATGTTGACAAGGATTCCAATCACGATGGGGAATTCCTAGAAGACCAAGAATAAGAGAAGACTCAGCCAAGTGGAACAGCAAATCCTCCCAACCAGGAAGAGCCAAGAGAAACAGGTGAGTCTTCAATAAATGTTAGATTTCTAAAAGATCATCCGATAGATAATGTCATAGGCAATTTTGAAGATCCTCTTCAGACTAGGTCTCATTTTAGGAATGTGAATAATGAAGACTTAATTGCTTTAGTCTCACAAATTGAACCCAAATCAATAGAAGAGGCCTTGGCTGATCAAGCCTGGGTCAATGCCATGTGTGAGGAATTGGGCTAGTTCGAAAGAAATAATGTCTGGAAACTTGTTCCAAGACCAGATAATGTTAATATCATAGGAACTAAGTGGGTGTTCAAAAATAAAATGAATGAAGATGGAATCATTTCTAGGAATAAGGCCAGATTAGTAGCCAAGGGCTACTGTCAGGAATTTGGTGTAGATTTTGATGAATCCTATGCACCTGTTGCTAGGATGGAAGCTATAAGATTGTTGCTTGCTTTTGCATGTTCAAAGAATATAAAACTCTAACAAATGGATGTTAAAAGTGCCTTTTTAAATGGAGTCATTAAAGAAGAGGTTTTTGTTGAGCAACCCCCCGGATTTCAATTCTCTCCTCAACCTAATCAAGTTTTCAGGTTAAATAAAGCCTTGTATGGTCTAAAGCAGGCTCCTCGAGCATGGTATGAACGATTGACTGAATTTCTGATCAGCAAGGGCTACAAAAGAGGTAAAGTAGATCAAACTTTATTTACCAAGGGTACAAATAAAGATCTCCTCATAGTTCAGGTATATGTAGATGACATTGTGTTTGGATCAACTAAGCATGAACTATGTGTTAAATTCTCTAAAATGATGTCTGCTGAATTTGAGATGAGTTTGGTTGGTGAACTAAAGTACTTTCTTGGCTTGCAGGTACAATAGCTAGAGGATGGGTGCTTCATCAACCAGACCAAATACACAATGGAACTGTTCAAGAGGTTTGGTATGGAAAACCTGAAGCACATTACAACACCCATGGGTACCAATACCTCACTGGATGTAGATGAGACAGGTAAAGAAGTAAATGCCAAGCTCTATCGAGGTATGATTGGATCTCTTCTTTACTTGACAGTTTCCAGACCTGATATACAATTCAGTGTAGGAATGTGTGCAAGGTATCAGTCTAGACCTACTGAATTACATTTAGCTGCAGTGAAAAGAATTTTTAGATATTTGTCAGCTACTCATTCTCTTGGTTTATGGTTTCTTGAATCACACACATTTAACTTAGTTGCATACACAGATACTGATTATGCAGGATGTAAACTAGACAAGAAAAGTACTAGTGGTCATTATGAATTTTTGGGTGGGTGTTTAGTGTCTTGGGGTTCCAAGAAACAACATTCTGTGGCCCTCTCCACTGCAGAAGCTGAATATGTGGCTACAGGGAGTTGTGGAACACAAGTCATTTGGATTAAACACCAGCTTCATGACTACTAAGTAGACGTAGGGTGCACACCTATCTATTGTGATAATACCAGTGCCATTAATCTTGCCAAAAATCCTGTTTTACATTCACGCACCAAACACATAGAGATAAGGCATCATTTCATAAGAGATGAGGTTTCTAAAAGCAATTTTGAACTGATTCATGTAGGCACAGATAATCAGATTGCTGACATCTTCACTAAACCTCTGGATAATGAAAAATTCACAACACTGAGAAGAGAATTAGGCTTATACAAATTGTCTTAATTGTGTAGTCTGTTATTTTTGTGAGGGGGAGTTCTGTATGACTGTTGGTTAGATTTCAGGAATGCTGTGAGTGAGGGGGAGCTGGTTGAGCTGTGAGAGGAAGTGTTCTTTGACAAATTCAAAAAGATTGACCAGATGTGTGTCTTTGCTGGTTTTCATGATAGATTTAGTGTGGTTCTCTCAGACAGTAGAAGGTCACTTAATTCTTAAGTCTATAAGTCAGTGATACTAAAGTCCAGTTAGAATCTTTCCTCTGGTATTCCTTCAGAGACTGGATTAATTGTAAAAAGTATATCTTCCTACATTGTCAATGATTCTGGTTCAGGCCAAAACCTGTATGTCTTGATATCTGACCCAATCAACTTGAAATCTAGACTTCAAGATTCACTTCAAGTAATAGTCCTTCTGGTATTGTTTTTAATCATTCCATCTCTTCAACATAAGGGCTTAACTGAACAAACATGTCTTGTTTTATTCACTAAGAAACTGGGAGCTTCATCAATGAAATGAATATTTCTCCTATGTCATGAGGTGTCAAATGCTTAAAATGAATGAAAAAGACATGACAGAGCAATGATGGCTAGCTGGTGAGTGACTGGGGACTCTGGCCTCTAATCAAGGTGTTTCCTCATGTCAAAAGCCACAGTTACTAACTCTGTTCCTTTAATAATAAAAAAAGGGTAGGAAGTAATGAGGTACTCACTCTGAGTAACTGGGGATTCATGCCTCTAATCAAGGTGTCTCCCTAATGTCAAAAGAGTGAATTACCAACTTACTCATTGATCTTCTTGAAAATCATCTCAAAAATTCCTTGTTGTTATGTAAGTAATGGATTGCTTGTGCTCAATACCTTGAGAACACCTCTCTGACTTTGTCTCTTGTTGTCTTTTTGGATTGTTGACAGTTCAGCTATATCTGGCCATACTTGTTAACACCTGCTCTAAATCATACTCTATGTATGCTGATAAACTTTTCTATCATTCTATTTCTCTAGTGTGTACTAGAGTTCAAGAATCTTCACTTGAGTTTAGCACCTCACTTATTTTCTTAAGACTTGCTTGTGTCTTTCTGCACTAAGAAGTTACTGTACTTCTTCTTCATGTCTCCAACACTTTCATATATTCTGCATTTCCTTTTGCTGATGTCAAAGGGGGAGAGAGGTTTTGCAATATCAGTAGATCATGTATTGTCATGAGTGTTGACACCCGTTTTATACCCAATAAGTCGGGTCATCTCCTTATTCATTCTATATGATGCTCTGAGTTGTTCATTCTTCATTGAGTCTCTTGATTGGTTGAAGCCTATTTCTTGGGTCTTAACTCTTTGATCGGACATGGCTCCTAGTGGCGTTTCATTGGATGAATCTTAGCAAGCCCCTTCATCTTATTTCTGAACCTCAATGATAATAACGGTCGGTCCTAGGCGCGTTATTTCATTCTGACCGATGGGTCCTGGACCGTTACTCTTTGAAGAGTCCTAAGGCTTAAGGTCTCATTTTAAAGCTTATCCTTTTGATTACACGTTGATAATAACGGTCTGTCGTGCAGCCGTTGTTTCATTCTGACGCCCTATGCCTTGGCCGTTGCTTCCTTGAAGAGTCCAACTTGTTGGGTCTTCTTCCCGTTGATCTTATCTTTTAGGGATAAGGTTGATAGTGACGGATGCTCCTTGGAGCGTTATTCCCAAGTGGCGGTCTGTCGTGCAGCCGTTACTTCCTTCAGAGAGTCCTGACAGTTCAGGCCTTTTCTCTGCTACTCCGTGGCCGAGATAAGGGTTTGGATTGACGATATCTCTTTCAAATCTGATCCTCAGGACCTTCTATTTGTTTCTATGACTCTTGGTGATATTATCTTCGAGGATTTGCTAAGAATTATCCCTTTATCTTGTTGGATTATCCTCTGCTCGACTTGAGAGTTTGAGGGTCTATAAATAGAACCCTTGACTTCATGGCCCAGAGAGGAGGATTTTAAAATTCACGACGAAGTGCTGCCGAACTCAGGAGTCATCTTCATCCAAGAGGAACTGCTTCCCACGTTCATCCCTCTCATAATCAAGGGAGTACTTTGGTTTCAGTCTTTCAAGTTCATCATCGCATGTTTAAGTTCTTCCCTGGTTTTTCCTCAATCAAAGCATTGTCCCTCCTCTTTCTGCACGTTTTCTCACTGTTCTCTAAGCATCCAAACATCCTCCTAATCTTTTAAAACGTCCAGAGGGGTTAAAAAACCAAAAACTCCCCGGTAATCCCCTTTCCTTTTGATGTCTTTAAGGTCTTTTGAGAATTGATGCTATATTATTGAAAGGGCTAATTTGGGTTACTTTGTTCTTGCCTTCTACATCTTTGGCAGGTTTACAGGTTCACCAGTACGAGGCCCAAGTCTTCTAGCTGGCTGGAAGAGTTGGAGTTAAAAGAATCTACACGTTGCTACTGCAGGTTATCTGACGGTCTGGTGCAGGCACGTCATCTTCTTCTGGCGGTCTATCGGGTGGCCGTTACTTTACAAGTAACGCACAGGGTCCTAGCCGTTATTTCTAGCTGACCTGCAGGTTCTCTTCGATTTTCTCTCCCGTGGGCGGGTGCTTCATCCACCTATTTCCAAGGTATTTACAGGTCTTTGGCTTGTTTTTACTTTGGTGGCGATCACATCTTTCCTTAGTCTTGGGCATTAGCTTTCTCGTTCATCTCATATCTCTTTTATTTTCTTTCTTGCTCCACCTCTCGTGGTGTGTTTTATTTACTCTTTTGCTCCACGCCCCGGCGTGTGTTTTCCCTTTCCTTTAGCGTAGTTTGAGTGAGATAGCATGCCCATGCTAGAGCTAGCTTTGATTGCCTAGATTCATGATCACATGTTCATAGGTTAAGAGCGGATCTTTGATTACTTGCTTGTCGTTTTATCATTCAAAACCCCAAAGAAAGGATAGACATGCAAAATAAAATCAACAGATAATTTTTTGGCGAGGGCATCTGTTGACACCCGTTTTAGCCCACAAGTTGTGTCGTTTCTCTTATTCATCATTTTTGATGTCCCGAATTAGCCATTATTTTGGAGCTTCCTTGGATGGATTTTGAGCCCATTTTTACCATTCCATATCCTTTGAGTCTTGGAGATTATGATTTCTTAGAGCCCTGGAGCTTTTCTTATCAACTTCTGACTTCCAAGTCGACTTTCGGCCCATTTAGGCCGGCTTCCCTCAAGTAATCGGCTCTCTCTCGTTGCGCAGTCCTGAAAGTGGTCCTTTTTCATCTTCTTTGTTCCTCTTTTCAAAAAGTTGTCTTCACCAAAGTTGTTCCTCTTTCAAAGATCTACAACTTCTTATTCTACGCCGTTGGCCAGTTCTGCCTTGATTGTGAGCTATTCGCATTTTTCCGGAGTGCTATGCTGTTCACCTATGTCCCAGAATTTTCCTCTCTCTTCCAGCCCCATTTTCTCCCTCTTATGGTCATTTTCTCATCTTACTTTCTTCATGAAAGTTGTTCCTCTCTCCGTTATCTACAATTTCTTCTTCTACCACTTTCGCTAGTTCTACCCCGTTTGAGAGCTACGCTTCAATTTCTGAAGTCGCGCGCAGTCTGCCCAGAATTTTCCTTCATCGATGTGAAGGTCTAGTGTAGGTGCGTTACATCAGTGTAACGGTCTATCGTAAGACCGTTAGAGTCCATGTGACGGTCCTATAGTAGACCGTTACATCCAAACTTCCCCGAAATCATCCCGTTCGACTCCCAGAGTGTGACGGACCTACCGTACTCCGTTACATAACTCTGACGGTCCTACGATAGACCGTTACACACACCTGAGAGTCCAATTCGTGTTGGACTCTGCTCCATTTCTGTGCGTCGTGGCCCTCTTGAAGAGTCCATAACTTCTTGAATTCTACTCCGAATTGATCCCCATTTTTTCCTACTTCTAGCCATTTATATTATCTTGAATTTGGTTCATAGAACGCCAAATTTCATTGGCTATATCTCTCAGGATCTGGGTCGCAAAAATTGGAATTTAGGTGTCCTGGTTCAACTCAAACTCTGTAGATAAGGCTCCGGGGCTACCTTCCAAGAGCTATATCTTCTAGAATCCTCCTCCGAATTGATCCCCGTTTGTTCCTATCTCTTGTCCTTAGTATTATCTTGAGTTTGATCTAGAGAAATCGATTTATCTTGGACTCTATCTCCGGGAATCATGATAAGAAGATGAGGCTTTCTTACAAAACTCTATAAAAACTGCCCAGTTCGCAGTCGCGACGGGGGGCTCTTTCCGGACGTGGGGCGAAGCCATGCTGCAACTCCAACTCACAACTTCGACCCTATCTTGGAGAAGGAAGTATTAGCTTTCTATTCCATCTTTCTGGGCTTGATTTCATGGTCTACACTCTTAGTTCTAATCTCCTCAAAATCACAAATCATCACAGTTTTCTGCACTTTCTGCTACACATGCGTTTTTCTCCGTTTTGCATCATCGTTTTCTCTATATTATCTCAATCAAATCTCGTGATTTCAAATCTCATGCATGCACAACATACCCACCTATCTTTTCCACCCTTCCACAGGGGTTAAAAACCTCCCCCCGGTGCGTTCTCCCCCTTTTATTCATGCTATTTTATCAGTTTGGGCAGATTTCTACACTTCATGTTCTAATGGGTTTTTGCCTTTGTGTTTCATCTTTGTTTTACAGAAGAGCATGAATACAACGTGAGGCCCTCTTCCTCTAGCCGGCTGGAAGGAGAGGAGGTTTGAATCCACAAGTTCCCCGCACCTCGTTTCAAGCGCGATCAAGTCTTTAAGTTCCAAGGTACACGGCGTCGTTCCTCTCCTTTCTTCATCCTTTGGCGTTGTTAATCCTTGGTGGCGATCATGGTTAGTATTTCTATCCTTTCATCCCCCTTGTCTTTGATTCACATGCTTATGCATGTATGTATTTAAAGGGGCGGGATAGGAATCTAATTAAGAAAACAAATCAACAGTTTTTTGGCGATCACGGTGGGACAGCTTGTGCCAATCGTGCTTTTGATTCCTGTTTGAACCTGCCATCATCTACCTATTTGGTTTCCCTTGATTTTCTCTCTTATTCCTGCTGAATCTGGTTTTCTGGGTGCTCCGACGGCCCCGTGTCCACGCGTTACAGTTCTCTGACGCAGGGGCATTAGGCCGCCACTTCGGTTCTGCTGTGTGAGCTTCCACAGGTTTTCCTGTTATTTCTGTCCGATTTTGGCTCTGGGTCATTTGACGGACCCATCTCCCTGTGTTATATCATTTCTGGCGGTCTGGTATTCGACCGTTATTTTACTCTGACGCAGGGATCTTCGACCGTCATACTCCTGGCAGGTACGCATCCGAGGTGCATTTATTTCTGCAGTTTCTGCTGTGATTTATTGCTTGGGTGGTACTGGACTTCCTCCTTGTTTTGTTCATATATTCATATCATTGTGTGCATCATTGATTGCTAGATTTTAGGCTAGACTTTGCATGCACTCCGGTGTACATAGGGTCATTCATCTTGTCATGTCTTAGATTGCATTTTCCTACCTTGTTGTGAGGACCTCTCGTCTCCATATTCCTTGGAGCCGACCAGGAAATCATAGCAGGGACTTCCATAAGCCCCCGCGAGCCGTGGATTCCCACACGGACGCCGGGCTGGTTGTACCTTTCCTACCACGTGTCTAGGGTTGCATAAGTGAAGGAGTGATTACACTTAGAGTCAAACCAAGTTTCATATCCATCTCCTACTAGGAGCCCATTGTTGAGAGCACATATCAATCAAATCCACTAAAGTTTTTAAGGAGAAATCATAAGAACCCTGTCGCATCATTCTAAACAACTTGGTTGCCTTTGAGTGTCTTCATCTTTTATCACTTGCATCTTGTTAGAATCACCTAAGTTTGATTGCTTATTGTGTGTTTTTGTTGGTTGCTTTTGCATTTTGTCAAGGTTGTTCGTTGCATGTGGAGTTGTTTTCGTCCATCCGAGTCATCTCCTCAAATCAATTCCTTCTTCACATTCTATTCCAATCCTCTTTTCGAGTCCACCATGGCATCCTTTAATCCTCCCCGCTCCCAAGAGGACTCCCTTCCTCAAGGGCTCCTTGAGAACCCTCCTAGGGTTGTTACCTTTTCCTCCGGGGAGGGGACTACCCCCCTTCTGTCCCCCACTTCTATGGAAGGTGGTCAAGCTACCCCTTATTTCTCCACTCCTTCCGTGGGCTCCGTCCTTCAGATGACGGCCCAATTGGATCCGACCCAACTCCAAGTTCTTTATCAGACCATGCAAGGGTCCAACGCATCTCCTTCTACCATCATCCAAAATCAATCCAACCCTTCCACTGGTGGGCTCCCCGCTCAGCCCATTCCAATTGATCTTACTCCAGTCCAACCACGGACCATCACTTTCACGGGCATGGAAACGTGCCAGTCTTCCAATTCGGCCCAACAATCTTTCGAAAAGGGAAAGTCGCCCCTCCCTTCTTTTGTCCAAATGGATCATCACATATCTGCTCCGGTGGCTTCGCAAGTTCTCATGGGCCCTTCCGACTTCTTACGCCCTCAGCAAGGGGTGGCCCAAGCTCCTGCTAATCTGGGCCAATCTCAGGTCCAATATCCTTCTTATGGGCCCCCTATCTCTACTGTTTATCCCTCCACTCCTGCCTATGGGCTTCCACCTTCTGTCACAACCGTTCCATCTGCTCCTCACATTCAATCAGTATCTTTCGCCGCCCCTGCTCCCTCCCGAGAGCAGGACTTGCAAAACAAGTGGGCCGCCATGCACCAGCAACTCGATTTCCTCCAGAAGCGGGTTGGCCCACAATCTTTGGCCGATATTCCTGTTCCAAGCTTCCAGAATATCCGATTCCCTCCTCAATCAGAGCTCCCCAACTACCGCAAGTACGACGGGAACAACAATCCCTTCATTCATGTAAGGGATTTTCTATATGAATCGGCGCAATTCCAGTATGATGATCGCCTCATGGCATATTTATTCCACCGATCTTTAGATGGTGTTGCTCTGGAATGGTTCTATTCTCTACCACTGGAAGAGGCTGAGAGTTTCAAGGTAGTCAAGGACAAGTTTATCCAGCGGTTCCAGGACAGGGTCGGCCCAGAATACTCGTTCACAGATCTGGTGGCCGAGAAAATGAAATCAGACGAGGAGTTTGCCACTTATGCAGACAGGTGGAGACAGATGGCCGCTAGAGTGCCTGGCCACATCCCGGAGGAAGAGAAGGTCAAGCTGTTGATTTCAAATGCTACTCCAACCTTTCGGAACATCCTGGCAATGAATGACATAGCCAACATGCATCAGCTCTACAGTCGGGCGCGCTTCATTCAGACCCAGTTCAAGGACTCCCCAATCCATTCCCTCTTCGAAAACCAAAATCCCAAGTACCATAAGAAGCTACAAGGGCCGGTTACCGAGGGGGTCCAAACAAATGAACAAGTGCAAGCCGTTGCCTTCCCGTTCCAGTCCGCACCATTCCGCTTCCCCCAAAACCCTCGCAATTCCCAAAAGCCCGCTCCACAAAACTTCTAGGCAACCCCACAAAACCCTCCGCCTACCTTTGTCACTCCACAAAATGCCTTCACCAATCCACAACAACAACCACACCCGCAATACCACAATGTCCCTCCACCTAACGGCTATAACAACAACCCCAACAGCAAGCGCCCGGCTCCCAGGAGAGCCCAGTGCCCTCCATTGCCGGAGACACTTACAGATATCTTCTCCGCCCTCATGTCAGTGAATGCTATCCAACTTCCTCCAGAACGGCCTACTTGGAATCCAGCCGTTGATCAGACTAAATATTGTATGTTCCATAGGCAGCCAGGCCATACCATAGAAGGATGTTTTCAGTTTCGGGATCTGGTGTATGATCTCCATGAAGGGCAAAGGATAGATTGGGTCGCAATGCATCGGGCCATTGTTGAGATCAAGGAGAAAAGAGGGCAGCAGTCGAGGCCGCAAGTGCAGCAGCAACAGGCACCGCAGCCGCAGCAGCCACCACAACAACAACCACAGGACCTGGGCATCCATCAGAATCCGATGCCAAACCACCCACCCGCTCCTCAGCAGCAGCCGCCAGCACCAGCACAAGTAAACGTGGTCCAACCACCTACCCCCAATGCCGGGTGGTCTTTTGATGATGACAGTGCCGCACCACAAGTCATGGCTCTCCACCATAACCACCGCAATCCTCTCACTCCCTCCTTCGTCCTTCCTGCACACCCAGCATTCCCTCCATTCATCCTCCCAATTACACCCGCTTCAGCAGATTCCTTACCACCCACCGTTCCATCATACTCTCCACCACCTAACCTCGTCACCGTCATCACACCACCATCCATCCCTTCACCCATCCTTACCCTGCCGCTAGCCGTCCCTCCACCCGCGTCGACACTCATCACCTCCCTGCCTTCCACCAACCCTTCGCCCATCATCCGCTCATCACCCACTGCCACCACCAACCTTACGCTTCACCAAACCGTCTCCCCCGCACCACCTATTACATTCATCCACCCCGCAGGGCCCATCATACTATCTTCAGATGCTGCAGCAAATTGTGCTCTGAGGAGCGGGAAGATGTTCCATTGGAATTACCCCACTACTTCTAATCCCCAGTCCTCCCAGCCAACGGTCGAGCAAGAAGAAACTGAACCGCTGCCAGGCACTCAATATGACTTGTTACATCAGCTAGACCGGGTGCCCGCTAAAATATCTGTGCTGGAACTGATCAAAAGGTCGACCCTTCATCAGGATGCACTAAGAGACTTTTTACAGAAGGTAATGGTCAGTGAAGATATGGCAGTCGACAGCTTACCGACCGCACTAGCAACCATCTCCAAAGGGCCGGCAATTACATTTTCAGAAACTGAGCTAGCACCTCCAGAAGTTCGGCAGATGCCGCTCTGCATTACAATCACTCTGAACAAGGTCAGCATTAAAGCAGCTCTGGTTGACACAGGGGCTTCAATTAATATTTGTCCACTTAGCACCCTCCGAGCATGCAACATATCTGAAGAGTTATTACGGCCTACCCCCACCACTATAGCAGCATATGACAACTCGAGGCGAGCGTGTCACGGGGAGGTCACCATTCAGGCAGAGCTCGGGCCCCTTACAATGGCCGTGGAATTCTATGTGCTCGATATCGACCCTATGTTCAAGGCTATCCTGGGTCGTCCGTGGATTGACACACTCGGTGCCGTGCCTTCCACCGCACATCAGTGCGTCAAATTCCCCTTCCAAGGGAGGGTCGTCAAAATTAAAAGCTTATCCGCGGTGCAGACAGTTAAGGCCATATCGGAACAGGTTCTTCCCACGCTTTGGCCAAGCAGCCAGCCCGTTATATCAGTGCTGGACTTGAACTTCCCCTGGGCGTATGCATCTCCTAAGCCCGCCGCTACTCCAGTCAACATCAAAGTGAAGCGGCAGATTCGAGATTCCAAGGGTTGGAACATCATACTGAAACTGGGCTATCAACCGGGGAGAGGCCTCGGTGTGCAATTACAAGGAATGACCAAGCCCATACCCAAGGGAAGACAAATGGGCAGGAGAGGTCTCGGCTACAAGGAGACAACATTATCAACGATGGGTGATTCTGGGCCACTCACCTGGGATTATCGTCAACATTTTGTCCGAGGGCCTATCCAGCCCGGCACATTGGCTTCAAAACAAGTCCAACAGGAAAAAGATGCAGTCTGTCCGATTACCAACCCGCCCCCATTGCCAGGAGGGTCAGATGATGATATGCTCGACTATGGTCAGGCCTTGCAGGGGCTCTTTCATGAGGAAGAATGTCAGAAGAAGCAAGAGGTTTGGCTTGTGCAATGGAGGCCGAAGAAGCAGCCTAGTGCTGATTTACAGAAGGAGGGGAGCTCTACAATTGCCTTTTCTTGGTCTCCCTCACGCCTCCAATCTATTTTCCAGCGAGGGGACTTCATACCCCACCTTCCTCCCATCATAATTAATCCGTCTTTCATTGATCCACCCGAGATTCTATTTGTTCCTTGTGCTTGCGGGAAGTGCCCACCCATCAATCTATCCACTCTTTTCACTCCTCCTCCTCCCAACGCCCAACTCCATGAGATGTGGTTCTCTTCTTCCGATCCTTTCTTCGACTGCATTTTCCCCGAGCTATTCCCTATGCAGCTCCCACCTCCTCCATCTTGCTGTGTAGTCTCCGCTGAGCTCCAAAAAAAACGTCAAATTTGAAACGAAGATTTCAGTGGAAGATTATGCTATCCTGTCGCCATCCTCCTCCTAGGGGCACGAGTCCCCTGTGCCTTCCCTTCCACTAGGTCTTCTGTCCCCTAGGTTAGGATTAGGGTCCGTCGAGTCTAGGGAAGTAGAGTCAGTTAGATCTAGAGAAGTAGGGTCTTGTTCCAGGTCGTCTAACCCTTCCTCTGCTGGGCCGCGCTCGCTGGCGCATCCTTCCCGGTCTGTTCCTGATATATTCTTGCAAGATTTAGCTCAGCGTTGCCATGCTCTTTTGAAGTGCCCGGAATTTGTTGCTACGGCAATTGTGATTGAAGGTGAAGAGAAAATAGAAGGGGTGTGGAGCGATGACGGATTAGGCGTCTACGAGATCTTGGATGAGAAGGATCCAATTGATGAGGACAGCGATGTAGATGACACCGCCGACTTATACGCACAAGGATTGAAAAGATTCGACGAGCCGTCGACGTCGGTGGACGAACCTACAAAGGAAATCAATCTAGGAACTGAAGAAGACCCAAGGCCCATCATGATTGCTGCTCTCCCTTCACAAGTAAAAGAGGAATTGATTAAGGTTCTAAGGGAGTATAGCGATTCCTTCGCCTGGTCTTACGAGGACATGCCAGGTCTTGACCCCTCTTTAGTAGAACATCGACTCGTGCTTAAACCAGGGGTAACACCTGTGAAACAAAGGTTAAGAAAATTTCACCCCCACATGGCCTTGAGGATCAAAGAAGAGGTCGACAAACTATACAAAGCCAGATTCATCAGAGTAGTTTTATATCCTCAGTGGGTGGCAAATATAGTCCCTGTTCTTAAGAAAGATGGAAAAGTGCGCATATGCATTGACTTCAGGGATCTTAACAAAGCATGTCCCAAAGATGATTTCCCGCTACCCCATATAGACGTCCTAGTGGATAATACAGCCGGGTATGAAGCTCTATCATTCATGGATGGATACTCGGGCTACAATCAGATCCGTCTCACTCCGGAAGATCAAGAGAAAACTTCCTTCACCACGCCCTGGGGCACGTATTGTTATGTGGTTATGCCATTCGGTCTAAAGAACGCAGGTGCCACCTATCAAAGGGAAATGATGGCCATATTCCACGACATGATGCACATCTATATGGAAGCTTATGTGCATGACATCCTAGTGAAGTCAAGAACTAAGGAAGAACACCCCTCTATCCTGGCTAAGGTGCTGCAGAGAGCCAGGGAGTACTAGCTCAAGATGAATCCGAAGAAGTGCGCATTCAGAGTCTCCTCAGGGAAGCTGCTAGGGTTCATAGTAAGCAAACGGGGGATCCAGATTGATCCTAATAAAGCACAGGCCGTCATGGACATGCCTCCGCCAAAGAACATTACGAAACTTCGAGGATTGATTGGTAGATTGCAATTTATCAGAAGATTCATATCCCAGCATTCTCAAAGGTGCCGTCCGTTTTATGAATTGCTTAAGGCGGGGGTCAAGTTTGAATGGAATGAAGATTGTCGGAAGGCCTATGAGGACCTCAAGGAATATCTATCCAATCCCCCGGTTCTGTAACCTCTGTCCCTGGGAAACCCTAAATCCTATACATCTCGGTTATTGAGGACTCCCTAGGGGCGGTTTTAGCACAAGTAGATGATGAAGGGAAAGAGCGGGCTGCGTACTACCTTTCTTGGTTGTTTAATCCAGCTGAATCCAAGTATACCGCTATGGAGAAGACTTGTGCCGCCTTAGTGTGGGTAGCTCAGAAGCTTAAACACTACTTCCTCGCCCACCCAGTTAGGTTGATCTCTAGAATGGACCTGATCCGTTATCTCTTAGAAAAGCCCGTCCTTTCTAGTAGGTTAGCTCGCTGGCAGAGCTTCCTCTCTCAGTTCGACATCACCTTTGTTGTTCAGAGGGCAGTCAAAGGATATGCTATTGCTGAGCATCTCGCCCATCTCCCTATCCCTCACACCGATTCCATTCAAGATGATTTCCCTGATAAGCATCTTTATGTTATCTCTCATCACCCCTTCTGGTCTCTGCACTTCGACGATGCGCTCAACTCTCAAGGCCGAGGGATCGGTGCTGTTCTGCTTACCCCGGAGGGGGTAACCATTCCCTTTGCTTATCAACTTCGATTTCCTGCTACCAACAACATCGCTGAGTATGAGGCTCTCCTGGCCGACTTGAAGCACGCCTACCTCTTAGGTGCGCGTTATTTGAATATCATAGAAGACTCTCAGCTCGTCCTATGGCAAGTTCTGTCCACTTACCGTACTCGTGACCCCAAGCTCAAGCCTTATCAAGATTTGGTCACGCTTCTCGCTATGCAATTCCGTAAGCTGATCTACATTCACACTCCCCGTTATCAGAACATTCTAGCAGATGCTCTGGCATCTCTTGCTTCCTCCTTGTCCTTCCCTCTCAGTCGTAGTACTGAGACTATCGTCATCCAGAGATTGGATGCACCCTCTCTTCAGGATCCTTGGTACCTTAACCTTAGGAAGTCCGTAGAGGCGAAGGCTGAGAAGGAAGATCTTAAGGAAGTTTCGCTAGCGGAACTAGAGGAGATTCTGGATGAAAAGGAATTACCTTGGTATCATGAAATCGAGTTGTTTTGCAAAGAGGGGTCGTTCCCAGAAGGGGCAACAGCTGAGCAACGCAAGTCAATCAGAAGAGCCGCCGCAAGGTACACCATTATTGCAGGAGAACTGTATAGGCGCGCTACTAATGGAATGCTCATGAGATGCTTAGATGATGTAGAAGCTTGGAAGGTGGCTGAAGCAGCCCATTCTAGTGAGTGTGCAGGTCATGTCAATGGCCAGGCTCTAGCAAAGAAGATCCTTAGGCAGGGCTACTATTGGCCCACTCTAGAGGAAGATTGCTCCCTCTATGTCCGGAGGTGTCTTAAATGCCAACTCCATGCTGATAAAATTCATGCTCCTGCTTCATCTCTCCATCCTATGACTGCTCCTTGGCCATTCTCTATGTGGGCTTTCGACGTTGTCGGCCCGCTCGGTGATCCTAATTCTCAGATCAAGCAGAAGTCCTTTATCCTTACCGTCACTGAGTACTTCACCAAATGGGCCGAAGCCGAGGCGTACGCAGAAATCAAAGCTACAACGGTGTGCCGCTTTATCATGAAGAATATTATCTCGCGGTTCGGAGTGCCAAGCAGCATCATCACCGATAATGGACCCCAATTCGTCTCCCAAGAGCTTAAGGACCTCTGTAAGAAGTTCAATATTACATTGCATCATTCATCTCCATATTATCCTCAAGGCAACGGTCAAGCCGAGGCCACTAATAAAACCCTTCTTAAAATCATCAAGAAAACATGCGAAGCTCATAAGTTCTCCGATTGGCCAGAAAGATTAGTAGAAGCTCTGTGGGCTTACCGCACCTCCGTCCGTACCCCTACGGGACAAACTCCGTATTGTCTTACCTACGGGATGGAGGCGGTGCTCCCATATGAGATCTTGATCCCTTCACTTAGAGTGCAGCTTGATAAGGAACTTAATCTCGATGAACGTCGAGAAGCGTTGCTGGTTCAGTTGGAACTCTTAGATGAGAAGAGGATGAACGTGGCCGATCACGTATCCGTTTATCAAAAGAGGGTTTCACGTTATTTTCAAAAGAAGGTAATCGAACGTAAATTTCAAAAAGGTGATATGGTTTTGAAACGCAAATTCATTCGGACTACAGGTCCAAGGTCTAAATTACAACATAATTGGGAAGGGCCGTTTGTCGTAAAAGAAGCTTATCCAGGGAATGCTTATCGCTTAATAAATGCGGAAGGTGAGGAGCTCTCTCACCCGTGGAATGGGTTGTATCTTAAGCGTTTCTTTCCTTAGAGTCTAAGGCACGTGCTTCCTCGGCAGCAGGATGCTCCTTCCCGTTTCACTAAGAAGGGTCCCGAGTAAGGCAATCAAACACTACACGACATCCCTGGTCGGGTTTTCCGATTCTAAAAGACACTGTTTCTCCTCGGCCATGCTTTAAGGGAAAATTGAAGTCCCTGTCCGCTTCATTCTTCGGCTAAATCCAGGGGCAAGAAGTGAATAAGGAGGCGACAACTAATCCAAACGCCCTAACGAGAGGAGGTCTCAAATAGGGGCAAGTCCGTTATGACCTGACGCCATAAGAAACGAAAGGAAAAGAAAAAGGGTAATCTCTGCGACAAAATCAAAAGCATCATCTCAAAAGTCTACTATTCCAAAACTCCAGGAATGCAAAAATGGAAAAACTAGGCATGACAAGAGTGGCAGCATAGTTCCCCGCGGGACGTCATGAGCCCGGTCGAATGCATGCCTAGAGTGGACGAAGGTTCGATGACGGACACAAAGCCCCGGCGCAACAAACCAAATCTCTAATAGGGTTGTACGGTGAAGAAGTCAAGTCCTAAAAACTTCCATAACTGGCCTAAGCTTACCTCCATGTTCCTTTTTTCTTTCAGGACCAAGATTAGTACCTTGGGTATGGCCTTGTTAAAAACACCGTCATGAGAAGTGGGCCTTGGCCAGGGATTGTCACTCGTATTACACACCAACCTCGGGACTTCTGATTCTGAACAAGGAAGAGGTCGTGTTACTGGGCAGGCATTGGTTTTTCAAAATCCAAAAACATCAAATATTTTCAAAATCCAAAAAACATCAAATATTTTCAAAATCCAAAAACATCAAATATTGTTCAAAATCCAAAAACATCAAAGATTTTCAAAAATCCAAAAACACCAAATATTTCCAAAATCCAAAAAAAAAAACCAAATATCTGCGAAATCCCACAAAAATTAGATGCTTTCCAAATCCTCCATCATGTGCATAGCATGCATTGCATTTTCATTATGCTTTCCGCCTATTTAATAAGGCTCCACCCCTTGACCAAATATCAAGAAACGGTCATTATCTAACTTGCTTCAAGGCAAGGGGTTGAGTCTAAGAACAGATCTAACTTGTTTCATATTTGAGTGTGTACAGGCAGCAAGACAAGTTCAAAGTGATAATTCACAAAAATGCAGGTCAAAGGCAGTAACGCATCAATTCCAGACCGCCACATGAATATAACGGTCTCCCTTCGGCCGTCACTTCCTTCAGGCATGGGGCTTTTAGTTCATCAAATAGTGTCCCTCTGACGGCCTGGCCTATACCATCGTTTATATATAATGGCCAATCTCCCATCCGTTACTTGCTTCAGAGAGTGGGATTGCTAATGCTTTCGTTCTGACAGCCCATCGTCAGGCCATCGTTTCTTTACAGCGGCCCACCGCCCATCCGTTACATCCTCCAGAGGCTCGGCCTCTTCACACCACTCTAGCCATTCAAAACCACAAAACTCACATCCGTTCAGTTAAAACAATATCATCTCATTCAAGCAAGATTAAAGATTCCAACTTTGATTGTTAATAACAAACAACTTCTCGCATGAACAAAAGAAAATCAAGGCACATTCAATTTCTTATCCGCGAGAGGGCGGATTTTCCTCAACTCTTTCACGTAATCACGGCGTGCTGCGTCATCCTCTTCAACTTCTTTTCGCCACGGGCGCACCTTGCTGATCTCCCACATGGTCAGCGCGGTCCGTACTGCTCTTTCGTCTTCCTAGGTAGAAGGGGAGAGTAATGTGATAGTGCAGGAGCTTCGGTTCTTCGAAGTCCAATCTGAAGGTGGCACCGGTGCGGGTTGTAGATCGCCATGGTGGTATTCCCCACTAGCTGGAGGTCCAAGCCTTGACGCCGCGGTATTTTAAGAAGAGTGCTTCGAAGGATTCTTGGCCGCATGATGAACTTGTCCATTGGCAGAGTGTTGAAGAAGAGGCGCCATTCATCCCGCGTTTTCTTGTCCGCCGTCTTGCATTCGACCTGAGAAGAGTACCCAAATGCCCCTCCAATGAAGAAGAGAGGGTGGCTCCCGAAGATTCGGCTAGCTGAAGTTATGTCTTCCTTTTGTTGAAATTTGATTCTCACTCCCATCCAGCACTCAAGGAGTATCATGGAGCTGAACAAAAGTCCTCCTAGGCAAGCTGAGCTAAGTCCTTCATAGAGGTATGAAAGGACCGCTTGAGAGATGGACATTCCCCGCCACAGCCCGCTAATAATGCTAAGATTTTGGATGTCTAAGAGGTGGTCGGTTGTGGTAAAGAGGAAGACCCCGCACAAGTAAACCGCCGCCGCCTTGGCTATTGCCTCATGTCTCTCCCACTTGTTTTTACAATGAGACACTATCCATTGCGCCAAGGGTATCAAGTGAATGTGGTATAGGCTAATCATGGTCCTCACGTCCTTTGGGTTATGAATGAAATCACTCAAAATCAAGGATGGGTCAATAGGCTCTATTGTATAGCAAACCCGGTCTTCATCCCCCGCCTTAGTCTTAGGAAGGGCTAGATAGGTCTCTACCTCTTCTAATAAGATTATTGCTTCGAAGGAAGGGAAGATAAAGGTATGAGTTTGTGGATGCCATAACTCCGCAAGTGCTGAAATACTTGGCCAATCTAAGGATAATTTTTGGAAATTTTTGCCCAAAACCAAGAGGGGTTGAAGGTGCCAAGCTTTAAGGATTGATGTGACTTCTGTAGGGAGGGCCTTTACCATGGGAGCCACCCACTTCAGATTAGAGTAGCATCTTGGGCCAGGAAGTGGCTTGAAGAAAGAAGGAGAAGAAGAAGTCATAAAACAGATTGAAGTGCAGAATTTTTTGAACTTGGATGTGTTGTTGAGGGACTTACCACCCTTTGAACATTGGAGCTTAAGTGCTTGGGAATTGATGTCAACCGTTGGAGCTCTCCATGTTCTTTCCTGGCAGCTTTAGGTCCGGTGTAGACCTTCTCCTCCATAGCCATCACCTCGAAGCTTCTCTTCATCTTGATTTCTACCCTTAGGAGAGGTTCTTCAGCCCTAAAGCAGAGGTTTTCAACAAAGATACGATTTTGGTTGAGTATCCAAGTTTTAAAGGCTTAATTTTGGCTTTGAAAGGATAAGGCTTGAGTTGGAAGGCTTTATCTTCAATCTAGATAAGTTCTAGTAAGGGATTAGGTGGCTAAACCTCGGGTTTAAGTTATCACGGCTCAATCCGTCTCGGAATACAACCCAGAATCTAACGGTCTATCGTACAGCCGTTATTTCACTCCAACACGCCAACGTTAGGCCGTCACATTTTCCTGTGGGTTTAATTCCCCGATCATGTTCTGTGAAGATTAACGGTCTAAGGTCTGACCGTCGTTTCTTGTAACGCGCGAACCTGAGCCGTTACACTCAAAACCACTCAGTTCTTTCTGCCCTGGGCTAAGCACTACCTGACGGTCCTGGTTGTGGCCGTTGTTTCAATCTGACGCGTCTACTGTAGGCTGTCGCATTTTCTGTTAGTCGCCCTGCAAACTATCGTTCTGCCATGATTAGCGGTCCAGCTTTAGGCCGTTATGTCCCTTTGACGCACCTTCAGTTGGCCGTCATTTATCCTGTAACCTCAGCTACAGGATGGGCCTCCGTTATGATTAACGGCCTTTGGCTAGCGCGTCGTTTGATTATGACGGTCTGAACCTAGACCATTACTTTCTCTACTGCTGAATTCAGGCTATTCCTTCTGCCCTTGCCTAGACCTGGCGGTCTCTCGCATTGTACACCTCATTCTCTCTACATTTTCACACACATACATTCCTGCAAATGACTCATGCACACATTCCTGCCTATGTCTCATTCATCCATTCATTCATTTCATCCGTCCCTGCACAATCAAACACATATCCATTCATTCACTAAATAAATAGAAAACCCAAAAAAGATCTCATTCCATTACATACAAGTGATAAGAAAACATAAAAATACATCATTCGGTCGGCTTATCCGCCGGACCTCCCTCATCCTCTCCATCCTCGGGTCTCCTCGCGGGTGGTGGCGCTATCGAAGCACTCTCCTCCTGCAGTCCCCGCTCCACACTCTCATTCCTCCGTTGGCTAGAGGAGCTGACGAGAAAATCCCCTACCGAGCCGCTCGGGGCAGCACTCCTCCGTGCTCCACTCTGGAAAGCACTCCGCTCCGGTCCCCGGCCCATCATCCGGACCGTCCGCTCCAGCGTCCGTAGCTCGATCTTCAACGTGAAGATCTGACGCCGCGTCTCCCGTGCCTCGGTCCGGTAGCGATCCAAGTCTGCCGTCTCGATGCGGAGCTTCTCCACCTCAGCTTGAGCCCGAGCTAACTCCGTCCGTAGTCGCTCTCCCTCGGCCTCATCCAAGTGTCGCGGGGTCTCCGCTCTCAGCCGGGCCATCTCTGCCCGTACAAGCTCTATCTCCGCTCGGGCTCGATCAGTCTCAGCCCGGCTTCTTTTTGCCTCTAGCCTCGCCTGCTTGGCTTCGGCCACCGCTGCTGCTAGCTCTCTCACCTGTAGATTGCATTTCATGTAGTTAATCATAAGGCATTTTTTTTAGGCAAGATCATAAGCATGAGCATTTTTTAGCATCTTACCCGCTCCGCAAGGGTGGCCTCCGCCTCCTCGGCCCGGGCAACCGCCCGAGCAAAATCAGCCTCCTGCTCAGCCCTGCCTCCCGCAGGCTGTGAGGAAGACGATGGGGCATCCGGTCCGGCTCGTTGGGCTCTCTCGGCCCGCTGCATTTAGAAGACAAGGGTTAGGAACCATGGTCAATCAGCATGTGCATCATAAGCCTCAATTGTCATAATCATAAACATTTTATTTTAGGTTTTGTAGTCTCACCAGGAGCTCCAGAGCGGTCCGGTACCCGTCCAGCTGCTGGATGGTGGAGTGGAGTAATCCCTCTAGCTCAGCTATCCATCCCTCAGGGTCTAGCTCCATTTAGAAAGCATGTGAGTCAGTACATCTATCACATTACATTTTTGCATATAGAAAGGGTTTAGAATTGCATACCGGTCGTCGGGTACCTCGGTACACCCGGTCGCCGTAGAGTCGAGCGAAGGCCTTCAGATATGCCTCGTCACTCTCGTCTCGTTCCTTCACCGCTCGGCCCCGCCTGTTCCAGTCATGGACGTACTTCACCTTCCGGGCACACCAATCCACATTACCACTGATGCCCCTTGCTGACTTGCCGGGGTGGTCATCGTTGTGGCGTGGAAAGGTCACCTCGGGCTGATGTAGTCCCCGGGTCCGCAGGATCAGCCTGTAGTGCAGAGGCTCAATGATGTGGATGCAGTGCAGCCATATGTCTCGTCCCCGGTATGACAAGGCCGCCTCTACCCACGGCTGTCCCGTGTAACTCTCGCCGCGGTATGGGGTCCATCTCACCTGAGAGCATTTTGGTTCATTCATCAGCATTTGCATTTAAAAAGCATTTAGAAGCATGTAGAAGCATACAGAAATCATTTTGAGTTCTGGACTCACCGACGTATGTGGGAAGGAGTCCAGGTCATCCTGGATCGTCCGGGTCAGTCTGATGATCGACCCTGTGTCCCTCGCCACCGACCAACGCCTCGTGACCGGTATGCGGTCGGGATGGAGTAGCGCGCCTCTCCCGATGCCCGGGAGGTACATGTAGCTCCAGATCTACATTTTTGGAAATCAAGTTAGTCACATGGCATATCATAAACATTTTGGCATAAAAGAAAGCATTTAAAGTGCATTTACCTGTAAGAAAGGTGAGAAGTCGCCCAGCATCGTCTGCCGGTCCGTAGTGCTCAGGGACTCGAACAGGAATGCGAGCACTGCTGCTCCCCAAACGTATCTTCCAACTCTGTGCAAATTCTTTATCATCGGCAGTAGTCTGCAGCTGATGACGTCTGCCCGAGTCGCGAAGAGGAGCTTCCCGAATAGCAGCATCAAGAAGCGTCTGAGCACTCTATCTCCCTCAGGTCCCGCCTCCGCCGCCACGCGAGGGCGCACCTCGTCTATCACTATGCTCAAATGCTCCTCAGGTAGCTCTCCTACGGCTATCGCCGCTCCTCTTAGTCCCAGGCTCTCCTGCAGTGCTGATCTCGAGAGCTGGGAGGAAGACTGTCCCGGCCTGATCAAATCTAGCCCGAGCAGCTGCTGCGCCATCTCCCGGTAATCGCCGTAAGTCCATCCGGTCACTGCGGCTTCGTGGACTCTCAATCCTGTAATCCTCGGTACGTCTTCCAACGTGGGGATCATGTGGCCCCACGGGAAGATGAAAGCTCTGCTGATCGGATCCCATCTCTCGTGCAACGCGTACAGCAAGGGCGTGTCCATCCGGATCACCTCGATGCTGAGCACCTCGGCGAATCCCATGCTGGCTAGTCGCTCCCTCTGGTAGTCGGGCAGTGCCTGGTACACCGCCCGGACCTGCAGCCACGAGATCCTTGATCTTCGCTTTCCCTGCATGTTATTTAGATCATAAGTTAGTTAATTATATCATAAAACATTGCATAAGCATTTTAAAATTGAAAACTAAACAAAAATTTGAAAATTGAAAACCTAAAAAATAGTTCTAGCCTCTGGTGCATGTAACGGCCCTGGGATGGGGCGTCACATGGCTCTAACGCATCTAGGGTGGCGCGTTAGGCTTGTGACGGTCACTGGAAGGACCGTCACATTCCCTGCTAGAGGGCGTTTTTCCCTTTGCATTTCCGTGGCTTCTCACTTTGGCCAGAAGGCCTACAATCTTTCCTAATGGGTTCGTAGACCCATTTTCTACCCCCCATTCCCACATGCATTCATAATAAAACACAAAAAAATAAAATTTGAAGTTAGGGTGGAAGGACCTACCTCTCGGTCCATGCCTCTCTTCCTCTTCTTCTCTGGTTCCTTGGGCTCCCTTTCACCCAATGGGGCTTCCCCTTGGTCCCCCACGGCCGTGGGAGCTTCATCTTCCTCTCTTGGCTCTCTTCTCCTCGTTTCCTCTGCCGTGACCGGTGGGATCGCCTCCCGTTCGAGACGGCGGTGGAACCGCCGTATGGCCATTCGTTTCCCTCTCTCCCTCCTCTGTGGTGGTGGCTGGGGAGCCTCGTCGCCGGCCATGGTAGTAGTGGGACGGTGGTCACCGGTGGTTTTCTCTCGGTTGGGTTTTGGGTTGTTGAGTGTTGAATGAAGGCCGTGACCGTTCGATTGTTATTTTTTTTGAACGCTCAGGAAATGTGACGGTCTATCGACTGGCCGTCACATCCTTCTGACGCGTCTATTTTCGACCGTTACATATGATTGGACTATTTTATTGAAGAATGTGAACCGCCTGGTTTATGACGGACTAAGTATGGTCCGTTACTTGATATAACGCCCTTTCTTCAGACCGTTACAAACTTGCAAGTTTCTTGATGAATTAAATGGTCTATTGGACGTCAAAATGGTTCCATTTTCTTCCATGTTGTTCATTATTGATGCCTATCGTACGTACAAAGGGTTATGCCTTGATTCGTGATCATATATATTTTTTGGCTAACCTATCCTTTATGAAGGAATTTGTGAATGAAATCATGCTTTACTGTTCATCTGGAAGGTGAGTCAGGTATTTGTATCTCGTCCCTTATCCCTTAATGCATTACTATATGTTATCTACGATATTATCTCGAGAACCGGCTGGTAATTCATGTGTTCCAGGATCTGATGTTCCCCTTAAACAAAAATGATGATGATCTAAGTTCACATGTTTAATCGTTGGATAGGCCGTTAGATTGGAATAAGTTTGGGGACGATGGTTCTATCTTGCACGCCGTTGTTGCAGATGGTGTCCTGACCCTAATTTCTCTGGTCTAGCAATATTATTCTCGAGTATTTGATATTTTATCTTTCTTTGCATTTGTTTTGAAGATTTCTTTTCCTTTAGCCCAGCATGCATCATGCGCATTCTTTGAGCATTCATGAAGCTTCATCTGTTCAAGGTATCTCAGTGATGGTGAATAACTGTGTTCTTGATCTCGGATAAGGAGAATCATTCCACTCTGAATTAGAAGGGTTTCCTTCGATCTGCTCGCTTGATCTGGTTGGCTGAAGATTCCTGTCTGGAGTTTAGTCTCTTTTCCTTTCCGTTGCCTCCGGCGGCTAGCCGTGTTTCCTTTCCTTAGTTATTAGCTCCTCCAGACTTGCATCCTTTGGTTGGCTATTTCCTTGTGATCGGTTTTGAAGCTTTCCAAAAAATTCCTACCGCCTGTTAGATGAGAACGGGTGTCGTTTACCTTAACACCCTCTTTTTGATCCACTCCGCTTCATTTTCGCTTCATCTCCATGTTCCATTTCGCTTTCGCTTCACCTCCGCTCGTTCCCCTGCAAATAGGACGTTAAGGAGGGGCATCTATTGACACCCATTTTATACCCAATAAGTCGGGTCATCTCCTTATTCATTCTATATGATGCTCTGAGTTGTTCATTCTTCATTGAGTCTCTTGATTGGTTGAAGCCTATTTCTTGGGTCTTAACTCTTTGATCGGACATGGCTCCTAGTGGCGTTTCATTGGATGAATCTTAGCAAGCCCCTTCATCTTATTTCTGAACCTCAATGATAATAACGGTCGGTCCTAGGCGCGTTGTTTCATTCTGACCGATGGGTCCTGGACCGTTACTCTTTGAAGAGTCCTAAGGCTTAAGGCCTCGTTTTAAAGCTTATCCTTTTGATTACACGTTGATAATAACGGTCTGTCGTGCAGCCGTTGTTTCATTCTGATGCCCTATGCCTTGGCCGTTGCTTCCTTGAAGAGTCCAACTTGTTGGGTCTTCTTCCCGTTGATCTTATCTTTTAGGGATAAGGTTGATAGTGACGGATGCTCCTTGGAGCGTTATTCCCAAGTGGCGGTCTGTCGTGCAGCTGTTACTTCCTTCAGAGAGTCCTGACAGTTCAGGCCTTTTCTCTGCTACTCCGTGGCCGAGATAAGGGTTTGGATTGACGATATCTCTTTCCAATCTGATCCTCAGGACCTTCTGTTTGTTTCGATGGACTCTTGGTGATATTATCTTCGAGGATTTGCTAAGAATTATCCCTTTATCTTGTTGGATTATCCTCTGCTTGACCTGAGAGTTTAAGGGTCTATAAATAGAAACCTTGACTTCATGGCCCAGAGAGGAGGATTTTGAAATTCAAGACGAAGTGCTGCCGAACTCAGGAGTCATCTTCATCCAAGAGGAACTGCTTCCCACGTTCATCCCTCTCATAATCAAGGGAGTACTTTGGTTTTAGTCTTTCAAGTTCATCATCGCATGTTTAAGTTTTTCCCTGGTTTTTCCTCAATCAAAGCATTGTCCCTCCTCTTTCTCCACGTTTTCTCACTGTTCTCTAAGCATCCAAACATCCTCCTAATCTTTTAAAATGCCCAGAGGGGTTAAAAAACCAAAAACTCCCCGGTAATCCCCTTTCCTTTTGATGTCTTTAAGGTCTTTTAAGAATTGATGCTATATTATTGAAAGGGCTAATTTGGGTTGCTTTGTTCTTGCCTTCTACATCTTTGGCAGGTTTATAGGTTCACCAGTACGAGGCCCAAGTCTTCTAGCCGGCTGGAAGAGTTGGAGTTAAAAGAATCTACACTTTGCTACTGCAGGTTATCTGACAGTCTGGTGCAGGGGCGTCATCTTCTTCTGGCGGTCTATCGGGTGGCCGTTACTTTACAAGTAACGCACAGGGTGCTGGCCATTATTTCTAGCTGACCTGCAGGTTCTCTTCAGTTTTCTCTCCCGTGGGCGGGTGCTTCATCCACCTATTTCCAAGGTATTTACAGGTCTTTGGCTTGTTTTTACTTTGGTGGCGATCACATCTTTCCTTAGTCTTGAGCATTAGCTTTCTCGTTCATCTCATATCTCTTTTATTTTCTTGCTTGCTCCACCCCTCGTGGTGTGTTTTTATTTACTCTTTTGCTCCACGCCCCGGCGTGTGTTTTCCCTTTCCTTTAGCGTAGTTTGAGTGAGATAGCATGCCCATGCTAGAGCTAGCTTTGATTGCCTAGGTTCATGATCACATGTTCATAGGTTAAGAGCGGATCTTTGATTACTTGCTTGTCGTTTCATCATTCAAAACCCCAAAGAAAGGATAGACATGCAAAATAAAATCAACAATGAGGTTTGGGGGAGTTTTGTTCATGAGCTAAGGGGGAGATTACCTTGTCATGTGATGGCTTTATCTGAGAATGGGTTGTAGTGGAGCTGAGAGTGATTTGTGGGGGAGTGGTTTTGGAGAAAGAAGTGCTTCTGCAGTAGTGTTTAATTTTGCTGTGCTTTCACTTGCTTTGAATTTGCTTTGATTGTTGAAACTGTAGTTAATTTCTTGTTAAGCTTTGATATTGCTTGATTCATAGTGTTGCCATCATCAAAAAGGGGGAGATTGTTGCATCCCTACGGTTTTGATGATGTCTCACACTATAAATCAATCTTCTATCTCTAGATTAATTCATGCTTCATCATGGAGGACTGTGCAGTTCATATGGTTGTCAGATAGATATGCACTACTTGATCATGTCTACACTCTGTCTGCATAGTCTGGACAGTGATGGGTCGACGCCCCCTTTGATTTCCAAGTCCATACATTGATCTTCATATTCAAAGCCTGTACAGCCATTCCTTGAGATCAAGTCCATGCAACGGCACTGTAGCTTGCATCTGAAGTCTATACATCCTTTCAAGGGGCCGAGTCTATACATTCTCCCGTTCATTTCCAAGTCTACACATCGCCTCACATCTTCCAAGTCTATACATCCAGTTGAACCTCAAAGTCTACACATCGCCTCACATCTTCCAAGTCTATACATCCTCAGTTGAACCACAAGTCTATACATCCTCAGTCGAACCCCAAGTCTATACATCGTCTACCATTTCAAAGTCAATACATTGTCCTTCGTCGCATGCATCATGTCGCAAAGTCTGTACAGCCTGTAATCACAAACCAAGTCCATACATCACCTTCTGCAAGCATTACCTCAAGTATGTACAGCCTGTGCATTGCTTCATAATAAGTCTAGACATTCTGGTTGCGTTCAATGTCTACACATCCTGCTAGGTCGCACTTCAAAGTCTGTACACTGTGCAGCACTGTACAAGTCCATACACTGGCTGCATTGCACAAGTCTATACATTGGCTTGGGCATCCAAGTCTAGACATTGATTCACTATTCATGCCTTGATTCGAAGTCTGTACAGCGAGAGGGGTTCATCAAAGTCTGTACATTGCTTGGCGCTCACCAAGTCTGTACATCGCTTCAAGCGTTCCAATGTCTATACAAGGCTTGCATCATTAAGTCTAGACATAGGACTGCAGCTTCCCTAGGTGAACTCTATACATTGCTGATTGAACGTAAGTCTACACGTTCCAACCTATTCCTACGTTTGTTGCTTTAGCTACACCCTAAGTCTACACATTGGCAAAGTGTATACATCGTTCATGCAAGTCTGTACAGCCAACGCTTTCATTGATTCCAAGTCTGTACACTGGTCCTCAGGCGTTCCAAGTATGTACATTGGTTCAGGTTTACCAAGTCTATACAGTGCTTCAATAGTCTCCAAGTCTATACAGCCTGCCTTCACGTTCAGAGTCTATACATCATTCCTCAAAGGCCAAGTGTATACATTGTCCATATGTTCAAATGTTTCTAGTCTATACATTGGATAGACTCGTTCATGCTTTGTTCATCTCAAGTCTGTACACTGCCTTTCACATGCACTCATTAATCAAGTCTGTACAGTGCCTTGTTTGCAAGTCTATACACTCTATTCCCTCATACACTTCACAGAAGTCTAACATTCCCCTTTGTTATGTTAATGCACTTTACTGCAAGTCGATACACTGAGCTCGCATGAAGAACTTCAACTCTATACACTCTCACACTTGACACACTTGCCTAATTGACATCCATAAGTCTATACACTCGAGGGCTTCATACATTTCACAGAAGTCCACACATTCCCCCTGTTATGATAATGCATTATTCAGCTAGTCTATACACTGAGGTCGCATGAAGACTCACAAGTCTATACACTCTCTCAGTGTACACACTTACTCATTTGCTGTTCTAAAGTATATACATTCGTTGATATCTGACTGAACTAACTAATCACATTTCCTTGTCTCTGCTTGCAGATGATTCCGGTTAATGATTAGGCACGTGAACCGAGGATGATACCTGGTACGTGATCTGAGAATGCTCTGGAAAAGGAGGGAACGAGACTCACTCGTGTGAAGGCCTGAAAGTCAGGTCGAATGCCATATAAAAGGTGCCTTCTGCGATTAGATGGATTGAACTGGAGAAAAAGCTGAAGAGCAGAATCCCTGAGCAGAAGAAGGAAAGAGAGAGAGCCTCCACGTTCCAGAAAGAAGATAGAGAGAAAAGATTTGAGAGTATTGCTGTGAGAGAAAAATCTGAGTGAGAGAGAAGAGTCCAATTTGCTTCTTCGGAAGCTACATTTGTTTTTGGTTTTTCTGAAACGATTGTTGTTCATCGTTGGTCTTATTTACATTTTTGTTTTTCCTTTCATTTCTTCATATCTCTGATTTCGAGTTGTTACCCTCCAGTGTTTGGAGGAAGGGAGAGTTACTCCGGTTCCCCTCTGGGCTACAGAGGAAGAGAGATCTGTGATCTCTGGTTTTGCCTGTGACGGGTTGTCATTAGCAGGTTCCCTCCAGGTTGGAGGAAGGGAGAGCCATCTCCGGTTCTGGTCTTGCTGGTAGTAGGTCCAGGTGTCAAGCTCTGTGGGTAGCAGAGTTTGGTTGAGGGATTTGTTTCCCTTGGTTGTTCAAGCTGTGTGGCAGCATTTTGTTCGCAGACTGAGTCTGCAGTTTTCTAGTAGTGGCTAGTGGAATCCTCACTCTAGCTGGAGTGAGGGGTGGATGTAGATTGTGGACTACAATCGAACCACCTTAAAATCTCTTGTCTCCTCTGTGGCTTGCTATTATCGTTTGTGCTTTCCTTCTGCTTGGCATTGTGTTTGTGTGTGGACGGCCTCTTCCAATCGCACCTTATTATTCTGTCTTAGTTTCTCACTGCGTTAGCTGTATTGTTTAGCTATATCTGAAGGGTTGTATTTCGAAGTAGTGAGTTTCCGCTGAAGTTTTGTAAATTGGGAGTGATCTATTCATCCCCCCTTCTATATCACTCTTCGATGCGCTAACAACATAGACCAAACTTTGTTTACAAAAACTTATGATGATCATTCACTAATTGTTCAAGTTTATGTAGATGATATTATTTTTGGAGCCTGCAATTCAAAAATGAATGATGACTTTGCCCAACTTATGCAAGGGGAGTTCGAGATGAGCATAATGGGAGAGCTCAACTTCTTCTTGGGATTACAGATAAAGCAAATGGATGATGTCATTTTCATCAACCAGAAGAAGTATACACAAGAAATCGTGAAGAAATTTCAACTTGAGACTGCTAAGCCCTTTGCAACACCAATGTCCACCTTACAGAAAATAGAGGAAGAAAAAGTAACAAAATTGATCAAAAACTTTTTAGGGGTATGATAGGATCCTTGCTTTATTTGACTTCTAGTAGGCCTGATATACACTTCAGTGTTTGTCTCTGTGCAAGATACCAATCTTGTCCTAGGGACTATCATTTAGCGGCCATGAAAAGGATCTTCAGGTATTTGAATGAAACTCTTGACCTTGGTTTGTGGTATCTAAGGAATAATTCATTTGATTTACATGGTTTCACTGACTCTGATTATGCTGGTTGCAAAATGGATTGAAAAAGCACAAGCGGTCACTGTCAGTTTCTTGGGGGTTGCATGGTTTCATGGGCCTCAAAAAAATAGCATTGTGTGGCTTTATCAACTATCGAAGCCGAGTACGTGGCTGCCGGTAGTTGTGCGGCTCAGGTGCTTTGGATCCAACATCAGTTGCTAGATTTTGTTTTTTCTTTAAAGAAAACTCCCATAATGTGTGATAACACTTCTACGATAAACTTGTCCAAGAATCCTGTCCAACATTCCCGCACTAATCACATAGAAGTTAGACACCACTTTATAAGAGATCATATCAATAAAGGTGATTTTGAACTTGTTTTTGTTGATACAAAACATCAACTTGCTGATATATTTACAAAACCTTTGAATTCTGAACAATTTTACTTTCTAAGAAGAGAATTAGGAGTGTGTAGATTAGACACTTTGATATTTTGAGCTAAATTATACAAACAATTTTTTCATCTTTTTCATAAAGAAACTGTTCATACTGCCTTTTGAATTGCACATAAAAGTTTTCATTGTTTTCACTCTTCAAACTTGGTCTTTTGTCCATATCACAGTGAATAACAACTTTGGTTATTATACATGCTTTCATCCTTTTGCATCCGCATGTACATAACTGCATGTACTTCATCAATGTGTGCATGAATGTCATGATTTACCGGTATATCAAATAGTGTTAGTGGAAAGGTGGATCAAGTCCACCTGGAAGCTTTCATCATGTGTGAGTGTGGTCTTCGGACCTAAGTACTCCGCCACGTACCGGTAATCAAATTGCTTGAAAACATCATTTTGAAATGCTTGAGTGTATATATACTACACACCTTTCAGTTGAAATCTTCTAAGACCTTACGCCCTTGCTAAATAAAATGCTTTGACTAGGACATGTTTTAACATGGCACATATTAAGGGGGAGGTTTTTGCTATAACGGTGCATACACTTAGGGGGAGACATCACCATGAATAGGCTAATTCATTTCTTACATTCTACGCAATCTCTCACACAATTTGCACAGGTGAGTTAATGAATCTAACTAATAAGGATTTCACTTATTCCACTTTACACATTTTAGGACTCTAGAACCCCTACATAGAAATCACGTGACTTGTGAAGAAAAAGCTGTCAGCCCCATCAAAAATAGTGAATAAGTGTGATTTGACATGAAGTAAATCAGGAATCCCCCCTGAGATAAAGGAGGAAACTCACGTTGAAAAGTGTCCTATCCACATTATCATAAGTGATGATGCCGAGTAACTGAGAAGTGCCCCTAAAACAAAGGGCATGACTCGTGTCAAAAGGTTAGTCATCTTGACTTTGAAAAATCAAAATAGTCTTGGGGTTGTGCGAAGCTACCAAAAGTCGAGCACATTGTATGAAAGTGTAGGGAAGAAAAGTTCCTATTTGTGTTCTTTAGAAAATCTGAAAATCCATGCTATCTAGATTTCATTGCTCATATTTCACATATTCATCTAGGGAGTGATTGTATGGATGTACACCTTGAATCAGCCATATTTCATGAGTCTTGCAGTACCACTTATTGTAAGCACTACCCTTTTACTATTGCACATGAAATTCATGTTCTTGGCCTATAGCATATTTCCTAACCCGTTCATAAAGAACATGTTTGCTATTTTATGGTATGCTGAGTGCATACGTGCTTGACTGGTCATAACTTGCGTTTCATATGCATCTCATTGAGTTCATTGTGCATATTGAGGCTTAACCTTCATCCTTTACCGTTTTAATAATCCCCTATTTGACTCTGACAAAAAGGGGGAGAAATAACTTTGCATTACTTGAATGAAGATTCATGACTTGCTTAGTCTTTGATTGATTATGCTTTTGACTTGATCTAGTTGTTTTGTCATCCATCATGTAAATATCATAGATCTATAAATGGTTTTATCTTTGTCAAAAAGGGGGAGATTGTTGTGTCCCAGACTGTTTTGACGAAGATTCTGAATGAAATGTCATGATTCCGGGTTCAATGAATTTGCATGTATACAGGGTTGATGAATGATTGCCTTGAATGAAAACTTGCAAGATTCATCTTCATTGATATACATATTTGATGAAAGGTGAGGTTGATGAATTTCAAACTTGAATGCTTGATTTGTAAGAATGCTCAATTTGAAAAAGGCTGATCCGAATCAACTTGATTGAATGTTGAATGTTGGCGTGAGCTATTATTGATTGAGCTCGAACGATGGACATAACTAATGAGTGAATAGGTCATTCGATGAATCACAAAATGAATGGATGTTTCAAATGTAGAAGAATCTCAATTGTTAAATTGAGTTGTTAATTTGAATGGGAAATTAAATGCAGGACTATTGTGAAGCTTGTCATTCAATCTCTCAAGGCCAAGGTATGAATACTTGACTATTTGGATCTTGTGTGAATGGACTGATCCAGGTAAAAATTCATGCTTAATCATGTTATCTGAGTTGTATGAACTCCCTTGATCGACCTTGATATATGTATTTAATTCATGAAGGTTTCAATTACATTTACTGAAGTTTTGCTGCTGTCAGTAAAAGTGTCGACCTCAGGGGTCGACACTTATTTGTGGAGTCTCTACCTTCGTTGAGATATAGGACGCTGGCAGATTGTGTCGACCCTGGGGGTCGACACTTTCACCAGGAGTCTGTAATTTTGCTAAGGCAGAACTCTCGTGAAAATGTGTCGACCTTGAAGGTCGACACTATAAGGTTGTCACGCCCTGAGCCTTTATTACAGCGGAAGACTAACTCGGGGAGCGTTACAGTAATGTCACGCCCTGAGAATTACGGAGGCCTTGAAATAAGATTTCATAGTCCATTGGAAGGAATATCCAATAGAGAGGTCCTCAAGTCCAAGAATAATGTTCCTATAAGGCAAAGTGTGAACTAATGGACAACATAATGGAATATGTGCCATGTACTTAAAGAATGACTCTATTGATAAAGAGTGAAGGTGTAATGATGTGAAACCATGATAAAACTCCATTAATACAATTTTGGAAAATCATGATTTAAATACAAAACTATAGAATTTTGGCACATGAAATTAACATAACTTAAAATAGATCAAGATGCCTAAGTCATGCAAATTCTAATATGAAACAGTAAGTAAACTTAAAACCATAATAACAGGTCAAAACTTAGTTATCTAGGTTTAATTATAAGTAAACTTAACTGGTTACTATTCTGTCATGAGCTGACAGAACACGGCGTCTAACGGTCTAACAGGAGAGCGTCACAATGATTGTGATGGTCTATCGAGGGGCCGTTACAGTAATGTAACGCTCCTGTCTTGGTGCGTTAGAGATAACGGAGTAAGCAATAGACAACAGAGACTGTGACGGTTCATCGTAAGCCCGTTACTTGAGTGTGACGGTCCTACTAAGATGCGTCAGAGCGTCTGCTGACAGAAACTGATATGAAACCTAAGAGATCAACACACATCATGTCTGTAAATCAAATACCATATCTATCCTAGGCATGATAACAAAGTATAGGCTATCTACATGCATGGGTTTCAGTGAATAGACAAGATAACATCTTTTATTTCCATTTAAGGCTAAGAGATGCGTGAAATGCATGGAGCTAGCAAAACATGAAATAGATGATCTATAATGCATAAAATCCAATCCAACCAGAGGGCTTTTAGTCCTATCAAGAGGTTTTTGTCGTTCATGAGATAACCTACCTCTTAACTTGGCTTTAAACTTCCAATTTAGGGTTTGAAAAAACGTGCCCTAGTTCTCCTCTTCCTGTGACTTTTCAGCAACTTCCTTGGGCTATAACTCCTTGGTTGCTTGGTCTCCTAGCACGAATTTTGGAGAGCTATTAGTCTAATGTATTATAAACAAAAGTTTCTAAAGAACTTACCTGAAATTATGACTCCTTACCTTGATTCCACGCGAGCAAAAGTAAGGGTTGCTCAGTTCAGAACTAGGTCCTATTTATAGGGTTTTGGCTAAAGTTTGAAGATTAGATCGATTCTAGAGTCCTTAATCTGCCAGAATCTAATCCCTAAGTGTCCTTAGTAGTGCTATGAACTCTCCCAAGTCGATCCCTAGTGGATAAGATCTCAAGGTTCTGATCTTTCTACTCGTTCTTTCCTTCACGGAACTAACATGGTGTAACGGTTGTAGACCCCTGCGTTACAAGCATGTGACGGTCTCACGATAGACCGTTACATTCAATGTTCCCAGAGTTCAGCATTAATCAAAATCTTTTGCTAATTATCCTGTATAATTATTTATATAATTTGTATCTATCCTTATTCTGCTAAAACCTGACTTCTAAGAGTCTCTAGTGATTTTACATGTCATTCTAATTAGGTCTCTTATGGATAGGATCATCAAGTTCTAATCTTTTTATACATTCTCTTACTTACGGAACTTGCAGGCTGTGACGGTCTAGGGTATACGCGTCACAAGGCTATGGCGGTCGCCCGATGGACCGTTACATACGACGCATTAAGAATTTTAATTTTAATAAAACTCTTTTATTTATTTTTCATCTAGTTATCCTATTAAGTGGTGTTTATCCTTTAAAATCCGTGAATAGGCTTAATAACCTTCTAAAATATGGGCCAAATTAAATGGGCCTAGTCTTTAAACCTTTTTGGTTTGTTTAAGTGGATTAGGTTAATTGATTAACACAGTTGGGCCTTATAATGACTAATAAACTCAATAATCCTTTTATAAATTTATTTAGCCCTTATAAATTACAAATAAATTATAAAATAATTTGAAATAATTTATATAAATTCTGGGGCACTACACCCTCCTCACTTAGAAGAATTTGATCCCCAAATTCTATACATGGATTGTGGAGAGTGTACTTACAGTTAAATAATTCTGGAAATCTTTTTCTCATGACTGCTTCGGTTTCCCATATTGCTTCATATGGCCATGTTTTCTTCCATTCAATTTTGACCATAGGGATAACCTTATTTCTTAGTTGACGCACTTCTCGTTCCAGAATCTTTATTGGTGTTTATTTGTATGTCAAGTCCTTCTGAATCTCCAGATTGTCATAAGTGATAATGTGGTTAGGATCATATACATACTTCTTTAGCATGGAGACGTGAAATACGTCATGGACTCCTGCTAATTGTGGAGGTAAAGCCAGCTTGTAAGCTACTTCACCGACCCTTTCAAGAATTTCAAACGAGCCAATGAATCTTGGAGTTAGCTTTCCTTTAATGCCAAATCTTCGAATACCACGACCTGGAGAAACCTTCAAATATACATGATCTCCTACCTGAAACTCCAAGTCACGTCTTCGATTGTCGGCATAAGATTTTTGCCTATCTTGCGTCATCTTCATTCTTTCCTAAATGAGTTTTATTTTCTCTGTAGAATCTCTGATAATATCAGGGCCTAAGAATTGTCTTTCCCCCATTTCACTCCAACACATTGGTGATCGACAACTTTTTCCATATAAGGCTTCAAAAGGTGCCATTTGTATGCTTGCCTGATAACTATTGTTATAAGCAGACTCTACTAGAGGTAAGTGATCATGCCAACTACCTCCAAAGTCCATAGCACAAGCCCTGAGCATATCCTCTACTACCTGATTTATTCTTTCCGTCTGACCATCAGTTTGTGGATGAAAGGCTATGCTAAAATTTAATCTAGTCCCCAGTGAATGTTGTAAGCCCTTCCAGAATTGTGATGTAAATCGGGGATCTCTATCTGATACAATAGTGACAGGGACACCATGTAACTTGATGATTTCTTTTATGTATAATGCTGCCAGGATATCCACAGACCATCGACTCTTTATTGGTATAAAATGTGCAGATTTAGTCAATCGATCTATGATTACCCATATGCCACCATGTCCACCTCTTGTCTTAGGTAACCCCATAATAAAATCCATCCCTATACTCTCCCACTTCCACTCGGGAATATTTAAGGGATACAATTTACCTGCGGGTCTAAAATGTTCTGCTTTTACTTGTTGACAAGTGAGGCAACGGGACACGAAATCAGCTATCTCTCTCTTCATATTGGGCCACCAGAAATTTCTTTTGAGATCTTGATACATCTTTGTACCTCCTGGATGAATGGTGTACTTGGAATTATGTGCTTCATCTAGGATCAGTTTCTTGTAATCTCATGATCTGGTACACATATTCGGCCCTTGAATAGCAATCTTCCATCCTTGGAAATAGAAAAATCCGGCCTTTGTTCTATATTGGCCTTAATTTCTAGTAAAATCAGATCATCATCTTGTAACTTGACCAAATCCTCTATCAATGTAGGTTGAGCTTGGATATTGGCTAGGAAACAGTCTTCTTCCTTTATGTCAACATCTAAGTTCAACTGAGCAAATTGAGGAATAAGGTTAGTCATACTAATCATAAGACTTGATAACATACCCATTGGTTTTCTGCTGAGTGCATCTGTTACAGCATTAGCTTTGCCATGATGATATTGAATAGTAAAATCAAAGTCTTTGAGATATTCTAACCATCTCCTCTGCCTCATGTTTAGCTCTTTTTAAGAGAATAAGTATTTCAAGCTCTTGTGGTACGAATATACCGTGAACTTTTCACCATAAAGAAAATGACGCCAAATTTTCAAGGCGAAAATAACTGCTGCTAATTCTAAATCATGTACAGGATAATTTTCCTCGTGCCGTTTCAGTTGCCTTGAAGAATAATAGATCACCTTTCCATTCTGCATGAGGACACATCCTAAGCCAATACCAGATGCATCCGTATATACTTCAAATCCACCACCCTCCATTGGTAGTGATAGAATAGGAGCTGTTGTAAGGTGATTCTTAAGATTTTGAAAGCTCTCTTCACAGTCCTTTGACCAGACAAAAGAATTTTCTTTTCTTGTAAGTCTAGTTAAAGGAACCGCAATCTTTAAAAAATCTTTAATGAATCTTCTATAATAACCCGCTAGACCCAAAAAACTTCATACTTCAGATACAGTCGTTGGCCGACTCCAATTCTTGACAGCTTCTACCTTAGAAGGATCCACTACAATACATTCTTTTGAAATAATGTGACCTAGGAATGAGACTTCCTTGAGCCAGAATTCACACTTATTGAGTTTGGCATAAAACGTGTGTTCTCTAAGTGTTTGTAAAGCTATCCTTAGATGTTCTTCATGTTCTTCTTTTGTCTTGGAGTATATCAGGATATCATCGATCAAGACGATAATGAATTGATCTAGGTATGGCTGGAAGACACTGTTCATAAGTTGCATAAATGCTGCTGGGGCATTAGTTAACCCAAATGGCATTACCACGAATTCATAGTGGCCATAACGACTTCGAAAAGTTGATTTATAAATGTCTTCTTCTTTAATTCTAAGCTGATGATAACATGATATGAGATCAATCTTAGAGAAATATTCTGCTCCCAAAAGCTGATCGAAGAGCTCATCAATACGCGACAACTGATACTTATTTTTGATTGTAAGCTGATTTAGTCGCCGGTAATCGATGCATAGTCTGAGAGAACCATCCTTCTTTTTGACAAATAGAACAGGCGCACCCCAAGAGGATGTGCTAGGTCTAATGAAGCCCTTATCCAGAAGTTCCTGCAACTGCTTCTTTAGTTCTTTAAGTTCTATGGGGGACATCCTGTAAGGCACTATAGAAACAGGTGCTGCTCCTGGAATGAGTTCAATAGTGAAGTTCACTTCCCTCTCGGGAGGTAAACTAGATAGTTCAGATGGAAACACGTCTGGGAACTCATTTACAATAGGGATGTCTGCTATGATAATCTCCTTGGACTCTGTAATAATGACGGAAGCAAGAAAAGCTTCACATCCTCGCGAGATGAGCTTGCAAGCGTGAAGTGAGGATATGATAGTGGGGTGTTTCTTGTATTTGATGCCAAGAAAAGAGAATCTTGGAAGACTAGGTTTTCGAAAAGATATAATCCTATTTCGGTAATTGATATAAGCATCGTGGTCTACAAGCCAATCTACCCCTAAAATGGCATCATAACCTTTCATGTCAAGGCATACTAAGTTTGCGGGGAGATTGTGACCTTCTACTATCACTTCGCTATCAGGATAATAGTTGGTAAGCTTAGTTCCAGAACCTAAGCGTGTGGAAATAGCGAGATCTGAAGGTAAGGGGACTGATGCAATTGACAATGTTTTTGCAAAGGTAGTGGAGATAAAAGAATGAGAGGCACCAGGATCAAATAGCACAGATGCAGGACGAGAATAAATTTGAAGAGTACCTTCCATAAGCCCATCACCCCTGGGCACTTCCTCTTCTTCCAGAACGGCATTGAGGCGAGCCTGCCTCCTGCGTCCATTACCAGATGACTGGTCCTTCATAAGGGGGCAATCCGGCATGCGATGTTCCCTTCTTCCACAACGTAAATAAGCGCCAAGGCGCTTCCAACACTCCTCAGCCGAATGGCCGAATTTCTCACAAAATGTGCAAGCCGTGGTGACCTGCTCCTTCTCTTCCTTGACTTTCTTTTACTTGTGGGAACTTCCATCGTTCCCACTCCTAGATCTTTTCTTATTATCAGAGCTTTTGTAGGGTTCCGTGATACTAAATTTCTCTTTCTTATAATGCCGATCGGAACGTCGGCTTGATTCTTCTCCTTTTTCTTTTAACTTCTCGACCTTCTCTAAGGTCCTTTCACATAAATATGCTCGTTGAACCATCTCCGCATAGGTACGGATGTTTTGGGTCCCGAGTTGCTGGATGAAACCGAGTCGTAACCCGTCCATAAACCGATTTGCCTTCAATAAGTCGGTGCTAATAAGATGTGGTGCGTAAGATGCAAGCCTTGAGAATTGTAGTTCATATTCAGCAACCGTCATCATTCCTTGCCGAAGAGCGGCGAACTCCATAGCCTTCCTTTCCTTTACATGCTCGGAGAAATACTTGGAACGGAATAAAGTGAGAAAACCATCCCACGTATGAGGTGCATTGGCCGGAGGTGCTGGAACCGACTTCCACCAAGTACGGGCATCCTTATTAAGTTGAAACGTTGCCAGACGCACCTTCTCCTGATCGGTGCATTGAATGACATCAAAGATACGATTCATTTCATCGATCCAATTTTTTGCTTCATCCGGGTTGGAGGAACCGTAGAAACGCGGAGGGTTTAAACTCCAGAAATTGCGATGTAGATCGCCAGTCCGTGCTCCTGCGCGACCTTGCGCTATGGTTTGTAATGCCTGAGTGAGGCCAGCAACTGTGTGTTGCATGCCATCCCAATCTACACGATGAGCCATTTGTAAAACAAGGTACCTGAGAGAAAAATAACCACTTGTTATTTCTCATAGAATTGGAAGAAAATCAATCTTAAAACTAATTAATTATCTTATCCCAGGCTTTACCCAATTCTCACATGGGTATGGAAATTCCTTCCTTTGTTCATAGATAGGGGTCCTTAAACCTTGGACTTGTCTTATGACATGACTCTTTTTCCCTAAGTCCTGAGACTTAGGCTCTGATACCAACTTAACTGTCACGCCCCGAGCCTTTATTACAACGGAAGACTAACTCGGGGAGCGCGAACAGCTGGCATGGTAAGCCTCTTGCGAGCAAGAATGATCAGAGTGCAAGACAATCACACATAAAGATGCAATTGTACAATATTTACTAAAAATCCAACTTCATTCTATTATCGATCAAATATCCAAAATACAATAACTTTTTCCACCATCTTTCACTCTACTAGACTCAAGAAATAGGAAAAATTTACATTGACTCGATCTAAACAACATAGACTTCCTAAGTCTTCGCTCATCTTTATTCACTCTCTGATCCGCTACTTGAACATTCCGAATCCGAACCTGACTCACTTCCGTTTCCTGAAAAAGATTGGAAATAGGTAATGAGCACACTTGCCCAGTAGGTATCTTCGCATCAACATGAAGGCACTATTAAAGTAATTAACAATTTAGCTCTAAAGAAGTAAGGCAAAATCATGCGAATGCGAATATCATGCGATTAAACTAAAGTAACACGATAATCATGTAAGATAGAGTGAACAAGAATGAACTAGCAAAAATGTAATCAAGAACATGATATTTGGCCTTTCATGAACAAGAATGTAACGAGAATGCACTTTCACTTTCACTTTCATAACCATAAAGGTTACGCACGAGAATGTCAATCATGTAGCAATTCACTAGATTTTCACGAGTGCTCATGGATTTCACTTATTTATAAAGAAAGTACTCCCAGCGCAATGCGACGCCAGTAGCATCATACCTCATGATTTATAAAATAGTATGTTTCCGGTAATCAGCCGGGGGGACTAGCATAGAGCCCTTGGACACAATCAGCGCCCGAACTGCATCTTCACGTATAAATCAAGCTACTTCCATGAGTGTAATAATAAAGTATGGTCAAGAATGTAATAAGTTCAATAACTCATGATAACAACAATCAATGAATAAATGCTTCAATTTAGAGTATGAGAGATCAAGAAAAAGACTTAAATAATGTCATGCTCACGGAAATAAATCGACATCATAACAGTACATTCTTTTCTCTTTCCAATCATTATATTAAGTTTCTTGATCAATATTATAAGTTCTAGACTATCATTAGTCCATCTAGAACCTTTGGAATATCAACCCTTGGGTCAAACTTTGGGTTAAATACTTAAGCAATGTGACGGTCGTTTACTGGGCCGTTACATCATGTAACGCTCCAGTAGTGGGCCGTTACAATGATCCGAGTCCAGAATAATAAAAATAGACTTAGAGAAAGGTGACGGTCATGCATTGGGCCGTTACATTATGTGACGGTCCAGGATTAGGCTGTTACATTAGTCTGAATCCCGAATCTAGAATTCAAACTCAGATGAATGTGACGGTCTTATATTGGGCCGTTACATGTGCCTGGCGATCCAACACAGAGCCGTTACATTACTGATAATCAGAAAACATCGATAGTGTAGTCTAATCAATGGGCTTTAATGGTACAACCAACTCGACGTCTAGTGGGAATCCCAGGCTCGCGGAGAATTACGGAGGCCTTGAAACAAGATTTCCTAGTCCATTGGAAGGAATATCCAATAGAGAGGTCCTCAAGTACAAGAATAATGTTCCTATAGTGCAAAGTGTGAACTAATGGACAACATATCGGAATATGTGCCATGTTCTTAAAGAATGACTCTATTGATAAAGAGTGAATGTGTAATGATGTAAAACCATGATAAAACTCCATTAATACAATTTTGGAAAATCATGATTTAAATACAAAACTATAGAATTTTGGCACATGAAATTAACATAACTTAAAATAGCTCAAGATGCCTAAGTCATGCAAATTCCAATATGAAATAGTAAGTAAACTTAAAACCATAATAACAGGTCAAAACTTAGCTATCTAGGTTTAATTATAAGTAAACTTAACTGGTCACTATTCTGTCATGAGCTGACAGAACACAGCGTCTAACGGTCTAACAGGAGAGCGTCACAATGATTGTGATGGTCTATCGAGCAGCCGTTACAGTAATGTAACGCTCCTGTCCTAGTGCGTTAGAGATAATGGAGTAAGCAATAGACAACAGAGACTGTGACGGTTCATCGTAAGCCCGTTACTTGAGTGTGACGGTCCTACTAAGATGCGTCAGAGCGTCTGCTGACAGAAACTGATATGAAACCTAAGAGATCAACACACATCATGTCTGTATATCAAATACCATGTCTATCCTAGGCATGATAATAAAGTATAGGCTATCTACATGCATGGGTTTCAGTGAATAGACAAGATAACATCTTTTATTTCTATTTAAGGCTAAGAGATGCGTGAAATGCATGGAGCTAGTAAAACATGAAATAGATGATCTATAATGCATAAAATCCAATCCAACCAGAGAGCTTTTAGTCATATCAAGAGGTTTTTGCCGTTCATGAGATAACCTACCTCTTAACTTGGCTTTAAACTTCTAATTTAGGGTTTGAAAAAAAACGTGCCCTAGTTTTTCTCTTCCTGTGACTTTTCAACAACTTCCTTGGGCTCTAACTCCTTGGTTGCTTGGTCTCCTAGCACGAAATTTGGAGAGCTATTAGTCTAATGTATTATAAACAAAAGTTTCTAAAGAACTTACCTAAAATTATGACTCCTTACCTTGATTCCACACGAGCAAAAGTAAGGGTTACTCAGTTCAGAACTAGGTCTTATTTATAGGGTTTTGGCTAGAGTTTGAAGATTAGATCGATTCTAGAGTCCTTAATCTACCAGAATCTAATCCCTAAGAGTCCTTAGTAGTGTTATGAACTCTCCCAAGTCGATCCCTAGTGGATAAGATCTCAAGGTTCTGATCTTTCTACTCGTTCTTTCCTTCACGGAACTAACATGGTGTAACGGTTGTAGACCCCTGTGTTACAAGCATGTGACGGTCTCACGATAGATCGTTACATTCAATGTTCCCAGAGTGCAACATTAATCAAACTCTTTTGCTAATTATCCTATATAATTATTTATATAATTTGTATCTATCCTTATTCTGCTAAAACCTGACTTCTAAGAGTCCCTAGTGATTTTACATGTCATTCTAATTAGGTCTCTTATGGATAGGATCATTAAGTTCTAATCTTTTTATACATTCTCTTACTCACGGAACTTGCAGGCTGTGACGGTCTAGGGTATACGCGTCACAAGGCTGTGGCGGTCGCCCGATGGACCGTTACATTCGACGCATTCAGAATTTTAAATTTAATAAAACTCTTTTATTTATTTTTCATCTAGTTATCCTATTAAGTGGTGTTTATCCTTTAAAATCTGTGAATAGGCTTAATAACCTTCTAAAATATGGGCCAAATTAAATGGGCCTAGTCTTTAAATCTTTTTGGTTTGTTTAAGTGGATTAGGTTAATTGATTAACACAGTTGGGCCTTATAATGACTAATAAACTCAATAATCCTTTTATAAATTTATTTAGCCCTTATAAATTACAAATAAATTATAAAATAATTTAGAAATAACTTATATAAATTCTGGGGCACTACACCCTTGGTCCACCTTGGGTTAAAAATACTCAAGCAGTGTGACGATCGTGTATTGGGCCGTTACATAATGTGACGCTCCAGTATTGGGCCGTTACATTAGTCTGAATCCAGAACCAAGAAATCGGACTTAGTTGAATGTGACGGTCGTATATTGGGCCGTTACTTGTGCCTGACGGTCCAACATAGAGCCGTTACATTACTGATGACTAAAAACATCGATACTATAATCTAATCAATGGGCTTTAATGGTACAACCAACTCGGCGTCCTAGTGGGAATCCCAGGCTCACAGAGAATTACGGAGGCCTTGAAACAAGATTTCCTAGTCCATTGGAAGGAATATCTAATAGAGAGGTCCTCATGTCCAAGAATAATGTTCCTATAGTGCAAAGTGAACTAATGGACATATACCTGAATATACGCTATGTGCTTAGAGAAATGACTCTATAGATAGAAAAGAATGTGTAACAATGTGAAACCAAGATAAAACTCCATCAATACAACATTGGAAAATCATGATTTAGAATACAAAACTATAGAGTTTTAGCCAATGAAATTAGCATAACTTAAAATAACCTAAGACACATTAACCATGCAATTTGATCATGAATCAGTAACTAAACTTGAAGTCATGATAACATGTCCAACTTAGCTACCTAAGCTTATTTATAAGTAAACATAACTGGTTATTATTCTGCCTTGGACTGGCAGAACACAGGGGTCTGACGGTCTAGGATAGGCGCGTTACAGTGCTTGTGACAGTTTATCGGGGCCGTTACAGTGGTGTAACGCTCCTGCTAGGGTGCGTCAGAGACAATAGAATAATAAAAGCACAACAGGGTGTGACGGTCTATCGTAAGACCGTTACATTCATGTGACGGTCTTACGTTGGTGCGTCAGAGAATCTGCTGGCAGTAAACTAAGTAAAGGTTTATGAAAACATAACATGCTAGGAAATCAAAATACTACCACTGTTCTAGTCATGATAACGAAGTGTAGGCCAACTATATGCATGGGTTTAGTGAATAGACATGATAATATCTTTTAATTTCCATTTAGGGCTAAGAGATGCATGAATGTTTAGAACTATTATATCATGAAATTCTTAGTCTATAATGCTTGAAATCAAGCACAACTAGAGGGATTTTATTCCTAACAAGTTGTTTTTGTCAATCACGAGATATCCTACCTCTTCTAAAACCGTTAAACTTCGAATTTGATGCTAGGTGCTACCCTTAGTCCCTTGTACTTCATGTGATAAATCTGCAACTTCAATCTGCTCTATTTTCTCAGCCTCTTGACCTAAGGATGTGAAATTTTGAGGGTAAGAAGATGAAACTATTGGGAACAAAAAGTTCTTAAAGGATTGAACTCTAATTACCTCGTTTAGACGTCCTAATTTCAGCGGACTTGCGTTCAGATTCCTGGGTTGCTAAGGTTGAATCAGCAACTTTGGAAGCTTCTATCTCTTGGTTGCTTGATCTCCTAGCACGAAATTTGGAGAACTATTAGTATAATGTATACTAAACAAAATACTCTAAAGAACTTACCTGAAATTATATCTCCTTACCTTGATTCTTCACGAGCCAAAAGTAAGGGTCGCTCAGTTCAAAACTAGGTCCTATATATAGGGTTTTGGCTAGGGTTTAAAGATTAGATCGATTATAGAGTCCTTAATTTGCCAGAACATAATCCCTAAGAGTCCTTAGTAATGTTATAAGCTCTCCCAAGTCGATCTCTTGTAGATAAGATCCCAAAGTTCTAATCTTTTTACTCGTTCTTTCTTTCACGGAACTGTTTGAGTGTAACACATCAGCCTAGGTGTGTTACAGGGCTGTGGCGGTCGCCCGATAGACCGTTACATTCAACGTGTATAGAGTTTCAATTTAATAAAATTCTTTTATTCGTTTATCCACATAATTATCTTATATAAATAGTATTTATCCTTAAAATACGTGAATAAGCTAATTACCCTTCTAGAATATGGGCCAAACTTGTTGGGCTTGGTCCATAAACCTTTTGGATAATAATTAGATAGGCTAGGTTAACTAATTAGCCTAATTGAGTCTTATAATGACTTATTAATCCAATAACATGTTCATTAATTTATTTAAGCCTTTATAATTTCTAAAAAATTATTTTAAAATTCAAAAATTATAGATATAAATTTTGGGGCACTACACCCTCCCCCACTTAGAAGAATTTGGTCCCCAAATTCAATATATGGATTTCGGAGAGTGTACTTACAGTTAAATAATTCTGAAAATCTTTTTCGCATGGCCGCTTCGGTTTCCCATGTTGCTTCATATGGCCATGTTTCCTTCCATTGAATCTTGACCATAGGAATAACTTTATTTCGTAGTTGACGCACTTCTCGTTCCAGAATCTTTATTGGCGTTTGCGTGAACGTCATATCCTTCTGAATCTCCAGATTGTCATAAGTGATGATATGGTCAAAATCATATACATACTTCTTCAGCATAGAGACGTGAAATACGTCATGAACTCCTGCTAATTATGGAGGTAAAGCCAGTCTATAAGCCACTTCACCGACCCTTTCGAGAATTTCAAACGGGTCAATGAATCTTGGAGTTAATTTGCCTTTAATGCCAAATCTCCGAATACCACGACCTGGAGAAACCTTGAGATATATGTGATCTCCTATTTGAAATTCCAAGTCACGTCTTCGATTGTCAGCATAAGACTTTTGCCTATCTTGTGCCATTTTCATTCTTTCTTGAATGAGCTTGATCTTCTCTGTAGAATCCCTGATAAGATTGGGGCCTAGAAATTGCTTTTCCCCTATTTTATTCCAACATATTGGTGATCGACAACTTTTTCCATATAAGGCTTCAAAATGTGTCATTCGTATGCTAGCCTAATAGCTATTGTTATATGCAAACTCTACTAGAGGCAAGTGATCATGCCAACTACCTCCAAAGTCGATAGCACAAGCCCTGAGCATATCTTCTACTACCTGATTCGTTCTTTCCGTTTGACTATCTGTTTGTGGATGAAAAGATGTGCTAAAATTTAATCTAGTCCCTAGTGAATGTTGTAGACCCTTCCAGAATTGCGATGTGAATCGAGGATCTCTATCAGATATAATAGTGACTGGGACACCATGTAGTTTGACAATCTCCTTTATGTATAATGCTGCTAGAATATCCACAGACCATTGACTCTTTATTGGTATGAAGTGTGCGGATTTAGTCAATCGGTATATGATTACCCATATACCATCATATCCTCCTCTGGTCTTGGGTAAACCCATAATAAAGTCCATCCCTATACTCTCCCATTTCCATTCGGGAATTCTCAAGGGGTGTAATTTACCTGCGAGTCTAAAATGTTCTGCTTTTACTTGTTGGCAGGTGAGACAACAGGACACGAAATTAGCTCTCTCTCTCTTCATATTGGGCCACCAGAAATTTCTTTTGAGATCTTGATACATCTTTATTCCTCCTAGATGAATTGTGTATTTGGAATTATGCGCTTCATCTAGGATTAGTTTCTTCGTAGCCTCATGATCTGGTACACATATTCGTGCCCTTAAATAACAATCTTCCATCATTGGAAATAGAAAAATCCGGCCTTTGCTCAATATTGGCTTTAATTTCCAGTAATATAGGATCATCATTTTGCAGCTTGACCAGATCTTCTATCAATGTAGGTTGAGCTCGGATATTAGCTATGAAACAATCTTCTTCCTTTATGTCAATATCTAAGTTCAACTGAGCAAATTGAGGAACAAGGTTAGTTACACTTACCATAAGACTTGATAGCATACCCATTGATTTTCTGCTGAGTGCATCTACTACAGCATTAGCCTTGTCAGGATGATATTGAATAGCAAAATCAAAGTCTTTGAGATATTCTAACCACCTCCTCTGCCTCATGTTAAGCTCCTTTTGAGAGAATAAATATTTCAAGCTTTTGTGGTCCGAGTAGACTGTGAACTTTTCTCCATAAAGATAATGACGCCAAATTTTCAAGGCGAAAATAACCGCTGCCAATTCCAAATCATGTACGGGATAGTTTTCCTCATGACGTTTCAATTGTCTTGAAGAATAACAGATTACTTTTTCATTCTGCATGAGAATGCATCCTAAGCCAATGCCAGACGCATCCGTATATATTTCGAATCCACCACCCTCCATTGGTAGTGATAAAATAGGAGCTGTCGTAAGATGATTCTTAAGATTTTGAAAGCTCTTTTCACAGTCCTTTGACCAGACCAAAGGGTTTTCTTTTCTTGTGAGTCTAGTTAAGGAAACCGCAATTTTTGAGAAGTCCTTAATGAATCTCCTATAATAACCTGCTAAACCCAGAAAGCTTCTTACTTCAGATACAGTCGTTGGCCAACTCCAATTCTTGACAGCTTCTACCTTAGAAGGATCCACAGTAATACCTTCTTTTGAAATAATGTGGCCTAGAAATGAGACTTCCTCGAGCTAGAATTCACACTTATTGAGTTTGGCATAAAGCTTGTGTTCTCTAAGTGTTTGTAAAGTTATTTTCAAATGTTGTTCATGTTCCTCTTTTGTCTTGGAATATATCAAGATATCGTCAATGAAGACGATGATGAACTGGTCCAGATATGGCTGGAAGACATTGTTCATAAGTTGCATGAATGCTGTTGGAGCATTAGTTAACCCAAACGGCATCACTACGAATTCATAGTGGCCATAACGACTTCGAAAAGCCGATTTATAAATGTCCTCTTCTTTAATTCTAAGCTGATGATAACCTGATCTGAGGTTCATCTTAGAGAAATATTCTGCTCCTGAAAGCTGATCGAAGAGCTCATCAATACGCGGCAACGGATACATATTTTTAATTGTGAGTTGATTCAATCGCCGGTAATCGATGCATAGCCTGAGTGAACCATCCTTCTTCTTGACAAACAGAACCGACGCACCCCATGGGGATGTGCTAGGTCTGATGAAGCCTTTGTCTAGTAATTCCTGCAACTGCCTTTTTAATTCCTTGAGTTTTGTGGGGGACATCCTATAAGGGGCTATAGAAACATGTGCTGCTCCTGGGATGAGTTCAATAGTGAAGTTCACTTCCCTCTCGGGCGGTAAACTGGGTAATTCGGACAGAAACACATCGGGGAACTCATTTACAATAGGGATGTCTGCTAAAATAATCTCCTTGGATTCGGTAACAATGATAGAAGCAAGAAAAGCTTCACATCCTTGCGAGATAAGTTTGCAAGCATGAAGAGAAGATATGATAGTAGGATGCTTGTTGTACTTGATGCCAAGAAAAGAGAATCTTGGAAGACCGGACTTTCGAAAGGATATAATCCTATTTCGCCAATTGATATAAGCATCATGATCTACAAGCCAATCTACCCCTAAAATGGCATCATAACCTTTCATGTCAAGGCATACTAAGTTTGCAGGGAGATTATGACCTTCTACTATCACTTCGCTATCAGGATAATAGTCGGTAAGCTTTGTTCTAGAACCTAAGGGTGTGGAAATAGCAAGATCTGAAGGTAAGGGAACTGATGCGATTGGTAATGTTTTAGCAAAAGTAGTGGAGAAAAAAGAATGAGAGGCACCCGTATCAAATAGCACAAATGTAAGATGAGAACAAATTTGAAGAGTACCTTCCATAAGCCCATCATCGTTGGGCGCTTCCTCTTCTTCTAGAACAGCATTGAGGCGAGCCTGCCTCCTGCGTCCATTACCAGATGACTGGTCCTTCATAAGGGGGCTTTCCGGCATGCGATGCTCCCTGCTTCCACAACGTAAACAAGCGCCGAGACGCTTCCAACACTCCTCAGCCGAATGGCCAAATTATTCACAAAATGTGCAAGCCGTGGCGACCTGCTCCTTCTCCTCCTTGACTTTCTTTTGCTTAAGGGAACTTCCACCATTCCCATTCCTGGATCTCTTCTTACTATCACGGCTGTTGTAAGGCTCCGTGATGCTGAATTTCTCTCTCTTATAACGCCGATCTGAGCGTCGGCTAGACTCCTCTCTTTTCCCCTTTAATTTCTCGACCTTCTCCAAGGTCCTTTCACATAAATACGCTCGTTGAACCATTTCCTCATAAGTACGGATGTTTTGGGTCCCGAGCTGCTGAATGAAACCGAGACGTAACCCGTCCATAAACCGATTCACCTTTAATAAATCGGTACTGATTAGATGTGATGCATACGGTGTAGCCTTGAGAATTGCAGTTCATATTCGGCAACAGTCATCATTCCTTGCCGAAGAGCGACGAACTCCATAGCCTTTCTCTCTTTTACGTGCTCAGAAAAGTACTTGTCACGGAATAGGGTAAGAAAACTGTCCCATGTATGAGGTCCATCGGCCGAAGGTGCCAGAACTGACTTCCACCATGTGCGAGCATCTTTGTTAAGTTGAAAGGTTGCGAGACGCACCTTCTCCAGATCGGTGCATTGGGTCACATCAAAGATACGGTTCATTTCGTCTATCCAGTTCTCTACCTCGTCGAGATTAGAAGAACCATAGAATAGCGGAGGATTTAAACTCTGGAAATTGTGATGTAGGTCACCAGCCCTTACCCCTGCACCACCTTGCGCTATGGTTTGCAATGCCTGAGTAAGGTTGGCAACTGTTTATTGCATGCCATCCCAATCTACACGATGAGCCATTCGTAAGATAATGTACCTGAGAGAAAAATAACAACTTGTTATTTCTCATGAAATGAAAAATCAATCTTAAAGCTAACTAATTATCTTATCCCGGGCTCTACCCAATTCTCACATGGGTATGGAAATTTCTTCCTTAGTTCATAGGTAGGGGTCCTTAAACCTTGGACTTTCCCTATGACATGACTCTTCTTCCTAAGTCTTGAGACTTAGGCTCTGATACCAACTTAACTATCACGCCACGAGCCTTTATTACAGCGGAAGACTAACTCGGGGAGCGCAAACAGCCGGCATGGTAAGCCTCTTACAAGCAAGAATGATCAGAGCGCAAGACAATCACACACATAAATGTAATTGCACAATATTTACTCAAACTCCAACTTTATTTCATAATAATCAAGTACAACCACTAATTCAACTTCAATTATGTACTAGACTCAAGAAATAGGAAAATTACATAGACTCAATCTAAACAATTTAGACTTCCTAAGTCTTCACTCTCTTCTTGACAATACTTTCATTCGCTCTCGGACCCGCTACTTGTATAACCCGAATCCGAATTCGAATCACTTTCAATTCCTGAAAAGATTGAAAATAGGTAATGAGCACACTTGCACAGTAGGTATCTTCGCATCAACATGAAGGCACTATTAAAGTAATTAATAATTTAGCTCTAAAGAATAAGATAAAAATCATGCGAATGCGATTAATCACGCGATTAAACCAAAGTAACAAGATGATCAAGTAAGTTAGAATGAGAGCAAGTACGAACTAGCAAGAATATAACAAGAACATGATATTGGCCTTTCATGAACAAGAATGTATCGAAAATGTACTAGCAAGTCACATAATCATCACTCTAGTATCTTTTGCTGATGAGCAAGTACTTCATGAATTTTTGTGGAATATCAAGCAAGAAAGTCATGTCATGCTGTATTGTGGATTTTCACTTATTTATAGACAAAGTACTCCCAGCGCAATGCGACGCTAGTAGCATCATACCCCATGGTTTATAATAGTATGTTTCCGACAATCAACCGAGGGGACTAGCATAGAGCCCTTGAACATAATCAGTGCTCGATCGCATCTTCAAGTATAAATCAAGCTCTTTTCACGCATGTAACAATAAAGTATGGTCAAGAATGTAATAAGTTCAATAAGCTCATGATAACAATAATTCAATGAATGAATACTTTAATAAAAATCATGAAAAATCAAGAATGACTTAAGCAAGGTTATGCTTATGGAAATAAATCGGCAGCATAACGGTACATTCTTTATTTTCCATTCATTATTTTAAGTTTCTTGATCAGTATGATAAGTTCTAGATCATTAATAATCCATCTAGAAACCTTGGAATATCAACCCTTGGTCCACCTTGGGTTAAAAATACTCAAGTAGTGTGACGGTCGTGTACTGGGCCGTTACATGATGTGACGCTCCAGTATTGGGCCGTTACATTAGTTTGAATCTAGAACCAAGAAATCGGACTCAGTTGAATGTGACGGTCGTATATTGGGCCGTTACTTATGCCTGACGGTCTAACATAGAGCCGTTACATTACTGATAACCAAAAATATCGATAGTGTAATCTAATCAATGGGTTTTAATGGTACAACCAACTCGGTGTCCTAGTGGGAATCCCAGGCTCGCAGAGAATTACAGAGACCTTGAAACAATATTTCCTAGTCCATTGGAAGGAATATCCAATAGAGAGGTCCTCATGTCCAAGAATAATGTTCCTATAGTGCAAAGTGAACTAATGGACATATACCTGAATATACGCCATGTACTTAGAGAAATGACTCTATAGATAGAAAAGAATGTGTAACAATGTGAAACCAAGATAAAACTTCGTCAATACAACATTGGAAAATCATGATTTAGAATACAAAACTATAGAGTTTTAGCCAATAAAATTAGCATAACTTAAAATAACCTAAGACACATTAATCATGCAATTTGTTTATGAATCAGTAACTAAACTTGAAGTCATGATAACATGTCCAACTTATCTAAGCTTATTTATAAGTAAACTTAACTGGTTATTATTCTGCCTTGGACTAGCAGAACACAGGGGTCTGACGATCTAGGATAGGCGCGTTACAGTGCTTGTGATAGTTTATCGGGGCCGTTACAGTGGTGTAACGCTCTTGCTAGGGTGTGTCAGAGACAATAGAACAATAAAAGCATAACAGGGTGTGACGATCTATCGTAAGGCCGTTACATTCATGTGACGGTCTTACGTTGGTGCGTCAGAGAATCTGCTGGCAGTAAACTAAGTAAAGGTTTATGAAAACATAACATGCCTGGAAATCAAAATACTATCACTGTCCTAGTCATGATAACGAAGTGTAGGCCAACTATATGCATGGGTTTAGTGAATAGACATGATAATATCTTTTAATTTCCATTTAGGGCTAAGAGATGCATGAATGTATAGAACTATTAGATCATGAAATTCTTAGTCTATAATACATGAAATCAAGCATAACCAGAGGGCTTATATTCCTAACAAGTTATTTTTATCAATCATGAGATAACCTACTTCTTCTAAAACCTTTAAACTTTGAATTTGATGCTAGGTGCTACCCTTATTCTCTTGTACTTCTTGTGATAAATCAGCAACTTCAATCTGCTCTATTTCCTCAGCCTCTTGACCTAAGGATGTGACATTTTAAGGGTAAGAAGATGAAACTATTGGGAACAAAAAGTTCTAAAGGATTGAACTTTAATTACCTCGTTTAGACGTCCTAATTTCAGGGGACTTGCGTTTAGACTCCTGGGTTGCTAAGGTTGAATCAGCAACTTTGGAAGCTTCTATCTCCTTGGTTGCTTGATCTCCTAGCACGAAATTTGGGCAACTATTAGTATAATGTATACTAAACAAAATATTCTAAAAACTTACCTGAAATTATATCTCCTTACCTTGATTCTTCACGAGCCAAAAGTAAGGGTCGCTCAGTTCAAAACTAGGTCCTATTTATAAGGTTTTGGCTAGGGTTTAAAGATTAGATCGATTCTAGAGTCCTTAATTTGTCAGAACCTAATCCCTAAGAGTCCTTAGTAATGTTATAAGCTCTCCCAAGTCGATCTCTTGTAGATAAGATCCCAAAGTTCTAATCTTTTTGCTCGTTCTTTCTTTCACGGAACTGTCAGAGTATAACGCATCAGCCTAGGTGCATTACAGGGCTGTGGCGGTCACAGGATAGACCGTTACATTCAACGTGTATAGAGTTTCAATTTAATAAAACTCTTTTATTCATTTATCCACATAATTATCTTATATAAATAGTATTTATCCTTAAAATACGTGAATAAGCTAATTACCCTTCTAAAATATGGGCCAAACTTGATGGGCTTGGTCCATAAACCTTTTGAATAATAATTAGATAGGCTAGGTTAACTAATTAGCCTAATTGAGCCTTATAATGACTTATTAATCCAATAACCCCTTCATTAATTTATTTAAGCCTTTATACTTTTCAAAAAATTATTTTAAAATTCAAAAATTATATATATAAATTCTGGGGCACTACAAAGGTAAAGTTTGTTCAATTATGTGAAAACAGAATGTTCATGAAAAAGTGTCGACCTCGTGTGTCGACACTTTTCATCACGAATGTTTTGTTCTTTTAACAGGCCATAACACTTCGTAAGAAGTGTCGACCCCATGGGTCGACACTCGTGTCGCGATTTTGCTTTTATATATATTATGGCTGAACCTTCAGGAAAAAGGGTCGACCCCATGGGTCGACACTTTCTCTAAACTTTCAAACGTGCTTTCCGGATCTATTTCGAACCCTAATAAGGTGGATCCAAATGGCATGGCTTTTGACCATAATGGCCTTAGGGTGACCTTTGCATCTTGTATGTGTTATGAAGGGGGTTTGGGAAGGGCTTTTAAGTCCCTTGGGGCATCAAACCCCTTGGTTTAAATAGCCGCCCCTCTCTTCCGATCGAACTATTCCATTGAGCTTCTAACGCTGGACTCTTTGCCTTGCAGGAGAAGAAGGTGCTCCCATCTGGTGGAGGTGAAGGAGAGCTGTACCAAGGTCATTTTCCATCGAGCCCGAGCCAAGATCTGGAGGTCGCGGACTGCATCCTCTTCATCCGGAGCCTTGGGTGACTACATCCTCTACACCGGCTTCATCCAACCTTCGGTTCATTTGTTCTAAGTGTTACCTTCTCTATTCTCCTAGCTTGTTTAAGGTTTTGTGGGGTAGATCATCTCGTTTATCATTCTCTTAGTGGTTTTGTGGGGTAGATCATCTCATTTATCATTCTCTTAGCAGTTTTGTGGGGTAGATCGTCTTGTTTATCTTTTTCATAGTGATTTGTGCTTAGAATGATTCTCTCAGAACTGGGGTTGTAATTTTTTCATTCTATTTCACATATCTAGACGATTTCGGAGCTTGCTCCGAGTGTGTGTGGGTTGTCTCGTCGTCGTACGAGAACCCGCGTATGTGGGCCGTCGAGCCCGTGTGTGTGTGGTTACTGCCATCGAGCAGCGTTTATAGTGAAATCCTCTCGAGGTGAGAGGGGTGGACGTAGGACGGCACTTGGTGCGTCTGAACCACCTAAAAATACTGTGCCGTGGTTTGCTTGTCTAGTGGTTGTTGTTATCTATTTCTCCGTTCGCTATACGAGTGTGAGTCGGTGAGACGTGAGTGTTCTCAACTATCCGTCAAAATATTGCTATCCGAGTAAGTATATCTGTGCGCTAGAGAGTTGTGAGAGCTTGCTTGATTTAATTTCAGTTGTGTTAATCAAGCCTCTGTCTTAGATTTTTTTCCTCATATCTGTGGTGTAGCAACCCTGATAAAAATAAGATTTTTTTTAATAAATCAAATTAAAATAAAAGATATGTAAATAGATGACAAAGAGCCTAAATGGGTAATCATTAATCAAGAAGAAATAACGCCTTTGGTCAAGGCGCGACTTCGAAAAGAAACGCCCTTACATAAGGCGTTAATTATAAAAAGGACGCCACACCAAAGGGCGTCAATTCCCAAACGGCCGAAAATAAATAAAGGGCAAGTATAAGTGACGCCCTCTACATGGGCGCATTTTACATAAGTAACGACGCTCAACAAGACGTCAATTTAAATTCGACGCCCTCACTTAAGACGCTAATTCCGTTTGTGTTCCGTTCGAACCAGAACATTATCCAGGGAAAGTTTATGGATTAGTACGAGTTAGTAGAATATAGTAAGGACTCTATCATGGAAGTATTACTTCCAATACAACTCTAACCCTAATAGGATCCCCAAAATCCTATAAATACCCTCCTAAATCAACCCTTGATCGCTATTTGGTGATCTGTTGCTGCTGTCATCAACGTGAAGAACAGGTAATGTTCTTCCCCTTTATTTCTGGTTGTGTGTGTTGAAAGAACGTTGATGTTCTTTTCCTTCCTCATCTTCCTATACAGGTCGTGTGTGTTAAGAAGACAATCATCCTTTTGACTGAAGAACGAGCGTTCCTCGTCCATATTCTCCCTGCATGAGGGACGTGAAGACTGTTGTCTTCCTCTCCTTCCTCCTTGCTGAACAGAAGGCAAATCTTCTATATCGGTGGGGAACCTACTTTCAGCTGCATCAGACCAAGGAGTTCTGTCTCTTTCATCTCCTGCAAGTTATCTCTGTTCGAGAACAGAGCATCGTTTTCTTCTCCAAACCTCCATCTGTTTATCAGTTAAATCTTCATAAGGTAGATTTTCTCAAGAACGTAGCCGAAACTAGCTTAATATCTTTAATAATATCATCGATCCTCCATGCATATAGTTTTATTGTGGTTTCAACTGTTTCTATGCAATTTTCAAAGCAACGCCCTTGACCAGGGCGCTAATTTAAAGAAGCGACCCACACTAGGGCTCTAATTATTGTTTTGACGCCTTGCCCAGAAGTCGTCAATTACATGTAATTAATAAATACCCACGTTTAAAATTTAATATCTATGTAACCATGAATCTAATATATTGCATGAGTATACCTATGAAATCCTGTTAATTATCTTGTCATGACCATGAAATTGTTTTCCTGAAATTTTATCATCTGAAAATTGATAAATTGTTGAATTAACGACATGCACAAGGTCGTCTCTTATTGAACTGACGCCCCAGACCAGGGCGCTAATTGAAAAGTAACGCCCCTGTCCAGGGCGCGTTTTTGTTAAAATTCCAGAATATTGATTTTCGGTAGAATGGAAATGTTGAAGGGGCGACTAATGTATAAGTCGTCAAATTGTGAATAAACGCCCCTGAATAAGGTGTTAATTGGATAATTAATGACTTAGCTTAAGTCGCTATTTTCTGTATTTCTGTTTTACACTGATTACTGTCAACCGAAGGGTTTTATATATATATATATATATATATCTGTGTGTGTGTGTGTGTGTGTGTGTGTGTGTGTGTGTGTGTGTGTGTGTGTGTGTGTGTGTGTGTGTGTGTGTGTGTGTGTGTGTGTGTGTGTGTAATCGGCACTATATTCCGTTCCGTGAATATAGTCCCACGTTTCATGATGATTTATCGTTTACCCACTAATTCTCATTGACATACAAGCTCTCCATTGGACATTCTGTTCCTTTGGACTAGCGAGTTAGTCATAGAGACCTCCGTAAGTCTCCTCGCAGCCTTGGATTCCCTCAAGGCCGACTGAGCTGGTTGTACCATAAAAACCCATTACACTATTTTGCCATGTCACTCTATAAAAACATGGTATACCGGCCCTCATGTTATGCAAAGTGTGTATCATGAGAATTCTTTTAATGGGATGAGGTTATCATGTCATTGGATGCTGTTCTTGTAAACCCCAATTCTATATCAACATTGTCATGATGTTCTTGTAAACCCCAACTCTATATAACATTGTTATGATGTTCTTGTAAACCCCAATTCTATATTAAACTTGATGTTCTTGTGGACCTCAATTCTATATAAAGAATGTCCATACTTGTTTGTCATGGTACCCAAGTTAGGGAACCAATTCCACCTAGTTTTATCGATAATCATGATTGTACCATTATTATCGCCTATCTATGTCAAGTATCATATTTTGGACTCTATTCTATCCGAGTTTATCCTACATGTCTACAAGCTTTATTCTTGAAATTCCATAATGGCTATACACAAAAGTGGATGTTAAAATACATGATTAATGCCTGCGCATATAGGGCCCGATCTGGTCCTGGGAGGAGCACCCGAAAGTACTTGTGCCCATGGGAGTTGATTGATCACGGTATTGGCATTATACCGAAGTGCATGACTAGCTTGATTGAACATTCCACAAATCTTGTACTCGTACTTGACTTGATATTACATGACTTGCGTGACCCGGAAAAAGGGTAATTTCATACTTGCGTGCTTGAACGTGATAGCCAAATTCTAACATGACATGATGAATACACTTGCTTGAATATCTTGATATCTTTTGATATAAGTTCTTGAAAGTTCATGACTAGTTCTCATCGCTATCTTGTTGTTATACACTCTCTCTATCTTGTCGTTTTATGCGAGCATGCATAGCTATAGTGCATTCATGAAAGATGTAATCACTTAAACCCCTTGCTAGTTCTTGAGATATAATTTCCTACTGAGCGTTCGCTCACTTAGTGTTTCCCTACTTTTCAGGTAAGTCCGACGATGAGGGAACTCGAACGGATGGGGAAAATCAAGAGTGAAAAAGATAGAGCTTCTTCCGTGTTATCTAGTCTTTTTCATATTTTCTTGAGTCAACCTTGTATTTTTTCTTTATTTAGTTAGTACTTCAAGGGTTTGTAATAGACATATTCTTATGAAGGAATAAAGGATTGGGTTATTTTTATTTTTGCGCATCTCTGATTTTGGTGTCGAATACACTAATACTCTGATTGACATGATTGATATAAACTCATCACGCGTCTCTGGGTATCTTCCGCTCTCGTGGCGTGACAGTTTTTGTGGTATCAGAGCCTAGGGTATTCAATTCCTAGGAAAACCCAAGTCCAAGGATAGGTTTTAACCTTTAACCGGTGAGATTGGGTAGAACCAAGGGTTAAAGTTAACATAGAAATGCTAGCTTCTAAATGAGATCACGTATTGATCTAGTTATTGTAATTGTAGGACGATGGCTGCCGAACGTGCTCAGTGGCGCAACATGTAGCGTACACTTCAAGGCATGACTCAGGTGCTGCAACAAGTAGCACAGGGAGGTGCACAACGAGCCGGAAGTCTCCACCAAGTCTTTAAAAACATGAACTCGCCTAAATTCACGGGTTCTACTGATCCGGACGACGCAGAGCACTGGGTCAGGGAGACGGAACGTATATTCCGTGTTATGCAGTGCACGGATCAAGATAAAGTCTTACTAGCTACCTTTCAGTTGGAAAGGGATGCCCGATGCTGGTGGGAATCAATAGAAGCTACTTTAAATCAAGACCAAGTTACTTGGGAAGAATTCGTTGAACATTTCAACGCTAAATATTTTTCGGACCGAGTACAGGAAAAGAAAGCTGCAGAATTTGCTGCACTGAAGCAACAATCCTTGACAGTGGCCGAGTACGAGGCCCAATTTTCTAGATTATCTCGGTATGCTAAGCACTTAGTTAGCACCGAGAAGATGAAAGCTAGGAGGTTCCTAAATGGGCTCAGGCCCCAATATATCACACAGCTGGCGCCAATGGATATCCAGGTCTACTCGGAAATTGTGCGCCGAGCTCAGCTATTAGAAGACGCCACGGAACTATCTGATAGAATCCGTGGGAAGGACAAGAAAGAACAAGTTACAAGTTCGGGTTCCTTTAAACCCAACTTCAAGAAGAGGCCTAGCAATGGAGGTACTTCCTCACAAGATCAGAAGTTTTAGAAGACCAAGCCCTTCTCCATCACCACTACCCCACCAAATATAGTGTGCAAGCACTGTGACAAGGCGGGCCATAGGGCAGAAGAATGCTGGAGGAAACTTAGAGCATGTCTCCGTTGCGGGAGCCGTGAGCATCGGATTCCTGATTGCCCATTACTTAATGAGCAAGCCAGTGACGGAAAGCGCCCGGTAACCAAGAACGCTCGTCTTCACGCAATTAAGGAGACCGAAGAAGAAGAAGGCGGACTAGTAGAAGGTACACTGAAAGTTTGTTCCAAGTATGCACATGTCTTATTTGATACGGGTGCATCACATTCTTTTATTTCCAAGAAGTTTGCTAACCTACTACCTATGGAACCGGAATGGATGAAGATAATTTTATCTACTCCTCTCCGAAACGAAACCGATATTACTCACCATTATCAAAACTGTGAAGTCTTGGTAAAAGGAAGAAATCTTCCCATCAATCTCATATGTTTAGATCTAAAGGAGTATGATGTCATACTAGGAGCGGATTGGTTAGCCAAATACCAGGCAAGGGTCAATTGCCGCAATAGCAAGGTTACTTTCAAGGACTTTCCAGAACTAGTCTATTCTAGCCCTAAGAGTCAGAGCGAGTCACCTTTTATTTCGGCTCTCCGAGCAAGCAAGCTAATCAGGAAAGGATGTGTATCTTTCCTTGCATTTGTCACAATTAAGGAGGCTAAGGAAACTAAGATAGAAGATATCCCAGTTGTGCAAGAATTTCCGGACGTATTTCCGGAAGATTTACCTGGATTACCCCCGCAAAGAGAAGTGGCCTTCACCATCGATTTAGTTCCTGGTGCGGGTCTAGTTTCTAAGGCACTGTATAGAATGTCGCATGCTGAACTCAAGGAGTTAAAGGAGCAATTGATGGAACTCATTAAGAAAGGATTCATAAGACCAAGTACTTCCCCATGGGGAGCGCCTGTATTATTTGTAAAGAAGAAAGATGGATCCATGAGACTATGCATCGACTATCGACAGTTGAATCATCTCACTATCAAGAACAAATATCCACTGCCGAGAATCGATGAGTTATTTGATCAAATATATGGATCCAAGTATTTTTCAAAGATTGATCTCAGGTCAGGATATCACCAACTAAGAATCAAGGATGATGACATTCATAAGACTGCATTCAGAAGCAGGTATGGCCATTATGAATTTGTTGTTATGCCTTTCGGACTAACGAATGCCCCTGCTGCCTTTATGCAGTTAATGAATAGTATATTCAGGCCTTATTTGAATCAATTCGTGGTGGTCTTTATCGATGATATATTGATTTATTCCAAGACCAAGGAAGAGCATGAGGAGCACTTAAGGATTGCATTACAAATATTAAGGGAAAACCAATTATATGCAAAACTCAGCAAGTGTGAATTCTGGCTTAAGGAAGTGACTTTTCTCGGACATGTTATATCAAAAGATGGCTTATCAGTAGATCCATCAAAAGTTGAAGCTGTAAGAAATTGGGAAAGACCGACCAATGCTAGCGAGATCCGAAGTTTCTTAGGTCTTGCCGGCTATTACAGGCGATTCATCAAAGATTTCTCTAAGATCGCCGTACCACTTACGAGGTTAACTCGCAAGGAGATCCGTTATGAATGGAGTGAGGAATGTGAAAGAAGCTTCCAAACTCTCAAGGATCATCTTACTACAGCTCATGTCTTAGCTTTACCAATGGAAGGAGAGAAATTCGAGGTATACACTGATGCTTCTGGCATTGGCCTCGGATGTGTTCTAATGCAACAAGGAAAGGTTATAGCTTACTCTTCTCGTCAATTAAAGAAGCATGAAGAGAACTACCCCGTCCAGGACTTAGAATTAGCCGCGGTAGTATTTGCACTAAAGATCTGGAGACATTATCTATATGGAGTGCAGTTTACTGTATACTCCGATCACAAGAGTCTCAAGTATCTTTTCTCTCAAAAGGAACTAAATATGAGGCAACGGCGTTGGCTAGAATATCTCAAGGACTTCGACTTCAATATACAATATCATCCCGGAAAGGGTAACCATGTAGTTGATGCCCTTAGTCGAAGGCCGAGAACACTGTTAGCCAATTGTATGATTCAAGAATGGAAGTTGCTGGAGCAATTTTCTAAGCTCAATATAAGCATGGACACGAACTTCAAATGTGTCACATTGTCTCATGTAAGCATTCATCTAGACCTATTAACTGAAACACAAGCACTTCAGGATGATGACCCAATATTAGTGGAAATCAAGGATAGATTGGAAGGACAATCTGATTTCCAAATAACTTGTGAAGGAAGATTAATGTTCAGGAATAGAACTTGCATACCGGATTGTCCCGAGTTAAAGAAGAAGATCTTAGATGAGGCTCATAGATCAAGGTACACGATTCATCCTGGATCTACCAAAATGTACCAAGATGTGAAAAGAAATTTTTGGTGGCCCAACACGAAAAGGGAAATAGCAGACTATGTATCACGCTGTCTCACTTGCCAACAGGTCAAGGCAGAACACCAAAAGCCTGCTGGAAAATTACATCCTCTAGATATTCCCAAATGGAAGTGGGAGAATATTAGTATGGATTTCATTATGGGTTTATCTAAATCAAAAGGAGGACATGATGGAATCTGGGTTATTATTGACCAATTGACTAAATCGACGCATTTCTTGCCAATAAAGAGCCGATGGTCAGTTGATGTTTTGGCTGCATTATACATCAAGGAAATAGTCAGATTACATGGTATTCCTGTTTCAATCGTATCTGATAGAGATCCCCGTTTTACTTCTCATTTTTGGAAGGGACTACAACATTCGTTAGGAACAAGGCTTAACTTTAGTACAGCTTTTCATCCTCAAACGGATGGTCAGACCGAGAGAACTAATCAGGTGGTTGAAGATATGCTCAGAGCTTGCATCATTGATTTCGATGGAAGCTGGCATGATCACTTGCCATTGGTGGAATTTGCATACAATAATAGCTACCAGGCAAGTATACAAATGGCACCTTTCGAAGCCTTATACGGAATGAGTTGCCGATCACCCTTATGCTGGGACGAAGTTGGAGAAAAATAACTATTAGGTCCAGACATGGTAAGGGATACCACTGAGAAGATACAATTGATTAGAGAAAGACTGCAAGTTGCTCAGTCTAGGCAAAAGGCTTATGCCGACCCGAGAAGGAGAGATCTTGAGTTCCAAATCGGAGATCATGTATTTCTCAAGATATCGCCGGGACGTGGCATACGGAGATTTGGTGTTAAGGGCAAGCTTACACCAAGATTCATCGGACCCTTCGAGATACTAGAACGAGTTGGCGAGGTTGCTTATCGCATCGCATTACCTCCTCAACTGTCCGATGTACATACTGTATTCCACATATCTATGTTGAAGAAGTATGTGCACGATCCATCACATATTATTGATCATGGAGACTTAGTGATCCAGAAGGATCTCACATATGAGCAGAAGCCTATGAAGATACTAGATCGTGAAGTACGTACCCTAAGGAATAAGGCTATTCCCATGCTTAAGGTACAATGGAATAAGAACTCCGAACATGAAGCTACATGGGAGACCGAGGAATCCATGAGGAAGCGATTTCCAGAATTATTTTAAGGTATATATTCTACACTCTCCACTTATATATACTATTGAATTTGGGGACCAAATTCTTTTAAGTGGGGGAGGGTGTAGCAACCCTGATAAAAATAAGATTTTTTTAATAAATCAAATTAAAATAAAAGATAAGTAAATAGATGACAAAGAGCCTAAATGGGCAATCATTAATCAAGAAGAAATAACGCCTTTGGTCAAGGCACGACTTCGAAAAGAAATGCCCTTACATAAGGTGTTAATTATAAAAAGGACGCCGACACCAAAGGCCGTCAATTCCCAAACGGCCGAAAATAAATAAAGGGCAAGTATAAGTGACGCCCTCTACATGGGCACGTTTTACATAAGTAACGACGCTCGACAAGACATCAATTTAAATTCGACGCCCTCACTTAAGACGCTAATTCTGTTTGTGTTCCGTTCGAACCAGAACATTATCCAGGGAAAGTTTATGGATTAGTACGAGTTAGTAGAATATAGTAAGGACTCTATCATGGAAGTATTACTTCCAATACAACTCTAACCCTAATAGGATCCCCAAAATCCTATAAATACCCTCCTAAATCAACCCTTGATCGCTATTTGGCGATCTGCTGCTGCTGTCATCAACGTGAAGAACAGGTAATGTTCTTCCTCTTTATTTTTGGTTGTGTGTGTTGAAAGAACGTTGATGTTCTTTTCCTTCCTCATCTTCCTATACAGGTCGTCTGTGTTAAGAAGACAATCATCCTTTTGACTGAAGAACGAGCGTTCCTCGTCCATATTCTCTCTGTAGGAGGGACGTGAAGACTGTTGTCTTCCTCTCCTTCCTCCTTGCTGAACAGAAGGCAAATCTTCTGTATCGGTGGGGAACCTACTTTCAGCTGCATCAGACCAAGGACTTTGTCTCTTTCATCTCCTACAAGTTATCTCTGTTCGAGAACAGAGCATCGTTTTCTTCTCCAAACCTTCATCCGTTTATCAGTTAAATCTTCATAAGGTAGGTTTTCTCAAGAACGTAGCCGAAACTAGCTTAATATCTTTAATAATATCATCGATCCTCCATGCATATAGTTTTATTGTGGTTTCAACTGTTTCTATGCAATTTTCAAAGCAACACCCTTGACCAGGACGCTAATTTAAAGAAGCGACCCACACTAAGGCGCTAATTATTGTTTTGACGCCTTGCCCAGAAGTCGTCAATTACATGTAATTAATAAATACCCACATTTAAAATTTAATATCTATGTAACCATGAATCTAATATATTGCATGAGTATACCTGTGAAATCCTGTTAATTATCTTGTCATGACCATGAAATTGTTTTCCTGAAATTTTATCATCTGAAAATTGATAAATTGTTGAATTAACGACCTGCACAAGGTCGTCTCTTATTGAATTGACGCCCCAGACCAGGGCGCTAATTGAAAAGTAACGCCCCTGTCCAGGGCGCGTTTTTGTTAAAATTCTGAAATATTGATTTTCGATAGAATGGAAATATTGAAGGGGCGACTAATGTATAAGTCATCAAATTGTGAATAAACGCCCCTGAATAAGGCGTTAATTGGATAATTAATGACTTAGCTTAAGTCGCTATTTTCTGTATTTCTGTTTTACACTGATTACTGTCAACCGAAGGGTTATATATATATATATATATATATATATATATATATATATATATATATATATGTAATCGGCACTATATTTCGTTCCGTGAATATAGTCCCACGTTTCATGATGATTTATCGTTTACCCACTAATTCTCATTGACATACAAGCTCTCCATTGGACATTCCGTTCCTTTGGACTAGCGAGTTAGTCATAGAGACCTCCGTAAGTCTCCTCGCAGCCTTGGATTCCCTCAAGGCCGACTGAGCTGGTTGTACCATAAAAACCCATTACACTATTTTACCATGTCACTCTATAGAAACATGGTATACCGGCCCTCATGTTATGCAAAGTGTGTATCATGAGAATTCTCTTAATGGGATGAGGTTATCATGCCATTGGATGCTGTTCTTGTAAACCCCAATTCTATATCAACATTGTCATGATGTTCTTGTAAACCCCAACTCTATATCAACATTGTTATGATGTTCTTGTAAACCCCAATTCTATATTAAACTTGATGTTCTTGTGGACCTCAATTCTATATAAAGAATGTCCATACTTATTTGTCATGGTACCCAAGTTAGGGAACCAATTCCACCTAGTTTTATCGATAATCGTGATTGTACCGTTATTATCGCCTATCTATGTCAAGTATCATATTTTGGACTCTATTCTATCCGAGTTTATCCTATATGTCTACAAGCTTTATTCTTGAAATTCCATAATGGCTATACACAAAAGTGGATGTTAAAATACATGATTAATGCCTGCGCATATAGGGCCCGATCTGGTCCTGGGAGGAGCACCCGAAAGTACTTGTGCCCATGGGAGTTGATTGATCACGGTATTGGCATTATACCGAAGTGCATGACTAGCTTGATTGAACATTCCACAAATCTTGTACTTGTACTTGACTTGATATTACATGACTTGCGTGACCCGGAAAAAGGGTAATTTCATACTTGCGTGCTTGAACGTGATAGCCAAATTCCCACATGACATGATGAATACACTTGCTTGAATATCTTGATATCTTTTGATATAAGTTCTTGAAAGTTCATGACTAGTTCTCGTCGCTATCTTATTGTTATACACTCTCTCTATCTTGTCGTTTTATGCGAGCATGCATAGCTATAGTGCATTCATGAAAGATGTAATCACTTAAACCCCTTGCTAGTTCTTGAGATATAATTTCCTACTGAGCGTTCGCTCACTTAGTGTTTCCCTACTTTTCAGGTAAGTCCGACGATGAGGTAACTTGAACGGATGGGGAAAATCAAGAGTGAAAAAGATAGAGCTTCTTCCGTGTTATCTAGTCTTTTTCATATTTTCTTGAGTCAACCTTGTATTTTTCCTTTATTTTGTTAGTACTTCAAGGGTTTGTAATAGACATATTCTTATGAAGGAATAAAGGATTAGGTTATCTTTATTTTTGCGCATCTCTGATTTTGGTGTCGAATACACTAATACTCTGATTGACATGATTGATACAAACTCGTCACGCGTCTCCGGGTATCTTCCGCTCTCGGGGCGTGACATGTGGCTTGTGTGGGTTATTTTTATATTTGTAAAAAGGGTAGGCAATCAATTCACCCCCCTCTCAATTTCCTCCTAACCGGGCCAATAGAGATGAATCCCAAGACCCATCGGTAAGTCCAACCCGTAAGCTGGGTTGCCAAAGTCACTCGGAACTCGGCAAGGTCCAAGTCCTCGTGCCCTCGATTTTGAGATGACCTTAGGGTAGAGCCACTCCAATGTCTCCATCACCAAGTTGCCTACTTGGAATTCCAAGTGACCGTCACGAGTTTTTGCCCGCTCTTTGTGATCCTCACCGCTCGTTGTTAGATGCTTACGTGAATGCTTATGCCATGCACTACGATGCGGTGTGGGTGTGAAATGTAAGGTATGCAAAGGTGGACCGGGGTAACCATGGATGGCCCTATCATGCTTTAATGCCACATTGACTTGGATGAGCTTGGGAGGACCGGGGCATCCATAGGTGTCCCTCTCATCCGTGAGTGTGATGAATGCCGGAGGACCCGGGTATCCATGAATGCTCCTAACATATGTAAGACCAATGATTAATGGGGGAGGGCCGCTACACCCAAATATGGACCACTCGTGCTTCCTTCTTGACATGTGGGGGATATGAATGAATGGACCCAACTTACTAATCATGCCAAGTGGTGTGAGGTGCCAAGACATATGCATTCCTACTCCAAAGATGACTTCTATGGGCGGGGTTGTGGGATGGTCTTTGAGCTTCCACTCAAAAGGGTCGAAGGGATCTAGGAAGGTGATCATCATGGAGAGAGGCTCTTCTTTATTCCCTAGGTGAAGATCTTCCATGTTTATGGTTTCCCATATGAGGCCCGAGTCTTGAAAGAGGTGGGCTTGATCCAACATGGTGGGTGAGGGTAGGGAATAGTGGGCGATGGGTAAGGCGGGTGGGTCACATGGGCATCTAGGCTCCCATAGGAAGGGGTCGAAGGGATCATGGCATGGGTTACCTAGAGACAGGTACACTAAGTCCTCAAGGTCCTCAAAAGATGGTGAGGCATCCTCCTCCATCGAGATAATTGGGCCGGTGATTTGGGTGAAATGGTAGGCCTCGAATGTATGGCTTGACTCTCTACCCGAGATAAGCAACTCCAATTTGTGGATAGCATCAAGCTCATTGGGTGTGGGGAAGAATAGAAGGAGGTCGCTAGTGTAGCAACCCACAGTGTAAACCGCGGTGATAGACCCGACACATAGGTGTTGGAGGTCAAGGCTCTTAGATTGGTTGGTCACCGGGGCCAACATGCTCGTGAACTCGATTTGCCATGCTAAGCCCTTAAGAAGATCCCCTAAGATCTCCACTTGGTAGGATGATTGGATTGTGGTGTGATAGGAGGAGAAGGGTACTATGGGGAGGTCTAGCTCCATGGGAGGGTAAGCATGGGATGTGATGGGAGGGATCGGTCTCTCCTTTAGCCATCTAGCTAGGGGCCCATCTATGATTATGGTGCCATTTGTGAAGGTTTGTGGTTCTTGAGGATCCAGACTATTTGCAGTGGTGAAGGCTTGAAACTCTTCCTCATCATTGGTGTGAACTTGGGTTTTCTCATGGGTGGAGAGAGGGTCCAGGCTAGCATCTACTTCTATGTGAGTGGGTGTGGCCTCCTTTCCCAAGGGAATGGGAAGGTCTCTTGGGGATGTGGTGATGATGGTTGGTGCATGGTGCACCCTGGGTGGTGGGTAAAGGGAGACTTGGGTTAGGATAGGGAGGGGAAGTAGTGGAGGCCTAGGACATGGTAGAGTTGCGGTCGGGAGTGGGAGATGGGTTGGGTGAGGAGGTTTGGCTTGGTTGGTCTTGAGAGGTGTGTCCCTTATGGGGGAAGATGGAAGAGCGGAGGGTGGGACCATTCGAGCTTGAGTGTTGAGGGTTAGGTGGTGGGGTGTGGGGGAGGTGACCGAGGTAGGATCGGTAGGGAGCGGTGGGGTTTGGGCCATTGGGGTGACCTTAGGTGGGCCGGGTGGAAGTGGAGGAGTGGTAGTGCTCCTCGGGCTATGACTACCCGGGTAGGAGGGGGAGGGTTGTGGTGTGTAGACCTTTCTAAGCCCGGCCTTTATTTCTTCCCAAGTGTTAATTGGGGCTTGCCCGCGGATCCTCCTTAAACCCACGACCATTAGCCAATGAGTTTTGGCTTTCTTAGAGAGGTGTATTTTGGCTAGTCTCACTTTCCTCTCTTCGGCCAAGGGGTACCAATCAAAGTATTGGCCTATCAAAAATTCTCAATCTAGATAAAGGCTTGGGTTGTAGGATCCCTCTGATGTGACACAACCTAGGACCTAAATTGTAAGCATCCCATCGATTTGGTCATGTCACATAAGCGGACTCACTCGCGTTGGCACACTCAGGTCCGCAGGTGGACCGACGATGGGGTGAGGGTCCGAGGTTGGACCGGAGGTTTCCAAGGGTACGGCTGGCTTGGGGAGGACCCCTATGGGTAAGGGGTTGCCCAAATTCACGGGTGGTCAGCACGCCGAAGGCTTGGGTTGAATGATCACTCTCACAACTCACCCGCGGTAGCCACACAATTAAAGGCTAATTCAGGTTCGGGCACTGTCTTAACGCCGACGGCACTAAGATGCAATACTAATTAAGCAAAGGAATCCAGCAAAGAGGAGTGTTTAGTGGCTCACCTGATCGGTGTGAAGACACCGATCCCGGCCGGAGACGAGGGCGAGCGAGGAAGCGTGGGCTTACCCGCACGCCGCGTCGGAGAAGCTTCAACCTGAAATTTCAGATTACATGCACTACACCCCATGCAAGGGGGGGACCTTGGGGAAGGGAAGCCAGTGACTACACTCAAACACTACCTCCACGTAGGGAGGGGCCTTCAGCCGGCCAAGCGGGGAGGGGAGAAACCAAGCTACAATTAAAGAATGGTAGCCGATGCCGATGCTATCCACTCTCTGTGCTTCAAGATAGACAGTTGGTTCTCTGGACGCTGTGGACACTCTAGAATTTTACCGATGACGAAACCACTTGGAGATTTCTCGTAGCTGGGCCGGGATGATGTCTGAATTTTGATAATTTCGTCGGGCACCGGTGCTGGTCGGAGTAGGAGCTTGAACAGGGGAGTAGATTAACAGTTCTGACTGTCTCAGGATCTCAGTAGCAGGAAGCAGAAGATGCCACGACCGTTCCCGAACTCCGAATCAGGTCCCTCTGGAGCTGTTGGAACTGTTGATGAGTGCTCTTCGAAGAAAAATTGGCGGGGAAGCCAAACGATGTCGGAGAAGACCGGTGGGCTCTGATCACTGATGAGAGGTCGGTGTAGACTGTGGGGAAGCAGAACCGCGCATCCGGGGGAGAAAATTGATAACTCCTGGTTCCGGATGCCAAATTGAGCTCTGCTTTTTGGAGAAGAAAGAAGACTCGTAGCAGAAGCTTTTTAAAGAATAACTCTCGATCGGATTCCAAGCAGGATCGTCGCAGTCGGGCATCCACTCCGGCTCTGGTCTCCTGCCAGGGAGGCTTTGCGCAATCGGGCAAGAATGGCTCCCCTGGGCGATCACGAACTCAGAACGGGATGGGACCACCGCCGTTGCGAAGAGGACTGGGAGACGCTTCCAACGATGGCTCTTGATCCTTCAGAAACATCCGGAGAAAGACGTGGTTGCCTCTGCAAGCTGCTACTCTTCTTCAGATCTTCAGTTGAGAGCTGTAGGTTGAAGATGACGGGGGGGAATGGGGTATATGGGAGGGGAAATGGGGGTGGATGAGTGTGGGGAAAGCCCGGGCTATGAGGGGGTCTATGAGGGGGTGTTTCAAGGTGGGGGAAGGAGAGAATGGGGTCTGAAAGGGGGTCTAACAGGTGGTGGGAGGAGGAGCTACGAATTTGGGCTTGGAGGGAGAGGGGAAGGTGAGGGGGGCACAAGTGGGTGGAGGGAAGGTGAGTTTGAATTTTCCTTAATGGATGGTATTCAATGGTCGTCTTGGGGATGGGAGGAATTATGTTGGGGAAGGGAAGGGGTGCTTGGGGTAGTGGGAAGGGTGCTTGGGGAAGTGGGTGGGGTAGTTGGGGGTTGGGAGGTGGAAGCTCTCTTGGGACTAGGGGGTGGAGTAATGGGATGTGTGGGGAAGGGGAGTGGCCTTTAGTGGGGGTAGGTGGGAGAGTGATGGTTGGGAAGGGAGGAGAGAGAAATTTTTTGAAATTGGGTGTGGAGGAGAGAGAAAGGAGAGTGAAAGAGAGAGATTAAGAGAGGGATGGGTGGGGAATCTCTCCCCTAGGGTCTCTCACCAAAATAATGGAATCTCTCCACTAGATAAGAAGTTTGAACTCTCAAAATGGCAAGTTTTTCATTCATTGATTCATTAGTTCAAAATGAGGGGAATGGGGTCCTATATATAGGCAACCCACATTTTACAAAAAGTCCCTGACATTTGACTTAATGACGAATAACCGAGGAAGGTGGGGGGCACCCATGGGCCAGCCCAATGAATTGGGCCCAATAACAACCTAATCAATCCTAATGACACTCAAACTTAGGTAGATGACTCAATGACCTAGGTACTTGACTAAAATAAAAGGAAAATTACAATGACATGACTCAAATAAAATATGAAAATTACATGACTCGATTCAGAAAAATATGACGGACACAATGGAGCTATGCCGACGAGCAATCAAAGCTGTGGAAAAAATGTGAAGGGCGAGAGATGCCCCCATCACCCTCAAAGGCGGGGGTTTTGATTTTCAAAAGCGCCAAGAGGTGGTCATACGGATTTTTCCTGGGGTAACTCTCATCCCTTCTTGGTGTAGGCCCATTTCACTTAAGTCGGTTGAGTCGGAACTTGATGTCTTCTAGCCGATCAAATACATTAGGTAGGGCTTTTATGACGGAGTTGATGCTGCCCACTTTGTTGGCAGCGGAGCTTCCATGAAGATTTGGGCCCTTTGGGAAAGGTGATGGGGATTGGTATGACGGGTGTGAAATGGCCATTCTTGTGGACAAGGGGGAGGTATCGGGTGACTCGAAATGCATATGCGTCCTAGGACCAACTTGTGGAGAGACAAGTTGTGAACTTGCTCTGATACCACTTGATGTAACACCACCTTGGGGGTGATAGCCACTAGGCCAATGATCCTTGGACCTATGACTCGCAAGAAACCAAACGTACCCGGCGATATCACTTAAGCGGACTCACCCGCGTAACGCACACATGTGCTCGTGGGAAACCCGGTGATGATGGAGAGGGTCCGGGGTGGGACCTTGATGCTCCGGGGGATTTGGAAAGCTTGAGGATGAACTCCTAAGGGCCCGGGATGGCCAATTTCACGGGCGGCAGCACACCAAGGGCGTGGGTTGTAGAGTCTCTCTCACAACTCACTCCGCAGTGGTTGCTCAATTTAATGGCAATTTGGGACCGAGCACTCTCTCACCGTCTAACGGAGCTAAGAGACAATACTAATTAAGCAAGGAATACCAACAAAGATAAGTGACCAAAAGCTCACCTGATCGGCGTGAATACACCGATCCCGGTCAGAGACGAGGGCGAGCGGGGAGGCGTGGGTATGCCCTCGCACGCCGTGACGGTGTAGCTTTGACCTGAAAATTAAAATGTTACACCACTACACCTCTCGCAGGAGGGGGATCTCGGGGCGGGGACTTATTGAAATTACATCCAAAACTACCTCCACGTAGGGAGGGGCGGTCACCCGGCCAGGTGGGGTAGGGGAAAAACTAAGCTAGAAGCGGAATTGCCCAGCTCCCCGGTTCTGCCAGCTTCAGGAACAGTCGGATAGGTAGTCACTGTCGGTGATGCCACGGGCTCTCCAGAACTCCTTTGTTGATGAAACTAGTGCCAAAATCTCTTGGGTTGGCCCTGGAGGACATCAGAATTATTGGAGAATTTCTTGATGACGACGACGGCCGGGGCAGGGTCGGGATCAGAACTGCTGCACACTGCTCCTGGTAGTGTCTGGACCGCTGTTGTTGGAAGGGAAGGCTGTCACGACCACTCCCGTGCTCAGCTGATGGTGAAACTGGGACCGTTGCGTTTGTGGTCGAGTTATCTTCGAACGGAGACCCACGGGGCCACCGGCGGAGGTCGGAGCAGACCACGAGGGCCAGAAGAGTGGAAGGAGGTCGAATCTGTCTCCACTTGGACTGACCTGCGCACTCGGGGTATGAAATTTGGAACTTTGTGCTTCGGGCTTCAAACGACGCTCCGCTTCTTGGAGATTAATGGGAACTCATAGCAGAAGTCTTCAGCCAAACGCCGCTCCAATATCTTCAAGGTACTGATCGGGGTAGCCTCTGCATGCTGCAATTGGGTGTCTGCCAGAGTGGAATTGCGCAGTCCGGCGGTGAAGACTCCTCCGGACAGCCACTAACTCAGACGGAGGCGGGACCACCTCCGTTATGAAGTAGACTGCACGTCGAATCCACCGATATATGGTACGCTCTCTAAAGCTTCTTGGTGATGATGTGGCAGCCTCAGAAAGTTGCTAGTACTCTACAGCCTGCAAGCTGGGAATAGGCTGATGGTGTAGGGTTATGTGTATAAGGGTGGAATGGCCAAGGGAAGCAAGGGGAAGTGGGGAGGGTGACCATGGTAGGAAGGGGGTGTTGAGGAGGGGTGAGGGGCAGCCAGTAAGAGAGGGAGATTCAAATTTGTCCTAGGGTTTGAACCCCTTCAGCCTTGGGGAGATTGAAGGGTGCTTGGAAAAGGGTAGTGGGTGGTCGGGGGTTGGAGGGTGGCTTGGAGATTGGTGGGTTCTCCCTTGGGGCTAGGGGTGGAGTAAAGAGGTGTTGTGAAAAGTTGTGGTGACTATTGAATGAGGGGAGGAGAGAGAGAAAATAAGTGGGAGGGGGAGGAGAGAGAAAGGGGCGCGCCCCTCTTGGAGAGAGAGAGAGAGAGGGAGAAAGGGGAGAGTCACACTCCACTTGAAGAGGGAGAAGATTTCACTCAAATGTGAATTTTTTTTCTAATTCTCAAAGCATTAGTTCTACAATGGAGGGGTTGGGGTCTTTTTATAGGCACCCAACTTTCCTCTTGACCAAACTGACCTTGACAAATAAGTAAATGACCAACAAGTCCAAGGGAGGGGCGCCCCTGGGCCTAGCCCACTAGTTGGGTCCAATTGACTCCACTAACCATTCTAATGACCCATTAACTGACTAAGTGACTCAAAAAAGAAACATTACATATAAAGAGACTCAAATAAAATGAAAATTACATGCTATGACTCGAAATTAACTGCCGAAAAAGATGTAGCACTACTAGCGATCATCAGGAGCCTCGAAAAAGTGTGGACGGGCAGGAGATGTCCCCATCAAAAATACACTCATGCATGACCCTAGACTTAAAGTAGTGACATTACCCCCTAGGTGGTCATCATCCGAGTGCCACATCCTGGGTGTTGATAAGTCCTTCCGGATCTTCTTCATAGAATTCGTCAGCTAATTTCAGCTCGGCCTCATAGCTGACAGACACAAAACATGAAGGTGAGGCTTCTCCAACCCTTTTGTCCCTTAGGGCTACTGATGTACGAGTGGGACATTGGCCGGAAAAGTGGCCAAACCCCTAACAGTGATAACATTGCAGTCATGACCTACTAGTCTCTCCGATAAGTGGCCCCTTACCCTTATCCTCCCGACGGACAGGGGGTGTAGGCAATAGGGGAGGAGGTGTGGGTGCCGGAGGACGAGCAATAGGTCCCGGGGGGCGGGCAATGGGTGTCGGTGGTTGGGGTAGAGGTAGATCCCTTGGCGGAGGAGGGCGAGGCCTTGGAGCGAATAGCTCTTGATGGGCGGGCTCCTGAGGTCGAGCCATGGGGGCCCTAAGGTATGGGCCAAAAGTGCTACGAGGCTCGGCACTACGAAGAAGGATGGGGCTCGACCGTTGGGTAGACTCGAACTCTCTCTCAAACAGCTCCAACTCTAGAGCAGCCTGGTACGCCTCTTCCAAAGTCTTGGTATCATGGCGGAAAAGCACATACTGATAGTGGGACCACAAACCAAGTCAGAAGCGGGAAATAGGCATGGAGCTCTCCTCCGTGACACCACACGTAGAAAATACTCATCAAATTCAGCAATGCACTCGAAGACGGACCAATGTCCCTGATTGAGACTCTGCCACCTATCGATGAGTCGCTGACGGTATGTGACAGGAAGGTACTTTTGCCGAGGCTTGACCTTCATCTCACCTCATGTGTCAACCTAGGGCTCCATACGCTGAAACAACAGGCTCTCCACATTCTTCCAATACATCTGTGCCTGTCCTATTAGCTTCATGGTCGTGAATCGGACTCTTTGACGGTCCGTCATATCAAACCAATCAAAGTACCGATTCATACCGGCCTCCCAGTCTAAATAGACCTTCGGGTCCAAGGACCCGTCAAAAGTGAGAGGGTCTGTGCTAACGGCCCTGAGAATCCGCTCATCCTCATCATGATCATGATTCTGCCATTGAACTTGGCGGTCACGACCATAGCCCCTATTCTCATTATCGGACTCGTATTCATCCACCTCGGGGACTCGACGCCTCCTATCATCTACCCCTTGAGCCCTAGGAGTAACTGGTGACTGAACCGGCTCTGGTTGACCATTTGTCGACGCGGGGTGCGCCTCAACCAGGGGTCTCTCTAGGATGGCTACTCTCCCTACCAGACCGTGAAATGACTGGTCTAACTCTTTGGCCCTATCCTCTAAGGCCTTCATCCTCTCTTCCAAACGTGTGCCTAGGCCATCCACCCGCATACTCAACCCTTCCATTTATCCACTCGCGTATTCAACTCATCCATTAGTGTACTCAACCCATCAATTTTTCCTATAAGAGCTCGAAACATGTCACCCACCGAAGGCTCATCGGGATTAGGGACTCGGGGATCTGTCATAGGTGGTGGTGGTGGTGAGTATTGGGTATCTCTACGAGTGGGCATGCAAATGACAAGGGGTTGGAATGCACTGACCAAGGCGAAATGAAGGATGACATAGACTCCAATATTCGGTACGCGGCGGCGGTTTGATCCGAAGATCGCACTCACGCAAGTGTGCTACCGTCCTAATAGGTGTAACCTATCATTCCAAGAACACCTTTTGATATACCGGATATAGAGATGCAATGTGATACCTTGGACCGAATACCCTATACTCTAACCTGCTCTGGTACCAATTTGATGTGGGACGGGACGCGACTCGATGCCAAATGATATGCAAACCTTGGACCCTAGGTAAACTCGCGATCGTCCCTAACGAGGGAAGCGTACGGATGTGCGTAGTTGAGAAACCGGCAATGAGCTAGGGTGGTCAACTCTCACTTTCGTGCCCGGATCGGGTCACGGGACGCTCTCACTCTATCTCGCAGCGGTGATTAAAATTTGAGCGAGCTAAATTATCCTAAAACTCTAGCAGCGTCATATAGAATTATATATGAAATAAGTAAAAAATGCCGAGTGAGGAGTGAACACGATACCTCCACGCTACCGGGCGTGGGGAAGACGGCGGGTTCCGGGCGGCGGCGGGCAGCGGCTCAGGTTCTGCGAGTTACTGGCCAGCAGGACAACGAACAATGGCCTCCAAAGGGACGATGACCTCTGGTGAGCTTCTGACGGTGGCGGTTCACCGAGACGAAGGCAGAGGGTCCCTGGTCGACCCCTGGGAGTGGCGGTCGCTGAAGCTACCCCGACATATTTTTCCTGGAATTAATTGGTGACCCCTATTTGCAGGCCTACCTCAGAGCAGAAATGCGCGCTCCCACAAAAACGGCCGGTACGCCCAGATTCGGTGTCGGATCGAGATGAGGTTGGAACCATTGGAAAGAGGACTCAAAAATCTACGACATATGTTGATTTCAAATCCATCTAGTGAAAGGATTGAAAATGAAAACAACTGTGCCACAGATTCTTTTCTGGCTCGAAATCCAGATCTAGCAGAACTGAAGGGGAGCTGTCTAAAGGTGATTTTTGACTGAGGGGTTGGCGGTGGATTTAGGGCTTGTGGAATTTATGGGTAGAATAGGACTATGTGGGGGACGTACAGAATTCTTTTGGGAATTTTCGGAGGTGCTTTGAGGGGCGGGAAAAATAAGGGATCAGGACTCTATCCTGCAGATCTGCAACCAGGCAGATTGTGAGGGGTAGGAAGAATGACCTGGGAGAAGGGGCAAACGGGATTGGAATGAAACAAAATTTATATTGATGGGAATCTATCACAAAGAGGAACAATCCCTCAAAATCTCAGCTTAATCAGAGCTGTGAGCTGGGAGAACCAACATGTTCTTTAGGCTGCTATTTTGGATTTTGTGGTTCAGGACAACAGGGTGGAAGGTGGATTGTGGCGGCTTGTTGGCTGCTCCGATGGCGGTAGCGGCGGCGGTGGCGGAGCTTCACACTCCAGGGAAGAGATAAAAATTAGATTCACTCCAATATTTATGGCTTCACACCCTGGATCAAGAAGGAAGAAGATGAAGAACAAGAAGAAGGGAGAGAGAGGGAGGTGCGCCCCTAGGCACTTTCACAATAATTCATGCGTTTTTTTCATTAATTCCTCATAAAATGCCACAAGAGAGGTCTTATACTCAAACCCTAGATCTTGACTAATGACCCCTAATACCCTTGGTCAAAGGGGCATAAAGGGGAAGGGAGACTAATAAAATAATAAACAAATCCCATATGGGACAAAGAAGGGGGCGCCCTCCCCTTAAGGTCAACAATGTCTACTTGGTCCATTTTTTACCATGGACCAAGGGCAAAAGGGATGCTCGGTGTGGACTTCTCGTGAGCGGGTCGAGGGATGGAGGGTTTGCCCCTCTTCTCTAGCATAGGTGGCTCCTTCCGTTGGACCGCTTCATCAGAACGAGCGACCGAGGAGCAGCCGTCTACTCGTGAAAGAAGTGATAGGTGTCCGCTCAACTGGTCGCAGCTGGTCGAACGATGACGGTTCCCAAGGGACAAGAGACTAGGGTTGCATGTAGCAACGGTTGAGTACATCTTGTCATATGCTTGTAAATCGGTCACGTGAGGGTGACTTGCCAATCTTTGGCAGGTTGTATTTCGACTACAGGAATAAAAATTCTTTGATTTTAGTCAACGTTCATTGTGTACCTTTGTTGGAAGGCTTTGGCATGTCTCTGAGTGACTCTCCCACGTACATGCTCTGTAGTATTTGCGTCCTCCTTTGTTTGCTGCCATCATTTTTGAGGAGAGCGGTGCTCGCCTCTATGGAGCCCTTAGGCTACCTTCTCATTTTCAAGGGGAGCAGTGCTCGCCCCTAGGAAACCCTTTAGATTGACTTTTAATTTTCAAGGGGAGCAGTGCTCGCCTCTAGGGAACCCTTAGGTTACCTTTTCATTTTCAAGGGGAGTGATGCTCGCCTCTAGGGAACCCTTAGGTTACCTCCTCATTTTTAAGGGGAGCGATGCTCACCTCTAGGGAACCCTTAGGTTACCTCCTCATTTTCAAGGGGAGCGGTGCTCGCCTCTAGGGAACCCTTAGGTTACCTTTTCATTTTCAAGGGGAGCGGTTGTAGCACCCCCGATGCGGTAATAGAGAAATTAAACTTCTTTCTAAAGAATCCTACCTAAAGGCCTTACATAAAGAACCTAACCTCATGAGGACTATAATATAATTAGACAAGCCAACCTTACTTTATGCCATAAAGAATCATGAAGGCCTTATGTAAAAGAACCAAAACCTTATGAGGACTAGTATGTAAATGTACAACCCACTTTATGCATAGTACGTAATGTACTCTTCTTAAAATAATCCTATATGGAGGCTTTGTTTAAAGAACTAAACCAGAGAAGGACTAGCATATAAATGTGCAATCTAACTTTATGCACATGGGTGGTACGTAGTGGGTTTCCACCTTGTCCACCACCAAGAGAATTCGCGCCCTAGACCAGGTCACCAATTACCAAATTGAAGACCATATAAGGAGGCGCCATTTCCCTTGGGACCCCATCCCATTATGATATTAATATATATGTGTACACCATGAAGGCCAACACATGAGAGTGACAGTTTTATCTAACAGTTAACGCCCTCTTCCAAGGACGTCATTCTCATGAATATTGCCACCCAGATTGATAGACGCCCTCATGCAGAGACGTCATTTACATGAATAGTACCACCTAGATTAATGGATGACCCCTTACAGAGGCGTCATTTAAATCTATGTTTCTAGAAAGTTGAGACACGAACAACCCCATTTAGCTGGCAAAGACCATGCGTACTCAATAGGACCCGCAAGGCAATAAACCAATGCTTTGCGATTCCCTATAACTAATTCCCTCCGTAGCACTGTCAGAGGCTACTGCCATCGTTCAATGCTGCTTGCAGAAGGGAATATTTTCCTTCGTTCCTTGAAAAACGTGAAGTCTACGTCCTACTGTTGAAACTTTATGGCGGCGGGGAAACGTGTGGCTTCATCCTATCATCTATACCTCGTAATCACGTCAAAAGGTAGGTGTTCTCAAGATCCGGCTAAACTAGTAGTTAACGTAGGTTAACATGCATGCTAGTTAAACTTGTCTTAGCTTAGCTACATTCTGTCAGGAGTATATCAAAAGGCTTAGTGGGAAAGTTAGGCTACGCCTATCTGGAACACTAACCCTTGTGTTGAGGAGATCCTCCGCCAAGTACTCCTTTGTACATCATACAGTTTAGTATAATTGTCATTAACTTGTCCTAATTTATTGCATATTGATCCATGTTTAAAAATTAAAATCAATGAATATAAACTCAAAAATTATTACATGAGCTTGATCTTACAATCCTGCAAATTTTCCATGTCTATGCATGCATTTATTTCTTGATTCTGTGAACATACTGTAATTCATAAATAGTGAAATCACGTAATTAGTAGCCACCATGTTCAAACAATTATATCTTTTAACCCAATCATGAAACTCCTGCATGAGCGTGGTTCTGGAAACCTCACATTTTTCTCTATTTAACGATGTACTTAATTCTTGATTTACTCAAAGTATTAAAAATGAATAGTGTTTGAATAGTAAACTGTGACTCATACTTCCCAGCCACCATGTTCAGACAATTATATCTTTTTAACCCAATCATGAAACTCCTGCATGAGCATGGTTATAGAAACCTCATATTTTTCTCTATTTAACCATGTACTTAATTCCTGATTTACTGAAAGTATTAAAAATGAATAGTGTTTGAATAGTAACCCGTGACTCACTGTTTTTTTTTAAAATCCAGCCCTCAGCTGAATAGCGCCCCCAACCAGGGCGCCAATCACTAAGGAGGCGCCCCAATCCAGGGCGCCATTTAATTGAAGACACTTCGCAGTGTCGTCAATTCATTTTCCAGCAATTTCTGGAAATTATTAAATCAACACATTCAAAAATCGATATCTATTGAACTAAACAATGAAAATTCTGCATGAATATATTTCTGTGATCCTGACATTTTTCTCTACCTGCCCATACCCTTACTTCCTAATTCAGAGAACTTTTCAACAGATAAATAGTAAACCACCCAGTGTAAATGGCGCCCCTGACCAAGGCACCATTTACCAAAATGAAGGCTGCGTACATGGTCGTCATTTAAATGAAGACCCCCTGCGCAGACGTCAATTTTTTTCCCAAAATTTTTAAACACCGAGATAGAAAAATTAATATAAATGATACTAGTCCACAATAATTTTTCATAAACATATTTTTGAGATCCTGAGAATTTTCACTAACTGTTCATGTCCTTACTTCCTGTTTCTGAGAAACTTTTACGATATGAATAGTGTTTTGAGTCATAGAATGTACCTGTCCGGTGTAAATCACCCCAATTTATTGAATAGTGAAACCCAATAATTTTGCATGAGCATGATTCTGAACTCCCGAGAATTTTCTCTACCTGTTCATATCCTTGCTTCCTATTTCTGAGAAACTTTTACGATATGAATAGTATATGAATAGTGTTTTGAGTCACAGAATGTACCTGTCTGGTGAAAATCACCCAAATGTAAATGGCGACCCAAGCCAGGGTGCCAATTACATGTATAGCGACTCTCCAGTATGCCGTCAATTAAAAAAAAAGTATACCGCTGGGTGAAAATCTCCCAAATGTAAATGGTGCCCTAAGCTAGGGCGCCAATTACATGAATAGCGACACTCTGGTATGTCATCAATTAATTGAAGACTCGGTAAAGAGTCACTATTTAAAGAGTCACTATTCTAATGAATAGTATCACTTTTCTAAATAAAAGAATTTTTTTAAGACAGATACGTAGATAGGTAGAGAAAAATATAAGGAATCCAACGGTATGCTCATGCATTAGATTAGGTATCATGATTCACATTTATTAAATTTTTAGCATGGATGATTTATATAATAACTTAGAAGTTATATACTAACTTAGAACATGATTGTTTATTAAGTCGTGCTTCATGTAAATGGCTCCGTAGTATAGGGCGCTATTTGGGGGTGAATAGTATTTTTGAATAGTAAGTGAATAGTAGTGAATAGTAATGAATAGTAATTTGAATAGTAATTGAATAGTATTTTTAAATAGTAAACTCTATTACGTAAAGGGTGGCATATTTGGATAATGGCCCTTATAGGATGTTCTAACTTTTGTTTAACCTTACTATAGAGTTATCTAGAGTTTTTGTTATTTAGGAAAAATTATATATATATTAATATTTTTTTCCTCATTGTTATCGTGGTTTGGACCGACGCAACCCTAAGTCATTTTTCTGCATATTATGAGTCCTTGAATTCCATTCCATAAAAAAATCTACCTTGTATATCCTACTAAAGCAACCCTTGAAACTCCATATTGGCTATAAAATGAGAGTGGATGTCAAAAGTAATACATGAATGCTGTGCATAAAGGGCCCGGTCTGGTCTTGGGCGGAGCACCCGAAGGTACTTGTGCTGATGCGAGTTTATTGACCACAGTGTTTGGCATTGTACCGACTACTTGTTTGACTTGACTTTCTTGGCCCAGAATGAGCAATACTTGACTCGAGGCCCGCAGAAGGGCGAGAGTACTTACTTTCTTGACTTGAGACATTCCACGCTTACTCTCTTTACTTGCTTGACTTGACTCGCATAGCCCGAAAAGGGCAATTACTCGCTTGAATGAAATAGCCAATTCTATTGACATGTACTTGATATTACTTGCTTGAACACGAACTTTTACTTGCTTGAACATGACTCTTACTTACTTGTATAATTCTTGCTTGCCCGAAAGTGGCATCTACATCTACAAAGTCCTTGATATACTGCTTGTCAAATACTTGCATTCACACGATACCTTCTTTATACAGTTCTTGATCTCTCATTGTTCATCATGCATAGATTATCGGTATACCTGATTTTTTTTATTACTTGTACATCATGCATAGCCATACTGGTAATTGTAAACTGTAAATCACTTAAAGATTGCTCGAACTTGAGATGTAATTCCTACTGAGTGATTCCCTCATTAGTTACTTCCTAACATTTTCAGGTAATTCGGATGGCGACATCCACATAAATGGGAATGAGACCGAGTGAAGAGTACTAGAATCACCGCTAGTTGAATCATCAACTAGTCGCGTCTTTTGAATTTACTTGAGTCTTTACCTTGTACTCCAGTTATGTCAGTTTAATGTCTAGACCTTGTTAAGGCATGTAGCCTAATGTTTGGATCTTTAATTTGGAATTGTCACATACTAGCTTTATCTCCTTTGGTTAATCAGATAATTCTCACTTTGGATTATTGGGTTAGTCTTGTGCGCACTCCGTAATTATGTATGTCAAAAAATTTATCGCTCTAATGACACGATCTATATAGACGCGTCACGCATCAGAGTATCTTCCACGCTCAGGACGTGACAGTCTTAGTGGTATCACAGCCTAGGTTTTTAAACCTAGGAAACTAGAAGAAATAAGAGGTTTGGAAAAATTACGGTCATGATTGAAACCTAGGTAAAACCTGAGTCCAAGGATGGATATACCATAACCGGTGAGACGGATAGAGCCATGGGTTAAGATCTATAATGACTTTTGACGTTATAAGTAAACCTGATCTTTATCAAACGTAAACTCTTTTGTAGGATCATGACTGCTGAAAAAGCACAATGGCGCGAGATGTAGCACACCGTGCAGGGCCTTACACAGGCACTACAACAAGTGGCCCAAGGCGGAGCTAACGGTGGAGCGGGTGATCTCCATAGGAGTTTCCGTAACATGAACCCACCAAGATTCAAGGGGTTCATCTGACCCCGAGGATGCCGAGAACTGGTTAAAGGAGATGGAACGAATCTTCTGTGTGATGCAATGCACGGACGAGGAGAAGGTTTTACTGGCCGTATTCCAACTGGAGTGGGACGCTCGATGCTGGTGGAAATCCATAGAAGCAACACTACTAGAAGACCATGTCACATGGGATGAATTCAAGGAGCTTTTCAACAACAAGTACTTCTTCGACCATATCCAGAAGAAGAAGGTCGTGGAATTCACCGTTCTAAAACAGCGAGGCTTGAAAGTGGCCGAGTATGAGGCCCAATTTTCAAGATTGTCAAAGTATGCGATTCACTTGGTGTGTACGGGAAAGATGAAGGTGAGAAGGTTCCTCAACGGACTTAGGCCCCACTATATTACACATCTTGCACCGATGGACATCCAAGTCTATTCGGAGATGGTTCGGCGTGCCCAACTGCTAGAAGACGCCACCGAATTATCCGAGAGAATCCGAGGAAGAGACAAAAAGGAGCCTATCACAAGTCCGGGAAAATTTAAACAATCATTCAACAAGAAAAGGTTCTTCATGGGAGGGGAGCCCTCCAAGGTGAAGAAATTCCAGAAGAATGACAGGCCATTCTCCACCGCCACACCCTCTAATGAGATTTGCAAGTATTGCTATAAAGCTGGTCATAAGACCGAGGAATGCAGGAGGAAGTTAGGAGCTTGTCTTCGAAGTGGGAGCCAAAAGCATCGAATCCCAGACTGCCCACTGATGAAGGAGCAAGACACCAAAGACGAGAAGCGTCTGGTAAAGAGACAAGGCCGTCTGCAAGCTCTTCGAGAGACGGAACCCACAGAAGGTGGAATTGTGGAAGGTACTCTCACTATTTGTTCAAAGACTGCTCAAGTTTTATTTGATACCAGAGCAACTCATTAATTCATTTCCAAGAAATTTGCTGCTTCATTTTTTAAGAAACATGAACTGTTAGATTTGGTCATATCTACACCTCTTGGGAATGAGTCCGATATCACGTATCACTATCCAAATTGTGAAGTGATGATTAAGGGGAGCAATATACCTACTGACCTAATATGCCTAGATATGAAGGGTTATGATGTCATACTAGGTGCCGACTGGTTATCCACACACCAAGCAACTGTAGATTGTCGGCATGGCAAGGTAACTTTCGTGGATTTCCCAGAGCTAGTTTACAATAGCCCTCGGAGTAAATCACTTCTTATATCAGCACTCTAAGCTAGTAGACTTATGAATAAGGGATGTATGGCTTTCATAGCATTCGTGACTGCCACGGAAGTCGAGGAGATTAAACTTGAAGACATCCGTGTAATTTGGGATTGTCTCGATGTTTTTCCATAAGAATTGCCCGGTTTACGGGAAGTGTCGTTCACAATCGAGCTTGTCCCTAGTGCTGGCCCTATTTCCATGACACCGTACAGAATGTCCCCTGCTGAGCAGAAAGAGTTAAAAGAGCAGCTAATGGAGTTATTGAAAAAGGGTTTCATCAGGCCAAGTACTTCCCCATGGGGAGCACCCGTGCTATTCGTCAAGAAGAAGGACGGATTGATGAGACTATGCATTGATTATCTGCAGCAAAACCATCTTACGATCAAGAACAAGTACCCGCTTCCAAGAATTGATGAGCTGTTCGATCAGTTATCTGGAGCTACATGTTTCTCCAAGATTGATCTTCGTTCGTGGTACCACCAACTGAAGATCAAAGAAGAAGACATTCATAAAACTGCATTCCAAAGTAGGTATGGGTATTACGAATTTAGTGTTATGTCTTTCAAACTAACAAATGCCCCTGCAGCCTTTATGCAGTTAATGAACAGCATATTCAGGCCTTACTTAGACCAATTTATTGTGGTGTTTATTGATGATATTCTGATCTATTCGAAGTCTAAAGAAGACCATGAAGAACACCTCAAGAAGGCGTTACAGATATTGAGGGAAAACAAATTATATGCCAAACCCAGCAAGTGCGAGTTCTGGCTCGAGAAAGTATCCTTTTTGGGCCACATAATTTCGAAGAACGTAATTTCTGTTGACCCATCAAAGGTCGAAGCCGTGAAGAATTGGGAGCGACCAACAAATGCAATGGAGATTCGAAGCTTCTTGGGTCTAGCTGATTACTACCATCATTTTATCAAGGACTTCTCCAAGATTGCGGTTCCTCTGACCCGGTTAACCAGCAAGGAAGTGTTTTATGAGTGGGATGAAGACTGTGAAAGGAGTTTCCAAGTTTTGAAGGATCTCTTGACCACTGCTCTAGTCTTATCACTACTAATTGAAGGAGAGAAATACGAGATATATACCGATGCTTCTGGTATTGGCCTCGGATGTGTATTGATGCAAAATGGAAGAGTCATTGCATACTCTTCCCGACAGCTCAAGAAACATGAAGAGAACTACCCGGTGCATGACTTAGAGTTGGCCGTAGTGGTATTTGCCTTAAAGATCTGGAGACACTATCTCTACGGAGAATAATTCACGGTATACTCCGATCATAAAAGCCTCAAATATCTATTCTACCAAAAAGAGCTAAACATGCGGCAAAGGCATTGGCTCGAATATCTCAAGGATTTTAACTTCACTACACAATACCATCCTAGTAAGGGTAATTCCGTAGCTGATGCCCTTAGTCGAAAGCCGAGAGCAATATTGGTCAACTGTATGATACAAGAATGGAAGTTGCTAGAGAAATTCTTTGAGCTTGATATCAGCACAGATGAGAAGAACATGTGTATTATTCTATCTCACATGAGTCTACATCCAGATTTGCTACCTGAAATCAAGAAGCTGCAAGAATAAGATCCCGCACTAGTGGAGATAAAAGGGGAGCTGGATGAGACACTTGAATTCAAGCTGGCACCTGATGGTAGATTACTATTTCATGAACGGACATGTGTGCCCAACTGTCCCGGATTGAAGAAGAAGATTCTTGAAGAAGCTCACCGATCGAGGTACAAGATCCACCCTGCAGCCACTAAGATGTACCAAGACTTGAAAAGAACTTTCTGGTGGCCTAACATGAAAAGGGAGATATCAGACTTTGTATCTCGTTACCTCACATGCCAACAAGTAAAGGTAGAACATCAGAAACCTGTCAAAAAATTGCATCCACTAGATATTCCCAAGTGGAAGTGGGAAGATATTGGCATGGACTTTACCGTGGGCATGCCCAAGTCTAGGGACAAACATGATGGAATTTGGGTAATCATCGATTGCCTAACTAAATCGGCCCATTTCTTACCCATCAAAAGCCGATGGTCAGTCGATGTACTGGCTGCCCTGTATATTAAGGAAATGGTTAGATTGCATGGAGTTCCCGTGTCGATGGAATCCGACCGAGACCCACGCTTTACCTCTCATTTTTGGAAAAGTCTACAACACTCTCTGGGGACGAAACTCAACTACAGTACTACTTTCCATCCCCAGACAGATGGACAGACCGAAAGGACAAATCAAGTTATGGAAGATATGTTAAGGGCATGTATTATAGACTTCGGAGGAAGTTGGCATGACCACTTACCCCTAGCCGAGTTTGCATATAATAACAGCTATCAAGCCAGTATACAAATGGCACCTTTTGAGGCATTGTATGGTTGGAGTTGTCGATCTCCAATATGCTGGGACGAAGTTGGTGAAAAGCAAATTCTAGGCCCAGATATGGTAAGAGATTCTACCGAAAAGATACGCCTCATTCGGGAAAGGCTAAAGATAACATAGACCAGGCAGAAATCTTATGCTGACAACAGAAGGCGAGACCTGGAATTTCAAGTCGGAGATTATGTTTTTCTCAAGGTATCTCCCGGCCGAGGTATTAGAAGATTCGGTGTTAAGGGTAAACTAACACCAAGGTTTATTGGTCCATTCAAAGTGCAGGAAAGAGTAGGCAAGGTGGCTTATCGCATCGCCCTACCCCCGCAACTATCAGAAGTGCACAACGTATTTCATGTTTCTATGCTGAAGAAATACGTGCACGATCCCTTCCATGTCATTGACCACAATGATTTAGTGGTACAGAAGGACCTTACCTACGAGCAGAAGCCAATGAAGATCCTCGACCGAGAAGTTTGAGTTCTAAGGAACAAGACCATCCATATTGTGAAAATCCAATGGAATCGATGCTTAGAACAAGAAGCTACATGGGAGACCGAAGAGTCTATGAAGAGGATATTTCCGGAGTTATTCTAATTGTAAGTACTCTGCACCCTTCCTATTTCCGCATAATACATTTGAATTTGGGGACCAAATTCTTTTAAGTGGGGGAGGATGTAGCACCACCGATGCAGTAATAGAGAAATCAAACTTCATGAGGACTATAATATAAATATACAAGCCAACCTTACTTTATGCCATAAAGAATCAGGAAGGCCTTATGTAAAGGAACCAAAACCTTATGAGGACTAGTATGTAAATGTACAACCCACTTTATGCATAGTACGTAATGTACTCTTCTTAAAAGAATCCGATATGGAGGCTTTGTTTAAAGAACTAAACCAGAGAAGGACTAGCATATAAATGTGCAATCTAACTTTATGCACATGGGTGGTACGTAGTGAGTTTGCACCTTCTCCACCACCAAGAGAACTAGCGCCCCTGACCAGGTCGCCAATTACCAAATTGAAGACCATATAAGGAGGCGCCATTTCCCTTTGGACCCCATCCCATTATGATATTAATATATATGTGTACACCATGAAGGCCAACACGTGAGAGTGGTAGTTTTGTCTAACAGTAAACGCCCTCTTGCAAGGACGTCATTCTCGGGAATAATGCCACCCAGATTGATAGACGCCCTCATGCAGAGACGTCATTTACATGAATAGTACCACCTAGATTAATGGACAACCCCTTACAAAGGCGTCATTTAAATCTATGTTTTTAGAAGATTGAGACACGAACAACCCCATTTAGCTGGCAAAGACCATGCCTACTTAGCAGGACCCGCAAGGCAATAAACCAATGCTTTACGATTCCCTATAACTAATTCCCTCCGTAGCACTATCAGAGGCTATTGCCATTGTTCAGTGCTACTTGCAGAAGGGAATATTTCCCTTCATTCCTCGAAAAACGGGAAGTCTACGTCCTGCTGCTGAAGCTTTACGGTGGCGGGGAAACATGTGGCTTCATCCTGTCATCTGTACCTCATAATCACATCAAAAGGTAGGTGTTCTCAAGATCTGGCTAAACTAGTAGTTAACATAGGTTAACATGCATGCTAGTTAAACTTATCTTAGCTTATCTACATTCTGTCAAAAGTATATCAAAAGGCTTAGTGGGAAAGTTAGGCTACGCCTATCTGGAACACTAACCCTTGTGTTGAGGAGATCCTCCGCCAAGTACTCCTTTGTACAGCATACAGTTTAGTATAATTGTCATTAACGTGTCTTAATTTATTACATATTGATCCATGTTTAAAAATTAAAATCAATAAAATTAAACTGAGAAATTATTGCATGAGCTTGATCTTACAGTCCTACAGATTTTCCATGTCTATCCATGCATTTATTTCTTGATTCTATGAACATGCGGTAATTCGTGAATAGTGAAATCACGTAATTAGTAGCCACCATGTTCAGACAATTATATCTTTTTAACCCAATCATGAAACTCCTGCATGAGCGTGGTTCTGGAAACCTCATATTTTTCTCTATTTAACCATGTACTTAATTCCTGATTTACTGAAAGTATTTAAAATGAATAGTGTATGAATAGTAAATCGTGACTCATACTTCCCAGCCACCATGTTCAGACAATTATATCTTTTTAACCCAATCATGAAACTCCTGCATGAGCATGGTTATAGAAACCTCACATTTTTCTATATTTAACCATGTACTTAATTCCTGATTTACTGAAAGTATTAAAAATGAATAGTGTTTGAATAGTACCCGTGACTCACTATATTTTTTTTAAAAAATCCAGCCCTCACCTGAATAGCGCCCCCAGCCAGGGCGCCATTCACTAAAGTGGCGCCCCAATCTAGGGCGCCATTTAATTGAAGACACTTCACAGTGTCGTCAATTCAATTTCAAGCAATTTCTAAAAATTATTAAATCAACACATTCAAAAATCGATATCTATTGAACTAAACTATGAAAATTCTGCATGAATATATTTCTGTGATCCTGACATTTTTCTCCACCTACCCATACCCTTACTTCCTGATTCAGAGAACTTTTCAACTGATGAATAGTAAACCACCCAGTGTAAATGGCGCCCCTGACCAAGGTGCCATTTACCAAAATGAAGGCTGCGTACAGGGTCGTCATTTAAATGAAGACCCCCTGCGCAGACGTCAATTCTTTTTTCCAAAATTTTTAAACACCAAGATAGAAAAATTAATATAAATGATACTAGTCCACAATAATTTTTCATAAACATGTTTTTGAGATCCCGAGAATTTTCACTACCTGTTCATGTCCTTACTTTCTGTTTCTGAGAAACTTTTACGGTATGAATAGTGTTTTGAGTCACAGAATGTACCTATCCGGTGTAAATCACCCAAATTTATTGAATCGTGAAACCCAACAATTTTACATGAGCATGATTCTGAACTCCTGAGAATTTTCTCTACCTGTTCATATCCTTGCTTCCTATTTCTGAGAAACTTTTACGGTATGAATAGTGTATGAATAGTATTTTGAGTCACAGAATGTTCCTACCCGGTGAAAATCACCCAAATGTTAATGGCGACCCAAGGGAGGGCGTCAATTACATGAATAGCGACTCTCCAGTATGCCGTCAATTAAAAAAAATATACACCCCTGGGTGAAAATCACCCAAATGTAAATGGTGCCCCAAGCTAGGGCGCCAATTACATGAATAGCGACACTCTGGTGTGTCGTCAATTAATTGAAGACTTTATAAAGAGTCACTATTTTAATGAATAGTGTCACTTTTCCAAATAAAAGAATTTTTTTGAGACAGATACGTAGATAGGTAGAGAAAAATATAAGGAATCTCGCAGTATGCTCATGCATTAGATTAGGTATCATAATTCACATTTATTAAATTTTTAGCATGGATGATTTATATAATAACTTAGAAGTTATATACTAACTTAGAACATGATTGTTTATTAAGTCGTGCGTCATGTAAATGGCTCTGTAGTATAGGGTGATATTTGAAGTGAATAGTATTTTTGAATAGTAAATGAATAGTAGTGAAGAGTAATGAATAGTAATTTGAATCGTATTTTTAAATAGTAAACTTTATTACGTAAAGGGCGGCATATTTGTATAATGGCCCTTATAAGATGTTCTAACTTTTGTTTGACCTTACTATAGAGTTATCTAGAGTTTTTATTATTTAAGAATATATATATATATATATATATATATTAATAGTTTTTCCTCATTGTTATCGTGGTTTGTACCGATGCAACCCTAAGTCATTTTCCTGCATATTATGAGTCCTTGAATTCCATTCCATAAAAAAATCTACCTTGTATATCCTACTAAGGTAACCCTTGAAACTTTATATTGGTTATAAAATGAGAGTGGATGCCAAAAGTAATACATGAATTCTGTGCATATAGGGCCCGGTCTGGTCATGGGAGGAGCACCCAAAGGTACTTGTGCCCTTGGGAGTTTATTGACCACGGTGTTTGGTATTGCACCGACTATTTGCTTGACTTGACTTACTTGGCCCAGCATGGGCAATACTTGACTCGAGGCCCACAGAAGGGCGAGAGTACTTACTTGCTTGACTTGAGACATTCCACGCTTACTCTCTCTCTACTTGCTTGACTTGACTCGCGTAGTCCAAAAAGGGCAATTACTCGCTTGAATGAAATAGCCAATTCTATTGACACATACTTGATATTACTTGCTTGAACACAAACTTTTACTTGCTTGAACATGACTCTTACTTGTATAATTCTTACTTGCCCGAAAGTGGCATCTACATCTACAAAGTCCTTGATATACAGCTTGTCAAATACTTGCATTCACATGATACCTTCTTTATACAGTTATTGATCTCTCATTGTTCATCATGCATAGATTACCAGTATACCTGATTTTTTTTATTACTTGTACATCATGCATAGCCATACTGGTAATTGTAAACTGTAAATCACTTAAAGATTGCTCGAACTTGAGATGTAATTCCTACTGAGCGATTCGCTCATTTAGTTGCTTCCTAACATTTTCATGTAATTCGGACGGCGACGTCCACGTAAATGGGAATGAGACTGAGTGAAAAGTGCTAGAATCACCGCCAGTTGAATTGTCAACTAGTCGCGTCTTTTGAATTTACTTGAGTGTTTACCTTGTACTCTAGTTATGTCAGTTTAATGTCTAGACCTTGTTACGGCATGTAGCCTAATGTTTGGATCTTTAATTTGAAAATGTCACAGACTAGCTTTATCTCCTTTGGTTAATCATATAATTCTCACTTTGGATTATTGGGTTAGTCTTGTGCGCACTCCGTAATTATGTATGTCAAAAAATTTAATGCTCTAATGACACGATCTATATAGACGCGTCACACATCCGACTATCTTCCGCGCTCAGGACGTGACAGTCTTAGTGGTATCACAGCCTAGGTTTTTAAACCTAGGAAACCAGAAGAAATAAGAGGTTAGGAAAAATTGCGGTCATGATTGAAACCTAGGTAAAACCTGAGTCTAAGGATGGATATACCATAACCGGTGAGACGGATAGAGCCATGGGTTAAGATCTATAATGACTTTTGACGTTATAAGTAAACCAGATCTTTATCAAACATAAACTCTTTTGTAGGATCATGGCTGCTAAAAGAGCACAATGGCGCGAGATGCAGCGCACCGTGCAGGGCCTTGCACATGCACTACAACAAGTGGCCCAAGGCGGAGCTAACAGTGGAGCGGGTGATCTCCACAGGAGTTTCCGTAACATGAACCCACCAAGATTCACGAGTTCGTCTGACCCCGAGGATGCCGAGAATTGGTTAAAGGAGATGGAACGAATCTTCCATGTGATACAATGCACGGACAAGGAGAAGGTTTTACTGGCCGTATTCCAACTAGAGCGGGACACTTGATGCTGGTGGGAATCCATAGAAGCAACTCTACCAGAAGACCATGTCACATAAGATGAATTCACGGAGTATTTCAACAACAAGTACTTCTCCGACGATATCCAGGAGTAGAAGGCCGCGAAATTTGCCGTTCTAAAACAACGGGGCTTGAAAGTGGCCGAGTATGAGGCTCAATTTTCAAGATTGTCGAAGTATGCGATTCACTTGGTGTGTACGGGAAAGATGAAGGCGAGAAGGTTCCTCAACGGACTTAGGCGCCACTATATTACACATCTTGCACCAATGGACATCCAAGTCTATTCGGAGATGGTTCGGCGTGCCCAACTGCTAAAAGACGTCACCAAATTATCCGAGAGAATCCGAGGAAGAGACAAAAAGGAGCCTATCACAAGTCTGGGAAAATTCAAACAATCATTCAACAAGAAAAGGTTCTTCATGGGAGGGGAGCCCTCCAAGGCAAAGAAATTTCAGAAAAATGACAGGCCATTCTCCACCGCCACACCCTCTAAGGAGATTTGCAAGTATTACGATAAAGGTGGTCATAAGACCGAGGAATACTGGAGGAAGTTGGGAACTTGTCTTCTATGTGAGAGCCGAGAGCATCGAATCCCTGACTGTCCACTGATGAAGGGGCAAGACACCAAAGATGAGAAGCGTCCGGTAAGGAGACAAGGCCGTCTGCAAGCTCTCCGGGAGACGGAACCCACAGAAGGCAGAATTGTGGAAGGTACTCTCACTATTTGTTCAAAGACTGCTCAAGTTTTATTTGATACCAGAGCAACTCATTCATTCATTTCCAAGAAATTTGCTGCTTCATTTTCTAAGAAACATGAACTGTTAGATTTGGTCATATCTACACCTCTTGGGAATGAGTCCGATATCACGTATCACTATCCAAATTGTGAAGTGATGATTAAGGGGAGCAATATACCTACTGACCTGATATGCCTAGATATGAAGGGTTATGATGTCATACTAGGTGCCGACTGTTTATCCACACACCAAGCAACTGTAGATTGCCGACATGGCAAGGTAACTTTCGTGGATTTCTCAGAGCTAGTTTACAATAGCCCTCGGAGTAAAATCACTTCTTATATCAGTACTCCGAGCTAAAAGACTTATGAATAAGGGATGTATGGCCTTCATAGCATTCATGACTGCCACGGAAGTTGAGGAGATTAAACTTGAAGACATCCGTGTAATTCGGGATTTCCTGACATTTTTCCAGAAGAATTGCCTGGTTTACCCCCAGAAAGGGAAGTGTCGTTCACAATCGACCTTGTCCCTTGTGCTGGCCCTGTTTCCATGACACCGTACAGAATGTCCCCTGTAGAACTGAAAGAGTTAAAAGAGTAGCTAATGGAGTTATTGAAAAAGGGTTTCGTCAGGCCAAGTACTTCCCCATGGGGAGCACCCGTGCTATTCGTCAAGAAGAAGGACGGATCGATGAAACTATGCATTGATTATCGGCAGCTAAACCATCTTACGATCAAGAACAAGTACCCGCTTCCAAGAATTGATGAGTTGTTCGATAAGTTATCTGGAGCTACATGTTTCTCCAAGATTGATCTTCGTTCGGGGTACCACCAACAAAAGATCAAAAAAGAAGACATTCATAAAACTGCATTCCGAAGTAGGTATGAGCATCACGAATTTACTGTTATGCCTTTCGGACTAACAAATGCCCCTACAGCCTTTATGTAGTTAATGAACAGTATATTCAGGCCTTACTTAGACCAATTTATTGTGGCCTTCATTGATGATATTCTGATCTATTCGAAGTCTGAAGAAGACCATGAAGAACACCTCAAGAAGGTGTTGCAGATATTGAGGGAAAACAAATTATATGCCAAACTCAGCAAGTGCGAGTTCTGGCTCGAGAAAGTATCTTTTTTGGGCCACATAATTTCGAAGAACGGAATTTCTGTTGACCCTTCAAAGGTCGAAGCCGTTAAGAATTGGGAGGGACCAACAAATGCAATGGAGATTCGAAGCTTCTTGGGTCGAGCGGGTTACTACCGGCGTTTTATCAAGGACTTCTCCAAGATTGCGATTCCTCTGACCAGGTTAACCCGTAAGGAAGTGCCTTATGAGTGGGATGAAGACTGTGACAGTAGTTTCCAAGCTTTGAAGGATCACTTGACCACTGCTCCAGTCTTATCACTACCAATTGAAGGAGAGAAATACGAGATATATACTGATGCTTCTGGTATTGGCCTCGGATGTTTATTGATGCAAAACGGAAAAGTCATTGCATACTCTTCTCGACAGCTCAAGAAACATGAAGAGAACTACCCAGTGTATGACTTAGAGCTGGCCGCGGTGGTATTTACCTTAAAGATCTGGAGACACTATCTCTACGGAGAATAATTCACGGTATACTCCGATCATAAAAGCCTCAAATATCTATTCTCCCAAAAGGAGCTAAACATGCGGCAAAGACGTTGGCTCGAATATCTTAAGGATTTCAACTTCACTATACAATACCATCCTGGTTACCTCCTCGAATATCTCTAGGAAACCCCTAGGTTACGTCCTCATTTTCAAGGGGAGTGGTGCTCGCCTCTAGGGAACCCTTAGGTTACCTCCTCGTTTTCAAGGGGAGTGGTGCTCGCCTCTAGGGAACCCTTAGGTTACCTTTTCATTCTCAAGGGGAGCGGTACTCGCCTCTAGGAAACCCTTAGGTTACCTTCTCGGGATATGTAGGTAACTTACCTTGGTGGAGTATGGCTGGTGACGATTTACTAGAAGAATTTTCTGAGGTTGACGGAGTTCCACGTCCTGGGTACCTCTCCCCCCCAGCGTCACTAGTCTGTATGCTCCTTTGCCGAGTGTTTCTGCTACCCTATATAGGCCTTCCCAGTTTGGTGCGAGCTTCCCTACGGCTCCTCTTAGGTCAGCCACGCTTGCCCGTCCTAGAACCAAATCTCCCGGGAAGAAGTGTCACTCTTTAACCCATGCGTTATAATATTGGGCCAGCTTCTGTTGATATGCTATGAGCTTTACTTGTGTGCCCACTCTATCTTCCTCGAGCAGGCCCAAGTTCTCTCGCATTGCTTGGTTATTCTTGACCTCGTTGAAGTGTCCCACTCATAAGGTGGGATTCGATATCTCCATCGGTACAACTGACTCAGCGCCATATGCGAGGTGGAAGGGTGTCTCCCCGGTGGCGGCTCTAGCGATGGTTCGGTGGGCCCATAAGATGCTCAGAATTGAGTCTACCCATGAATCACCCGCTTGGGCCAGCTGGGTCTTGATGCCGTGGAGGATTGTTCGGTTGGCATTTTCTACCAGCCCGTTAGCCTGGGGGTGTCCTACAGAAGTGTAGTGGTTCCAGATCCCCACTCCGAGCATTTCTCCTCTAAGGTCGTGCTCATGAACTGCCTGCCGTTGTCGGTTGTGAGAACCCTTGGTATACCAAAGCGGCATATGATGCTTCGCAGTGTGAATTTCCAAGTTCCGTCGCTCGTGATCTTCCATAATGGTTCTGCTTCGATCCACTTGGTGAAGTAGTCTATGGCGACTATGAGGAATTTCTTCCTCCCTTGCGCCTCGGGGAAGGGACCTCGTATGTCCACCCCCCACCGAGCAAATGGGCGGGGCTCCATCAAGGCATGAAGTTGTGTAGCTGGCTGATGGTGTAGGTGGGAATATTTCTGGCACTGTGGGCACCTACGGACATACTCGAGGCAGTCTTGTTGTTAGGTGGGCCACCAGTATCCTTGTCGAATAAGTGTTCAAACGAGTGCTCGTCCTCCTACATGGCTCCCGCAGAGTCCATCGTGGACCTCTTGGATGGCTTGGTTGGCTTCCGTGGGGAACAAGCACTTCAGTAATGGAGTTGAGAGGGACTAGCGGTATAATCGTCCGTTTACCATTATGAAGTGGGCTGCTCTTGCTCGCGTGTGCCGAGCCTCGGCGCGGTCACTTGGGAGCTATTGCCGAAGGAGGAAGTCCAAGAGAGGGTCCATCCAGGATGGCTCGTAGTCGATTGCGTTTACCTGGGGGGTTGGCTCGTCTATGCTCAGCGTCGATAATTCCTCTAGTAGGACCGACCTTCAGTTGAAGACCGTAGTGGCTGACGCTAGGCGAGACAGGGCGTCTGCTCGGATTTTTTCTCCCCGCGGGATGTGGACCACCTCGAAGTGGGAGAATTTCTTTGTCGCTGCCTTGGCCTTCTCCAGGTATTTGATCATGGTTGGTTCACGTGCCTCGAACTCTCCTCAGACCTGGTTAGCAATAAGCATGGAGTTGCTGTACACTCACACGCTGGACGCCCCCAAATGTTTCGCCATGCGCAGCCCTGAGAGGAGTGCCTTGTACTCAGCCACATTGTTCGTAGTCGGGAAGTTGAATCGCAAGGCATACTGGAGTTCTAATCCTTCTGGTGAGAGTAACACCAATCCCGCTCTGCTGCCCGCTGCACAGGACGATCCATCGACATATAGTTCTCATGTAGGTCCTGAAGATTGCTCGGGCAAGTCCTCGGCAGGTATGGTGCATTCGGCGACGAAGTCGGTGAGGGCCTGAGCTTTGATCACGGTCCTTGGGTGAAACTTGACGCCAAACTCCCCAAACTCGATCACCCACTTGATCAGCCTTCCCGAGGCGTCGGGGTTCTGGAGGATTTGTCGCAGTGGCTAGTCGGTGAGGACGACGATGGGGTGAGCTAAGAAGTACGACCGCAGCTTGCGAGCGGCCGTAATGAGTGTCAAGGTGAACTTTTCAGTTCGTGAGTACCAGAATTCTGGTCCTTGTAACGCTCGACTGACATAGTAGATGGGTTTCATGATCCCTGCCTCCTCTCGTGTGAGTATGGCACTCATTATCCTTGGCGTCACAGAAAGGTACTGGAGTAGCTGTTCTCCCTTTTACGGTTTGGCGAGGATGGGAGGCGTTGCCAAATAACGCTTTAATTCTTCGAATGCCTGCTCGCATTCTTGAGTCCAGTCGATCTAGCCTTTCTTCTCCGACGCTTGGTTGGCTTGCTTGATCAACCGGAAGAAGGGTCGTGTAGATCCTCGGAGCGAGTGCCGTCACTCCCAATGCTCACTCGGAGAGTGCTCGCTGGGTGGTAAGGTCGCCAGAGGAGAGTGTAGATTATGAAAAATTCACTTAATGAAAAAGGGGATTGAAACCCAAACTCAAATTTTAAAGCTTGAAAATTAAATGGGGAAAGGAAGAGCATGCGTGGGATACTAAAGGGGAATGTGATCGCCAGAGGGGTTACCTCAAATAAGAAAAAGGATGATCGCGAGTACCTTGTGTTAAGCGGGGGAGATTGTGAATCCTTTCTTCCTCCTTCTACCGGCCGGCCGATGAAGGGGGTTCTTAGTCTTGATTACCTTGCAAGAACATACATATCAAATAAAAGAGTGGATTAGCCAAAAGGTGTAGTATCAAAGTTCTAAGATTATGAAATTAATCAAATTAAACATGAACATGAACACACCTTGTGTGTTTTGGTTTTAAACCCCTAGGAGGAGTAACAAGGTTTGAAAAAATATGGATGTAATGCTAAGCAATAATATGTAGAGTATGAGATCTAACAAGAACTAGAGGGAGGGAGGATGTGTGATGATGTTACGAAAATAACAACTAAATAGCTAAAGGAAGGATTCCTTTCTGCTGTGCGTGCATCAGTAAAGGGAGGAGAGCTTCAGTATGTGATGGAACTGCAGTGGTTCATCTGTGGAAGAAGAAGAGCATCGCCTGGAAGGAGAGCTCGTTTTGATGAAGAACCTGCAAAAGAAATAAGACACTCTTCTCTCTATCAGCTCTGCTCTCTTAATGATGATCTCTCTCTCTCTCTCTGTTCTCTGTCCTCCCGCGCGAAGAGACCCAGGAGGGGTATTTATAGGGCTAAGATCCTTGGAGAACAAGGATTAAAACAAGGTAAAGATCTTCCATCAAGAAACTCCCTTCCCAGTCGAATACAAGGCTCAAAATGAGGAAGGAACCATTACTGGAAAGAAGCAGGTGAAAGGGAGACGGAATTGAAAATGACGACCCCATGAAGGGCGTCAATTAAAAATGACGACACATCCAAAGGCGTTAATTAGAATAACGACTCCCATCAAGGCGTCAATTCCTGGATTTAGTTATAGAAACAAATAACTTTCCTTATTTAAAATTATCAACTGACGCCTGCCAGACAGACGTCAAATAATCAACGCCTTTATGAGAGACGTTAATTCTACAATTTTCATTTTATTTGAAATTCAGAATTTTTAGTAAATCCAGAAAATGACGCCCGTATTGGTAGTCGTCCATTGTTAAAAGAGGCACCCTTGGCCATGCCGTCAATTTAAATAGCGCCCCTTATCAGGGCGTTAATTTCAATTTCTCAAGAAAAAAAAACAAGAAATCCCAATTAATTTATAGAAAATAGAAAAACTTCATATTAAAGCAATATTGAAGTCCACTTTCGGGCGTCACATGGTGACATGAGATTTACTCAACATAGCATCAATTTTAGCGTGTCTACAGCTGCCCCGCCTTGGCGTCTACTTTGCAAGGGAGTGAGATGGAATGAAGTGAAAGTGAAGCAAGTGGAATGAGGGGGAACGTACTGATAAGTAGATGCCAAGGTGTGATGAGACACGCCTCTGACACTAAGCGTTGGAAATCTTTCCAAGATTCTGAATAAAACAACTTCGGACAATTTTGAGAAAGCATCGATCCGCTGGATAAAGGAGAGTAAACTAAATAAACAAAATATGCGCAAGGGCACGACAGGGAGGCACCATTGGAGAGTGGTTACCAGCCAATGTGGACGTGCTACAACCAAGGTGGATTTGTAGAAAAGTAAAGTGAATTGAGATAAAGATCCAGCAAATGGATGGTTTTCAAGGGACCAGCCTGAGCAGCTTCGAGGAGAATAAAGTACTTGATTTGGAATGGAATATCTCATGTCAATTCAACTAAGAACGAGCGACCTTCATTATTGGCGTAATATGAAGATTTTCATCATTAAGCTCAAAGTCCTACATGATGCATGCTGGGCTAAAGAAAAATTAAAACAATCTAAAATAAAAGATAATCAAGGATAATATTGTTAAGCCACCCAGATTTGGTCAAGAATCCAGATCTCTGAGCTGATACTAAGCCGAAGCCCGTTTGTCCACGTATCAACTCAGAAAGAGGAACCATCGTCCCAAACCTTGAATGACTCAACGGCCTATCCGTGTGATCAAGATTCCCCTGGAATTATCACTATTTTTGATGAAGGGGAACTCAAATTCCAGGTTCATCAGAACCACAAGGTCCTTGATATGTTATAATAGCGGAGATACCTTATAGTGACAATGCATACAGGAATGCATACAGGATGATGGTGAGCAATGAGGGAACTGAGAAATGAGGTGCAGTCACCGTGGGGCTTGGATGCCGAGGCCCAGTCGGTGGGACCAAGAGCTTCTTAACCTGCACTCAAAATTTCATTAGCCATAATAAAAAAATGCATAAAACATACTCAACACTGATTTCAATTTTTAGAATTTTTTTGGATTTTTTTGGATTTTTTTTTGGAGTTTTGAGAATTTTGAAATTTTTAGAAAAAATTTATGAAATTTTATTGAAATTTTTGAGTTTTTATTGGAATTTTATTGAAATTTTAAGAATTTATGAATTTTTATTGGAATTTTGAGAATTTATGAAATTTTATTGAAATTTTTGAATTTTTTTTGAAATTTTATTGAAATTTTAAGAATTTATGAATTTTTATTGGAATTTTGAGAATTTATGAAATTTTATTGAAACGTACAGACTTTTGGAATGTATAGACTTATGGATGAAGAACAAATGTGTAGACTTAGCATTGTATAGACTTATGGAATGTGATGTATAGACTTGGTGAAGGAAATGGAACGTATGGACTTTAGAAGGATGTATAGACTTGAAGGATGTACAGACTTTGAGGAGAGAATGGATGTGCAGACTTTGAGGAATGGAGTGTATAGACTTGATAATGGAACGTATGGACAACCTGCACTTCAAAGCTCAAAAGATCATTAGCTTAAAATATGATCATAAGTGCTTGATAAAAATAATTTAATCATGATATAGCAGCACTTAAGTTCATGAGAAATCCAACAATTTAAACGCACAAGCCCAGAAAATGACGACCCTTCTGATAGGCGTCAAATTAAGAAATGACGACGTGCACTGAGGCGTTAATTGCATTAAAGGTTTAACTTGGAATTGGAATGCAAATGACGACCTTCATGGAGGCACTGGATAAATAACGACCTAGAGAGTGTCGTCAATTTAACAAATGACGCCACAAAGCACGTCGTTAATTAGCTATTTTTGTTTCCTGCTTGGAGTTAAACTTCCAGCAAGTCGTTTTATTCAAACACAAACCATGCTGCCCGTTAACGTTCAAAACATTATAAATAGGGCAACTGTTGGTGTTTCCAAACATCAGATCATCGAAGCCATAGCACCGAAGCCATCTTCTGTAGACAGACAGACAGAAGAACTCGTAGAAGAATTAGCAGCAGAAGAAAAACAGAGCAGAACAAGTAACACTATTAGAAGGATGAACCAGTTAATGCAGTAGAGGCCTTCCAAGAGGTCAAGGATGAGTTTTCCAAGAATTTGTGAAGTGCCAGGCCATATCAGTGGAAAAATTGCTAAAGACCAAGTAAGTGTTCTCTGTGTTTGGAGCTTTTATTTCGTTCTGTCTTTCTTTCTTTTCAAAATTTCTGATGTTATTCTCTTTCTTCTTCCTTTCTTTTATGTTTTATGTTTTCAGGATTACCCCATTATTCCTGGTCCAAGAAGATTTCTAAAAATCAAATGGCTTCCTTTATTACTCTCCAAGCTCTCTCTAGACATGAGATCCTTCCTTGCTAAGTGGAACCTTCTAGGCCTTATCACCCATGCCACCCATTATAATGATATCCATCTTGATTGGGCTTCCATTCGAGCTCTTATAGAATTATGGCACCCTCACACCCATACTTTTCTATTCCCAACCTTTGAAGCAACCATCCTCCTAGAAGAAGTGGAGATGCTCTTGGGTTTGAAGAAGATGAAGCAAGGAGAGGAAACAAAGATGGCCCATATGACTAAGCCCATACAAGCCCATGATATGCTCATGAGCCTTGTTCAAAGCTCAAATTTGGTGAATAAAATGAAGGCCAACAAGGGAATCAATCTTTTGAAGTTGGCTTCTTGGGTATATAAAAACATGGATAAGTCTCAAGGAGATGAAGCCCTTTTGGAGAGAGTGATGAAGGGGTTTGTCATATGTGTAGGAGGAGCTTTATTCTTCCCTTCATTAGAGGATCATTTAGAGGAACAACACTTGAGTGTAATAGCAAGCATGTGGGAGGGAAAGAGAATAGGTGGTGCAATACTAGCCAACCTATACAATGGGCTCACCTCGGCTTCACTAGGACGGCCTTTATTTGGATCAATGCTTCTTCTAGCTTGTTGGATAGATTTACACTTTAAGTTTGATCCATGTCAAGCAAACCAAGCGGCCTCCAAAATCTTCTCCAAGAGCCCACTTAGGTACATGACAAGCTCATTGGGCTTATGTGAAAGAGTTACTAATAGAGTTCCTAAGCTCAAGAAGAGGAATGAATGGAGAGATTACTTCAAAAAAATGCCAAAGAGGAATTTCACATGCACACCGGGTTTTCTCAAAACCCAAGAACTTCGCTCAAGGTTATCCTCCGGCATCGAGCTCTGTTTAATTGGCGGGACCAACTTCATCCTTTATAATGCACACCGATGCCTCCCACAACTCGGACTTCCTCGACATCTCTTCGAAGGACCTTCTAACCTTCCTCCAATCAAGAAGAGGGAGCTATGCTCAAGTGGTGACCATGAAGAAATCAGGACCATAATGGCTCAATGGAAGGTGGCACTTCTCCACAAATCCAAGACTCATGTTGAAGATCGAAGAAGAGAACAAATGTAAAGCCTATGTACTGGCTCTCAAGAAGATAAGGCCCACAGTGGCTTAGAATGTAATCAAAGATTTTCATGAATGCAATAAGAATTCCTCTTTTATCTGAGCCAAAGCAATGTATGAAAGAGATCAGTTCTGGCATTTCAAGCAATTCTGTCTGATAACAAGGAGTTCCGGTCCTTCTGTTCTGAATAGCGCCCCTATCAACGACGTTAATTACTTAAGACACGCCTCAGTTGAAGCCGTCCATTATATTTCAAACTCATAATTGACGCCCAAGGCACTGGCGTTTCTTAACTCACGTCTTTAAACAAGGCGTTAATCAATTCAAATTTTCAAATAATTTTCGAGATAATTCCTTAATTTCTTATAAAACACGCCTTTACTCACGTCGTGTATTAAACAATGGACGCCCGCTCTGTTCGTCGTCAAATTTAAAGGGATAATAATTACACCCTCTCTCGTCAATCAAATCCCATTAATGCGTCTGACGACGTTTACAGCCTCCCATGTAGAACACAAATGACGTCCATCCTCAAGGCGTCAAATCTGAAATATACGCCTTACTTCAAACCATCAATTTAAGAAGAGACGCCTTCCACTCGGGTGTCAATTATTCTCGACCGTTAAACCCTACTTTCCCCCTTTCTTCTTCCTTCCTTCGTTTCCATTTCCTTCTTTTCTCTGCAAAACCCTAACCGAAACCCCCCCATCTATCTCCCTCTCATTCTCACTCTTTCTACTCTCTCACTCTCCTCTCAAACCGATGGCTAGTGGCGGACAGAAACGGCAGAGGGTTATGGCCCCCCGACATGGTGGACCTGGAAGGGGAACAAGCAGCCGTGGAGGGGGTCCCTCCTGCGGCGGCCGAAGAGACACCGGCGACGGCGGCCGGTGACGCAGAAGAACAAGAAGAAGACGAAGAAGAAGAAGATGATGAAGAAGAAGGACATGAAGAAGAAGAAGGAGGAGGCGAAGGAGAAGAAGAAGAAGACGAAGGGGAAGAAGGAGAAAGAGATGGTGAGGAAGAAGAAGGAGAACCGGAGGTGGCGGCGGCGGTGGCCCGTCGGCCCGGCTAGCTCCGACGACCATGGCAACCAAGACAACCCCTCCGTGGGGGGTTGATTGGTCCCGAACGTCAAAAGGTAGGTCCCCATACCCCTATTCTCTATTTTTTTTATTTCCATTATTTCCCCATTTCCATGGCCCTCGGGCATGACAAAACCAGAGACACAGTAAAATGACGCCCCCAGGGGTGTCGTGAATTTAAATAACGTCCCAGAGAGGGTCGTTAATTTCATCTTTTCATTTTTTTTAAAAAGAATTAATCACATGAAAGAAACGCCCTGCAGCATGTCGTTATTTTTAATTTTATCATGTTTCGCATGATGTTGTTATTTCCCTGTGATTTCATTTAAATTTAAAAATGCATGTGTTTCTGTTATTTCACTTTCGCACATTAAAACCTTGAAACCCCAGGAAAACCACGCCCCCCATTGGGACGTTAATTAGATAAGTAACGACCACAGGGTGGCCGTTAATTCAACATTTTCCAGAAATGTAATTTAGGATAGAAAAATCACTTTGTAAACCGCGCCCTTCCACAGGGGCGTTACTTAGATAACTGACGACCCAGGGTTGGGTGTCAATTTCGAATTTTTTCAGATTTTTAGAATATGACTTTAAAAAAAATGTCGTCCACAGGGGCGTCAATTAGATAAACAACGACACTGGGTAGGTCGTCAATTAAATGAACGTACAATACCACCTGAAACCTATTTGGAAATAACGTCGCCCTCGGGGGCGTCAATCATGAAAACCACGACCCACAGTAGGTCGTTAATTATCCAAACAGCAAATATCACAATTAATGAGCTTAAATGAATTTCCACATGAAAACTTAAGCAAAAAGTTCTTTTATATTCATGCAGGGGTTGATGAGGATGCGGATTTCTTGGGTCCAGGTCCGGGCAGAGTACTACGGCCTCCCCGAGTTCCAGAGAGCTAGGATAGATGTTATGGGGTTTGGGGCCTTCCTTAGCATTGAGCCAGTCAGACCAGACCTACCTTTGACTCAGGTTTTGAGAGAGAGATGGGATAGGTCTAGCCAGACATTTCTGATGCCATGGGGGCATATGGTTCCTAGTTTGGAGGATGTGGCTAGGATCACTGGGCTGAGGGTAGATGGGGAGGCAGTGAGCGGGATCACCCTACCTGATTATAGTGAGCTGACCCAGAGGCTATTAGGGCTAGAGACGGTGTACGAAACACCGAGCGAGTGTAGGACCGTTTTCCTCACTGACCTTACCATAGCTATGGGGTTGGGGGACTCTAGGCAGAGATCTAGGGAGTCCTTAGAGCAGTTTTCGCAGAGATTGATAGAGGGGGCTAGGGCTGCCTATTGCCAGGATCCAGCTGACAGGGAGAGGGCAGATAGAGATTTGAGGAGGTTTCTTTTTTTTATGCTCGGAGACTGCTACTCGGCACGAAGGGCGACATCATCAACTGCCGCTTCCTAGGGATACTTGAGGACTTAGAGGGCGTGGGCAGATACGCTTGGGGAGCAGCGCTGCTGGCGCACTTGATAGCCGACCTGTCCAAGGGGATAGGTCGAGAGACGACAGTTAGTGGCTTTTCACCTTTTCTTCAGGTATGCATTCTTTGTTGTTTTTATTCTTTTTCTTTTATTATATGCATATGCATGGTCAACTAATGTAATGTATGGATGCAGATTTGGAGCCATTTGTACATGCCCATGGGGCGCGCTGATCTACGACCTGGAGATGAGGGGTCCTTCCCTCTGGCGCGACGCTGGCTGCCAGTGGTGATCGGAGCCCCACTCGCTTACGAGTTGCGAGTGTTGCGACGGGAGTTCCGAGACTTCCCTGCCTCACTGGTATGCATGATGCAATTTTTTATTTTTGTCTTTATGTGAAATATGATGATGATATGATGATTGTTATGCGTGCTTGTGAATGCAGGTGAGGTGGAGACCCTATGAGGGGATGACCGATGAAGGCCAGCCCTGGGTCATAGCGGGCCGACCTCCCTTTGGGCATGAGCTTTGGGTTCATTGCCTGAACGAGATTGAGCCGTTACGGCTTAGGCTGGTGATGAGGACCCTCGACCTACACCAGGAGTGGATCGAGGTAGGAGAGCCGCGGGGTATAGGCAAGAAGATGCTTGGTCGCACGAAGGCGATCGACTTGAGAGTGTGGTTCTCCGACCAGTACGCAGACTGGCAGCGTGGCGGTACCCGGGTCACTTCACAGGCGACCGACAGCTCCGAGTACCTCCGACGCTACTGGGAGGTTTATGTCGGCCGACCCCAGATGAGGGTCTTAGGGGTATGTATGAATGCACTTATTTCTAAATTAAATGCAAATGCTTTGTATATCTATCATGCGACTAATATGTGATGAATGCAGGATGCGCGGGACATAGTGGCGTTGGATGCACAGGCCCACCTACACATATTAGAGGCACAGCTAGCCACCACACGGGCAGACCTTGAGACCTTGGTGAGTGTTTAATTTATTCCTATATGCATATGATTTTTTTTATTGATGATTAGCTACTAAAAATCTCAATAAATGCAGCGTGCCCAGCAGGGAGCAGTAGGGAGAGAGACAAGAGAGGCCTCCAGCTCGAGAGGGCCTAGTGCAGAGGTGACTACATTAGCAGAGCAGCTAGTAGGGGCGGTGGCACGGGCCGAGGCGGCAGAGCGCAACCTTGCCTCACGGGTATGCCTTAAATCTTAAACTCAAAATTATTCATTTGTTTATATAATATATTCATGAAGATTATTTTCTTTATAGACCGACGAACTCCGGGCTGCTCTTACTTGCATCGAGGAGGGACAGCGGGCGATGGCCACGCAGGTGAGTTATTTATTTTCAATTGTATGTTGCTTATTCCATGAATTATTGAATTATTGCATTAAATGTGGAACTGATGATCTGTTTAAATGTTTGCAGTCTTCACAGTTACAGGCGGCACATACCCGGGCTGCCCTAGCCGGGACAGAGTTGGCGATCCGTGAGCAACGGGTCGTGGAGCTGAAGCGGGCCTTGAGGCGGCGAGAGGAGCTGCCTTAGGACGTGGCGGAGCTGTGAGTCGCCCTCGAGATGGAGCGGAGAGAGCATACTCGGGAGCGCGAGGAGCACCAGGCGGAGCGTGTCCGGGACCGCGAGCAGTACCAGGCAGAGCGTGCCCGGGACCGTGAGGAGCGGTCAGCTTGCGATCGAGAGCTTACAGCCTTGAGGGCCCAGCTAGCCGTTGCACAGGAGCGGCTACGAGCGACCGAGGAGCGTCTTCAACGAGGTCGGGAGCGGGCGCGAGCTGCAGGGTACAGCTTCACCAGATCTACTTTTGTGGCGGGTTCCTCTCTCCGACAGAGGAGCGAGGCAGAGGAGCCGGCTCGAGCTCCAGCTACTTCCCGGGGGCCCATGCCCCCTCCACCAGTGTCTCGTCGGGAGGACGAGAGTGAGGCAGAGAGTAGGAGAGAGGAGGGTGGAGGCGAGAGCTGAGAGACTTACTTGTACTCCTCCACCCTCACACCTGTACTCAGACATTTGTGATGTATATATATATGAAATTGAGATTTTGTTACCTGAGCACTTGTGTAGTTGTGTACTTGTGTCTTCTTTTCCTTCTCATTTTTTTTACTTTTGCCATGTGCTTCCACACTTGAATAAACAGGTTAATTCATCTGTTCGACTTGGCCCCTTGCTCAATAAGCAAGGGATGTCTTTACTTTGACCTTGATAACGGGTCAAGGGGCCAAGCCTTTAATCAATGAAGGCAAAGAGTAGATAAAAAAATGTGTCATGCAAGCAAGCAAATGCAAACTAAAAATAAAAGATGCCCATACAAGAATGCAATCAAGCATATGAGAAACAAAGGGCTTGAAATTCCACAATCATTTTTTTTCGTTATTATTATTATATATGCTTTTTTTTGAATTTTGTTTTGAAAGTGACACTTAATTTTGACAAGGACGCCTATTTGAAAATTTTTATTTTGGAGGCGAGTATGGTATAGAGCTTTGAAGCCTTAACCATCATAATCTAAAATTCATTAGATTTTCTCAAGAGACTTAACAAAAGAGTCAACGTGATTTATACTTTGGCTTTTACTCATATTCTCTCGTAGCCCATCCTTCTTAGTTGGTCTTTGCCATTCTTCGAGTTCACAACCCACCATGAAGGGAGAAGGGAAGAATGATTAAGGAAGCTCACGAAAGGTTTTCAAGAACGGGGCACACTCCTCCCCTGCCCTTATGCCTGTTGGGATTCGGTCTTCGGCTTAGGGAAATTTTGTTGCTCTTTTTGCCCTTATTCATGCATGCTTACGACCAAGGTTTTCCTTGTGGGGACTTTGCCTCTTGACATGCTTTCTTTTATCATAACTTCCTTTTGCTTTCTTCAAAATAGATAAAGACCTAATTGTACTTGGGCATTAAGCATTTTGTTCCCTTTTGGGCCCTGACTTCTACCTACTAGGGCGGCGGGCAGGCTTGGTTGGTAACCCCTAACGTGTGTTCCATCTCGTGAGCCGAAAGGAAGAGAATAGGTAAGGCTTTTACACTCTTGATTGGGTCAGACTTTCCTTGAATTCCGGGCTGCTCGAGTTTAAGAATAAAGTGTGTAGTGTGTGCGTGAATTGACCCAAGAGTTAAACCGTCCAGACTGAAGAATGAATTTAAAGATTTTGATTTTTTCGGTGTCGTGGCCCATGTACTATACTAGCCTCCAAGATTTTCAATTTTTGTTTTGTTTTGTTTTTGCTCTTTTTTTTCTTTTTGTTTTTATTTCATTTTTTTTCATTTTTAGGGATAGTATTTCTTTAGATAGAGACCATTCCAAGGATGAGTTAGCTCTTCGCCTTCAGCATTAATCAATTTATAAGCGTTGCCAGGATAAACATCTTTTATAATAAAGGGGCCTTCCTAATTAGGTTGGAGTTTTGAACGAGGTCCCCCTGGTTTTACAAAGATTCTTTTAATTACCAATTCACCAACTTTGAATTTTCTCTCAATCACTTTCTTTTGATAAAAACGTGAAAGCCTGTTTTGATAAATATGTGCATGCTCGGCGGCAGCCAGACGCTTCTCATCCAGGAGTTCCAACTGGGCAAGGAGGGATTCACGACGCTCATCAATTGAGAATTCCTTGTCCAATTGTACTCGCAGAGAAGGAACAAGAATTTCATAAGGAACTACCGCCTCCATTCCATAAGTTAGGGCAAACGGGGTTTGCCCAGTAGGAGTACGAATGGAAGTGCGATAGTCCCAAAGAGCTTCAACCAATTTTTCTGGCCAATCCGCAAATTTGTTAGCCTCACACGTTTTCTTGACAATCTTAATCAAAGTCTTATTAGTTGCCTCTGCTTGGCCATTGCCCTGCGGATAATAAGGAGATGAATGATGCAATGCAATGTTATACCTGTTGCAGAGGTCCTGAAGTTCCTGAGAGATGAACTGGGGTCCATTGTCGGTGATGATGGTACTTGGGATGCCGAATCTTGCGATGATATTCTTCATTATGAACTTGCAGACGGTTGACACTTTTATCTCCACGTAAGCTTCCGCTTCCGCCCACTTGGTGAAGTATTCTGTCGCCGTCAGTATGAATGACTTTGGTTTTGTGAGGAGGGTCGGATCACCAAGGGGTCCAATGATATCGAAAGCCCACATGGAGAAAGGCCATGGGGAAGATACGGGATGGAGTGAAGAAGCAGGAGAATGAATTTTGTCGGCGTGCAGTTGGCACTTAACACACCTTTGAACATAGATAGAACAATCCTCTTCTAGAGTGGGCCAATAGAAACCTAGCCTAAGGATCTTCTTAGCAAGCATCTGGCTATTGACATGACCACCACACACTCCCGAATGGGCCTCTTCCACAACTTTCCAAGATTCATCATCATCTAGACATCTTAACAAAACTCCAGTGAGACCTCTTCTATAAAGCACACCTCCAATCATGGTGTATCGCTGGGCAACCCTTCTAATGGCTTTCTTTTCTTCGCTGTAGCTTCTTCAAGATATGATTGATCCTGGCAATATTTAGCAATTTCATAATACCACGGCTTTTCTTCATCATCCAATTCTTCTTCCAAGTCCAATAGCATGACCTCCTTATTCTCAATAATTCTGCCTTGCTCAACCTTCCTAAGCACCTCTTCCTTAATCCTAAGAAAAGATGGGTCTTGAATAGCGGGAATGAGCCGCTTACGAACAGTGATGGAGTGGGAATCCCTTTCGGGAAGGAGAACCAAGGAAGATGCAAGAGAAGTAAGAGCATCAGCTAGAATGTTATGGTCACGAGGTACGTGAACGAAGATTAGTTTGGTGAAAAGCTTGGTGTAAGCAGAAGTCAATTCTTGGTAGGGCTTGAGTTTAGGATTAAGCGTGCGGCACTTGGAGAGCACTTGGCGAAGAATAAGCTGACTATCACCTACAATTCACAATTGGGTAACACCGAGTTGATGAGCGGCCTCCAGTCCGGCCAAAAGAGCCTCGTACTCAGCTATATTATTTGTAACTGGAAATGCAAGCTGAGAAGCGAGCGGAATGGTGATACCCTCAGGTGATAGAAGAACAATACCAATCCCTTTCCCTTTTGAATTCAAAGCTCCATCAAAATGTAACGTCCACATCGAATCGGATTGATTGACGAACATTAGTTACTCATCTGGAAACTCTGAGCGAACAGGGTCAAATCTGGGGAGAGGGTGATGAGCAAGATGTTCTGCTATGGTGTAGCCTTTAATCGCTTTTTGCTGAATGTAGATGATGTCAAACTGAGAGAGGAAGCTTTGCCATCGCGCCAATCAGTCAGTGAGAACATATTTTTCAAGAAGGAACTTGATTGGATTCATACGAGCAATGCGATGAACCTCGTGAGCTAAGAAATAATGCTTGAGTTTCTGAACTACCCAGACTAAAGCTGCACAAGTCTTCTCCATGGCTGAGTACCTCTGTTCACATGGGTTAAAGAGTTTTGACAAGTAGTAGGCTGCCCTCTCTTTTCCTTCTTCATCAACTTGGGCTAGGACAGCGCCTACAGAGTCATCCATGACAGAAATATAAAGAACAAGTGGTTTGCCCTAAACTGGTGGCCTTAGGACAGGAGGATTTGAGAGATAATCCTTCAATCCGTCAAAAGCTGCCTGACACTTATCATCCCATAGAAACTTGGCTCCCGGCTTGGTAAGCTCGTAGAACGGCCTGCATCTTTGTGAATGCTGAGAGACAAATCGGCGAATAAATTGCAACCTCCCGATTAATCCCTGAACTTCTTTCAAATTCCTGGGAGGAGGCATTTCTCTTATGGCCTTCGCCTTGTTGGGATCAATCTCAATACCCCTCTTCCTAACAATGAATCCAAGCAACTTCCCTGATGAAACACCAAATACGCACTTCTTGGATTCATTTTCAAATGGTACTCCAGTGCTCTTTGCAAGACTTTAGCTAGAATCCCGGGATGCTCAATCCTTGTTCTTGATTTTACTACCAGGTCATCCACATACACCTCTATATAAATGTGGATCATATCATGAAAAATTGCCATCATGGCCCTTTGATAGGTGGCTCCAGCGTTCTTAAGTCCAAAAGCCATGACCACATAACAATAAGTTCCCCATGGTGTAGTGAACGACGTTTTCTCTTGATCCTCCTCGGCCAAGTGAATCTGATTATAACCTGAAAAGCCATCCATAAAAGAGAGTCTCAAATCCTGCCGTGTTGTCAATCAAAACATCAATATGAGGGAGGGGGAAGTCATCTTTAGGACACGCGCGGTTGAGGTCCCAGAAGTCTATACAAATCCTGACCTTTCCATCTTTCTTCATGACTGGGACGATGTTAGCCACCCAATTAGGATAGAGCACAACTCTAACAAATCTGGCCTTATGCAGCTTATCGACCTCTTCTTTCATTTTTAAAGCCATATTAGGGTGGAAACGTCTCAACTGTTGTTTGACCGGGACAGACCCTGGCTTAAGTGTAAGCCGATGTTCAACGAGCGCAGGATCTAGTCCGGGCATATCTTCGTAACTCCATGCAAATGTGTCCTTGTATTCTTGAAGAACCAAAATGAGCGCCTCCTCTTCGGATGGTGGCAAGTTCTTTGAAATGAGGACGATACTAGGGTCTTCTTCCGTACCCAGATTTATTTCTTTGGTAGGTTCTTCTACTGAGGCTGATGGTTCATCAAATCTTCTCATGCCACTAGCAAAAGCATCAGCCTCGTCCTCATATTCTTCGTAACTTTCATCCCCCTCTTCAACAGGGTCTTCATCATTCATAATATCATAGACACCAAAGCCCTTATTAGAAGCATAAATACCCTCATATTCTATCTGTGGCAGGATGATCGGATTTTCCACAAATTCTGGGATGGCTAGGCAAGCTTGACATCTTCTAGCTAACTCCAACAAGAATCTACGGGGAATCTGCTTACCCTTGGATCTCTTATGCGAAGTTACCCCGTGATTTTGAACACTAGAAGAGAAAGAACAACTAGACTGATCACTAGAATTCAATAAAGGTGAAGGAGGAGAGGAAAAGCGGGTACAGAAAGGGATACAGACGAAGTCCCCTCATCGGAGGGGTAGGGGAGGTCCCTTAACAGATACGAGAAGAGCGGCCCCGGTATCGGGACACACTCGGGAAGAAGATAGGAGGTCTCCTCAATGGAGATGGATTGGGAAATTTGAATTTTGGCATTTTTTTTTTCGTTTTCAAGGAGAAAGCAATGGGGGGTGGAAACAGGGGAGAGTGTTGAAATTGAAAGTTTGGTGAAGGATTGAATCAATGACGACCCACGCGGGGGCGTAATGGAGAGTTTGGAAAACTGCTCGAGGAGCAAGGGAGGAATTGGAAGAGAAACTTGTAGTGAATTTGGAGAGAAGTCTATTAAGACCGCAAGCGGCCTAGGTATATCTGAAAAGAACACCTGATCAATCAAACGGCCAACAACCGTCGGGTGAATGGATTTGGTAAAGAAAAGGCCGGCCCACAGCCTGTCTGTATTGAAACCCTCTTCAAACGCCACATCGGGTTCTCCAGTATCTGAATAGTCACTCAGAAGCTGCCTCTTGTCTGTAATTACTGCTGGCTTTTCAATCAACTCATGAATCAACGGCGGCCATTCTGGATCAGTTGGCATGAACAAGCGGCTCAGAGCAATAGAGATATCATTCATGTCAAACCACCTATACCAGTCACATTCAGGATCATCCATTTTCCTTCGCTTATCCGGCCTTAATGACTCCAAAGTTTTATATGTGGCTAGTGGCGCTATATGGCGAGCAAACTGCCGTGCATGTACGTCTCGACAATCTAGCATAGAAGTGATTACTGTAGTATGCTCATCATCATTTTGAATACCTCCTGTTACAAAATGTGTTTGAAGGGTCCATGTAAGAGGTTGCCGGTCAGTCTTGAGAGTGGAAGTCATAACGGCCCACGGTTCTTTTTCATCTTTACCTGGTGCTTTATATCCGAGGCCACCTCGGAGAATCATCTTTAGAGGCTTGACAGGCTTAACTCTCCCTTGGAGATTGGCACCTAAGCCTTTACCAGTTCGGTACCCCATTTTCATTAAGATGTTCCATCTGGGCGTATTCATCAAACCTTCCTTTTTCTTGCCCTTGGATAGCTGTGTGGTGGAAGGGGTTGAAGGAGATGATGACCTCATCGGGTCTTGCCGCAGATCGGCAACATCCAATACTGAGAGCAAAGGCATATTGGAGGGCCACATGGAGGGCACTGATGTTGCAGAATGTATGTCTTCGGTCAGCAAAATGGGCATACTGGTCACTTTAATGATACGTCCTTTATGTGGAAATTTGATGCATTGATGATTCGTGGAAGGCACGGCATCCAGTTCCTGAATGTAAGGGTGGCCCAAAATACCATTAAATGTCGGGTCCATATCCAATATATGGAAATCTGTCGTGACTGAGACTGGACCCAAACCAACTTTTAGAGTAATCATTCCCAATGGAGGCTTTCTTATGTTATCATAAGCTATGACTGTTATAGTGGACGGTCGAATCTGACTCTTCAGAATGCCGCACATCTTTAAAGTGCTTGGTGGCAAAACATTAATGGATGCCCCAGTATCAACCAAACATTGCTTCACGGCTATTTTGTTGATATCAATGGTGATGCACAGTGCATATTTCCTGGCCGGCTGCGGAGCCAACTCATGTTCATAAAAAGTAATAGCCGGCTGATTGCTAACTGGGTTTAAGACAGTAGTGACCTGTTCGGCTGGGATATCTTCATTCACCATTACTTTTTGCATGTATTGTTTCAAAGCTTGCTGATGTGTGGCAGATCTTTTAATCAGTTCCAGAATAGAAATACAGGCCGGTGTTCTGTCCAGATGCTTCAATAAATCATACTCCGTGCCCTGTGTAGATTCTTGTTCTTTCTCTCCTTGTTCCTGTTGTGGCTCTTGCTCCCGCAGGGGAAACACTCGTTGAAACATTCATCCGCTACGGAGCACCATTGTTCTTTGCGCCTCTGTCGGGATTGGTGCAGGTAAAGGGGTGGAGGAAGTAGAGGGAGTGGTGTTGGGTGTAGGGAGGAAGGGTTCTTATAAGGGGCCTCGCCGGCCGTGGATTATTGGAATGAGGTGATGGTGATTGTGTAACAAGAAGGGGCCTTGGAATCATGGTGGCGGTAGATGGAGGTGGACCGAGAGGGGTGACGGCTGCCGGCGAGGTACAAATAAGAGGAGGTCTGTTTGGTGGAGGGTTTTGGGGTGATGGAGAATTTATGGGTTGGCGCAAAAGAAGGGGACGCGAAGGGACGATATTGGCATTGGATGGCACATGAGTGAGGGAGCGTATAACGGGACGTTGTGGTTGGGAAGGAGGGATTGGCTGGTGCCTTCTTATCAATGAGGGTGGGATTAGAATCCTGATTAATAGCCCCGACAGAGGCATTTTCGTTGTGCCAAATTTGTCCTCTCTCCACTTCATGGATCGAGGTGACAATATTCACTTGCTGATTTGGGACTGGATGTTCCGGTAGTGGATTATTAACAATCCCCATATTGGGTTGGGGAGCAGGAACCTATTGTTGATGTGGAGCTTGTGGTTGTCCTTGTTGCTGATGCTGCTGAGCTGCTGGCTGCCGAGGAGGCCTTCAGATTTTTAGAGAAGCAATGACTTTCCTCATCTCATCCCAATCAATATCACCTTGATCATTCATGTCATGTATATAATCTTTGAAGTGAAAGCAATGATCGATATTGTGCCCCGGTTGTCGGTGAAAGACGCAATACCCGGATGTATCCACATGTTGGGGCCATGTTGCTCTTTCCTTTGGCAATGGGAGCAGGTTAGCGGCCATGAGGGCATTAAAGATATCCAATAAGCTTTCGGGAAGAGGGGAGTACTGTGCCCTTTGGGGGCCCAAAGGTCTTCTTTGTTGAAATTATTGTGGTGCATAATTGGCCGGTGGGGGCACTTGGTGATATTGCGGGGTTTGATTTGGTGGAGCAATGTGGGGTTGTTGTTGAGGAGGTGGAGGAGGCCGTAAGGTCTGAGGAGGGTTGTTATTTGGCTAGTGGACTTGATTATGGAAGACGGGCTATTGTGGTGACGGCCCTGGGTTTGAAGGATGGCAGAAGGGCGTGGAATTGCCAAACGCGCTCACCTGCTCGTTGGTAACAGTGCCTTCAGTGGTTGCCCCAGTATTGCCAATATTAACATTCCACTTTATCACCTTTGGCCTTGGCTCGAACATGCCCATGATTGGCGAATCCTTTATTTGTGTCTGAATATATCTAGCTCTTTCATAGAGCTCTTCTATAGTGCTTAGTTTATTCATGGCCAGGATATGACGAATTGTGGAGTAGAATTTGAAATAATCATTTTGACTTGCTCCGTCTCGGACAATGTGTCTTTCAATTTCTCGGCCATGGCCCTCCACCTATCAGCAAATAAAACAAAGTCCTCCTTGGGCTTCATCTTTTCAGCAACCAGGTCTGTAACGGACAAGGAGGGACCCACACGGTCCTTGTACTTCTGTATGAATTTTTGTTGAACTATATCAAAATAACTGGCATCGGCCGGCTCCAGGGAATAAAACCATTCAAGTGCGGGGCCATCCAAAGACCGCCTGAAGAGATAAGCCAATGAATTTTTATTATCTTGCCAAAATGATGCTTCATACATAAAATCCTTCAGGTGGATGTTCGGGTTGCCCGTGCCATTATATCGCCAGAAATTTGGCATTTCTGATGGTGGTAGATGGAAAACCGGCATAGGGGGAAGCACGATCTCAGGAGCAACCTTGGGTGTAGTGACCCTCTTAAGCTGTTCCTCCATTTTGGCCATCCTTTGGAATTACAGAGCATGGTTATCAGACTCGACTGGGGCCTGATGAAAGGAATGTTGGTTTGTTATAGGCCTTCTTAGAATTTGGGAACCAAGGGGCTGCTGAGGCCTAACAATGGAGTGACTTGCCGGTTGGTCCGACATAGTCACAACAGGAGTTGATGGGCGCGAGGGTACCCTAGGGACGACCGATGGGTCATTAGGAGAATTAGCGGAGTGGCCACCCATGGGCTGATGAGGGTTAGAAGACGACGGGATGAACTTTCCCTTCAGAAGAGCGGCTTGAGCTGCCTGGCGCTGAGAATCATCCAGCTGAGCAATAGCCTTGAGAATCTCATTGAGATTGAGGGAAGAGGAAGTGTCCCCTGGAGTATTCTGGGTAGTAGGTCGGGCCTGGGAAGAAGGCTCAACCTCCAAAGCAGTAGTGGTGGTGTCCACCATATGGACTTGATTGGAGGAAGAATAGTAATTTCCCTCATAATAAACAGAATCTTGAGAGGGAATCTCATAAAACGGGTCAGAATGACCCTCCTCATTACCATCATAAGTGTATCCGTAGTTGGCCATGTTGAGAATTTTACCTGAACGCAATTTCATACTTAAGGAGAAAGAGATGAATGTCTCGCAATAAGATATAACCCAAAAGATATCACCTTTTCAAAAGAAACACACAAGTTGTAATGAGCGCAAGATTTTAAGATTTCTCTTGGAAATTAGGGTGGATTCAATATTAGGTACTTTCTTTCAAAGGTGGATCCTGGTTGAAAATTTGGGTATAATCTCCGGGTATCTAGATTTTCTCTCCTTTCCAACGAATGGGTCAACTATACTCCGGGTACTTCAATGGTACAACCTGCCTAGCGTCCGTGAGGGAATCCACGGGTGTGAGGACTTACGGAGGCTTGGCTTAAGAATTTCCAGTCCAAAGAGACGGAATGCTCAATGGAGGGTCCTTCCTTCACCAAGAGGGGTGAAAACTCCTAACAAGTGTGGGGAGAGGAGGTCTCCCAAACCATATGCCAAGATGAATGCAAACAAGTAATATCACCAACAGATATACGATCAGTCAATCAAAAAGACAAAAAGAGCAGTTCTGTGGGCACAGAACAAAAACACGACCCAGGGCAGGTCGCTAATTTAATGAACAGCGCCTGGAGTGCAGGCGCTAATCACCGCAAACAGTGAAAGGAACACCTCTAGGTAGAGGCGCAAAGCACTGTAAACAAATACTCAGGAAATAACCAAATCACCAATAATTAAGAAAATGGTGCCTTAAGCTAAGGCGTTCAATGATAAAATGACGCCCGGGAGTTGGGGCGTCAAAATCACTGAACAATGATCCAATCGCATCAAAAGTAAATAGTAACAATGGAAATGACGCCTCTGTACGAGGCGTGAATAATAAAATGACGGCAGTAGGGAAGGCGTTACCTCAGCTTAATGAACTGACAATCAAAATAAACCAATGGAAATTGCAAAACTGGCTAATCAGTGGGGAGGTGTGCACGTGGTGCACAATGGGGAGTGTGCTACGTGGAGCACAAGGGAGGGACACGCGAGGGTGTCAAAGGAGGGGCACCGAGGGTGCCAATGGGAGGGTGCTACGTGGAGCACGAGGAAGGGGTACGCGAGGGTACCAATGGGAGGGACACCCGAGGGTGTCAATGGGAGGGGCACGCGAGGGTGCCAATGGGAGTGTGCTATGTGGAGCACATGGGAGGGGTAATCAAACTAAAAACACTAGAAGTCCCACTGTGATCGCCAATTTGTAGATTATGAAAAATCCACTTAATGAAAAAGGGGATTGAAACCCAAACTCAATTTCTAAAGCTTAAAAATTAAATGGGGAAAGGAAGAGCATGCGTGGGATACTAAAGGGGAATGTGATCGCCAGAGGGGTTACCTCAAATAAGAAAAAGGATGATCGCGAGTACCTTGTGTTAAGCGGGGGAGATTGTGAATCCTTTCTTCCTCCTTCTACCGGCCGGCCGATGAAGGGGGTTCTTAGTCTTGATTACCTTGCAAGAACACACATATCAAATAAAAGAGTGGATTAGCCAAAAGGTGTAGTATCAAAGTTCTAAGATTATGAAATTAATAAAATTAAACATGAACATGAACACACCTTGTGTGTTTTGGTTTTAAACCCCTAGGAGGAGTAACAAGGTTTGAAAAAATATGGATGTAATGCTAAGCAATAATATGTAGAGTATGAGATCTAACAAGAACTAGAGGGAGGGAGGATGTGTGATGATGTTACGAAAATAACAACTAAATAGCTAAAGGAAGGATTCCTTTCTGCTGTGCGTGCAGCAGTAAAGGGAGGAGAGCTTCAGTATGTGATGGAACTGCAGTGGTTCATCTGTGGAAGAAGAAGAGCATCGCCTGGAAGGAGAGCTCGTTTGGATGAAGAACCTGCAAAACAAATAAGACACTCTTCTCTCTGTCAGCTCTGCTCTCTTAATGATGATCTCTCTCTCTCTCTCTGTTCTCTGTCCTCCAGCGCGAAGAGACCGAGGAGGGGTATTTATAGGGCTAAGATCCTTGGAGAACAAGGATTAAAACAAGGTAAAGATCTTCCATCAAGAAACTCCCTTCCCAGTCGAATACAAGGCTCAAAATGAGGAAGGACCATTACTGGAAAGAAGCAGGCGAAAGGGAGACGGAATTGAAAATGACGACCCCATGAAGGGCGTCAATTAAAAATGACGACACATCCAAAGGCATTAATTAGAATAACGACTCCCATCAAGGCGTCAATTCCTGGATTTAGTTATAGAAACAAATAACTTTCCTTATTTAAAATTATCAACTGACGCTTGCCAGACAGACGTCAAATAATCAACGCCTTTATGAGAGACGTTAATTCTACAATTTTCATTTTATTTGAAATTCGGAATTTTCAGTAAATCCAGAAAATGACGCCCGTATTGGTAGTCGTCCATTGTTAAAAGAGGCGCCCTTGGCCATGCCGTCAATTTAAATAGCGCCCCTTATCAAGGCGTTAATTTCAATTTCTCAAGAAAAAAAACAAGAAATCACAATTAATTTATAGAAAATAGAAAAACTTCATATTAAATCAATATTGAAGTCCACTTTGGGGCGTCACATGGTGACATGAGATTTACTCAACATAGCATCAATTTTAGCGTGTCTACAGAGAGTTTCCCTTTCTGCGTTGGTCGTGACTGCTTCATACATGTGTCTGAGTGAATATATGAAGAGGAGGCAGTGCTCGATGGCTCGAGGTAGGAACCGCGCCAAGGCGGCGATGCGTACGGTGAGGCACTGTATGTCCATCACTCGCCCAGGTCGCTGCATCTCCAGCACTGCTCGTATTTGGTCAGGATTGGCTTCAATCCCCCGGTGGGTAACTAGAAATCCCAAAAACTTTCTCTGATCGTACCCCGAACGAACATTTGGCTGGGTTGAGCTTCATATTGTACCTCCTGAGGGTGACGAAGGTCTCTGCCATGTCCCCCAAGTGCTCGGCGGCTTTTTACGAGCATGTCGTCGATGTACACCTCCATGTTGCGACTGATCTGCGAGTCGAACATGTGGTTGACGAGGTGTTGGTAGGTCACCCCTGCGTTCTTTAGTCCGAACGGCATCCGAGTGTAGCAGTACATGCCATGGTTGGTGACGAACGTGGTTTTGTCTTTGTCGGACTTGTGCATGTTGAACTGATGATAGCCGGAGTAGGCATCTAAGAAGCTCAGCATTTCATGCCCGGCCATGGCGTCGACCAGTTGGTCGATCCGTGGCATGGGAAAGCTATCTTTTGGCATAGCTTTGTTGAGGTCGGTGTAGTCCACACACATCCGCCACTTCCCATTGCTCTTGGGGACCAGGACTACGTTGGCTACCCAGTCCAGATATTGAGTGGGCCTGAGCAGCCCTAAGTGTAGCTTTTTGCTTACTTCCTCTCTGATGATGGCCTGTCGCTCGGGGTTGCAACGCCGTCGGTGCTGCTGTATCAGGCGGCAAGCGGGGTCCAACCTAAATTGGTGGGTGATGACCTCTGGTGGGATCCTGGGTAGCTCATCCTCTAACCAAGCGAACACATCCTAGTTGGCTGTGAGGAAGCGCGTGTAGGCTTGCTTGTCCTGCTCGGACAGAGTAGTGCCGATCTTTAGTGTCCTGTTGGGATCACCCCCCACCTGAATGAGGTACAAGTCTTCGGCCGACGCACTCGTGCTCAGACCTGGATCCTCAGCTCTTGCTTTCTTTTCAGGTGGTGCTTCTTCGGGACGCCGATCGCGAGTCAAGATGAGGTAGCACCTTCTGGATTCCCTCTTGTCTCCTCGAACCTCCCCCACCCCTCGAGGGGTGGGGAACTTGATTTTTTGATGATAGGAGGAGGGGACACCTCAGAGCGTGCCGAGGATCCCTCGACCGATGATGGCGTTGTATCATGTCATTGCCCGAACGACTGTGAAGTCGGCGAGGAAGGTTACCTCTTTTGGTGTGGTTCCAAATGTGAACGAAAGCGAGATGCGCCCTTCTAGTTGAATTGTAGTACCAGAGAATCCGTATAACGGTGTGTGTAGGGGCGTCAATCGAGATAGGTCCACACCATGAGCACAAGAAAGTCGTACGTGATAACATCCGGTCCGCTTCCATTATCAACTAATATTCGACACACGGTACACTTGTTTATAGTGGCAGAAACCACCAAGACATCAGAGTGGGGTGTGGTCACACCCTCCAGGTCATCCTTTGAGAAAATAATGGGGTATCCTAGACGACCAGGGGCGGAAACCCCTCGTCGGGTGTTGTCGCCTTGGTCCATAGCATGGACAGTCGATGCGTATCATCGTCGATGGCTTGCGCTATCCCCCCCTGCGGCTGGTCCCCCAGAGATCATCATGACCTCCCTTCTGTTGGGCCAGTTGTCGATTGGCGGGGGCGTCTTCTGTTGCCTCTCGGCGGCTTTGGCGAGGAATTTGTCGAGGAGTCCTCGACGGACAAGGCCCTCGATGGCATCCCTCAAGTTGATGCAGTTGGTGGTGTCATGGCCGTGGTCGCGATGGTAATGGCAGAACTTCTACTTGCTCCTAGTGCTCAGATCTGACTTCATCCGGGGAGGCCACTTGAGGAAGGGCTCCTCGCGAATCTCCTTCAGGATCTGATCAGGTGGAGCTGTTAGGGGTGTGAAGTGGCAATAAGTGCCCCTTTCCTTCTCGGAACAGTCGTGGCGATCCCCATCGCGTCGCTCTCGTTTGTTCCGGCCCTCTCGTGGTGAGGCGACGGACCTCTTGCGATCTGACCGGTCGCATGGCCTAGGGCCACAATGTTCTCCTCATAGCGCACATGCTTTTGCGCTAGCGCGAGGAGGTCGGGGAGTGTCATCGGGGCTTCAACCCAGAGGGTGCGTAGGAGGATATGGTCTCGCGTCCCCTGGGTGAGCATCGTGGTTGCTATGCCGATGTCGAGGTGGGGGATGTGGAGTGCCTCCGAGTGGAAGCGGGAGACGAAGTCCCACGGCATCGCTTCTTTCCCTTGCTTGAGGGCGAGCAGGGTCACCGTGGACTTGGCCACCTTTCGGCAGCCGATAAAGTTCTCCTTGAACAGCTTCTTGAGTCGCTGGAAGGAGGAGATGGTCCCGGCCGGTAGGGACTCAAACCAGGCTCAGGCGTTCTCCTGGAGGGTCGCCACGAACGTCAGGCACTTCACAGTGTCCAAGGCCCAGTGAAACACCAAGTGGGACTCGAAGCTGTGCATGTGGTCGGCCAAGTCGGTAGTGCCGTCGTAGGAGGTGAATGACGGCATTTTGAGCTTTGGCGGGATGGGGGCCTCCATGATTTCCCTGGAGAAGGGAGCATGGAAGTCCATGTCATCGTCGATCAGGCTGCGATCTTAGTGGCCAAGAGGACGTCATCCAGGTATCAGGCTTTGTCCTCGATCTCGTTGAAGCGCTGCAGCCGGCGATCCATCTCCGGGTTGGAATGCAGTGGGCTACGTACCCTTGGCGCAGGCTGGCTGTATGATCGTCGGGTCCTGGCGACCGAGGCGTAGGATGCCTCGTGTACTTGGCGGGAGTTCTCCCCGGTGTGTCCCCTCTCATCCTCCCGTCATTCGGGTAGGGCATGTTGGGGTTCGATCCGCTAGTTCCAGAGCTCTCCTAGCGGAACTCTGTCAGGGCTCGAATTTGCTGGCGAATTTCATCTAGGTCACCAAGGGTGACCTCTCGTCGGGGATGAGCTGAGGAAGTTTCCTGCGATCCCCGACGGGAGTTGGGTCCCTGGTGGGAGCCGCATCCCCAGCTCCTGGCATTACGGAGGCTTCCATGGGGTGCCATAGCTTTTTGCTCGAGGTTCCCATAGACAGCGCCAAGAAGTGTACAGATAGAAAAATGGTTCCTAGGCCACGTACCACCTTCTCTATTTATTTGTTGAGGAAGTCATCCCGCACCCATGGAGGCCTGCAATCACCAGAAACCTGAAGGGCGTCAGAAGGAGCCCCGGGTGTTATCCCAAGGGACAACCCTCCGATGCTTAAGTCAGCAACAGTTTAATGAAGAACAGAGAAGAGTGAGTGGAGAGGGAGAGAAGAAGATGGTAGTCGAAGGCTAAAGGGTCATGTAGATCCTCAGAGCGAGTGCTCGCCACTCCCAGTGCTCACTCGGTGAGTGCTCGCTGGGTGGTAAGGTCACCGGAGGAGAGTTTCCCTTTCAGCGTTAGTCGTGGCCGCTTCCTTCTCGGTATCCCGTAGGATCAGTAGCTCTACACTCTTGTGTAGCAGTGTGGGGGTTTAGTAGAAGAACCTACCATGCCTATCTTCTCTGTCATTCTTCCCTTTATAGGGGTTGTCTTGGAGCGAGGGGCCTCATCCCTTGATAGGGAAGGGCGTTTGTAGTAGAGTAACCTCTGCCGCTATAGCGGCGAAAGTTTCCCATTGGGGGGTGATTGCCCCGGCGTTGGCTGGTCCCGGGGCATGTCGTACGGCGCTCGTGGGGCGTGCTCGCCCGTTATGGGGTCAAGGCCGACGTCACGTGGGCAACAGTCGGTCGCCAGAGAGTCCTCCGGTGATTACTGCGCTTGGGCCGTAACACTTACGCTTTATAGAATCTGATGCTCTTTTAGGCCGGGCCTCCCCATGGTGGGCCACATCCGCATGCCCGCCTCTTGGGCGCGCTCCCTTGAGAGCTATTTGTCGTGGGCCTGTCACTACTGGACCGTTCCGGGAACTTATTTACAGTTTGGAAGATAAGAAGATGATTGATTGGGCTATCATGCGCCAAGTTATTTCAGATCTTAGCAGCAAGCAGTAGTAGAAGCAAGCCGTGCCGCCTAGGCAATCGTCTCCACTTCAAGACCAGGGGCACCCTTGTGTTTCTCTAGTTGATAAGGTACCTGCTCCGTTACCCACTTCTTCCTCTATCCCATCTCCTCCACCACCTTTACCTACTTCAGCCTCCGCTCGGGCAACTTACCCTTCACCCACCGTATCCACCACCACACCTATTCCCAACGCATCTCGACGTGTTGTAAAGATACGCCGAAGAGTGCCACCACCCGCCACTTCCTCCATTACACCCCTACCTTCTTCTCCTCCTTCTTCCCCTTCACCATCTCCATCAACCATATCACCTCCTTTGCCACCACCTTCTCCACCCCCACCTTCGCCGCCTCCATTGGCCACATCTCCATCATCACCTTTTCCATTATCCCCATTACCGTCACCACTGTCTTCATCACCAACCCTTGTAATAATCCCTGTTCCGTCACCTTCACCGATGCCACTTCTTTCGCCATCATCCACTGAGTCCGAGCGGGCTGACCCTAAACCCATACCTCCACTTTTACCTTTACCTTCACCCATGCCCATCATCATCAGTATTTCCCCATCGCTTGCACCATCGCCACCCGCGCCCTTCAAACCTATTCCTTCTAACCTCCCTCTGCCACTTCCCACTTCGCGAAGCAGGTACACGCTACCTTTGGTGTCCCTCGGGTCTAGTCCCTAGGGAGAAAAAGAGCCGAGCCAGGCTTTGATTATGCATTACAAGCTTCAAGATTTCATTTGCCGCATGCCGGTCCAAGTCCTGGTTCGTGGCCATTTTAGGGGTAATGAGCCTGCATTTACTACGAGAACGGTTGCAAAGAAGAGTTCCCTTCTGTTGGTGCCAATTTCTTCAAAGACGAGGCTGGTAGCAATCTCTTTGCTTGCCGAGAAGTTCATCATTAATGTTGTTATTACCTCGCGCTCGATTGTTGTTCAGTTCACTGGCCGAGAGGGATTCTCTACTCAGATTATGCTAACACATACGGCCGCCCGGAGCCTGATGGATTCCCTATTCAAGGGGCAATTGGCCGCATCTTTTGCACTTTCCAAGGACATTCTGCACTTGCTATGCAACTTCCCTCAATTTATTAGCATGCCGGCCATGTCAACGCCGCGCGTGACTCTCCCTCAGTTCTATCCTGCGCTTCTAGCAAGGGAGTTATGCTTCATGCCCGATTGCCGAGTGAAGTTGCCGAATCTTATGCCTCTAGTGCCGAATGACAAAACTCCACTGCTTCCTGATGCTCATCCCAAGGAGTTGACTATTCTAGAATGTCCTTCTGAGTTTAGCACCGCACAGCTAGGGGCAGCCGCCCCGATGAAATTGCATGTTCACAGTTGGGCCAGGCCGTCTGTCAGATGGGCTCGTTATTTGAGAAAGTATTGCAAGACAAGAAGCCTGAAGGTCCGAGCCCGCGCCAGGCGGCCTTGTTTCAAGAAGATTGCGGCTAAGAAGAGGCGGCGACGTAAGTTCAAGGGCCGTCAGTTGTGCACTCGGGAGTCCACTGCCTCATCTCCTTCTTCCGTCCATTCATCTTTTTTGTTGGTCAGTTCTTATCTGTGGGTGGTGTACCTTCTGCCACCTGACCATATTTCCACCATCTTTTCCTATCCTCACCATTCTAGGCCTCGGCCTATGTCCTCCTCTTCCCCTGATCTAGGGCATCTTCTAGCTTTCCTTCCCGGATACGTCCGGATTTCACTTCTCGTCTCTTTCCCCCGACCTTGTTGGGAATTCCTTGCACTCGTTCCCCGACCTTGTCGGGTGGTTCTTCTTATCCTTCCCCGACTTCGTCGGGTGGTTTCCATTTCTTTTTCCCGACATTGTCGGGTGTTCATACATTCTCTTCCCCACCTCTGTCGGGTGATCGCTATTCCTTTTCTCCGACCACGTCGGATGATCATTATCTGTATTCCTTATCTTCACAGTTATCTTTTCGTCATCTTTCTGTTCTTTCTGTCTCACCCTTTCGGGATTCTCACCCTTTTTCTTGCTGTTTTCGAGGCTTTAGCCCGCCTTGATCTCAGTTAATCACTGGTTATTTTGTACTTGGTTCCTTGTTATCAGGGCCTCGGTGCCTTAACGAGAGAGTTCTAGCCCTCGTCTCCCTTCTTTTTTATCCCTTCTTCGTCCAGTATGATGTCTGCCACTCCTCTATGTCGAGGAATCCAATCCTTTGCTCTCCTTTCATCCTTTATCCTGACAAGCAAGGAAAACGAAGTTCACGCTCCTCAAAGCTCAATGATCGAAATCGCTTCAGGATGCTGGTTTCCGCGCCATGGATTTGCAAAGGTATCTTTATTTTGTGCAAGAACGTGCTTTCATTTCCATTACTTCCATTGTTTCTGCATTGATTCCTTAACACGATTGAGTGGCATTAGGAGTCTTTGTTTAATTAGATCTTAACTTTGTGTCAAATAAAAAGGTTAGCTTTTGCAGCATCCTTAGGCTGGTGATAGCTCCGCGCTGGGAGTCTAGTTCTTTCCCTGATTGTTGAGGGTGACCTTTGAGTATGGATTTTTCACACACTACACGGCGAGCCATAGCCGATTCCTCTAAGGCACACCGTTGCAGCTTTGGCCATACTTTGGGTATGTACAAAGGTCTTTTCTCTTCTCTGCTCGGCCAAGTGCAGGGGCAAAAGATGGATGGATAAGATGACCAACCTAGGCACTCCCTAATACGAGAGAGGTCTCAAATAGGGGCAGTCTTTACCCTCAAAAATGAGCTTTCATATCTGACCGATAAGGGCTACCAAAATGAGAAAATAATTCAATGCAAAATTATGAATCAAAGGCATGGCAAGAGTGGCAGTACAGTTCCCCGTGGGACGTCATGAGCCCGGTCGCATGCGTGCCTGATAAATATGGGTCTAAAAATCAAAGACAGAAAGCCCCGGCACAACAGACTGTCTCTTTGAGGGGTAGTGCCCTAGAAGGAATCGAATCTTGATATCTCCCATCCTGCACAAAGCTTGTCTCCATTTTTTTTCTTCTGCTCCTACCTCTTAGGCTGGGTTGTATCCCGGGTATGGCCTTAGTAGGGGCATCGTTCTTCAGAAGCTGTTGGTTGTGGTAAGCCACCCTCACATGCACGTCCTACTCAAGGGAAGTCTTTAATGAGAAGGGAGGGACGGCGATCCCTGGCCAGTAGTTCGTGTCTATCTTTGGGTGTTGCGGATTGCTATTTCAAAAATAAAAAAAAATGAGATATTGTCAAAAATCCAAATGAATGAGATATTGTCAAAAATCTAAAAAAATGAGAGATTGTCAAAAATAAAAAAATTAAATAAAAAAATGAAATATTGTCCAAAATTTCAATCATTTTCAAAATATGAAACATCAAGAAATTTGAAAATTCTGAAAATATTTATCTTTTACATTGTATTTTGAGAACAGATACGTAATCTGTTTGCTAAGTGTGCAAGTTGCAGGTACTCAAGCTTTCCTTGCTCCATATTTTATTCTATCTATCTCATCTTTCATCGGTTCCCTTCTTCAATCCACTCTCTCGATCTGTTCTGAAGCTTGTGTCCTTCTCAGCTTTATCTTATTATATCTTTATGAGACGGTTTTGCCTCACGATTATGAACCTGGCGGTTCTGCTTCATTCTGATCTAGGGTTTTGATCTGAGAGTGTATTTGTTTATCTTTTGTCCCGCAATATCCTTTGTTCATGTCCATGTCCCATCGTGTTATCCCACACATGTTGTTTTGTCTCTCACCACATGTTGTTAGTTATCTTGCGCATGTCGATGGTCGTCTTTCCATGTTCCATGTGTTGTCCCAACCATGTGATCTGTCATGTTCTTATCTCAACCATGTGTTGTCCCGCCGATTGTTATCTTGTCACTCCATGTTCATGCATACGTATTATCTATTTATGCCGTTGCCTATATGCTTGTTCGTCTTATTGTGTTGTTTCCATTCGTCATGTTATGTCATGTTGTTTGTTGTTCAGTTAATCATTGTGTTATCTCTGCTGTGTCTATCCCATTTGTCTTATTCATGAAAAATCCATAAAAATCAGAAAAGAAAATCCAAAAAGCACCGTTTCACCTGCACAGGTAAGTCAGGTATGGCCTTCTATCCTTATATCCCTTATTACATTATTATATGGTATTATAATATATTATCTCGAGAACCAGTTGGTTATCTACGTGTTCCAGGATCTGATGTTCCCCTTCAACAAAAATGATGATGATCTAGGTTAACGTGTTTAATCTTCGGATAGGCCGTTAGGTCGGGAAAATCTGGGGAGGGTGGTTCTATCCTGCACGCCGTGGTTGCGGATAGTATCTTGACTCTGATTTTCTCAGCTTAGCAATATTATTCTCGAGTATTTTCTATTTTAATCTTTCTTTACATTTGTTTTAATGATTTCTTTTATTTTAGCCCAGCATGTATCATACGCATCTTTTGAGCTTTCATGACCCATGGTTTGCCTGTAGAATGTTCCATCAGTGATGGTTAGCTGTGCGTTCAGTATTTGAGTAAGAGGAACTAATTCCACTCTGAGTTGGAAGGTTCTCTCTGATCGATTCGCTTGGTTTGGTTGATTAAGAGGTCCACATCTGGAGCTTTAGCCTGTTTCTTTTACTTTTTACTACCTACTTTTGGCCTCCTCATTGGGCCGCGGGATTGTATCTCCCGTGAGGTTGGTCTTGTCGATTTATTTCGTTTAGTTTAGTCCCTCCAGACAGGTGTCACTTTTGGTTTTATCATTCCTTGCGTTTGGTTCAGAGTTTTTCGGAAGATTGTTATTGCTTGTTGGTAAAAACGAGTGTCGTTTTACCTTGATGCCCACTTTTTTGGTCCACTCCGCTGCATTTCCGCTTCATCTCCATGTTCCATGTCACTTCCGCTTCACCTCCGCTCGCTCCCCTGCAAAGAGGGCGTTAAGGAGGGGCATCTGTTGACACCCATTTTTTGCCGATAAGTCGAGTCGTTCCTCGTACTCCTATTTGTTGATGCCTCGAGTTATCCATCACTCGTTTGGGCTATTTTCAGGCATGCTTTGTGCCAGTTTTATGGTTAGCCTCCCTCCTTGGTCAGGTCCAAGTTGATTCAGGGCATAATGGGCCTTGGTTTTGGTTAATCAAGATTTTCTATAAATTCCAAGCACCCATTTACATGTGCGGTCAACCCTCAGCCGTATAACCTATTGTGCGGTTGATACTGGGCCGTTCATATATTTATGGGATATTTAGCTAATTTTCTGAATTATCACCGACAGGTATATATACGGCCTAGACATAGCCGCATAATATTATAATGCGGTAGCATATGAGCCGTCTATCTCTCCAGAGTCCTAACGTCGCTGGTTTTCAGATGATTATCTAATTATCTTATGTATTTTGATTTTCCACCGATAGGGATAGAACAGTTAGTCTTTGGCCGCTCTACCTTTGAACGGTCGAATATGAGCCGTTCATTTTCGAGAGTCCAAGGGCGAAGGTTTCGGTCAGTTCAACGGATAATTTGGATTATTGATGATTTATTTTGAATTTCCACCGACATGGTTGGACGGCCAATAGATGGCCACCCATCGAGTTGAGCGGTCTATAGTAAGACCGTTCATCCCGTCGATTGTTGAATTTCAACCGATTTTTATCCCTTTTATCCGTGGTTAAACCCTCAACTTTGTCCTCGGTTTTCTCCGTGCATTCTCAACCAAATCTGATGAGATTTGATCCTAACGAAAGCTGAGGATATTATCTTTACTTTATCTTTTGATATCTCGGAATAATATCCATTGGAAACCCTAATTTCGAGCTAGGCTTTCTAGGCTCTATAAATAGACCCTAAAGGCCGGGTTAGAAAAGGGGGAAGATTTTTGGTCGACGGCGAAGCCCTACCGCATTCTTGAGTGACCTAGCACCAAAGAGGCAGGCTTTCCACGTCCATACAAGCCTCCGGTTCAGGGAGTAGTCGAGTTTTGAGTCTTTTGCGTTTGATTGGTTTTGTCCTCTTTGTCATTGCATGCATTGCTTTCGCTACTTTCTCCCCACGTTTTTCTTCATCCTCATTACCATGCACACATCCACCCACGTTTTTGACACCCTAGGGGTTTAAAATCTCCCAGGTATCCCCCTTTCCACTTAGTCACGTTCATTCCTCATTATTTTGACATTTACTACACCATTTAGTTCTAATCTAGGTTGTTTCTTTGTGTTTTCACATTGTTTTTGTAGGTCAACAATCCCTAGCACGAGGCCCATCCCCTCTGGTCGGCTGGAGAGGGTGGAGGTTGGACCCCTTTGCGACTTCTGACTCGGTGGTCTTGCGCGGTGCTCTACGGTCCGTTCTAGAGGATGTGCGGTGCCGATTGGACCATCCATCGTCTTCCTGCGGTCGTGACTAAGCCGTTCAACAGTCAGGAGTCCTTCATCCCGCACCTCCTGCAGCGTCCTTAGGCGGTCTATCGTAAGACCGTGCAAGCTATAGGCGGTTCTACCTGGACGCTCATCTTCCCAGTGCTACAGCTAGGCGAGTGTCTCTCCCTCTTTCCAAGGCACGGCGTGTTCATCACGTCTGGCGCTTTGGTGGTGATCACGGTTTGTTACACTTCCCCTTTTCCTTCTGTCTTCATCTGTTTCTCATGTCGGATATGGTAGAATAGACATCGGGAAGACACTTGGAAGGAACGGACGGGAGGATAAAATATATCTACAACTACGTGCACTCAGCTGCCATCGCAAGAAATTCCTACAGCGTAAACAGATATAATTAAGAACGTTCTACCGGATTCATTTTCTTAGAGTTGGTTAATTAACTTTACCCGAGTCTCTACCCCATCTCACTGGGTCGGATTCTTGACTTTAGCAATGTTACGGGTTCTATGACACTTCTTGAAACCTAGGGTCTAAAGAAAACCTAGGATCTCATACCACAAAAACTGTCACGCCCCGATGCGGAAAAATCGGAACGCATCAGTTATAACATTCTTGTCAATCAAAGCATTCGTTGCCACAAGAGACCATACGCCAAGGTCAATAATTAAAATGCAAATAACAAAAACTTTATTGATAATAAAGATGAAGTTTACTTATTACAACTGACATCTTGTGGACTTCACTAACACTTACATCAACAGACACAATGAACAAAAGAACAAGAACATAAGTCCTACTATGACTCAAGACTTTCACTACTGAAGTAACTACAACGACTCTAAAGAACACGACCGACGCTAACTGGCTCGCTCTGGCCATCACTCTTGCCCGGGCCCATCAATTTGAGTCTCCTCATCCGAGCTACCTGAAAAAGGTGGGGAAAACTGAGTAAGCGAGAGCTCAGTAGGAATTACACTCTATCACCAGGCATAGTTTAAGTAATTAACCAATCAAACTTGTGCAATGAAATGATCACAACTGAAATAAATACGAACATGATAACTCAGGAATGAATTGCACAGATAACAAGTAGGGATAACGTAACCATTCAAGTGATTGGCCATCAAGCACGCAAGTACAACAAGTCTTGATCAAGAGTTTTCCAAGCAAGAATGAACATCAATGAATGTCATAGACCATGCATTTAACAAGTACTCGTTGCAATGCCACACCTAGTCACTACAAACTCCTAGGGCATTAGTACTTTCGGGCGCTCCTCCTAGGACCAGACTGGGCCCTTAATGATGCCTTGGCACTAATTTAGTGGATCAACGATCCAAGGTAATGTCTAGACATTCAAGTAATTCGGCCACGAATTTCCAAGGTTAAGCTCATGAATCTAAATTTCTAAGATCATGATTATTCCAAATAATTTTGGAGGAAAGAGACGAAATAGGCTCGATAGCCCAAATCAATAAATGATAGGCCAGAAATGTAGCCTTGGAGGCCACCACAATCAATTAGCTTTATCAAAAAAACATGAAGAAAATCAGGTCAGGGACTACCTGCGCTAAAATAGGAACCTCAAGGGGAAACTAGCGGTCGGATACATGGCCGCTACTAGCAGGCCCACGCTTGATCCAACAAGTCAAACCAGAGAGCTTAGCTGTCTATCATTGGACCGCATACTTGGTGAAATGGTCCTCTGGAGACCACTAATAGGCCAGACCACGAAGGCTTAAAGGTCAAGTAGAAATAGGTCCCAACTCGACCAGAGACATGTCTTGACCAATCCAGGGTATGGTCCTCGATCCCAGGGTCAAGTGAGAGGCCTTAGCCAACTTTAAATCAGGTTAGAATGACCTGAAACCTTATTGGGTCGAATTGACTAGCAAGCCCAAAGACAAAAATAAACGATTGGGGTGATGACCGCAAGGGTTGGGTTGTGGTCCAGGGCATGACCGCATTCGGCCCCAGACAGATAGGCCATATGAACTTGGTCTGCCCAGCATGAAATCACGAGTCGATAGGTATAGACTTTGAGGGTACAACCTGCCCGGCGTCCTAGTGGGAATCAAAGGCTCGTGGGGTCTTACGGAGGCCTTGAAAAAAGAATACCTGGTCCGGCAGAAGGAGTATCCGATGGAGAGGTCCGGCAGAAGGAGTATCCGATGGAGAGGCATTCATTGCTCAAGAAATGAGGCTTATAAACAAGCGAAAAATGAGTGTGATCTGTCTAGTCCTTCCCACCAGAGTGGTATGACCTCAAAAAAATTCTTAACTTATTCATAACAGATGAAATTTTGACTAGTCCATTTATAGAGCGTTATTGTACTTCCTTTTTGAGTATTTCTTAATACATGAAAGATGGTCATGAATAGAACAATTATACGGAAGAGAGTTAGACTTAATTCATATGTTTCATAAACCCTAGTTTTAGTGCTTTCATATCATGTAATTGACATGACCAACAAGCTGTTTAACAGGACATAACATGTCGGGATGATCAATACATTTTACTGAAACAGGGATGAAAATGGTCAAGTACATACTGCCTGATGACATAAATGGTCAAGAGTAAGGCCGCCAAGCTCCGGTGTAAAACCCCTTTTTATTTAAAACTACGCCGCCCAGAAGCGATCTATCGCGGGGCCACCTGAAGATGAGAAACGGTCTATCGCGTGACCACTTTGAACCTAGCGGTCCCTGGTAGGACCGTTTCTACTAACCCGAGCCCCAAATCATGAAGAACATGGCAGCGGTACAATAAAAGCATGATTAAAACATGGATATGGCATAAAAATTGGGTGATTTACTATCAAAGGATAGATAGCTTAAAAACGCACAACATAGCATGGTCAATTAAAAGATTGGACTTCGATTAGTCTATATAAATCAATGGAAATGATTAAAGTAAGAAACCCTAATCACATGTTCTTCATAAAATCAGGAATACACATGATATAGATGGCTAAAATTGAGCAAAATAGATTCAAATGAAAGATAAGAACAAGATCTACATGTTCACATTGTTTAATTAAGTTGGGCCTGAGAGAATCCTACCTTAATTAAAGAAGAAATGGAAAAATGCGCTCACCGGAACCCTAAAAACACGCCGCCACGAAACGCCCGAATTCTCCCAAGCTCGCCTACAATAGCTCGAGCCACCGGTTGGAAGATTAAATAGGGTCTTTAGGTTGATGAAGCCCTCTATTAATAGAGTCCAAGGAGGCTTCTAGAGATTGAATTGGACTCGAGAGTCCAAGGAGAAAAGATCGGCGAGAACTTCGGTCCTTGAGCAAATCCACGCCACCGCCGCCGCTAAGAAGGGTCTAGAGTCTAGGGTTTCGAGGGCAAAAAGGGCTTCTCGGGTGGACCTATTAATTGGGCCTGGTTTGGGCTCGATTGCTCAAGAATTGGATGAGAATTGGATCAATCTTGGATTACCCAATAAAAGTGATGAATTTTCTAAAATTCCATTAATTCAGCCTAATACCATTTTTATTAGAGATTGGCCCAGTTGACACTATTGCTAATCATCTTGTTTTCTTCACGAAAATAATTTTTTCATATTTTTTATAAATTAACTAAAATTTGATCTACTCCACAAATTAATATAATATTAAGAAAAATAGTCGTTATGCTACTTAATTAGTGTTAAGAAAATTCTGGGTGCTACAGTGCTCCATGAGGGTAGATGGAGACTTAATACAAAGAATATCATGAGAATACAATCAGGGAACAAAGGGCTTACAGATTGAGGAGAAGGGCAGCCGGAGGGAAGATGGTGGTCTTATGGATGACCGCAACCAGGAGAATGAGGCCCTGGGAGGACTGCTACTAGACCCTGAGATAGACAGATAGATAGACTGACCAATGCACAAATATCGATGCAAAATGATACCCATGACAATGGACTAAGGCCTAAAATTAAATGAACAAAGATGAAGGAATGCAACATCATAAACGGGCTTGGACAAGCCCACCAAACAATATTAATATGAAGGACTCGCCCAAGGTCAAACAAGTTGATATGCTCATTAATTTTTATTTTCCAAAGTTTTGGTGGGCCTTTTAATGACTTAAATTAAGCATAATTCCCTCTAGACACAGGTACTCTATGGGAAGAGACCAAACTTTGGGTTGATCGCAACTTCAGGTGGCGGCCCAGGTGAACACCACAACTTCAAGTGGCGGTCCAGGTGAAGACCGCAACCACAGTGGCGGTCTCTAGGGAGACCGTAACCTTCTAACAGAACTGAAAATGCCCAGAACAGTGGAAAAATGGAGAAAACACTACCTAAACATGGACATACACCCACCAAACTTGCAGGAGAGTAGGAATACAACGTGATGGGCACTAGGTGTCACATCATGATCGCCAAAAAATCATGGGTGTAGATATTTAATCTATCTCCGCACCCCGAACTAGCAAATGAACATGCATAAATGTGCAATATGAACAATAAGAACAGGGGCGATAAAGATAAGGAAACTGACCATGATCGCCACCAAGGGTTGACTACGCGAAAAGGATGAAGGAAGGGGTGCAACAGCACCGTATACCTTGGAAAATAAGGAAGAAGATACGGCCCAAAGAGAAGCCGCTACAACGTGATCGCACGTAGAAAAGGGATGCGGGAACCAATGTGGGCGACATCTCCTCGCCTTCCAGTCGGCTAGAAGAAGAGGGCCTCACGTCCTATTAATGCTCTCCTGTAAAACTGTTGTGCCCCGGCATATTTTGACGAAGACAAACTGCCTAGTGTTAATTTGCATTGCATATCTTCTATGGAATTTGTGTTCATTTGAGTAATTCATATGTGGTTAGATAACAAGATGGATATCAGTTTGATTGAGTTGGAGATAGCATTTCCATGCATGAACCATTTTTGATAAGAGGGCTTGTGTGGTAATTGGATTGAAAGTTTTTGAGTCATCTTCATATGTGGATGAATCACAATGGTTCAACATGCAGGTTGAAAGAATCATGTAAATGTCAAAAGGGCAAGGTGATTGTCCCTATATTTGATTTAATCAGGGATTGACATGAATGTAATTTTGTGTAAAGTGCTGGTACCTTAATCCTCTCCAATCATTGGATCCATGGTAAGATTCTACTTTTGAATATTATTTATGGTGCCTTGAATGGGGTTGAAGGGCCTTTGAAGTTTCTGCTTGCATTGAACTGCCTTGGGCAATTTTCTTTTTGGAATCTACAAGTGTCGACTCACTGAGTCGACACTTGTTGTTCTGCTTGCTGCCTGGTTGCAGCATGCAGCAAGTGTCGACTCAATGAGTCGACACCTGCATGCTTGGGGCGTGTTTTTGATGTAGATAGAATGTTTGGCAAACAGTGTCGACTCTAAGAGTCGACACTTTCGCCTGAGTTCTATATTTTTTTATGCGATAGAACCCCTTGTAAAAAGTGTCGACTCTAAGAGTCGACAATTTCACCCTAGGTCATGTTTTTTTTAAGGGATAGAACACCTTCAAGAAGGCGTCGACTCTAAGAGTCGACACATGCTCTGGTTCATCCAGAGTGGGTCTATGGATTGGGTTTCGAAACCCACATTTTGTGATCCATTTGGCTCCCAGTTTTACCCATTTACCCCTTGTTGGCCCAGAGAGATGGTGGACAAGAAGGGGGGGTTGAATTGTCCCCTTGTCGAGATGGTGGATTTTAAAAATAACTTCAACTAATTACAATAAAATTAAAACTAACGGCATTAATTACCCTAAACAGATGTGAGATTAAAAGAGTTCTCTCGATCTTTTTGATCCCACACGGTTTCACAATGCAAATAACAGTTAAATTAAAGCCAAACACAGATAACGGAGGTAGCAATGTGTGGAGGTGTCGTGAATAAAAATCTACAAGTTGACTTATGAAGGGAGGTAGATGAAATGGACGATCACACAGGCATTCACACGAGACACAAAGATTTTTAGGTGGTTCGGGACCACGACGGGCTCCTTACGTCCACCCCTCACCGAACCCGGTGAGGCTTCACTCCACGCTACGAAACGTAGCAACACGGGGACGAACCCCAACACCACACACGCTGCTTCCGCAACAATATCCACACGGGGATAAACCCCAAAATGCTGCCACTGCAGCACACACACACACAACATCGAGGAATACACCTCGGACACTAAAACCACGTGGAGACGCAGCTCCGCCCACACACGATGATGTATCGAGTTTAGGAAAACAAGAAGATATACAATAATGCCCACCGCAGTATGTAAATGAAGATAGACTATGAAACACTCATGGAAATAAACATAATGAGGATGTAGAAATATCTCCTTGATTCTCCAATCATCATGAGGGGATCTTCCTTGAAGCTTAGGTTGGAGAAAGTCTTATCCGCAGCTGGTTGGAGCAGTCGATCGTCCTCCTTGAGGATCCAACGTATGTTCCTTCAAATCCCAGCTCCAATCATGCCTGCACACACCAAGAACAGATGAGTCAATATGCTCCAGAACAACATCTTTGTTAAAAGGGACATCACAAACAAATGAAAGCAGATTTGTATATATTCCCCTTTCAATGTCCCACAACTCCCTTCAGTCAGTAGGCAGGGTGAGCTGGAAGTAGATCCTTGGAGTGGAAGTAGCCGGACTTGAAGTTTCAAGTGCCCAAAACCCTGGACGGTGGAGAGCAGCAGTTGCAGCTCCCAGAACGAGGCTCAGGCTCGTGGACGGCACCCACTGTAGCTTCTTCTTCCTCCTCCTTGAGTGACCAACGCCCTCCTTCACATTCTTCCTCTCCCTCTTTGTTCTTTTCCTGCAACCAGATGAAGAATGTTAGCGCAAGGGATATCTTCCGATGGAAATCACGGCCATCATATATGAGAGAAAAAGCTCCAACAAAAAGACCACAAAGCCCATGCAACACCCTCTCAAAACAACACCCAAACATGCATAGAAACCCTAAGGGTAATGGGGTAAAAGACCAAGCCAATCAGATCTCAAACCATGGGGTTGGCAACCAAAACGGCAAACCCGATCCGGATGAACCAGAGAAAGTGTCGACTCTTAGAGTCGACACTTTTCTCAAAGTGTTCTGTCCCGGTAAGCAAATCAGCCCCCAGGACAAAAGTGTCGACTCTTAGAGTCGACACTTTTTGTCGAGAGTTCTGTCGGAAGACAAAAATCAACACACAGGACAAAAGTGTCGACTCTTAGAGTCGACACTTTTTGTCAGCATATTAGAAATCAATGCAAACAGCACTCAGCAAAAGAAGTGTCGACTTCTAGAGTCGACACTTTTACTGACATATGTGAAAACTCAATTAAACACAATTGAAACCCCAATTTTCCTCATCCAAATTATAAAATCAAATGACTACGCATTGAAACAAAGTATTGGGTCACTTTAAATCACATTCCATCAAGATTCACATGAACACATTAACCCATTTGAAAGCATGATATCCCAATAAAAATGACATGCATTTGAGGGTATTGAAAACACCTTTCAAACCTATCATAACTTCCAAAATACAGTCCATACCAAACTGAACTTACACACAACTATCTCTTCAAGATGAACCTGCAGATGAGTAACTCAAGGATCCAGCTATGAGCTCAAGGCAATCACATATGACAAATAGATTCTTCATATGCTCACATATCAGAATTTGTTGCATGTATGGAAAAACTGATTCCAAAACAAATTAATCAATACTTTATTGATTTATGATATATCCATACATGACTTTCAAGAGTTGTCCAAGACAATCAAGTTCAATTCAAAAGTTCAGAATCAATGCACATCGGTCTGAACCCATATAGATATCATATATCTAATTAACATGCAGTCCAAGAATAATAGACACAGTCCAATGCAAGCAATCCAGGTTCAGTCCAGAAATAAACTTCCCAGTTCAGTCAAGTCCAAATTCAGTCCAAGACATTTAATGGGCAGTCCAAAGCAAGGCCTTTCAAACAAGCTTCACTAATATCTCAGGCAACCTGCACATTGATATATCAAGATGCAGCTATACATTCAGGTGAGTTTCACGTTTTAGAAATATCAAGTGATGAATCATTTCTAAACATGAAACACCCAATTCCAAATTGGTTCAAGCAAGACTTGATCACTTGGATATCTACTCACATATGAACTACAAAAGTAACCAAAGTTCTCATCTTCAAGCATTGAAGATATTAACGCAAAGTTGAGTTACAACAGTCCATATCAAAATGATGATTTAGTTCAAGGCATGGGAAAGCCATTTTTTTTTATAAAGCCAGTCATCTAGGAAGAGAATAGGGAGAGTGCACCCCCATCCAAAGGATGAGAATGTTCTCACTCCACCAATCACCTACTAGATGCTCATTTTATTGCTATCAGAATGTGATTACATCATCAATAGAGGATAGAACCTCTTGTATGTGAAATGAAGAAACTCCTATACAAGCTTAATGCGGATGTTTGGCAAACCCCAAGTATCAGCTAAAACATACCCCTTGGCCAGCAATGGCAACTCCCGAATACAAGAAAATACATAGCTACTACCCTTAGCAACTGCATGATTAGCTAATGCATCTGCCACTTGGTTAGCCTCTCTATAGGAATGAACAATATGGCAGTTAAATGTTGGAAACAATTGAAGAAGATCCTGCCACCAGGGAAGAAGAGTCCACGGGGGGTATCTTTTAGAAGCCAGCATATCAATTAAAGCCATTGAATCAGTATATATCACAGCCAAAGAGATGCCATGAACTTTTGCCAGCCTTAAACCATCCAACAAAGCATGACCTTCTACAGCCATATTTGTTCCAGAGCCATAGAAGAAAGCAAAACCCATGAAGAGCTTCCCATTTTTGTCTCTGAAACAGCCACCCCCTCCTGCTAAACCTGGGTTCCCCTTACTTGCACCATCCACATTTAAAGCCAAACCTTCAGCAGGAGCAACCCATCGAACACTCAGGACATTTGGGTAGGAATGGTTGATAGCAATGCCAAATTCTTGCAGGATTCCCAGATAACCTGTGTTGACCCCTTGCTTAAATTTTATCTTGCTGACAGCATATGCAACCTCTGCAATTATATGATCTACAGTGTTAAAAAAACTAAGATATTTGCCTTCATATCTTACTCTGCATCTGTATTTCCAGGTCTCCCAGATTATCAGGATGATAAGCAATAGAGATATAAATGCTTTTTGTTTATGAAGAGCAGCCTTATTTATAGTAGACTTCAGCCTACTTGTTATATTGCTAAGTTCCAGACAGCTAGCATTGATCAAGGATCCAAATCTACTCCAAAGAAAAGTAGCTATGTCACTATTAACAAATAGGTGGTCCATATCTTCAGTATTCTGGACAGAAGAGCAGTAGTTGCAGCAGGAGGCCAGACCTATTCCACTCTTCTGAATTAAAGTATCAACAGGAACAGCTTGGCACAAAACTTTCCAACAAAATATAGAAGCTCGGGGAGAGAGGAAATTCTGCCAAAGATTTCTAAACTTTGCATCCAGTCGAGGAGTTTGATTTCTGCATATGCTGAACGCAGTTTTAAAACTAAATTTACCTGTGCTTGAAAGTGTCCAAACCGGGATGTCTTCTCCTCTATGTAAAACCATCGCTTGAAGTTGGTCTTTTAGTTGCTGGTCTTCAACTTTATCCCAAACTGGGTGTAGGCGATTGGCTAGAGCCTCTTGAACAGAGCAATTTAAGGAGTTTGAGTCAGTCTGCAGAGAAAAAAGATTGGCCAGGGATGTGTCTTTGCACCAGCAATCCTTGAGAAAATTTGTGTTGGCCCCGTCCTGGATAATCATTCTAGAGCCTGCCATGTAGATGGTTTTAGCCTTCTCAAAGTCTTGTTTCTTAGTCCCTGCTAAGAAAGGAACTTTACATTCTGAAATATGCCGACCATTTAGGTATTTGCTTCTAACAAACATAGCCCAGGGGGAATTACTATTTATAGCCTGCCAAATCAATTTCACATAAAAGCATTGCTGAATTTCCTTCGAGCTTCTGATTCCAAGACCTCCTTCTTCTATCGGACATCAGATTCTTTCCCATGAAACCCAATGCTTCCTGTGGGAATTTTCATAGCCCTGCTAGAAAAAATTAGAGCAGATACTTCCAATCTGTTTTAGGATAGTGTATGGGATTGACGCTGCATTTGCTGTGTATACTGGAATAGCAGATAAAACTGTCCTAATTAGAACCAGTCTGCCTGCCTGTGATAGCATCTTGCTTTGCCAACCAGCCAATCTGATATTAATTTTATCAATGAGATACTTGAAGTGAGAAGTCTTCACACGACCCTTAAAGAGAGGAATGCCAAGGTTACTTTAAGTCTACCAGAGGTGTTCGTCAAGGAGATCCCCTTGCTCCATCTTTATTCATTATTGCTGAAGAGGTCATGAGTAGGGGCCTTGCACAGCTTTTCCTATCTGGTCGATGTAAATATTTTCATCTCTCTAGAAGGGTTCAGCCCATAACCCATTTACTTTATGCTGATGACTCTTTGATATTCATTAATGGTGGTATTAAAAATGGGAAAGCCATTTTTAATACACACATGAATCATAAATGTAGTCCAAGGAAAAACTGAACTTGCACAGTCTAAAGCAAGCTAACACAGCTCGGTGCAAGATGTGAAAGGTCGATGCATGCATGGACAAAGTTTGTGCATATGTAGCACAGGGTCTATGCATAGCATGCACAAGGTATGTGCATAGTATGCACAAGGTCGGTGCATAGTATGCACCAGCTCGGTGCACATTGTGAAAGACCCAAAGAACAGGGTTGTGCAAATATGACAAGGTCGGTGCAAGTTTTGCAGAACAAAGATATAGGTCGGTGCAGTTCTGAAACTTGCCAAAAACAGTCGGTGCACATTTATGAAACAGTTAGATGGGTCAGTGCACATTGTGTAAAACACAAAAACAAAGTCAGTACATATATGAACAAGGTCAGTGCACTTTTCAACCACTTCACAATGTTATAGATCAATCACAATTGAGCCAAGGCAAGCATAGATTCAACTCAATTACACACAGAACACATTTTCTATATAGATATCAAGGCAAACATCAATTAGATCATTTCAGCAGAGCTAGAACTGTAATAACAATCATTCACCAAGAGTCATAGATTTCACATGACGGCTCCAATGCAAAAGTCAACATCAAGGACGTGTCCATGAAGGACCATTTATCCAAGAAGGACCATTGAATTTCAACATGCAAAGCAAGATATCATCATGTTAGCTTGTTTATCATCAAGATGCCACTAAACATAAAACACACAATATAATAGAGTCATCAAAACCATTGTCAAAGACTTGGAGGGGCGCACAGAACCCAACACCCCTAGGGCGTCTCTACCCATTTGAGAGAAGTTCTGAGAGATTTTACTCATGGGTTTTTAGGTCTTTTAAGCATCCTTTTGTATGCACTTACATATGCTGCGATTTTCATTTGAAGGTGATACGAAAGTGTTAATAGTTCTCTCATCCTTGCAGGAGAAGGAAGAGGATGGTCGCACCAACCAAGGAGAAGGAAGAGAGCCACTGGAAGACGCCATGCACGAGCCACTCTTGCCGATCTGAAGACTACTCGTGTTGCTCATCGTTGGTTTCTTATTTTGTGCGTTTGCTATAAGACCGACCTCTTCCCACTCTGAGGATCAATCTTCAACGCGCCCTACCATTCCGATCAATGGGATTCATTGCAGATCTGAGGGGGATTTCTTGATCTTTCATTTCTATATTTTATTTGAGCATAGATTGAATATTTGAATTGGTCATTGTAATTTTCATTTTCTTGAACTTGATCTTGTTACGGAGCATCGTCTCTGCGTGTAAATTGAGGGAGAACACACCGGGGGAGGGTTTTTAGCCCCTATAAAAGGGTGCAGAAGATAGGTGGATGTATTGTGAATGCATGGAAGTTGAAATCATGAAGTAAATGCAAGGAGTAGAGAGAAATATTCTGTGCAAAACGTGAAAAAGTGCAACTGTGCAGTAGGAACAGAGCAAACTGTGATGAAATCGAGAAAAGGAGGACGAATATCTAAGAGAAGGAGTGATGAAAACGAGCCCAAAGAGGTGGAAATCGACGTTAATACTTCCCTCCACATGTTGGGGTCGAGGAAATGCCCTCCGTCGTTAACTATGAACTGGGCATCTATTTATAGAGTGACATAGATCTAGAGGGGGGGTGAATAGATCAATCCCAAATTTAAAGCAAGATTAAGCAGATAAGTGTGAAATTAAAAATTGCTTAATCAGAACAGCCAATTTAGACACAGAATCACTAGAGCCACTGAATTAACAGAAGACATATTCAAATGTTGTGTGGGAGCTATCACTAGAGAGAATGAGTGAATTCAAAAAGACAAGTGAAGCACAATAGCAGCAGAACTAAATTCCAGAGAGATGAAATGTGAAGAGGTACTGAGCGGAGGTAGAACTCAACGAGTGTCCTCACGCAAGATAAACCACTTTTCAGATAAGCCTGACTTATCCTTCGAGTAGTACCTTTTGATATACCTTCTTCACACTCTTGAATACTCAATATATCAACCAAAAGAAATATGATAACAGCCAGATTAAAAAAATGCAACAATCACAACCATCAAGCATAGACATGCAATTTTAAGGTGGTTCGATCTCCTGCAGAGATCTACGTCCACCCCATACTTAAACCAAGTGAGGCTTCACTGCTGATTCATAGCTTCCAATCCGCTAATCCACAGCTTCGAGGAAAACTTTCCAACACACGCTGAGCCTTACAGCTTAAGCTATCAGTGGAATCCTCCTCTACCGCTGGGGATTACAGCTTACCCACTGCTGACTCACAGCTTGCTATAACAAGAGTTCGAAATGAAAAACAGAAGCAACAAAGAAATAGAAAATAGTAAAATGATATGTAGCTCTTACAAAGAGCAGATTGGCTCTGGTACTGTACCAAGAAGCTGGAAATAATGACTTGCAAAAACTCAGACTTACACCCTTCAAACGACTCTATGCTCTTCTCTCAAAGTGCTCTCTGGATCTTGCTAGAAGTTCCTCTTGACTTGGCTGCTGCTCTTCTCTTTTTTGTTCTCTCTTTCTCTGTGTCTATATCTCTCTGTATGTTCTCTGTGTATTTTTCGAGATTGGGCGATCTACCGCCTTTTATAATGCAGTAGACGATGAGCGTGTGGAAACCACATTTCCTGCCCAAAAGGTTGTTCAGATCTGAGCTTGGGATGGCCACGTGGCAGCATCTCGATTGGGTTGCTTTCCACGTGTCAAACACATCGCTTCAACTTTTCCCTTGGATCACGTGCCTTTTATCCTAGTACTTTAGTTGCTCGTGACTTAAGGTTCGCAAGTAGTTGGGACAAGCGTTAGGTATTTGATCAAGAGTCTCACCTGTCATTATAACAAACAAAGTATCAGTCATGTGTTATGGACTTAGACAATTCACATGTCTATGTGTGTAGGCACATATGCAACAGTGAAGAACTAGCACAGACTATATCATGTAGCTAGCATAGACCTAAAATACACATGCACCGACCTTAAGTGTACGTGAGGCACTACTTGTTATGATATAGAACCAATAGTGCACTTACCATCTACACTCGTAAGGCAAACAATGCACTGACCTTGGTTATGCCAGATGCATGTGTGTACTGACCTTATTACGCATGTATGAAAACATGCATAGACCTTTATATGCATGAAGCAGGCAATGCACTGACCCTTGCATACGTATATCAAAAATATGCGCCGACCTATATATGTGTAAGACAAAATGTGCACAGACCTTAGGTAGAATAAAGACTAAGAATGCACCGACCATTTATGCTCAATGCGGATGCTACACTGACTTGCGTCTATGCATATGTCAATATGCACCGACCTTATCTTGCATTATGAATGATGTGCACAGACCTTGCTTAGTGCATAACAAAACTTGCACCGACCTTAAGTGTACGAGACAAAAGCGTACACTGACCTTATATGCTCACAGCAAATCCTGCACCGACTTATATGTACCGAAACATGCACCGACTACATGCAATAACAATGTGGACGTGCACCGACCCTATCAAAGACTAAGACCGATATGCACTGACCTTAGATTCAGACTTGATAGAGCGTGCAGAAGTATTTTATGAAAAGGTCTAACATATAAATAATTCATCAAAATACACAATATTACCATGGTTAAGATAAAGTCACCAAAGTCAACGCTACAGTCAACCAAGTCAACTCTACTGTTGCCAATCATTCAAAACATGATCAACACACAGCAGTCTCCACACTGCTGATCAACTCCAGCGGAGACCCAACATTCTCCCCCTTTTTGATGATGGCAACACCCAAAATTATAATGTATTTTGATGAGACAAGTTTAATCCAATATAAGATGTATTTAACATGAAGCACAATCAAACAATACACATATGCAGACCTATCACAAATTGACAAGTAGACAATGATTAAAGTGCTAATCTCCTACTGTGCCATAGCCAAACCATATATGATCCATCAGATAACAATTAAGAAGCTCTCCCCCTAAACTAGCCAAGTGACTCTACCCCCTGAAGAAAGTCTCCCCACACAGTCCTTTTCTCTCCCCCTTTTGCAAGATTATCCAAAAACAATAACTCTCCCTTAATCAAAATACCACGAAGTCCTTTTTCTCTCCCCCTTTACCATCAGCAAACAAGGAGTAAGGAATACTGTGGAAGAGAAGAAGGGTAACCAGAGGAGGAAGGGAATAGAGTAACACCCTGTGCAATAGTTCAGTAGATTAGCAGATTATATGGAAAGTCTTCAGACAGAGAATCACAATTATGCATTCTTGACAAATGTCTGGTTTAATAGTGATAAGAAGGTAGAGTAAATTCACTGAATATCTTAGATAAGGTTGCAGCACCTGTTTATAGCAATAAACCTAAGTCACATAACCATGATAGACTTGGTCAAAACTGTATCCTACTGATTTCAGAACCAATGAATATCTATGGGAGTAACTAGGATATGTATTGAGATTAAACAATTTGACACTTAGTGAAATAGGAATTGCAAGGGTTACAACCACCTTTTTCAATTTTGATTTGAAAACTGGGCTTGTTGAACAGACAGGTATCCTCTATGCCTTTGACATTTAGGGCACACGTGGGTTAGACGCCAGTACCCCCAGTTACTAAGCACAGACTACCATATCTGTCTCTGATCAAAAACAACAGTCATGTTTACACCTTTTTTCAAAAGGGTACACATTTATTAGACGCCAGTACCCCTAGCTACTCAGTGAAACTAATTCCACATATTTAATCATGTGAACAGAATTAACATGAAGCACTTCATGGCATGAATTTTTCTCCATTTAATTTATGGAGTACTCAGTTTCTCAGTGCAGTTCAGTCATTGCTCTGCCAATTGATTTATTCATTTCTTTTTCTAATGCTTTTCTTATTGCTGCCCTTTTATTTTTTCAAAGTGACTTGTTTAATAACAATACACTATCTGAGTTTCTCAACCTAGACTTCACTAAGTCTTTCATTTTCAGACTGTAAAGATCTTATCTATCACAACATGAGAAAGAGGTTGAGAGCTATAACCGGTTTTCTATCACCTTATCTTCGGAGTATAGTCTTTAAACTCTATAGTTTATTAAGATTAAACCATCAGTTCATTCATGACGCAAACATGATTCTTATAGTAGAAGACATATGATAGTTGCTGCTTAAACTAATGAACTGATTGCAAGACTGTCATCTATTCAGGATAAGGGAATTGACATTGAAGTACAGAATCAACTCTTGAGGGATATCAAGAAGTGGAAATGACACCAGGTGATGGAAGTGGATCCAAGCAATGCCAATTGATACATTTGAGTTCAAGAGACATTGAGTGATGAAAATTTCTGTGTATGAGGAGAGAATTTGAATGATAGGAGTTTGAATTTTCAAAAATACTGATCTGAACGCTGACTGGAAAACTTGAATAGATCACACCCAGATATGACAGAACCAGAGTCTCACTGACAAAATAATGTAGCATGGACATGCAATCTTATTCTAAATAAAAGCTCCCCCTGTCTATATGCATGTTTATTTAAAAAATGTTGTGCAATGCATGGACTCTCTTGATTCATGGTACCTGGCGGAGGATAGTCCTCTACACATGGTATGTGCTTTCAGACAGACAGAATCTATCTTTCCACCACATATCATTTTATATACCTCTGAAATCAAGATGACTCAACTATGACAAAGATAAAACTACTTGCCAACACTAATCCAAGCATCAATACAAGAATGAAATCAGAATTAATCATCATGCTGAAATTTACATAAACCTAATTCTCTTCTTAAAAATTTAAATCTTTCATTTCCCAAAGGTTTATTAAATATGTCAGCAATCTATTTTTCAGTTTCAATAAAATTCAGTTCAATCTCATTCTTGCTTACTTCATCTCTAAGAAAATGGTGTTTAATTTCTATGTGCTTAGTCCTAGAGTGATGAACAAGATTTTTTGTCAAACATATAGCACTAGTATTATCACATAAAATTGGAATGCATCACAGCTTTATCTGATAATAAGTGAGTTGGTGCTTGATCCAGAGTATCTGGGCTGCACAATTCTCTACTGCAACATATTCAGCCTCAGCAGTCGATAGAGCAACATTGTGTTGCTTCTTGGATGCCCAAGACACTAGACAACCACCTAAGAACTGGCAATACCCACTAGTGCTTTTCCTATCAATCTGACACCCAGCACAATCGGCATCAATGTAAGCTAGTAGGTCTAGCTCACACCTAGCAGGATACCAAAGGCCTAGTTCTTGGGTGCCTGACAGATATCTAAAAATCCTCTTAAAAGCACTAAGATGTGACTCTTTAGGACTAGCATGAAATCTAGCACATAAACACACAACAAATTATATATCAGGCATAGATGCAGTAAGGTAAAGAAGGGATCCGATCATACCTCTGTGCAGCTTGGTGTCAACCAATTTACCTTTTGGGTCATCATCAAGGCTAGTTGATGTACCCATTGGTGCTGTTATCTCCTTGAGGTTTTCTAATTTGAACTTCTTTAGTAGATCCCTTATATACTTGGACTGAGTAATGAAGGTTCCTTCTTTGGTCTGTGTCACCAGCAATACAAGAAATAATTTTAGCTCACCCATAGTGCTCATTTCAAACTCATCTGTCATTAAGTCAGAAAATTCTTTACACATTATTGGGTTAGTTGAACCAAAAACTATATCATCCACATATATTTGAACAATGAGAATGTCTGGATGACATACCTTTGTGAACAAGGTTTGGTCATTTTCACCTCTTGTAAACTTCTTGTCTAAGAGAAACTTACTGAGTTTGTCATACCAAGCTCTAGGAGCTTGTTTCAATCCATATAGAGCTTTATTCAACTTATATACATGATTGGAATAATCTATGCATTCAAAACCAGGAGGCTATCTTACAAAGATATCCTCTTTTATTCCTCCATTCAGAAATGCAGATTTCACATCCATCTACTGAAGGGTGATTCCTAATGAGCATGCATATGCTAACAGAATTCTAATGGCCTCTAACCTAGCCACGGCGGCAAATGACTCTTCAAAGTCAATACAATACTCTTGATTGTACCCCTGAGCTACCAATCTAGCCTTATTCCTAATAACATTGCCCTGCTCATCGGTTTTATTCTTGAAAACCCATTTAGTCCTAATAACAGTCCTATGATCAGGAGATGGAACTAGGTGCCATACCTTGTTCCTATCAAATTGATTTAATTCCCCGTGCATGGCATTGATCCAATGCACGTCACTAAGGGCACTGTGTATATTTTTGGGTTCTATCTGTGACACTAATGCAAATGAATTTAACTCATTCTAAGCTCTGAGATAAGATCTGGTCCTAGGGGGTTCATTCAAATTACCAATTATATTATCCATAGGATGATCTCTAAGAAATTTGACATTGATAACTTGATTACCTTGATCCTCCTTTACCTCCCCCCGAGAACAAGGCTCCTCTGCATCATTATCTTTAGATTGATCTGCATGATTTTCATCTTTCAGAAATTCTCCATTATTGTGTTCCCTGCATAAACCATTTTCAAGCTTAGTCATTGTTTCATTAAAGACCACATGTGGATATTCTTCTACTGTCTTAGAGTTTAAATTGTATACACTATAGGCTCTAGATGTTTCTGAATATCCTAGAAAGATTCCTGGATCACTTTTAGGTTCAAATTTATCAAGATCTCTTTTAGCATTGACATGCACAAAACACTTACAACCGAAGACCTTGAAATAAGCTAGTGAAGGTTTCTTACCCTTGAGAATTTCATAGGGAGTTTTTAGGGTAAATGACCTTACCATGGCTCTGTTGAGTACATGGCATGCAGTGTTGACTGCTTCAGCCCAAAATTTCCTTGGTAGATTACCTTCCACCAACAATGTTCGAGCCATCTCCATAAGGGTCCGGTTCCTCCTCTCTACTACGCCATTTTGGTCTGGAGTCCTTGGAGATGAGAACCTATGAGTTATACCATTGTCCCTACAGAAGTCATCAAACTGTGAGTTATCAAACTCACCACCATGATCAGATAAAATATTCTGAACGGAATTATCATTATTCTGTTTTATTTTTAAATAGAACTCCTGAAATTCATTAAATGCTTCATGTTTGTGTGTGAGGAAGAACACCCAAGTAAACCTAGAGAAGTCATCAACTAACACGAAACCATATCTTCTATTTGATAAACTAGCTGATCTAATAGGTCCAAAGAGATCCATATGAATCAGCTCATATGGTTTAGAAGATAGGTTTTCTATTCGAGACATGAATGACTTCCTAGTCTGTTTGGACTGAGTGCATGCTTCACATATAACATTATCAATCTTAAAAGATATTTCAGGAAGTCCTCTAACCATGGAATGCTTATTTAGTTTGTGTAGCACTGTATAACTAGCATGACCTAGTTTAGGATGCCAAAGATAGGCTAGGTCATCCTTGTTAGCAGTAAGGCACAGGTTTGAATGTGCTACATCATTTAGGTCAACTAAGTAAATGTTATTGATTCTTTTGCCAGAAAATTTAACATTATCAGAATTAGGCTCATAAATGTTGCAACTAGTAGAGTCAAAAACTACCCTATGACCTTTGTCGCAAAGCTGGCTAATACTTAATAAATTATATACAAGACCTCTACCAGCATAACTTCATCAATACAACAGGTAGAGCACTTACCTACCTTTCCTAATCTGACAATATTACCCTTGGTATTGCCTCTAAAGGTGACAAGGCCTCCATTCTTTTCAACCAGCATATAAAATTTGGCCCTGTCCCCCGTCATATGCCTGGAGCAACCACTGTCCAAGTACCACAAATTTTGCTTGGCTGCTAGGCATACCTGCATCAAGGATCAAGTAGAGTAGTCTGGAACCCAAAAATGTTTGGGCCCCAAAACAACATAAATATCATCAAGACAGGATAGCAAACATTTAGGTATCCACATTTGTGTTGGAATTGATTGCTTTGTGGATTTGTTTATTTTCTTTTTGTTGTTCCTATTTTTGTTGTCATTCATAGTGTGTAAAACATTTAGTGAGGTGTACCCTGGGTTGGTCCTAGGCTGACCATAAGAAGTGTGTTTCATTGGATTCCATGTCCTGGATTGCCCGAACCAATTTCTCTCCTAAGGTCTGTATTTCTGAGTAGGATTTGAATGGTATGCAGACTTGCCATAAACTCTATTCCTTCCCGACCTACTAAACTGATATGGCTGTGCATAATGGTAAGTATGGTAGGTCTGAGCTCTGGGATGGTTTCTGTTAGTCTCCGAACTCCTGACAGTTGTAGGTCCACCTGGAAAATGCTTGGGAGTGGGTTGTGTCTTCCAGTTGTTTTTCTGTGGAGACCTATTTGAGTTATTCTGGGGTTTTGATGTTGCAAAAGGTTTACCCTTATTCTGGTGTTTGCCGTGAGGTGTAGACTTGTGTGTGTGTGAATTGCTGAACACCTACACCTTTTGTTTGCCCTTGTCCTGAGCGCTAGGCTTTTTCTGATTAGCAACTTTTACAAAAAAAATTGTCAGCATTATTTTCACTGTACATTTTAATGAGAGGGGTGTTCTTTTCCTTTTCTGCTACAAATGAACCAGTTTTAAAATCGAAGCTCCTTTTTGCAGTGGGATTAAAACCAAGACCCTCTTTTCTGAAGTTCACTTTTGTTCCTAAGAGAGCATTCAAGTTTTCTGTACCTTGGGTCATGCTCTCAATAGTTTTCTGTTTATTCTCATTTATCTTTCTCAAGATTTTCAATTGATTTCTTTAATTCAACATTAACACTCAAAACAGCTTCATACTTTTCATTGACAATCTTCATTTCATTTTCACAATTTTGAAATTTCAGCTTTAAATCATCAATCACATTTTTCAGCATATCATTCTCCTTTCAAGCATCAATTAAAATAGATTTTATCTCATCAACTTCAGCAGCAGATTATTTTAGATAGTTATTTTTTGTTTCAAGATATGCAATTCTGTCAGACATGGTAGTATCATTAACAAGAGAATTGACTTTTCTTTTTAACTGTCTATTTTCTTTTCTAACATCATTAACTTTATCTAACAATTCACCATAAGCATCTTCCCAATCAGTAAAAGTGTAATTTTAAAAGGGAGATGTTACCTCATCATTTTCTTCTTCTCTATCACAGTCCCTGACCATCAGGCATACTTGACTTCCTTCTCCTTCACTCTCTAATGTGCAGCTGAGATTGCCCTCATCCTCATCGCTCCAAGTGCTTATCAAGGCTGTGTTTCTCTTCTTTGCCTTTTCCTTTAGTTTCTGGAGCTCCGGGCATTCTACCTTCATGTGGCCTGCTTTCCTGTAATGATAGCAAACAATGGTGTCAGTCTTTTTGGCAGGATTAGTTTTATACCTTGTCTGTCTTCTGTCACTATGTTGCCTTCTTCCAAAGTTTCTTCCCTCTTTTCTCAGAAACTTTTGAATTGTTGAGTCAGCATAGCGAGCTGATCACCTTCAATCTCTAACCCTGAGGAGCTGTGGTCGCTGGATGACCCACTTTTACAGGAGTTGACCTTCAATGCAATGGGTCTCTTCTTCTTCTCCAGTTCATCTACCTTTGGCAAGTTCATCTCATATGTCATGAGTGAACCGATTAACTCATCGACCTTGGTGGTCTTTAAGTCCCTAGACTCCTCAATAACAGTCACCTTTGTGTGCCAGATCGGAGTTAAGGAACGCAGAATCTTTCTCACCAGCTCATATTCAGAGTACACTTTGCCAAGACTCCTGAGCCCATTGGTGATAATCATGAGGCGAGCATACATCTCTGTGATAGTCTCATTCGGCCTCATCCTAAACACCTCATATTTAGAGACTAGCATGTTGGCTTTAGTCTCTCTCACTTGGGATGTCGCTTCATATATAACCTCCAATTTATCCCACATCTCCTTAGCTGATCAACAGGATGAGATCATGGAGAACTCCGTGGGATGAAGTGCACAATGAATGGCGTTGATAGCACTCCAGTTAAGTGTTGATCTTCGGATCTGTTCTCGTGTCCATAAATCCTCATCCTCAGACAGTTCAAAGGGGCCTTTGCTAACAACTTTCCAGAGTTCAAAATCCTTTGCCCTCAAGAAAACTTACATATGGTTCTAACAGTATGCATAGTTTGAACCATCAAAGTATGGAGGCTTGGTCATAGATTGTCCTTCGACTGTCATTCCTCTAGCATCCATGATATCTATCTCTTCAGGATGTTAGCCCCCGTGGAAGAGTTAGGCTCTGATACCACGTGATATAGATCTAGAGGGGGGTGAATAGATCTACCCCAAATTTAAAGCAAGATTAAGCAGATAAGTGCGGAATTAAAAATTGCTTAATCAGAACAGCCAATTTAGACACAGAATCACTAGAGCCACTAAATTAACAGAAGACGTATTCAAATCTTGTATGGGAGATATCACTAGAGAGAATGAGTGAATTAAAATAGACAAGTGAAGCACAACAGCAGTAGAACTAAATTCCAGAGAGATGAAATGTGAAGAGGTACTGGGCGGAGGTAGAACTCAACGAGTGTCCTCATGCAAGATAAACCAATTTTCAGATAAGCCTGACTTATCCTTCGAGCAGTACCTTTTGATATACCTTCTTCACACTCTTGAATACTCAATATATCAACCTAAGGAAATACGATAACAGCCAGATGAAAAAATGCAACAATCACAAACCATCAAGCATAGACATGTAATTTTTAGGTGGTTCGATCTCTGCAGGAGATCGACGTCCACCCCACACTTAAACCAAGTGTGGCTTCACTGCTGATTCACAGCTTCCAATCCGCTGATCCACAGCTTCGGTGAAAACTTCCCAACACACGCTGAGCCTTACAGCTTAAGCTATAAGAGGAATCATCCTCTACCGCTGGGGATTACAGCTTACCCACCGCTGACTCACAGCTTGCTATAACAAGAGTTCTAAATGAAAAACAGAAGCAACAGAGAAACAGAAAATAGTAAAATGATCTGTAGCTCTTACAAAGAGCAGATCGGCTCTGGTACTCTACCAAGAAGCCGGAAACAATGACTTGCAGAAACTCAAACTCACACCCTTCAAACGACTCTATGCTCTTCTCTCAAAGCACTCCCTCGATCTTGCTAGAAGTTCCTCTTGACCAGGTTGCTGCTCTTCTCTCTTTTTGTTCTCTCTTTCTCTGTGTCTATATCTCTCTGTATGTTCTCTATGTATTCTTTGAGATTGGGCGATCTGCCCCCTTTTATAATGCAGCAGATGATGAGCACGTGGAAACCACGTTTCCTACCCAAAAGTTTGTTCGGATCTGAGCTTGGGATGGCCACGTGGCAGCATCTCGATTGGGTTGCTTTCCATGTGTCAAACACATCGCTTCAGCTTTTGCCTTGGATCACGTGCCTTTTATCCTTGTACTTTAGTTGCTCATGACTTAAGGTTCGAAGGTAGTTGGGACACGCATCAGGTATTTGATCAAGAGTCTCACCTGTCACTATAACGAACAAAGTATCAGTCACGTGTTATGGACTTAGACAATTCACATGTCTATGTGTGTAGGCACAGATGCAGGAGTGAAGAACTAGCACAGACTATATCATGCAGCTAGCACAGAATTGAAATACACATGCACCAACCTTAAGTGTGCATGAGGCACTACTTGTTATGATATAGAACCGATAGTGCACTGACCATCTACACTCGTAAGGCAAACAATGCACTGACCTTGGTTAGCCAGATACAAGTGTGCACTTACCTTATTACGCATGTATGAAAACATGCACAGACCTTTATATGCATGAAGCAGACTATGCACTGACTTTTATATGCATGAAGCAGACAATGCACTGACCCTTGCATAAGTATATCAAAAATATGCACCGACCTATATATGTGTAAGACTAAATGTGCACAGACCTTAGGTAGAATAAAGACTAAAAATGCACCGACCTTTTATCCTCAATGCAGACGCTACACTGACCTGAGTCTATGCATATGTCAATATGCACCGACCTTGTCTTGCATTATGAATGATGTGCACAGACCTTGCTTAGCGCAAGATAAAGCTTGCACCGACCTTAAGTGTGCAAGACAAAAGCCTGCACTGACCTTATATGCTCACAGCAACTCCTACACCGACTTATATGTACTGAAACATGCACCGACTACACGCAATCACAATGCGGACATGCACCGACCCTATCAAAGACTAAGACTAATATGCACCGACCTTTGATTCAGACTTGACAGAGTGTGCAGAAGTGTTTTATGAAAAGGTCTGACATATAAACAATTCATCAAAATACATAATATTACCATGGTCAAGATAAAGTCACCAAAGTCAACTCTACAGTCAACCAATTCAATTCTATTGTTGCCAATCATTCAAAACAACATCAACACACAGCAGTCTCCACACTGCTGATCAACGCCAGAGGAGACCCAACATAGAGAACTCGAAAAGTTTTGAAAATAGATCTGAGACATAGATGGATTAAGCTTGAAAAATCTATGAGAAATCGAAGGATAACACCCCCCGAAGGGAATAGAGATGATTTGGCATGATTATCTCAGAGAAGATGGGCTAAACAAGCGATCCTAAGAGTCCTGGGGTGATGAAATCATAGTTCTAGAAGTTCTAGGGCTCTATTCCGAAGAGACGGTCAGTCGCGACACCGTAATTTGAAGAAATGGTCACGGGAGGACTGCAACTTGGAAGGGATAAGTTCGAATGGGCGAACTTGGGAAAATAGGCAGCTTCTAGATGAAATTCTGAGAAGGTAGTCTTCATAAGATTGCAACTTTAAGAGACGGTCTTACCTAAGACTACAACTCTAGTAAAAAAAATCTAGAATGCGGTCTTCTAGGAGACTGCATTCAGAGAGACTTCGCAGGACCCTGTCGGATGCCCGTTCGATGCTCTGAATAGCTCGAATGCGACCCAAAAGTGAGGGAATTGAAGTAAATGATCTCCACAACTCAATGGGCTTGAAAAATGATCAAGAAATGGGCTTGAAATACGATCAAAGGATGCTCCAAAACAATGGATAATTCGGGGCATCGCCAAAAATGAATAAGAGAAATAACTTGACTTGTAGGCTAAAAATGGGTGTCAACACTACCTAGACCTTTCATCTAAGTCAGAGAAACTCAAATTCCTTGTGTCTGTACGATCCCAACAACAATGAACCACTTGGCGCCCAAGGCGTTCTGAGGTCTCAACCGAGGAGTACGACCTAGACCTTTCATCTAAGTCAGAGAAACCCAAATTTCTTCTGTTGGTACAATCCCAGCATCGATGAAACACTTAACTCAGTGCCTGATAAGTGTCCATTTCTTATGATAATTCATCGCAAGAACACCATTTTATGTGCATATAATTAGGCAATTATGCATATTTCATAGTTAACCTCAACTCCGCATTTAAATTGAAGTTTTCACGTAAATTGATTAATTTGGTGATTTTATTTAATAATTTGAAGTTGAGGGCCATGAGCATTAATTCTCTATTGCATAACCATGAGCATTTACGATTTATATGCACAATATGATAATTTTTATAGACTAAATTGTAATTATGTGTGTGCAGGACACCGAAGGTAATTACAAAAGAAGTCGGGGGTAAAACTGTCACCACCACTTTGACCAAGTCAAAAGCACATATTTTGGTTGGAGAGAAAAGAAATTTCAAAAGTTTAAAATTGAGAAAAAGAAACACATATTTTGGTTGGAGGGAAAATTGAATTCAAAGTTTGAAATAAAGGAGAGACATGATGAGCCTTGAGAAAGGGGATGCCCACCTACTTTTCCTCTTCCCCATGCATCATATTCCACTTAAATCCCATCCATCCATCTCCTTTTGATACAATCTCCACCCTCTATCTACCCAACTTTCCCTATAAATAGCCCATGACAAGGAGGAGAATGGGAGTTCTTCTTTTGGCAATTTCTCTCCCAACCTTAGGTCGCCAATTTCTCCCCCTTCGATTCATTTTCTGCTCTTACACTCTTCATATAAGTTCTTCAATTTTAAATGCTCTACAACTTCTTCTTCTGCATCATCTTCTAATGCCTTCTAGTTTTTAAGCTATTTCATATTTTTCACTGTACTATCCTGTTCATCTGTGAACCAGTATTTCTCTTTGTTCTTCCCCTTATTTCTCCACGTTCTAGTCATTTTCTCCTCTTGCTGTCTTCATAAAAGATCTTTGTGTTTAAGTGTCCTACAATTTATTACTCTACATCATCTTCTAATTCTTTCTGGTTTGTAAGTTATTTCTCATTTTTCAACTTGCTGTCATGTGATTTTACTGTTCATCCGAGGTGCTAGATTCTGTTACTCCTCCATTTTGAAGCCCTTATGCTCTTCTTTTCTATCTGAGTTCTTCCTAAAAGTTCTTTCTCTCCTGTAGATCTAGATTACATTCTTCTACCACTTCCTCTAATTTCATCACGTTTTTAAGTTATTTTTAATTCTTCTCAGTTCAGTTTTTTCTACAGAGTTACTGTTCATCCGTGCAGACCACTTCCATTCTTCCTCTGATTTCACCCTCTTCCTCACATTTTCTCTCTCAATGATCTTCATCAAAGTTAATTCTATCTTCCCCCTCTTCAACGTCTTCTTCTTGGGCATCCCCTAATTCATCTTGGGTTCAAAGTTATTCACCCTCCAAAGGTAGCTTCAACGACGAAAGTGACTTCCTCCCAGTGTAGACGACATCTTCCGCAAGGTGGTTCGTGATCCAAGGCCAAGAGAGGACGGCACCGTCATCACCATTGCTGCTACCATCTCCAAACTCTAAACTTCAGGCTTTTTTTTGTTCTTATTACTTTTGTGTTATTTCACTTCATTGTAATCTTGTTGCGTCATTAGTGTAATCTTGTTTCGCATTTCATGTACTCTTTCTTTTAAGTTAATAAAATGAGTTATTCTTTTGACCTAGTTCTTGCTCTTCTTCCCTCTCTACCTCTTTCTTCTATCTGTTCTTTCCACTTCATGCAATTATTTTCTATAGCATAGGCACATAGTCATAGGTGTTTTTAATTAAGTGTTTGGTTTGTTCATCATTTCACTATTTTCTTCAATCAATCAAATCACAAATATTTTTTCAAAGGAGTCTAAAGTTTTTAACTTTAAAAATATCTTCTTCCCTGTGGATTCGACCCTTCTCGCCACCATATTACGTCTTTCTTTCATTTAGTGCGAGTTAGAATTTTTAAGATTGATACACGTATTTTAAACGATGAACTTTCGCGTTATCAATTTCTTCTAAGTCAAAGAAACCCAAATTTCTTTTGTTGGTGCAATCCCAGCATCGATGAAACACTTAACTCAGTGCCCAAGGCCTTCCAAGGTATCAACCGAGGGGTACGACCTAGACCTTTTATCTAAGTCAGAGAACCATGAATTCCTTGCGTCGGTGCAATCCCAGCATCGATGAACCACTTAGCTAGGCACCCAAGGCCTTTCGGGGTCTCAACCGAGGGGTACGACCTAGACATTTCATCTAAGTTGGAAAAACACAAATTCCTTACGTCAGTGCAATCCTAGCATCAATGAAACACTTAAGTCAGCGCCCATGGCCTTCTAGGGTCTTAGCCGAGGAATCCGACCTAGACCTTTCGTCTAAGTTAGAGAAACCCAAATTCCTTACGCCAGTGCAATCTCCGCATCGATGAGAAGCTTAAGTCGATGCATATGGCCTTCCGGGGTCACAGCTAAGGAATCCAACCTTGACCTTTCGTGCAAGTCGGAGAAACTCAAACTCCTTGTGTCAATGTAATCCCAACATCGATGAACCACTTAAGTCGGCACCCATGGCCTTTTGGGGTCTCAGCCGAGGGGTATGACCTAGACGTTTTGTCTAAGTTGGAAAAACCTGAATTCCTTGCGTCGGTGCAATCCCAGAATCGATGAACCACTTAACTCGGCACCCAAGGCCTTTCAGAGTTTCTATAGAGGGGTTTGACCTAGACCTTTCGTCTAAGTCGAAGAAACCTGAATTCCTTGTGTCGGTGCAATCCCAGCATCGATGAAACACTTAACTCTGCACCTAAGGCCTTACGGGGTCTCAGCTAAGGGGTCTGACCTAGACCTTTCATCTAGAGTCAGAGAAACCCAAACTCCCTATGTTAGAACGATCCCAGAATAACCACTTAATTCGACGCCCATGGCCTTCTGGGATCTTAGCCAAGGAATCCGACCGAGACCTTTCATCTAGAATCGGAGAAACCTGAACTCCTTGCATCGGTGCAATCTCAATACTGATGAACCACTTAACTCGGCACCCATGGCCTTCTAGGGTCTTAGCCAAGAGGTACGACCTAAATCTTTTGTCTAGATTCGAAGAAACTCAAACTCCTTGCGTCGGTACAATCTCAATATCGATGAACCACTTAACTCGACACCCATGGCCTTCTAGAGTCTTAGCCAAGGGATCTGACCCAGACCTTTTGTCTAGAGTCATAGAAACCTGAACTCCTTACGTCAGTGCAATCTTAGTACCGATGAACCACTTTACTCGGCACCCATGGCCTTCCAGGGTCTTAGCCGAGGGGTATGACCTAGACATTTTGTCACGACCCAAGATCTGGATACTAGGAATAATCCGATACCATTTGAATCTTGACCCGCCACCCACGAGCAGGAGGGCTCGGAAAGGTTAGAAAGGAGTGTAGAGCTACATTAGAATTTAAAATAAAGTAGGAACATCTATATACATAATAATTTAAATAGAAAAAATGAAATTATATTTTTATTAATAAATTAACTATAGAATCTATCTAAATAAAGTATAGTCTACAAGGAAAGAAACATACTCTAATGCCAAGTGGACACTCAGCCCGGCAAGCTGGCAACTATGAACCTGCGCACTGTACCTCCAGACCTCGAGGAGGAACTGCTACACCTGAAAAGTAGGGGATGAGTCTTATCTCATTGGCTTAGTAGGATTCCCACGGAACCCTACCACAAAACAATGGTGGTAAAGAAAAGCAGCGCTAACAAGAGCAACAATAACCGCGGGAGTAGCAACGGCAACGGTGACGGTAACGGCAGAAAGAATAGCCATAACAAAACCACAGTAGCTAATAAACCTCGGCTATAAGCTACTCCTAATGGCACAAGAAAAAATAGAACATGATCTCATAGTTGGAGGACCACTGAATTAATGAGAAAACCCTGGCTAAGCCGCCAGAAGAAATGCCACGACAGCTCTGTCGTGAAGGCCCACCCTCAAAGGTGACAACCAACCCAAGACCACATGGTCCGGGGGAAAGAGTCACGACCTCGCAATCATGAACCCTACATTGTCAAGGGGAAAAACCCTCGGTACCCTACCAAAAACCCTAGACCTTGATATTGGGAAAGCACGGGGAAAACTACCCAAAAAGCCACATCTGTAGATAAGAAACTGAAACTCGAGTCACAAGAATCTCACATCACGTGACGGGAGTACCTACCCACAAGTAGTAAGGCCGGATGCGTCCATTGATGTCTTAGTCCGCAACCCAAGTGTCTCCCTACTCACCCCAGGCAGAACTGAGACATCATACAAGTAACCAAGAACACAGAACAAGGACTAGCTGGGGTCGTGCTCATCAGTGCGGGTCTGTAGCCCTCAACTACGTGTGCACACACAGACTATGCGCTCTAAGTCGGGTCCTCTAGCTAGTTTTCCTCCCAACCGAGATTCAGGCTGTAAAGACGAGGGGCCCCATGGTAACTAGCCTAAAAATCATCTCTCTTGGGAAAGCCGCTCTACCACTCCCGAGTAGGTTAGCACACGTGTGTCGTAAGAAGGCTTTGACTAGTGGGGGCCACTAAACGTGACCATCTCTGTAAAGAGGAAACATATGAGGTTATACACGCACCCATTGCGAGTAACATGGAGTACCAGTTGGCTCGGAGACACTAGACTCTAGATAGAGAACTAGACCTACTAACCCAACAGTCCTTGAGTCACACAACTCGAGTCAAGACCATCGTATATGATAGCTCCATGCCGTCAATCTGCCCTAATCCTAGGGTTGAAAAACCACGATAAAGATAATCCTTAAGGTAGCTCATGACCGTTGAACTCAATCCCTTTCCAAAGGGGAGCTAAGAAATCCCCAGCCCCAGGCTGGGTTAGAGAACTCGCGGTTCGTAGACTATACACATGGGCCACACGGAAATCGCTTCCCAGGAAAGCTAATGATGCGCGAGAAGAGCCCTCCACAGTCATACCGATACACGAAAACTTGATCTAGTGAATACACAAAAGCTCGGAACACATGGGGTCACCCAGACCCTCAAACACACTGGCATGCTGATCGAGGTAACAGGTACCTCTGGTCACCCAAAAACACGGCCACGGTCCCTATGGGGTGTCCGGGGTGTCCACAAGGCCAAAGGTCGGCCAATAGGTCACAACCGGGTCGACCAGGGCCCAAAACGGACCAAACATGACATTTTCGGTCGACCAATGGCCTTGGGTTGGTCGACCAATTGCCGGCCAAAGAGACTGGTCGCCCGACTAGAATGTAGTCGGGTTCTCGACGGCATTCTCTTGAACGCAGTCAGCTCCCCGATGGCGGCCTGGTGGTCGTGGTGGGTATGCCAACTGCGACCACCAGGTCGCCCCTGTCTGTGGCGGACGGCCGAACGATCGATCGAACTCACCTGTCGGCCGACCAAAAATGGCAGAATGCCATATGAGCTCAACTTCGGAGCCCAGTTTCCAGGCCCACTCGATCTTGATCGAGGAGAAATACATTGGGGACCATTCCCTAGGTCCCAAACCACCAAAAGCAAGTAAATACATGCAAAAATGTCGATCGATTTGACAAAAATCATTGCACGCCCAAAACATGGAAATTTCACCCCTGGTATGAAATAAACCCTCTCAGCCTCACCTCGGCCTACCAAATCATGGGAAAATAAAGAACACGGGTTAAGGAAGCATCCCCCTACCTCCACCAAAGATTTTCTGCGCCAAGATTGTTGTTTCCTCGCGAAACGTCGCACAAACACCACCGGGTTCACAAAATCCACAAACGAGCTCCCTTGCCACACCACCACCTCGATCCTCGTCCCAACCTCATGCTCCTCACCCTCACGCCACCTCCACCTCGCCTATCTCCACCTTCGTCAGCCGCCCGGAGAAGAGGGGGCAAGAAAGAGAAGAGAGATGGGGAGAATGAGAGAATGAGGAAAAGGGAGAGGGGTGGGGGTTTAAATAGAAAACCATTGCAGGATTAAAAAATTCAAAAAATATAAAATTATAAAAAAATCATCCTCACGATCTTTGAAAAATGCACAATGTGTCTGCAACATCTCAGAGCCCGAAAGCACGTCGATTCACCCTACGTAGGGGTCCATAGTCTAAATAGCCAAAAATTTGATTTAATCATAAAATAGGATTAGGGACCCACGAAAGCGCTTCGAAACCAAAGATTCTGATCTGAAAAATCTGGGGCGTGACACCTTTCATCCAGAGTCAAAGAACCTGAACTCCTTGTGTCGGTGCAATGTTATTACCAATGAACCACTTAACTCGGTACCCATGGCCTTCTAGGGTCTTCCCCGAGGGGTAGGAGCTAAACTTTTCATCTAGAGTTGGAGAAACCCAAATTCCTTGCGTCGGTGTGATCCCAGTACTGATGAACCACCTAACTTGGTGCCCATGACCTTTCGGGGTCTTAGTCGAGGGGTACGACCTAGACCTTTTGTCTAAGTTCGAGAAGTTTGAATTCCTTGCGTCAGTGCGATCCTAGTACCGATGAACCACCAAGCTCAGTGCCCATGTCTTTCCAGGGTCTCAGCTCAGGGGTACGACCTAGACCATTTGTCTAAGTTAGAGAAATCAAAATTCCTTGTATCGGTGCAATCTCAGTACCGATGGAACACTTAACTCGGTGCATATGGCTTTCCAGGGTCTTAGTCAAGGAGTACAACCTAGAGATTTCATCTAAATCAAAGAAAGCCAAACTCCTTGCGTCAATTTTTTCCTCAATATCAACGATATCATCTTGATTGGTGCCTAACTCCCGACTGAGACTGGTCAAAACAATCTGCGATCGAGACACTCCAAAAATGTACTACCCAATATCAGCCGCCTGTCAGGCCAGAAGCCGCACCTGCAGGCCCCTCTCCTTCGCCCCTTGCTCGTGACACCTATAGGTGGGGGACATTTGCTGGCAGTAAAAAAAAGAAAATCTAGAATCATCGTCCATGAGATGGACACCAATTATTAATTGGTGTCCGTGTTATGAACATGAATTATTAAATTTTTGAAAAATGATAAATAATGAATGGTAACAATAAAACACTAATGTGATAACGATAGTAATGATAATATATATATAAGCCAAGATGCCCTCATTAAGAGATTTAACGGCGTTTTATCCGGGGTTTCTCCCCACTGACCTCATACGGAGGGAATATTGATAAGGCCATCATGAGTCACGCATGGGCCCCGTGGGTTTCCCCAATTATGGCCATGGCACGACTTTGCCTCGAGCCAATAACTCACTGAATTTGAATCACTTTGACCAAGATTTAACTAAATTTCTTCATTTCTTTAGATATTAAATTTGTCGTACTCTAGCATACATTCGTCTCGGTATTACTCATATACTTGGGACATTTTTAACCCAGACGTTTGTCCGAACATGAAATGGTCAATATGCGACTGACATGATTTTAAATGCCCTCTTTCACCCTAGAATAGAGGATTTTAATGCTTCCCAATACATTTCTTATCCAATCAATTTTTAGGCCATGAGGCCCCATATCTTGGCGATTAATCAAAAGTTTTCTCCTCTCCGAGGAGATGTAATTATTACCGTGGCACTTATGGCACGGTGGATCTCCAGTCTCGACCTGATACCCACCATCGTCTGATTAGTCAGATGGAGTGCACCTTTGGTCCCTGACCCCCCCAGTCTCGGAGTCTGAACACATTGTCATCTACATGACTGGCACGCCCTCGCACTAAATAAATCGATACCCTATAAAAGATAAAACCAGATATTAGGAATTTTTAGTGCGTCCAATAGGGTCCCGTAGATCCCCACCTTACAATGAGAAAAATAACGACACGATAAACAAAAAGCGAGGATAATAAAATAATAAGCATATAGCATAAGGAGGGAGTAAATAAAATAAAATAGAACTACACAAGTGCAAGCCTCACAAACCACATGTCACAAGGAACTAAAAGTACAGAGCCGCCAGAATGGTCACCTTGAAACGAAAGGAAGCATAGTCGCTACCTCACATAAGACATGAGTACTACCCACTAGATGTAAGGCCAGATGCATCCACTAACTTTTTAGTTCGTGCCCCAGGTGTCTCCCTACATGCCCTAGGGAGAAACTGAGATACACTAACCACGTAACCACAGAACATAGACTACCTAGGGTCGCACTTGTAAGTATGGGTCCGACGCCCCAATCACATGTGCATACACAGACTATGAGCTCTAAGTTGGGTCCTCTATCTAGTTTTCCCCCCAGCCTAGACTCATGCTGTAAAGACAAGGGGCCCTACAATAACTAGCCTAAAAATAGTCACACTAGGACATGATCTCCACCACTCCAAAGTGGGTCTGCACATGCGTGCGTAGGAAAGCTATGACTACTGGGAAAGATCACTAGTGGTGTGAATTCGCTAAAAAGTTGAAACCACCAAAGTACCACCGATCTGTACTAACTCAATTGTACACACAGAACACTCCATGAGGTGGCTCGTACCATGAAACCATAGACCTCAGACTGGATGGCTAATCCATCAACTATCGATGTGAAGGACACAAGCCAAAATCACATGAAAGCTCAGAAAGGGGAAGAAAGGGACCAGGGGAGGCCTGGCCTGGGCGGCCATAGCAGTGGCTACCCAGCTCCCCTCTCTTGGGCGGCCATCACCCTAGCCACCCAGCCTAGGTGGCCATCCACTTGGCTACCCAGACAAGGTAAGGCGGCCAGTCATTTGGCCACTGTGGGTGCACTTTCGGGATTATATTTCATTCATTCGTCTGTCCATTTATTTATTCATTTAGTCATTTGTTTGTGCATGGGCATGCCAGTCACCTGGGTGACAGAGTGTTCAGGCTTCGAGACTGGAGTGGTCCGAAGTCTATGGTGTGCTCCGTCTGACCGATCAGACGATTAGGGAATTCGGGTCGGGATGGAAGCCCACTGTGTTATGAAGGCCATGATGTTAATTACATTCTCTCGAAGAGGGGAAAACACTTGATTAATCGCTAGGAAAAGGGGCTCTACAGCCTAAAAATAACGTTAATGAAATAAGATAATAAAATTCATGAACTACCCTAAAATGCCCCCATTTTGGGGTATAAATGTTCAAATCATATTGGTCGCTTGTCGGCCATTCCATATTCAGATGAAAGTCCATGCTGAATGTGTGATGAATACATAGATAAAAGCCGTGCAAATGTCTACCGAGTATATGGCAATTTTAATAAGAGTGTGGGATTAGATCCCGGTGGAGACGGGTCAAGTCTCAGAAGTAATTGGCTCGAGCAATGTCGGATCATGGCCTTGTCGGGGTGAGTCCTGAGATCGAAATCTAGTTTACCAAGGCGACATTGATATTCCTTTCACACCGAGTCCAGGGAGCGATACTGTGGAACATAGTTTATTGTTTTCGTTGCTCGGTTATTCAAATTCATTTAGATGCATGCAAGCAATTTTATCTAACCATAGACATTATTATTCATTTATTAGTACTATATTTTTTGTTATTATTCACTTATCATCATTTTTGTTATTCTTTTGATCCTTCGTTTTTTCACTCATTTGCCATTTGCTATTCAATCATTCATCATTTTTTTTATTGTTGTTATTTTGCTACTTTCTTATATTTGTTTTCCATTTCTTCACATCGGCTTGCATCCTTTTATCTATTTCTTTTTCTGTATTTGAAACAGGAAGAAGCTAAGACGGAGTAAGAGGGTGTGGATCGGCGCAGTGGTGAGAAGGAGATGGAGGGAGAGAGAGTGGGGTGATCCGGCGTGCCAATGGGCATCGGATCACTCCCACTTCTCCTCTTCGTTTTGTATTTTTTTTATATGGGGGATGAGTGAATCAGCGTCAGAAAGATAGGAGAGGGGGTGATCTGGCACGCTCACGTGCACGTCGGTTCACCCCCACCTCCTGATATATATCTTTGTTTTTTGAACAAATTGGAGTCTTGGAGAAAAGGGGTTGACCCCTTTAAACCCAGGGGTCGACCCCCCTTCTTGCATATATTTCTGCACGATGTGGGAAAGGCTCAAACAGAAAAAACAACTGAGACAGGGGTCGACCCATGCAGCAACGTGATCAAGCATTAACATTATTTGGTCCCTTTTTGTTCGCGTTCCTGGCAGAATTTCGGCAGCACTTCCCCCAGACCCGAGGTTTGCAGAGTGTGAAAAATAGATTCACCCACGGAAGGGTCTGAGGTGACCTCAAAAATCTTTGAGTGAGCTCAAGGTAGTTACCTGAAAACCCAAGTTGGGTATGGAACCCCGAGGGCTAGCCTACCTGGGGCTCCACTGAATTGTAAGACACCGTGATTTCTATTTCAAAATGTGGGTTGAGGTTATCACCAACGTACGTGGCCATTAATATGCACTCGCATAAGGAGGATCTCTCGGAGGCCATACTATAGGAAAGCAAGTCTCTGGGGACGATCCAAGAGTGCTCGAAAGCTTCTGTAGCATACCGGCAAATTAGAAGGCGACACGGCGGCCAACACGGGGGCATAAGGGTAATCGGATGATCAAATGGAACAAGATATGGCAGCCATCTGAAGAGTGGTATGGGAGCTAAGCATGAGGTGATACGACAATTCGCAAGGAAAGAAATGCCACATGAGTCAGCAACCCGGAGGGGGAGAATAAGAATGCGAAACAGTAGAGAGAAGAGGGAGGTGGAGGGGGATATGAGAATGCTCATAAATAAGGCACGAAGGCCCCTTCAAATTTTATACATTCATGAATGAATATAAGATTGCATTGGTATAGCTCAAATAAGTATGGGAAAGAAAATTAAGAAAAACAAAGATAGAAACCCACTGCAGGTCTATCCACATTTTCTTCCCCTACCTCTCTTTCCCTATTCTTCAGTGGTCTACCTTTTTTCCTTCTCTCCCTTCCTTTCCTTTTTCTCAGCCTCACCATGTGGCCAACCCTCCCCCTAAACACCCTTTGCCTCTCCCTTTTATGCACACATGAGGCCTAGTGTTGACGAATGCCCTCTACAGCTCCACGGGGGGAGCACGTGGCTTGATGCATGTCGAGCTCCCTTCTATTCACCTACGCAACTCTAAATGAGGATGACAAGCTCCATGCCTTGCGCCGCTCGCGCAGGTGTCCTGGCAAGATCCCTCGCTTGCCAACTCATCAGCACACACGTAGTCGACGTGCTCGCCATTTCTGTAGGTCATTAATAGGTGAATAGAGTCACCGGATGCTCCATTCCAAGCTTCTCACGTCATATCAATTGGGGATGAAAAGGGTTCCGATTCACTGGCCTTTCGAGGCTTGCATGCCAGTTCAAAGAGGTGCCAAGGCCTGTGCCACTTCAATTGGCCATAAGGGCCTGTGCTGGCTCAAACAGGATGAGGCTTTTGACGCCGGTTAACCCATGGTGGGGCTGGCACCGACTCATGCAAGGCAAGTGCCAGTTCAAGTGCCCACAAGGGCCTTTTGGCATAGATTCAAGCCCTTAAGGGCTTTGCACCGGCTCTAATGGGATGAGAGGAGGGCACCGATTCATACTGCCCACAGGCTTGGGTGCACCGATTCAGTGGGCATGGAGGGGCATTTTGGTAAATTTTATATTCTTCGTTGCTTCGTTAACTTCGAACTGGCTCAGATGAGTGCTTGACATCCAGTACTACCTTACTTTTAATGCACCACTTCTGGAGTGTCTATTTCAAAGCTTCTAGGCTTCGGTTTAAAGTTTCGAGTGGTTTCCAACATGTGCCAAACCCACATTAGGTTACTCGGGTTTGCTCCTGATTCAGCCTTTAGCACTGTGAATTGTGTCCTTAAGCCTGCTCTATGAATGTGGAGAGTGTCTTCATCGAGTGGACGATCACTCAAAGTGTTTTCACCCTCATTGGGTAGCTCTTCAGCCTCCTAGGACCTTTTCGACATAACGTGTGCCCTGATGGGGACACTAAGGTTTTATGCTAGTATTACCTTTGGCACCCTGTTTTGAGGGAGCAGGGATATTTCTTCATCTTGGGAAGCTTCCTTGTCAGGTGGCAGATCACCAGGTGTGTTTTTATTCTGATTGGATGAGATATAGGGCTTGTTCGGCACGAACAAGTCGATGCTGATCTGTTGAGCTTCTTGATCTCGATTAGCCATATAGCGTTGTCGAGCAATTGTAGAATCCTTTAAATGTCCCAACATATGGCTTCAGCGGCCCGAGCGGACCTCCTTTTAGAATTTCTTCGGCCTTTCTGCTCTCCATTACATGTTCTTGGCTGCTAGGGCATGCTTGTCATGAAGTGATATTTTGGACCTCAACAAATGCCCCCACCTGCAAGCAATGCAAGCGAGGGATGAGTGCGCGGGGCCCACAGGTGTAGAGTTTTCTTCCTGTCATTTCATTCTCCGTGTCAGTAGATCGTTGAGCTAATGTAAATTCACAGGAAAGTGTTCACCCTTTCAGCGAAGGGGTGAGGGGTTTGCTTCACCGTAGTAAGGACACGGGCCGGGAAGTGTAGCCTGAGAGAGGTTTAGTCATCGACATGGGGTTGATGCCGAAGCAAAAAGATAAAGTTTCATGCATCGATCTAGATGAAAGGTCTAAATCGACGGGGTAATGCCAACCCCGAAGGGGAACTGGCAACTCATATTGGGTTAAGGAGGGTTGTTTGTTCATCGACCTGGACGGGAGGTCTAAGTTAAAGGCTTTGTAATGTGATGGGGACATCTTCCCAGTTCTCTCTCACTCGATACTCGAATAATGATCAACAGAAGAACTTCGAGTTTGTCAGCTTTTCTTGATCACATTATGTATTTTCTTCATTTTTTCAAAGTCATATCTATGTAATTTTTTCTTCATTTGAGTCAAGTACTTAGGTTCGAGAGTTATTTATCTATGTTCTATGTCAATTTGGCCTTAGTCCATTAGTTAGGTCCATAGCCTACTCTATAAGACATGCTTGGTCTTTTGTTTAAATGTCCAGGGCAGTTTGGTCATGTAAAGAGTTGAGCTCCTATGAATTGGACCCAACTCTCCCCATTCGAGACTAATGTTGAATGAATGAAAAATTGAGAGTTTTCTCTTGTGTTATTTTTTTGGTGGATTCCAATAGCCTAGGATGGATTCCCTAGTGGGAAGGGATTCTCCCCATATCTCTCTATCTCACTTTCTCTCTCTACTTTCTCTCTCTAGGTCGACCCTATCTCTCTCCATCACCTCCACACCTTCCTAGCACCACCACCTGCCCTCCACATCAGCCCTAGCCCATCACCTCACCTACCATGTCACCCATTTGACCGCCACCTCATCGTGACTCTTCAAATCTACCAACACCCATTCAATTCCCTCATTAAGACCCATAGCCTCCTAGACACCCCTCCACTCCTCAACACACCTCTTCCACTCCCCAAGTCAATCTTTCACTCCCCTAGGCACCCCTCCCCATTCCCAAGCCACCCCTTGGCATGCCCAAGACCCCCACCTACAACTCCCACTAATACCACCACCAACTAGGCTGCCACCACCTATCTCTCCCTCCACCCACACCAAGCTACGACCCCAGCTCCATTCCCCCTCCTAGCTGCACCCCCTCTCTCTCCCCTCTCCCACACCATCTCCCCTCTCACCAGGGAAGACCCCCATTCACCCTCACACCCCTTCCTGCCCCTATTCTCTCTTCTTCTCTCCCCATCTCCCACTGACTATCCAGATAGTGGCAATAGCAAAACCATCCAACCAGTTACAGTGACACCTTAACTTCCCCTATGATGCTTCGGAAGATGAACCTAGTACTGGTGGATTCTTCTTCAAACTAGCTTCGCAACGAGAGTTCGTGCACACTCATCCGACGTCAGAGCTGTGCGGGAGAGCTGTTCCCGTCCGACTGTGTAGACTAACTCCAGCAAGCGACTAGAGACAAGTTACAGAGACCTCCACAACCTCCACACCAAGCTTCTGGAAGTGCCCTACAACCAAGGTGTTCCCCTACGAGTCCTCCTCCATCACTAGGAAGAAGTCCATTTGGCCACCGGAGCACCCCATATCATTCATTTTCCACGGAGTGCGCAGACTGCTCACCCCCTGCTTAGGTTAGACCACTTCCTATCTTTGGGTCGTTTGTTGCAACCTCCGTCCCCAAATTGGACTGTCCCTCCTACCGTGCGTAGCAGACACGTCGACGATCCATTCTACCCCGGTCCCACCCCTTTCAGTTATCGGAGGAGCTGGTAGTGCCCCCTGCATCGCTATGCTCGTCTATTAGGTCCTACTCAATTGTCCTAACTGCTCAGTCTCCAAATGACCAGATCCAGGCCCATACATCATCAAACGGACCTGTTCTCTCTACAGTACGAAGATGGCTCAACTGTGGATGATTCGACACTGACCTTGCCTTCAACATCATCTGGATGAGCCGTAGGCATCTCCTACAATGACTTGTTGTCCTGCGAAAAATAGCGCAAGTAGACTGCGCACTTCATCTTCATTCCCCTCCCCACCCGACTTGTTGATCGCCCCTCCCTATGTGGAGGTACATTTTGGTTGTAACGTCTCCTCCCTCACACCTCGGAGTCATCCATTCTGCGTGAGGAGTCGTTTTGTATTAAACAGGTCACCCCAAACTTCACCGGCGTGGTGTGCGGGGTTCCCCATGTCTCCCTGCTCACCCTCGTCTTCGATCGAAGTTAGCTTCTTCAAGCGGACTAGGTGAGCTCCTCCCCCTCTTCCAGATCGTTCCTGTGATTCAATATTATTTCTGAGCTCTGTTGATGAGGAAGAGAGTGCCCAGCCCTGGCTAGCCAGCTACGTTGTGTGGCCATCATGGGAGAGTGTGAGTGTTACCCGCGCCCTCCAAGGCATGTGGTTTGCCCTGTTGACACGGGAGCATCAAAATCTAAGGGTGGGTTCCATCTTAGCCCTATCATTATTTCCAACTTGCAAGGGTCTGGTACCCAGACTTGAACTTCCATCCCCGAGTCACTCCGGGAAGCGGGACGTGTCATGTTAGCTAGTTCGTCGAAAATGAGTCTGTGTCCTTGCTAGTGTGCTTGCAACGATAGGTCTGAGGGTCTCCGTGTCATCCCCGCAGCTCCCCTAGGTCGTATCACATCAAATTGGTATCAGAGTAAGTCACTGACTTGTCTCCATAGGTCAGGTCCTAGGGCACACTTGCATTAGAGTCATCGTCAGACCATCCTGTGCATTGCCCCCATACCATTGTCATCATTGAGTCTATGGACAATATGCCCCCTCTCCAAATCATATTCCATGCATACCTACCTAATGGGGAGCCGACGAAAATTGATTTCATTGACATGGTGTTTGATAATTGGGTATCCCCCGATATCATTGCCTCTCTTTCTAGGACTAGGCAAATTGTGCACAATGATGATCGAGCCTTTGTAGAGTTCCATAAAAGGTTATAAAAAACCACATATTCTGATGGGGATTTGTGTCAAATAGGAACTTTGGTGGGCCCATGCATAATCCTCGGTAAACAATGGCTAGATGATAGGAATGCCATCATTGACTTTGAATGTCGATCTTGCCTTGTGCATCCTCCACACCTATCGGGAGCTTTTAAATTTGACAACTTAGTGTTCTCCCATCCGACTAAGCCCCATACCTGGTCACCATGTCCTCCCAACCCACCTCAAACAAGGGATGAAATCATGGATGAATATGAGGAGGTCGTGACCCACACACCCTACCCCATGGAAGTGGAGAACACCCCGGACCCTCTCCCCACCCTAGAGCAAACCCATGCCCAAGCCAAGGAGGAAGTGTTGTGCCCCTATGGTCATTTGAGTCATCTTGCGGTCACTTGGGTCATTCGACATCATCATGTGGTCATTTGAGTTATTTGACATTCTTAGTTTTGATAATGGCTAAACACTATTAGTCATTGTTGTTTTTCACTCTTATATGACTGACATACGTGATGTTTTACTCATGACAGATATGCAAATGAATGGACAAGGAATGGAGTGGAGTTGGCAAAAGTGAAAGCTTAATGACAGTTAAGGTCGATGCACAAAGAAGCATAACCAAGAGAACCTAAAGTCAAAGACTCAGTTGACACCTTCTATACTGTCAAGGGTGATGCTACAGACATGAATGGGGTGCTAAAGAACTTAAGCGACGGAGCTAAAGCAATTAACGGACTGACCAGGGAAAACCCGAGGTCTGCCCAGCTGGAGGTCGACGACTAGCACAGGGGCGGTCGACTGCCCCTACCAGCAACCTCCAGGCTGCAGCTCTCTCAGTGGCGGTCGACCGCTAGCCCAATAGCGGTCGACTGGAAATTCCAGGGATCATTCATCTGCAGTTTTCTCAGTAGCGATCGACCGCTAGAAGCCACAGGTCGACCGCCAGCCCCGAGCCTTCATTGTTGACTTTGTTTTCCACTTCAAGAAGGGCCATTCTCCATGGATTTCTTTAATCCTAAAGTCACCCAATCACCCACAAAATGTGGATCTGGTCTGGGGGCTTCTATTAAACCTAAAGAAACTCTAATGCTTCATTTGGATCAAAGGAGATCAAGGGAGGCTTGTGGAGGCTGTTCAAGGAAGATGGTACTGTAGCCGTGAACAGTACTTCGTGAAGAGATCTTCATTCATTCTAAGATATTCAAGCCTAGATCTGAAGCTATCTCAACCTGCAAGGAAGCAAGAAGCAATCAAGGCTCTCAAGGGTGATCTAAACTGCATCAAACTCTTCATCAACTCAAAGAGATCAAAGGGAAGATCAAAGCTACATCCATAGTCTTCTTCATCAACTCAAGGAAGATCATCTCTCAAGGAAGAAGACACCATCGAAGCATCAGATTCAAGCTCTTGCAACTCAGACAAGATCTTTTTACTTTGAGCATATTCTATATCTTGTTTGAGTGATTTCTATTTGTTCTCTTTCCATTTCTTTCAAACAATCGAAACCGAAGATCGTCCCTACCGGTGGTTAGTCGGAAGGCAATCGAAAGTTCTCTAATCTGCGGTGATTGACGTCCCTACCAGTGGTTAGTAGGAAGGCAATCGGAAGTTTTCCGATCTGCGGTGTTGACGTCCCTACCGGTGGTTAGTAGGAAGGCAATCGGAGGTTCTTCCGATTTACAGTTCAGTGCGTGGCACTAGTGGAGCCTCACCGGATTTGGTGAGGGGTGGACGTAGGACTGGGGATTCAGTCCGAAGCACCTTAAAATCCTTTGTGTTGTGGTTTGTTTATAGGATTGCTTCGTTCTAGATGCATGCTTAGGTTCAAATCGATATATTAGTTGCTTATCTTGCCAAGCGAATCATAGTGTTCTTCGATAAGCTAGTTATATTCCGCTGCGATTTATTTTATCTAGCTATATAGAGGGTTGCATTGCGAAAAGAGGGGCAGATCTATTCATCCCTCCCCTCTAGATCCGCTGTCCACTACTCAACAAGTGGTATCAGAGACTAATCTCTCATTATGGGGTCCAACGACCTTGAGGGAATTAGTGGATCAGCATCCAAGGGTTTTCTGCCTGAAGGACATTCTGTGAATAGGCCTCCTTACTTTACTGAAGCTAATAATCCTTATTGGAAACATCGCATGCAGGTGTTCATTCGCGCCCAAGACTACGAACTTTGGCGAGTGATCAGCAAAGGTCTGTATGAGCTTACGGATAATGAGGATTTGTGGACCAAAGAACAAATAAGATAATCCACTGTCAACTGGAGTGCTAAACACATCATGCAATGCTCACTCTATCTAGTAGAATTCTCAAGAGTTGCTACCTGCACAACGGCAAAACAGATGTGGGACAAGCTAGAGGTAATCTACGAAGGAACATCTCAGGTACGAGAAACAAAAGCCAATATATTAGTGTCTGAATATGAAATGTTCTGCATGAAGCCTGATGAGTCAATTCAAGATATGTATGCTCGATTAACGGTGCTTACTAATAGTTTAACTGATTTGGGAAAGAAATATTCAGAGCAAGAAATTGTAAGAAAAATTCTCAGATCGTTAACTCCAGCATGGCACACAAAGGCTACCGTGGTTGAAGAATCGAGAGATCTCGCAACTACCAAGATAGATGAACTCATTGGGTCATTGATGACCTATGAAATCAATCTCAAGCATAAAGAGGCTGAGGCACCTAAGAAGAAGTCCCTAGCTCTTAAAGTAGGACCTAGCGGTCAAGGCTCTTCTGATGAAGGTGAGGATTCGGCAAGTGAGCGAGATGAGGATGACGTAGCCATGCTCACACGTAAGTTCAAAAAATTCCTGAGAAAGGAAGGTAAGAGCTTCATGAGAGGAAGGTCAAAGGTAAGAAATGGTTTCAAATCTAATTCTGAAAACTTTAAGAAATCAGACAAAATCATTTGTTATTCTTGCAAAAAACCAGGACATTTCAAGACTGATTGTCTTGACAGATTCAAAAAGGCTGACAAATAGAAGGGCAAGAAGAAGAACAAGGCCATGGTGTCCACCTAGAGTGACGAGGAAGAAAGTGATGGTGGAACTAGCTCCTCGAATAAGGAAAAAGAACATCTTTGTCTCATGGCTAAAGGTGACGAAGAAACTGAGGTAAACTCTCCATTTGAAAACTATACAATTGATGATTGGGAGGAAGCATATATACAACTCATGAAGAAATATGACATGTACAAAAAGGAGAATAAATCATTGAAAAATAAAAGTAACTTGTTTGTGCATGATCATGATATGAATGATAAGACTGCTCTACTTGAGACTGAAATTGAAGATCTTAAGAAAATGATTGAGGATTTAGAGGAAGGAAGAAAAGAAATGGTTGACTTGGAAACTGAAAATGAGGATTTGAGAAATGAGATTGATAGCATGAAGCACAAAATGCAAACTTATGAAAAGGACAGCAAATTGAGTAATGAGAAGTATGAAGCTGTCAAACAAGTTACATTCAATTTCTTCAAAATATTGAAAACTTACAAAAAGAGTTGAAGGATAAACAACAATCTTTAGAAAAGTTTGTGGATGGAAGATAAAACCTAGATACATTACTAGGAACTAGAATGAACCACAACAAAAATGGGTTGGGTTTTGATCCAACAAACAAAAGGCCATTTGGGCTAAAAACTGTCACATTTGCTTCATCTTCCGAAGCTTCCACCTCAAACACAACTCCCACAAAAAACTAGCAAAAACAAAAGGAGAAAGGGAAAGAAAAGATTGAAGAGACAGTCATTGAAATTCCCAAAAAAGTCTGTCCAAAAGCCGACCTTCCCCGCAGCATAGGTCAACACTTCATTGGCCATTGCATGCTCAATCTTCCAGATATCACCATAACTGGATTGTACATTCATATAGGCCAACACCACTCTACTTTTGAAGAAATTGTGATTCATGTGTTCACCAATCTTATAAGTCTCAATCTCATAGGCGGTAAAACAATCATTTTCAACCCATAACCAATCAACGGCCTCAATGGTTTGAGAAGCAAACTTTCTCAAACTTCCACAAAATCCAACAAAGAGCTTCGAAACAAAAAGTGAATGTCAAAGCTGAAAAGAAAAATCAAATCCCTGCTCTAAGCAAACAAAACATGAATGCTAGGAAGGTTTTGATTCCAAAAGAAATGGTTTCATGTTTTAAAAATCTGAAGAGTTTGATGGGACCCAAATTTGGTTGGGTTCCAAACACCATTGCTTAATTACTTATGCAGGAGTGTCTTGTAGCCATGCATAACATGTGGTACCTTGATAGCGGCTGTTCAAGACACATAACTAGAGATAAATCAAAATTTTGTCTCTTGGAAGAAAAGGAAGGAGGATATGTCACATTTGGAGGGAACAATAAAGGAAAAATCATTGGAACATGTAATGTAGGTAAGAACCTCTCCAACTCTATTTGTAACGTGCTGCTAGTTGAAGGTTTGAAATACAACCTGCTTAGTATAAGTCAATTGTGTGATAAAGGTCACAAAGTACTGTTTGACTCTCATGAATGTAGAATCCTTGAACTAAAATCTGACAAGGTAAAATTTTCTGGTAAGAGAGTCAACAATATTTACATGATTGACTTAGATGATCCTGCTCATTTAAATCTTTATCTTGCTGCACCAAAATCTGAACTTGCATGGTTATGGCATCGTAGACTAGGACATGCTAGCTACAATGTCTTACATAAACTGTTAAAGCATTCAATGGTGAATGAGTTGTCTGGATTTTCTTTTAAATAAGAAAACAAATTGTGTGATGCATGTGCCCTAGGTAAACAAACAAGAAAATCCTTCAAGGCTAGATCTGCAAACATGTCATCTAAACCACTTGAGCTGATTCATATGGATTTATTTGGTCCAACCAGAACTACTAGTTTAAGTGGTAGAAAATATGGATATGTCTTGGTGGATGATTACTCTAGGTTCACATGGGTTTTCTTTCTCACACATAAAAATGATGCTTTTGATGAGTTTCAGGCACTCTATAAGACGATTAAGCAAGACGGTGAGTTCAAAATCTCCATCATTCAATCTGATCATGGTGGTGAATTTGAAAATGCTGACTTCTATAATCTTTATAGGGCTGAAGGCATTTCACACTGGTTTTCTTCACCAAGAACCCCACAGTAAAACGGTGTAGTTGAAAGAAGAAATCGAACTCTCATAGAGATGGCATGAACCATGCTTGCCGAACAGTAACTTCCAAGGAAATTTTGGGCTGAAACGGTAAACTCGGCATGTTATATTATCAACCGCTCTATGGTAAGGCCACACACCAAAAAGACTCCTTATGAGTTGCTGAAAGGTAAAAGCCTTCTCTCACACACATGAAAGTATTTGGATCTAAATGCTTCGTCCACAATAATGACAAAAGAGATTTAGATAAATTCGAGCCCAAGAGCGATGAAGGTATATTTCTTGGATATTCTGATAGATCTAGGGCTTATAGAATTTATAACATTAAGAGTCGAATTGTGGAAGAATCACCCCATGTTTCTTTTGATGAATATCATGATGATTCTAACAATGATAACTCTTGCAGGAAAAATGATGAAGATGGGGAATTCATAAGCATGAAGGACAAGAGTGATCCTCTACAAGAAGAAACAAAAGAAGATGGTGACCGAGCTGAATCAAACAATGCAAGGGATCAAGCTCCAGAAGAAGGTAATGATTCTACAAACATTAGAATTCTTAAGGATGATCCTTTAGAAAATGTCATTGGTAGCTTGAATGACCCACCTAGAACAAGGTCACATTTTAGAATTGTGGAAGAATTAGATCAACTTGCTCTTGTCTCTCAGCTTGAACCCAAAAATATTGATGAAGCATTAAAAGATGAAAACTGGATAAATTCAATGTAAGACGAGTTAAACCAATTTGAAAGAAACAAAGTTTGGCATCTTGTTCCTAGACCTTCATCACAATTTGTCATTGGCACTAAATGGGTCTTTAGGAACAAACTCAGTGAGGATGGCAAGATAATAAGAAACAAGGCTAGATTGATGGCTCAAGAGTATAATCAGGAGTTTGGGGTAGACTTTGATGAATCTTATGCCCCAGTTGCTAGACTCGAAGCCTTCAAAATTTTACTTGCCTTTGCATGCTCCCTTAGAATAAAGCTGTATCAAATGGATGTCAAAAGTGCTTTCTTGAATGGCTTGATCAAAGAAGAAGTCTATGTTGAGCAGCCCCTGGGCTTTGAGAATTCTAACCATGCAGATTTTGTATACAAGCTAGACAGGGCACTTTATGGACTTAAGCAAGCACCAAGAGCTTGGTATGAGAGACTAAACTCGTTCCTCATTGAAAAAGGGTACACACGAGGTAAGGTAGATCAAACACTTTTCACCAAGAAGCAAGGTAAGAACATCTTGATTGTTCAAATTTATGTTGATGATATTGTGTTTGGTTCTACTAAATCTGAAATGTGTGGAGAATTTGCTAACCTCATGACTAGCGAATTTGAGATGAGCCTAATGGGAGAACTCCAATTCTTTCTTGGTTTGCAGGTCAACCAAGGACAAGATGGGTGCTTCATAAGTCAAGCCAAATACATCAAGGAGCTGCTGAAAAGATTTGACATGACGAACAACAAAATTATTGCAACTCCTATGAGCACCACAACATCATTGGATTCGGATCAAAATGGTAAATTAGTGGATGCAAAGGTCTATAGAGGTATGATCGGCTCTTTACTTTACTTGACTGCATCCTAACCGGATATCTAGTTTAGTGTATGCCTTTGTGCTAGGTTTCAAGCTAGTCCTAGAGAATCCCACTTGATTACCGTCAAACGTATCCTTAGATATCTTACCGACACTCAAGATTTGGGATTGTGGTATCCGTCATCATGTGATTTATCTCTTATATCTTATCCTGATGCGGACTATGCTGGATGCAAGCTGGATCGTAAAAGTACTAGTGGCTACTGCCAATTTTTGGGCAGGTGTTTTGTTTCTTGGGCCTCCAAGAAACAACACTCGATTGCCCTCTCAACCGCAGAGGCAGAATATGTTGCTGCGGGGAGCTGTGGCACCCAAGTGTTGTGGATTAAACACCAACTCCAAGACTACTTAGTGGATCTTGGTTGTGTCTCGATTCTGTGTGATAATACTAGTGCTATCAACCTTGCAAAAAATCCAGTCCGGCACTCTAGGACTAAGCATATTGAGATTAGACATCACTTCATTAGAGATGAGGTCGGTAAGAAAAATTTTGAACTACATTTTGTTGATACTCTAAATCAAATTGCTGATATTTTCATCAAGCCCTTGTGTAATGACAGGTTTTCAACACTCAGAAGGGAGCTTGGTCTTTACCGACCTCAGGCCAATAAAAACTGAAATGATGATTTTGTTCAATTTAGTTGTGTATTTTTGCAGATTTGTGTCCATGCATTGTTTATATATATATATATATCATTTTGAATATGGTGTCGCATTGCATGTAATCATGATGCATAATAAAGATTGCATTCATGTTCACGATGTCTTGCATGGTTGGTGTAGCATCATTCTTGCATGGCCATGGTATGTCAAATGTTGATGTATGGAAGGGCAGATTATGCTTGCCTAGAAGCACTCAATATGCGTGAGGTTTCACCTCCGCCAAGTACCATGCGTCACTGTCGCATATAGGCCATACAGTAAGGGTGAGTTATCTCTTTGACGCATTCTTGCATATATTTCATATTCATTCTGTTGCATTTAATAAGTGTACAACTATGGGTTGGGTCATACATTTCATTTCTGCCACCTTCAGAGTGACTAGGTCAACCACATTTGTCATTCAACTTGCTTGCAAACATAACTCCTTCGTGCATCCATTGCATATCCTTAGGGGGAGTTTTGTTGATTTTCTTAACCTCTTGCAATCTGCACTTCACTGGCAGAACTACGGCATAAGAGCTTTCTATTATATGCCCTAATGATTGTCCATCCAATGAAAATGGTTCAGATTTAATGATTTTCTTGAAGTTCAAAAATATTTATTCTGAAATCATCTATGTTCTGTGGTTTTAATCGACCTTAACTAGAGATTGCATATTGTGCTTTGCATGACTATCATGATATCTGAAAATCCAAATGTCATGACAATCTTGGTGATACTCTAGAGCTTAGTATTATTTCTAAACATCTTGATGAGCAGGAATTCTTGGAAATCAATTTGACAGAGCAATGATATTGTTGCAGGGAGAAATATGTCACGTCATCAAATCAAGTGACGAATGATATGTCATGATGTGCCCCTGTTATCTCTGTCTTAATTATATTGGGACTCTAGGCAGAGCACTAGCATAATTGCTGAGAAATATATCTTCTCATCAAAGAAATGTGATTGGATATGTCATGACGTGACTTTTCTATCTCTGTTCATTTTGAAGCATAACCGTCAATCTTGCCAAATACCTAGGGATATTGGCGTCTAAACAACGTGTATTCTTACGGCTAGGAGGCATGTACTAGATTTGTTTGCTCGAAAAATATGAGTCATGTGCCTTCAAATACAAAAGTTCCTGAAAAATCAAACATGCTGCAATCATACAATTCCATGCTTTACTCATGCTTGTTTAGCCTCAATACTAGTTGTTGTGCTATTCCCTTTGTCGTTATTAAATATGGATGTATAAGACAAGGGAAGGTTAAACACTGCCATGATATGCACCTTTGGTTCATTTCTATTAAATCTTGGATGTAGCTACTATTTGAACTCTATTGATGATCTCGGATTTCATTAGCTTTGAACCATATATGTTGCCCGCGGTATGTTTCAGGTTTGCATATAATGGCTTGCTCTCCACCCCTTTAAGAACTGGTCTCACCAACATTTTTCGCTTCTCTCACTTATCCCTCCTTTTTGCTGCTGTCAAAGGGGGAGAATATATTGTTGTGAGTCATCCTTTGCTTTGTGAGTTGTCATTGGGGGATGAGTGAATTGTGTATGAGGGAGAGTCAAAACAGGGAGAATCATTTGTGCGCTTTGTGTATCTCTTATGTGTATGTGATGGGATTTGCATAATTGCATAGCACTCATATCTGTATTCATAATTGCATCCAAATGTTATTACTATCATGGATCTTGAGCTGCACTTGTTGCATATGTCATAAACTTTGCCATCTTGGATATTACTGCCACATAATGACTCACAGTGTTGCCATCATCAAAAAGGGAGAGAATGTTGTGCCCCTATGGTCATTTGAGTCATCTTGCGGTCACTTGGGTCATTCGACATCATGATGTGGTCATTTAAGTTATTTGACATTCTTGGTTTTGATAATGGCTAAACACTATTAGTCATTGTTATTTTTCACTATTATATGACTGACATACGTGATGTTTTGTTCATGACAGATATGTAAATGAATGGATAAGGAATGGAGTGAAGTTGGCAAAAGTGAAAGCTCAATGACAGTTAAGGTCGATGCACAAAGAAGCATAACCAAGAGAACCCAAAGTCAAAGACTCAGTTGACACCTTCTAGACTGTCAAGGGTGATGCTACATACATGAATGTGGTGCTAAAGAACTTAAGCGATAGAGTTAAAGCAATTAACGGACCGACCCGGGAAAACCCGGGGTCTGCCCAGCTGGCGGTCGACCGCCAGCACAGGGGAGGTCGACCGCCCCTGCCAGCAACCTCCAGGCTGCATCTCTCTCAGTGGCGGTCAACCGCTAGCCCAGTAGCGATCAACCAGAAATTCCAGGGATCATTCGTCTGCAGTTTTCTCAATAGCGGTCGACCGCCAGAAGCCACAGGTCGACCGCCAGCCCCGAGCCTTCATTGTTGACTTTATTTTCCACTTCAAGAAGGGCCATTCTCCATGTATTTCTTTAATCCTAAAGTCACCCAATCACCCACAAAATGTGGATCTAGTCTGGGGGGCTTCTATTGACCATCCAAAGTCTATAAAACACATACAAGAGGGTTAGAAACCCTAATGCTTCATTTGGATCAAAGGAGATCAAGGGAGGCTTGTGGACGCTATTCAAGGGAGATGGTACTGTAGCCGTGAACAGTACTTCGTGAAGAGATCTTCATTCATTCTAAGGGATTCAAGCATAGATCTGAAGCTATCTCAACCTGCAAGGAAGCAAGAAGCAATCAAGGCTCTCAAGGGTGATCTAAACTGCATCAAACTCTTCATCAACTCAAAGAGATCAAAGGGAAGATCAAAGCTACATCCATAGTCTTCTTCATCAACTCAAGGAAGATCATCTCTCAAGGAAGAAGACACCATCGAAGCATCAGATTCAAGCTCCTGCAACTCAGACAAGATCTATTTACTTTGAGCATATTCTATATCTTGTTTGAGTGATTTCTATTTGTTCTCTTTCCATTTCTTTCAAACAATCGAAACTGAAGATCATCCCTACCGGTGGTTAGTAGGAAGGCAATCAGAAGTTCTCTGATCTGCGATGATTGACCTCTCTACCGGTGGTTAGTAGGAAGGCAATCGGAGGTTCTTCCGATTTGCGGTTCAGTGCGTGGCAATAGTGGAGCCTCACCGGATTTGGTGAGGGGTGGACGTAGGACTGGGGATTCAGTCCGAACCACCTTCAATTTGTTTGTGTTGTGGTTTGTTTATGTTATTGCTTCGTTCTAGATGCATGCTTAAGTTCAAATCGATATATTAGTTGCTCATCTTGCCAAGTGAATCATAGTGTTCTTCGATAAGCTAGTTATATTCCGCTGCGATTTATTTTATCTAGCTATATAGAGGGTTGCATTACGAAAAGAGGGGCAGATCTATTCACCCCTCCCCTCTAGATATGTTGTCCACTACTCAACAGGAAGCCCTGCATTCCCCTTCGCACCTTGAACTCCACTCTACACCATCCACTCTAATTGGGAGTGACCTCATCTTAGGTGGGCCCCTTGTTAGTTGGCTAAAGAAGAGTTTGATTCATGAGATCATGACCCATATTTGTCCTCCCATGAGGTAAAACCTCCCTATGGTGCCCCTCAATTCCCATCGCACCATCAACCAATCCGACTATAATGTAGAGATTGTGGATGATTTTATCAAGGGTCTGGAATGGCAACTAAAAGTAACCAGCATGTTGACCCTAGAGACCGACCGACCAAAAAGCCTTAGCCTCATTCACCTATGTGTTGGTTCCATTATCTCAGTCTGCATCATGGGTTGCGACACTAGTGACCTCCTTTTACTTCTCCCTACACTTGAAGAGCCTGACCGGATCCACCATCTGGACCTTGTTGCCCCGAGTAGAGAGTCGGACTATCCCATTGAGACCAATGTCCCATCTTCGTTTACACTTGGGGATAATCCATCACACATTGAGGGACTTATGAAGTGGGTGCATATAGGGGAAGACCTTACAATCCCAAGCCACGCTTTCCTTGATCCCTTCGACCCCACCAATTGGGAACCATGGCACCAACCTATCTCTTTCCCCTCCTACTCCCCTATCGACCACTCATTACCTCCCGAACCCACCCCCACATGTCTGTTAGGCCCAGCACCCATCTTTAGGATCGAACCATATACCTCCCTATGCTCAGCCCCAATCAAGGAACCCACCATGCCATTGGTTCTGCTAGTTGGAAAAGACTCAACCCACCTAGAAGAGCTTGTAGATTGGGTATTCATATGTCAAGGGACACACTTCCCCAAAGGCCCACCCCTCCTTGATTCTTTTGATCCATTCTTTTGGGAACTCTTAAAGTCTCTATCCCCACTCCAACGCATCAAAGGTGTTTGTCCCCTCACTCCTATCGAAGTTGGTCGCACAAGGGTTGCACGAATCCCTTCCCTACATACATCCACCCTTAGGAGCATGAAGCCCATCATGTGGATAGCAATACATGTAGTCGTGAGTCCAAAGGGTAAAGAAGTCAATAAGTTTGAGTGTCCAGGTCCTCCTATATCAATCGAATCTCTACATGATAGGTACACACGTGGGTGCCCCAGTCGCCCCCACATTTGTCAAACTTTTGCATGATAAGTTCACGAATGGATGTCTTGGTCCACCCCTGTCGATTCAAGTTGGTAGGAACCACACACATGATAGAACTACATTTGGATGCCCTGGCCCTCCAATGTTCATTAACTTTGATACGGAGTCTATGCATGATATGTCCACTTTTGGGTGTTCGGAACCCCCGATATCCACTAGAGTGTCAGCATCCACAAAGTCCTTTGCCCGACATATTAAGAGGTTGCATGCTTGCAAGCACATTAATATGGTCAAAAACTTAAAGAGGTAGGCCAATTCACTTGAGTGCCCCCAAAGTTCCATGAAGATGACTTTGGGATGGTGAGGATTAAGAGGCCCTTCTCGGGAGTTTCCTCAGCAACAAGAGCCTGAGGTAACAAACCCTTCAAGGTTTTAGAGCATAATGGAAGCCACGAGTGGGACTTTCCCATGGATCATAGAGTTATCCCATTGGCAATGTGGTAGACCTCATGTCTTATAAGGGCCTCGCGATGGTACCTAGTGAGGAAATTGGGCTTATTGCCCACCTTTCGAGTGAACCTAACCTCGAGGGATCCAATTCAGCTTTGTATGCCCAGCATGAGCAACATGAGATGATACTAGATGAATAGGATACCATTACCAGGATAGGGCATTGGAACGCTACCTCGTTGGGTGGAAGGACCGACCACCATTGGAGACTCTACTACAGTTTAACTTGAAGCTGGCAAACCTGCTTCCAAGGTGGTGCACCTCTACTCGACGGGGTTGAGTTCTTTGCACCCTAGGGGATTGATGGGGACATCTTCCCAATTCTTTCTCACTCGAGACTCGGATAATGATCGACATCAAGAATTCAAGTTTGTCAGCTTTTCTTGATCACATTATGTATTTTCTTCATTTTTTTGGAGTCATATCTATATAATTTTTATTCATTTGAGTCAAGTGCTTAAGTTAGAGAGTTATTTATCTATGTTCTATGTCAATTAGGCCTTAGTCTATTAGTTAGGCCCATAGTCTACTCTATAGGACATGCTTGGTATTTTGTTTAAATGTCAAGGGTAGTTTGGTCATGTAAAGAGTTGAGCTCTTATGAATAGGACCCAACTCCCCCCATTTGAGACTAATGTTGAATGAATGAAAAATAGAGTGTTTTCTCTTGTGTTATTTTATTGGTGGATTCTAATAGTCTAGGGTGGATTCCCTAGTGGGAGTGCAATCTCCCTGGGAGTGGATTCTCCCCATATCTCTCTCTATCTCACTTTCTCTCTCTATGTCAACTCTCTCTCTCCATCACCTCCACACCTTCCTAGCACCCCCATCTGCCCTCCACATCAGCCCTAGCCCGCCACCTCACCTGTCATGTCACCTGTTTGACTGTCACCTCATCGTGACTCTTCAAATCCCCCAACACCCATTCAATTATCTCATTAAGACCCACAACCCCCTAGACACCCCTCCACTCCCCAACACACCTCATCCACTCCGCAAGCCAATCTTTCACTCCCTTAGACATTCGTCCCTACTCTCAAGCCACCTCTTGGCATACCTAAGACCCCCACCTTCAATTCCCACCAATACCACCACCAACTAGGCTGCCACCACCTCTCTCTCCCTTTACCCACACCAAGCTGTGACCCCAGCTCCATTTTCCCTCATAGCTGCGCCCCCCTCTCTCTCCCATCTCCCACACCATCTCCCCTCTCACCAATGAAGACCCCCATTCACCATCACACCCCTTCCTCTCCTTATTCTCCCTTCTTATCTCCCCATCTCCCATGGACTGTCCAGATAGTAGCAGCAGAGGAACCATCCATCCAGTTGTAGTGTCATCCCAACCTCCCCTGTGAAGCTTCTGAAGACAAGCCTAGTACTGGTGGATTCATCTCCGAACTAACTTCGCAAGGAGAGTTCGTGCACCCTCATCCAACGTTGGAGCTGTGCGGGAGAGCTGTTCCCGTCCGGCTATGCTGACTAACTCCGGTGAGCAACCAGAGATGAGTTACAGAGACCCCCACAACCTCCACACTAAGCTTCTGGCTGTGCCCATCAATCGAGGTGTTCCCCTACAAGTCCTACTCCAGCACCAGGAAGAAGGAGTCCATTTGGCCACCGGAGCACCTTAGATCGTTCATTTTCCACGGAGTGCGTAGACTGCTCGCCCCCTGCTCAGGTTGGACCACTCCCTACCTTTTGGTCTTTTGCTGCAACATCCATCCCCAAACTAGATCGTCCCTCCTGTCGTGCATAGCAGACATGTCCATGATCAGTTCTACCATAGTCCAAACCCTTTTAGTGATCGGAGGAGCTGGTAGTGCCCCCGATGTCGCTATGCTCATCTGTTGGGTCTTGCAGAGTCCTCCTGACTGCTCAGTCTCCAAACGATCAAAACTAGGCCCATACGTTGTCAAATGGACATGTTCTCTCTTAAGTACGAAGAGGGTTCAACTGCGGATGATTAAACACTAACCCCACCTTCAACAGCATCCGGAGGAGCCGTAGGCATCTCCTATAATGACTTGTTGTCCTGCAAAAAATAGCGCAGATAGGCTGCGCACTTCGATTTCATTCCCCTCCCACCCGACCGGCTGATCACCCCTCCCTGGGTGGATGTACAGTTTGGTTGTAACGTCTCATCCCCCCCCACCTAGGAGTCATCCCTTATGCGTAAGGAGTAGTTTTGTATTAAACAGGTCACCCCAAACTTCACCAGCGCAGCGTGCAGGGTTCCCCACGTATCCCTGCTCGCCATCGTCTTCGATTAGAGTCGGCTTCATCAAGCCAAATAGGTGAGCTCCTCCCCTCTTCTTGGTCATTCATGAGATTCAATATCATTTTTGAGCTCCGCCGATGAGGAAGAGAGCACTCGGCCTCGGCTAACCTGTAGCACCCCCGATAAAATAATAGAGAAGTTGAACTTCTTAAATAAACAATCCTACATGAAGGCCTTATATAAATAAACATACCTTGTGAGGACTACTATATAAATATACAAAGCCCAACATCACTTAAATGCAAACACATGGATAGTACGTAGTTGGGTTTCTCTTTTTCCAACCCAAAAGGAATGGGTGCCCCTTACCAGGGCGACATTCACCAAATGGAGCCCCCATGCAAGGGTGCCATTTCCTTCAGGGGCCATCAACCAATTATATATTAATATATGCATACATCTTAAAGACCAACATGTGAAGGTTGCAGTCGGTGTCTAAAGCCATGAAGAATGGACGCTTTCATGCAGAAGCGTCATTTACATGAACAGGGTCTCCAATTTAAAGGGCGCCTTTATACCAGGGCATCATTTCCAAAGTGCTTCTAGAAGACTTGAGACACGAACAACCTCATTTAGCTGGCAAAGCACCATCCTCTGACCATGGATAGCAATGATCTAGGATCTTGTTCCCCAACTGGACCCGCAAGGTAATAAACTAATGCTTTGTGTTGGCAACCAGATTTCCTATAACTATTTCCCTCTGTAGCACGGGCAGAGGCTACTACCATTATCAGTGTTGTTTGCAGACAGGAATATTTCCCTTCTTTCCTTCGGAAGACGTGAAGGGACGTCTTCTTCCTACATTCTACGTCCTGTGGCTGGAGCACTGCGGCAGAGAGTGTGCCTTACTTTATTCTCTAAAGCTCTGCTGAGAAGGGGCTTGGCTTGGATTTCTTCTTCCTTATACTTCCTATACCACGTGTATCACTCCAAAAAGGGTAGGTGTTCTCAAGATCTAGCCCAACCTGTAGCTAAAGTAGGGTAACATAACATGCTAGTATAATCCATCTGTCATGCCATACAGCCTGTTTCATACTCTATAGCATGTTACACGGGTTTTAAGTAGAACATACTCTATAGCATGTTACATGCGTTCTAAGTAGAACAACTATAGCCTGTTACACCAGTTTTCTACATAGTCTGTTATACTGATTTTACGGGATTCGAACATATATAATTACACCAATTTTTACAGCCTTAAAATATCATGTTTAGCCCTAGTATATAACCTATTTTACAAGATATACATATATGTTTTAAAAACCCAAGATGTCCAGCCCTCAGGTAAAGGGCGCCCCTCACCAGGGCACCATTTCGTGAAGGGGCGCCGCAAGCCAGGGCGCCATTTAATTAAAGACACTTCACAGTGTCGTCAATTTATTTTCCAGCAATTAATGATCAACGCATTCAAAAATCTACATATATTGAACTAAACCATAAAATTCTTACATGAATATGTTTCTGTGATCCTGATATTTTCCTATGTCTGTCCATATCCTTAATTCTTGATTTCGAGAAACTTTGGAAATTTGAATAGTGCATGACACAACTGAATAGGCGCCCCTGACCAGGGTGCCATTTACTTCAATTAATGACCCTCTAAAGGGTCTTCATTTAAATGAAGACCCCCTAGGGAGGCGCAAATTCCTTTTCCAGTAATTTATAGACACCCCGTTAGAAAAAATTAAAATCTATGAAACTAAAACCCAATATTTCTGCATGAACATGGTTCTGAACTTTTGATAATTTTCTCTATCTACCCATTACCTTGTTTCCTGATTTCGTGAACCTAAGACATTATGAATAGTGTTATGAATCTTGAGATGTACCTGCCCGGTGTAAATAGGGCCAAATGAATTGGCGCCCTAGCCAAGGGCGCCAATTTGTTGAATAGCGACCCTCCAGAAGGTCTTCATTTAAATGAAGACCTTCTGTAGAGGTGCCATTTTCCTTATATGTATATATATAGAATTTTGAAAGAAGCCCTATCCCCCAGGCGCCAATTGACTGAAAGACTGCCTGACCCCCAGGCGCCAATTACATGAAAGACTGCCTGACCCCCAGGCCCCATTTCTTGAAAGACTGGTAACCCCCAGGTGCCATTTCCTGAAAGCCTGAAAGTAGGGCTAACCCCTGGGCGCCAATTCAGTGAGGCAGCCTACTAGCTACCAATTTTGTCTGGATGATTCAGTGAGCAACAGATTCCGTTCTGATTCCTGATATGTCTCGTGGTTTATACCGACATAACCCTAGTTCATCTCCTGCATGATATATGCCTTTGAACTCCATCCCATGACAGTCTACGTTATGTATATCCTACAATGGTCAACCCTTGAAATTCTATATTGGCTATAAAAATGAGAGTGGATGTCGAAAGAAATACATGAAATGCTGTGCATATAGGGCCCGATCTGGTCCTGGGAAGAGCACCCGAAAGTACTTGTGCCCATGGAAGTTAAATGATCACGGTGTTTAAGCATTGCACCGAAGTACTTGCTTGACTAGAGACATTCCACACTTACTCTCTCTACTTGCTTGACTTGACTTGCGTGGCCCAGAATGGGTAATACCTGACTTGCGTGGCCCGAAAAAGGGCAAGGTACTTTCTTGATTGAAATAGCCAATTCTATTGACACGTACTTGATACTACTTGCTAGAAAAAGAATTTTACTTGCTTGAACATGATTCTTACTTGCTTGTACATGAGTTCTTGCTTGCCTGAAAAGTGGCATCAACATCTAGAAAGTTATTGATATCCTACTTTTCAAATACTTGAAATCATGCGATACTCTCTCCATACAGTTCTTGATCTCTTACTTGCTCATCGTGCATAGATATACCTGTATACCTGAATTTCTCACTTGATCATCATGCATTGTTATACCACATTACACGTAGCATGTAAACCACTTAAAGATTGCTCGAACTTGAGATGTAATTCCTATTGAGTGATTCGCTCATCTAGTTGCATTCTAATATTTTTCAGGTAATTCGGATAGCGACATCCACATGAACGAGAATGAGACCGAGTGAAGAGTGCTAGAGTCACCGGTTGTCTACTGCCAATTAGTTGTGTCCTTTGTGTTTTAAGTCTTACCTTGTATCTTTAGTGATGACTGGTCTAGTCAAATGAAACTTGTTGAGGCTTGTAGCCTAGCAGATGGATTTGAATAATGGACTAGAATTGTCGTTAATGGATTAATGGTATAATTGTCATCTTGGACATTTGGTATCATTTTAAAAATTTAGAATTTTGCGCACTCTATCTTTTGTCAAAAAAAATTTTACTGCTTTGATCGATTGGTTCTATATAAGCTGGCCACGACCTGGGTATCTTCCGCGCTCGGGGCATGATAGTCTTCGTGGTATCAGAGCCTAGGATTTCAATTTCCTAGGGAATAAGAGATTAGGAAATTAGAAGTCAGGATTGAAATCTAGGTAAAACCCAAGTCCAAGGATAGGTTTACACCTTATACCCGGTGAGATGGGTAGAGCCATTAGTTAAGTTCCATAATGACATTCGACCTTATAAATTAAACATGATACTTAGTACACTTAAAAATTATCTTGTAGGATCATGGCCGCTGAAAGAGCACAATGGCGTGAGACGTAGCGCACCGTGCAAGGTCTTACATAGGCACTACAGCAAGTAGCGCAAGGCGGAGCTAACCGTGGAGCTAGTGATCTCCACAGAGGTTTTCGCAACATGAACCCACCAAGATTCGCGGGTTCGTCTGACCCCGAACATGCTGAAAACTGGTTGAAGGAGATTGACAGAATTTTCCGTGTAATGCAATGCACGGATGAGGAAAGGGTTCTACTGGCTATATTCCAACTAGAGCGGGATGCTCGAGGCTGGTGGCAGTCCGTAGAAGCAACATTGCCTGACGACCATGTCACATGGGATGACTTTGTTGAACATTTCAACAACAAGTACTTCTCCGACCGTATTCAGGAGAAGAAGGCCGCAAAATTTGCCACACTGAAACAACGGACCCTAAAAGTGGACGAGTATGAGGCCCAATTCTCAAGATTGTCTAGGTATGCAACCCACTTTGTGTGTACTGAAAAGATGAAGGCGAGTAGGTTCCCTAACGGGCTTCGGCCCCACTATATTACACAACTTGCACCGATGGACATCCAAGTCTATTTAGATGGTTCAGCGTGCCGAATTGCTAAAAGATGCCTCCGAATTATCTGAAAGGATTCAAGGAAAGGACAAGAAGGAACCTGTCACAGGCCCGGGAAATTTCAAATCATCATTCAACAAGAAGTGATTCTTCAATGGAGGGGAGTCCTCCAAGGGAAAGAGGTTTCAAAAGAATGACAAGCCCTTCTCCACCACTACACCTTCTAAGGAAATTTATAAATACTATGACAAGGCTGGTCATAAAGTCGAGGAATGCTGGAGGAAACTAGGAGCCTGTCTCCAATGTGGAAGTCGAGATCATCGAATTCATGATTGCCCATTGATGAATGAGCAAGCCACTAAAGATGAGAAACGTCCGGCAAAGAAACAAGGCCGTCAGCAAGCTCTCCACGAGACGGAACCCATAGAAGGTGGAATTATGGAAGGTACTCTAACTATTTGTTCTAAAACTGCACAAATTTTATTTGATACCGGAGCAACTCATTCATTCGTTTCCAAGAAATTTGCTACTTCATTGCTCAAGAAACCTGAACTGTTAGATTTGATCATATCTACGCCTCTTGGGAATGAGTCTGATATCATGTATCACTATCCAAATTGTGAGGTTATAGTTAAAGGAAACAATCTACCTGTCGACTTGATATGCCTAGATATGAAGGGGTATGATGGCATACAAGGTGCTGAATGGTTATCCACGTATCAAGCAACTGTAGATTGCCGAAATGGCAAGGTAACTTTCATGAATTTCCTAGAGCTGGTTTACACTAGCCCTCGGAATAGATCACCTCTTATCTCAGCTCTCCGAGCTAGCAAACTCATGAGTAAGGGATGTATGGCTTTCATATCATTTGTGACTGCCACGGAAGTCGATGAGTCTAAACTTGAAGACATCCATGTAGTTCGGGATTTTCCCGACGTTTTTCCAGAAGACTTGCCCGAATTACCCTCGGAAAGGGAAGTGTCATTCACAATCGACCTTGTCCCTGGTGCTGGTCAAGTTTCTAAGGCACCATACAGAATGTCCCCCGCTGAGCTGAAAGAGCTAAAAGAGCAACTAGTGAAGTTATTAAAAAAGGGTTTCATCAGGTTAAGTACTTCCCCATGGGGAGCACCCGTGCTATTCGTCAAAAAGAAGGACGGATCGATGAGACTATGCATTGATTATCGACAGCTAAATCAGCTCACAATTAAGAACAAGTACCCGCTGCCAAGAATTGATGAGCTGTTTGATCAACTATCTGGAGCTACATACTTCTCCAAAATTGATCTTCGTTCGGGTTACCACCAACTGAAGATCAAAGAAGAAGACATTCATAAAACTGCATTCCAAAGCAGGTATGGGCATTACGAATTTACTGTTATGCCTTTCGGACTAACAAATGCCCTGTGGATGCACTTTTCGACACTCATTTGTTTGCTTCTTTAAGATGGTTTATTCGGTGGGTTTATTGGGTTTATTAAGTGCGTGGGCGTGCCAGTCACAAAGTGACGATTTATTGTGCGCTCGATCTGACTAATCAGACGATTGTGTAGTTCGTGTCGGGACCAAAACCCGCCGCATCGTAAAGGTCACGGCGTTACTTACATCCACTCGGAGAGGGGAACACCCTTGATTAATCGTCAGAAATCAGAGCCTCATGGCCAGAAAACTATGTCGAGAGAAACAAGTCGATAGCAGTCTCGAATCAGTCGGAAAGCCCGATGTCTAGGTGGGGCAAGCATTCAGAATATGTCGGTCACTCAAGGGACCATTTTGATATTCGGATGAGCGTCCGGCTTCTTAAAATCATGATCGTCACGGGGAAAATCGGAGCATATGTATGCCGGGGTACGACAAATTTATTGTTCAAAGGGATAGGTGACATTCGGTTGAATCCTGGTTAGAGAGGTCAGGAATCAGCGAGTTTATTGGCCCAGTGTGAGATCAAGTCAGGACCATTCCGGGGGCGCCTCCCGCGGTCCAAAAGAGGCTTGCGTGGGCATCGTTAATATTTCGGGTGCCGAAGGGCAGCAGGAAAGTGTCCCGGGACTAGATTCCAAAATAAAGACGTATACAGAGATAGCTGGCTATAGGCCTAGGATGTGGGTCAGGCAATGACCATGGTTGGGGTGAACCCGAGGTCCAGACGTGACTCACGAAGGACTTATTGATATTCCCACACGTAGGGTTCGGGGAAGATGAGAGCCGTCTCATTCCATTCATATTTTGTTGGTCATTCATGGACCATTTTATGTTCGGACAAAGATCCATATTGAAGGCACGACGTAAATGGAAATAAACCCATACAAATGTCTACCGTAAGTACGGTAAGTCTAATGCAAGCGCGGGGTTAGATCCTGGTATATATGTCGATCACTAACGGACCATTCGTCGTTCGGACGAGAGTCCGCATTTGAAGCATCGAAGACGATGACAAAACTGTATGAATATCTGCCATAGGTACGGAAAGTTTAATGTAGGGTTGCGGGATTTGATTCCGGGAGAAGCGGGTCGAGTTAGCAAACTATTGGCCCGAGATGTGTTCAGACTATGGCCATATCGGGAGTTCCGAGACCCATGTTCGATACCACAAGGCATCATTGATTTTCTCTTTGCACCCAGTTCGGGGAAGCAAATTGTTAAGTGTGTATCCCGAGCTCACCAACGTGCGCCCTCACATGCCGATCGACCTGCGCGGTCAGGTCGCGGGGATTATAGAAAGGTTATGGTGTTTGCTCTCATGAGAGTGGTTCATAGTCTTTTATTTCATTCATTTGTTTGGGTCCTTCCTTTTAATTTTTTTATGAGTTTTAAGCTTTTCTTCCATTTAGTTAATTGTGTTTTTTTATAGGAGGCACGCCGGATTAGGATGGCAAGGGAGCGGGCCGGGTATGGAACCTCAAGGAGGGCGCCGTATTAAGAATGGGCAAGGGGCACGCCGTGTTAAGAAGATTATAGGGGCCGCACCATTTTAATGCGATACAAGAGAAATGGGCGTGCCATTTTAAGGTTCAAAGAAGGAGATGGGGGCTTTTGAGAGGAGGGTTAAACCAGCGCGGTGGAACAGTAACCGCGCTGGATTAGCCTCTCCCGAGGGTTTGTTTCATAGGGACCGACTGTGTATTTCTTATCTTTCACCCGTGGGTGGATTTTAATGGTTGGTTTGTTCATCCATTTGGTAGATTAAGTTGATGAAAAGGGGGTTTAATCATTTTAGTCGTTTATTGAGGTAAATTAGCATGGATGCTTAAGTGTTCGTTCGGGGGGGTTTAGTTCACAGAGTTTATTGTGTGTTGGATTAAAGGCTCAGTTTGTTCTTCAGAGGCTCAATTTGTTCACTTGTTCTTGTGTGTTCTTAGCCCCCCTAGTGAAAATCGGGCAGCACCTCCCCCGGACCGGGACTTGCCAGAGAGAAGCGAAAGCCACCACACGGATTACTCCCGGGTAAACTCTCAAAATGCAGAACAGCCTCACAGCGGTCCGTTAGCCCAAGTGTGAGTGTGGAACGCTCGAGGGCCAGCCTACGAGAGCGACCACGACTCACGGATGATGATTTAGATGTTCGCCATAGAAGGCTGTAGCTCTTCATCCCACGGACGGGTTCACCAAAGGTCGCGCCACGGAGAGGCAGACCTCCGAGGCCCCTGGATGATAAGAAGATCGAGAGGAAAGGGAAGAGATCACAACAGTGGAAGGCTACGCATGCTCAGAGAACCCATTCTTTTCATTCATCCTCAAGGGAAAAAATAGGAGAACATTGCAAGGGAGAAGAGGGAGAATACATCGACGGGGGATGAAGGAGATACACAGGTGGAGGAGAGGGGATGGAGCACAAGCTCCTCCCCCCTCCGAACTCACCTTCCCTCTCTCACACACTCTTTCTTTCTTTCTTTTCACCTTGCCAGTGCCAGAGGGCCAAACTCCTTCTCTCTTCTTCTTCTTCTCTTCACTGCCCACAGTCGAGAGCCTTTTCCTCCAAAAAAATGGCCAGCCGGGGGAAAGCCAGGGCCTTGCTCTGTCGAACCTGCAGAGTATATATAATGGGTTACCTTTTCTTTGCTCGAATGGAAGAAACTCCTGCCGCTTCATTCCTCTGCTAGATGAACCGGTTTGGCATGTCGCTGGCATCCGGCGATTCGTGTCGTACACTGTCGTTTGTCCGAGGTCAGCATGGTTGCGAATTTGCCAGGAGATCTTCGTCCGAAGACATGCCTTCGCCGATGATGTTAATGCGCCGTCGAGTGGAGACGGAGGCACGGCTTCAGAACATTGAATGCTCTCTATGCACCGCATTTAAATAAAACAGAGCATCGTGCCGGAGATGGGATGGAATGGGGTTAAACCGGCAGGGGGGAATAGTGAATGCGCCGGATTAATAACCTTCAATGGGCCACGTCGTATAAGTGTTTGCAGAACATAGCTTTAAAAATGGCACGACGGGCCCTTCGGTTAACACGGCGCGGCCGGGGGCGCGTCGGATTAGAGCTTTGCAAGGGGCGCGCCGTGTATGCCAAGCAAATGTAGCACGCCATATTAAGGCAACAGTAAGGGCAAATGGGAAATGGGGCGCGCCGGTTTTAGGGGCACCGGATTTGGATGTTGAAGGGGCGCGCCGGTTCAGAGCGTGCCATTTTAAGCATCAAATGAATTCTTTTTGAAGTCACAGCCATTTATGCGAATGTTGACGTTCCCAGAATGTTCTAGTTGCAATGTATGGCCTCCTTAATATTCCGTTTGCAGCCTCTAGGGCTCAGTCCCAGCCTTTGCATGACTTTCGGTGCATGCCAAGACTGTGGCGGAGTTCCCGACTTTTCTCTGATTCAGCTCTCGGCATGGCCGGTCGAACAGTTGTAGCTATATCTTCCGCCTGGGGGGCTTCCTTAACGGGTAGCGGACCACCAAGCGAGTTCTTGTCCTGACCGGGCGAGGCATGAGGTTTATTCGGCATTTCCGCCTTCGGCTTGCTCTCGAGTGTCGAGACGTGCATGCCGTATGATCATCAACGACATTTTTGACGTCCACATGCCCCTGCAGCTTTTATGCAGTTAATGAACATCATATTCAGGCCCTACTTAGACCAATTTATTATGGTCTTTATCAATGATATCTTGATTTATTCAAAGTTTGACAAAAACCATGAAGAACACCTGGAGAAGGCATTATGATGGGGGCATCCCTTGCCCATCCATATTTTTTCGAGGCTCGGATTGTTCGTCGGCATGCGCCATTATGTTCATCATGTGTTTCTGAGTCTAGTCATGTAATTTTTATATTTTATTTGAGTCATAAACTATGTAATTTTCTCTCTATTTGAGTCTGGTATCTAGGTTAGTGAGTCATTTACCTAAGTTCTCTGTCATATGGTTGATTACGTTGGCTATTGGGCCCAATTCAATGGGCTAGGCCTAGGGGCACCCCTCCCTGGTCTGTCTGGTCATTGTGTCAATTGTCTAGGGTCAGTATGGTCATGTGAAAAGTCATGTGCCTATAAATACCCCCCTCCCCTCTCTCATTTATAGCCTTTGATGATCAATGAAATTTGAAATTCCCTTGGAATTTTATCTCTCATCCCCTCTCTCATTTGTAGCCTTTGATGATCAATGAAATTTGAAATTCCCTTGGAATTTTATCTCCACTCCCTCTCTTGATATATATATCTCTCTCTCATATCTCTCTCTCTAAGGGGGTCGCCCCTCTCTCTCTCTCTTCCCCCACCCCAAATTCAAAATTTCTTCTCTCTTCTCCCCATTCACTCTTCATTAAAACCCCCTTCCCCTTCCCCAAATCACCCATTTAATTCTCCTCCTTCCCCAAGGTAGCATCCACCACTCTCCAAGCCACCCTCCAACCACTAACCACCCACTCCCCTTCCCATGCCCACACCCACCTTTCCCAAGGCTGAAGGGGCTTAACCGTTGGCCAAATTTGAATTTCCCACCCTTCTCTCCTTCTTCTCAAGCCCCTTTGGTTGCCCCTCTCTAGCCCTTCCATCCTAGGGTCGTCCAACCCCTTTCCCCCACTCCTACTCTCGTAATCCATCACCCTGCCTTGCACGAGTTCGTAGATAGCAGTCAAGAAGCAAGTTGCAGAGCCTGCCACACCTTCATCGCGCATCTCCTGGGGGTGTACCATATATTTATGGAAAGATTTTCGAAGCTGCTTCTCAGGCGAGGTGGTCTCGTATTCCATCCAACGTCTGTGCTACCCGGGAGAGCCATTCTCCCTCGACTACGCAAAGCTGCTCCGGTAGGGAACTAGAGCCTAAGAGAAGATGTTACCACGGCCACCCCTGTTCGAGTTTGACCGTGATTTAAGGCTGAGATCTTCTCCACCAAGTCCTCAGCCAACACCAACAAGAAGGGCGCCATTTGAACTCCGGAGCACTGTGTTCTAGCTTTTCTCCCCGAAGTGCGCATGCTAGTCCAGTAGAGATAGTTTCAGACCACCCTCCACCTCTCTCTACCTCATTCTCTGCTCCGACCACCCCTGAGGGCCTCGTTGGTCTCTGTTCGAAGAGAACTCACCCACGGTCGCAACGACGCCAACCTCACCTTCATTGGACCTCCAGAGAGTTCGTGGCAGCAGTTTTCTCAGACCCCCTATGGTTCTGAGTACTGTGCACCCAGTCTCTGGCTGCAGACCAGAGCCGGAGTGCAAGAGCCCCCACACCCAGTCCCCATTGAATCCTAGAGTGGCGTTTCTGTGAGACCTTCTCCTTCGAGTCCTCTACCCTACCCAAGAAGGAGGACCTCATTTGGACTCCAGAGAACGAAGTTCCAGATTTTCTCCCTAGGGTGCATTGGGTCAGTTCCACCTGGGTCTGATCGGACACTTTATCACTGCTCTGGGTCTCGCCATCTGCTCTGACCTCCTCTGATGATCATGTGGGTCTCCGTTCGAAGAAGACTTGTCCACGATCGTAACGGCTCCGGTCTCGCCCTCTTCGGAGCACGGGAGTGATCGTGACGGCCTCCTCTTCCAGCAGTAGTGCTTCAAGAATAGTCAGAACCAGAGCGGATCAGTCCTGGTCCCGACCCTGCCCCGGCCATCGTCGACATCAAAAAATTCTTCAATAATTTAGGCATCCTCCTGGGCCAACCCAGGAAGTTTTGGTACCAATTTCATCATCAGCATAGCTCGATGGAGTCCGCGGTGGATGCATCATCGACTCCCTGTCAGGCTGTTCCAGAAGTGGATAGAACCGGCAACGTTCGACATTTCGGCTTTTGCTTAATTCCCCATCCCCGCCTGGCCGGCTTACAGCCCCTCCCTGCGAGGAGGTAGTGTTTGCTTGTAATCTGAAATTAACCCCCACCCTGAGATCCCCCTCTTGCGAGAGGCGTAGTTGTGTATCATTCTGAAATTTCAGGTTCAAGCTACACCTTCAACGTGCGGGTTCTACCCACGCTTCCCCGCTCACCTCGTCTACGATCAGGATCGACGTTTTCACGTTGATTAGGTGAGCAACAGAACACCCCTCTCTGCTGGAATTAAATTTGCTTGCTTAGTATCGCATCTTACTACCGTCGGCGGTAAGAGAGTGCCCGATCCAATTTCCAACTAATTGAGTGCCACCGCAAGCGAGTTGCGAGAGATATCCTACATCCCACGCCCTTGGCGTGCCGGCCGCCCATGAATTGGGCATCCCTGGCCCATTGGGGTCCTCCCCGAGCTAGCCATACCCCTGGAACCCCAAGGTCCAACCTCGGACCCTCACCATCATCACCGGTCCACCTATGGACCCGGGTGTGCGCGACGCGGGTGAACCCGCTTGAGTGAATCCACCGTTCGGTTCGATTGCTTGTGAATCTAGGTCCAAGGGGTCGTGTCATATCAAGTGGTATCATAGCTATGTTTTAGACTTGTCTCTACTAAGTCTAGTCCTAGGGTCATTGCATTATTCACCCATGCATCACCACCTCCTCATGGCTACCTCATACTTGGCATACTCGCCACTCTTAGAACCATTAGAGGCCTTTGTGTTCGACGGATTCCGCCCTAGTATATATCTAGAATGGGAGAAGTCCATAGACCGACACTTTGGGAGGTTCACCCTGTCAGGGCCTATGCAAGTCAACTATGCCAAGAGTTTGCTCTGGCGCCAAGCTAGGAACGAATGGCAGCACATTGTATGTTTCAGAGAAGTCAAAGGGGAAGCCCTCATCGAATCTTGGGTTGAAATGAGGGCCATTCTTAGAAATATCTACGCACCCCAATCCAAACCTCATCAACCAACCCATCTTCCACCGCCAACCCCAACTCCAACCCAAGAACTTCCCCTACCAAGCCCAACCCAAGCTCGTCCTTATTTGCCACCCCGAGAGTACCATGCGCCGACCATTAGCACCCCACCCACCATAGACTTTCCTACTCCATTACCCTTGGAAGTTGAGGCCCACATACACACCCAAGTGGAGATGGATACCAATCCGGATCCACCTCCCACCATAGAGAAAATCCTAGACCCCCCACTTCCACCCACCTCTCCTAGTCCGGGTCCTCATGAGCCGCACACCCTCACAATGATTGAGTCCATACTCCAATGGCTCAAGCGAGGCCCCACCATTCCTAGATCACCACCCTACCTCTCACCCTTGGGATATCAATCCCAAATTGTGCCCACTCGGTCTTCTCATGTCACACTTCAAACCTCCTACTTTGTGGAAGACTTAGGAGACCTAGTGGACTGCTTACAATGGCAATTCCACCTGACTGATATGCTAGCCATAGAACCATCGGAGTCTAGCACCATCTTCTTAGCTTACTTCGCCACCGGCTCCATCACCTCCATCTACACTAGCGGTAATTATATGAGTGAAATCCTCCTCTTTCTCCCCAAGGATGAGAAACCCATCTTGGTCCGCTCTCCACCCATTGAGGTTCCAATTGCTTTGATTGGACAACCCACTAGAGACCTTGGCCCAATTACCTTGGAGGAGGATGACTCACCGTTTAGGAACCTTGAAGACATAGAGTGCCTCCCTCTAGGAAGACCTTTCCACAACCCCTTTGATCCCTTCCTATGGGAGTCTAGTTCCCCATGTGACCCACCCACCTTACTCACCACCCACCTCACCCTACCCCCACCCACCATGTTGGGCCAATCCCCTCCCTTCCTAGAACCGGGTTACACCATGGGAGCCTTGACCTTAGGCAACATACACCTAGGGATTGAGGAATTGCCCCACTCCATGATGTCCCCCTTCTTAGATCCCTTTGATCCATACGAGTGAAAGTTCAAGGGCCACTCCACACCCACGCACATGGAAGTCATCTCTGAGATAGGAATGCATGTGCCTAGGTATACCACACCACTTGCCATGATTAGTATGTTGGGTCCATTCATTTATATCAGCCACATGCCAAGTAGGAAGCATGAGTGGTCCATATTCGGGTGTAAAGGTCCTCCCACGTTCATCATTGGTCATATGCATGTTAGGGGCATTCACAGATGTCCGGGACCCCCGGCATTTGCCACGTCCATGCACACTAGACTCACCTACGGATGCCCTGATCCTCCCAATTCCATGAAAGTCTTCTTGGCATCAAAGCATCATTGGTCTACATATGGTTGTCCTGGTCCACCCATTCATACCATACATTTCACTCCCACACCGCATCATAGTGCACGACACGAACAATCAAGCAAGCATCGAGCAATGAGCGGTAAGGTTCATGAAGATAGGGCAAATGGATTTCCAAGTAGGCAGCCTAGTGATGATGACTTTGAAGTGGCTCTACCCTAGGGTCACCTCCAACTTGAGGGCACGAGGACTTGGACCTTGCCAAGTTCCGAGTGGCTTTGGCAACCCGGCTTACGGGTTGGACTTACTAATGGGTTTTGGGATTCACCCAATTTCCCATGTGGCGGATCCGGCACCGTATATGGGCACCGCGGTGGATCCTAGTGAGTGCCTTGAGCCTATACCTTCCTTTGAGAGGGACACCTCGGAGAGTCACCATAAATCAGCCTAAGAACCAGAAGTGTGCACACGGAGGCAATACTAGGCAAGCAAGGTATCATCGCCAGCATGAGGGTGTCCTTGCCACTTTGAGAAGCTGAAGCGCCATCCCTCGCCATGGACGCGGGTCGAGTTAGGAGATCGTGGTTCGTCCGGAGCTGCCTTAGTGTACCACTTTCCCGGTGGGCCCATACTCGACGGGGTCGAGTTCTCCCTACCCCAGAGGTATGATGGGGACATCCCTTGCCCCTGCACATTTTTCGAGACTCAGATTGTTCGTCGGCATGCGCCATTGTGTTCGCCATGTGTTTCTGAGTCTAGTCATGTAATTATTATATTTTATTTCAGTCATAAACTATGTAATTTTCCCTTTATTTGAGTCTGGTACCAAGGTTAGTGAGTAATTTACCTAAGTTCTCTGTCATATGGTTGATTAGGTTGGCTATTGGGCCCAATTCAATGGGCTAGGCCCAGGGGCGCCCCTCCCTGGTCTGTCTGGTCATTGTGTCAATTGTCTAGGGTCAGTATGGTCATGTGAAAAGTCCTATGCCTATAAATACCCCCCTCCCCTCTCTCATTTGTAACCTTTGATGATCAATGAAATTTGAAATTCCCTTGGAATTTTATCTCCCCTCCCTCTCTTGATATATATCTCCCTCTCATATATATATCTCTCTCTAAGGGGGTCGCCCCTCTCTCTCTCTCTCTTCCCCCACCCCAAATTCAAAATTTCTTCTCTCTCCTCCCCATTCACTCTTCATTAAAACCCCCTTCCCCTTCCCCAAATCCCCCATTGAATTCCCCTCTTTCCTCAAGGTAGCATCCACCACTCTCCAAGCCACCCTCCAACCACCAACCACCCACTCCCTGTCCCAAGCCCACACCCACCTCACCCAAGGCTGAAGGGGCTTAACCCTAGGCCAAATTTAAATTTCCCACCCCTCTCTCCTTCTTCCCCAGCCCCTTGGTTGCCCCTCTCCAGCCCTTCCATCCTACATGTCCAACCCCTTTCCCCCACTCCTACTCTCACAATCCATCACCCTGCCCCGCGCCAGTTCGTAGATAGCAGTCATGGGGCGAGTTGCAGAGCCTTCCACGCCTTCATCACGCATCTCCTGGGGGTGTACCATATATTTCTGGAAATCTCTTCGAAGCCTCTTCGCAGGCGAGGTGATCTCGCATCCATCCGACCACTGTGCTGCCCGGAGAGCCATTCTCCCTCGACTACGCAAAGTTGCTCCGGTAGGGAACTAGAGCCTAAGAGAAGAAGTTACCATGGCCACCCCTGTTCAAGTTTGACCGTGATTTTAGACTGAGATCTTCTCCACCAAGTCCACAGCCAGCACCAACAAGAAGGGCGCCATTCGGACTCCGGAGCACTGCGTTCTAGCTTTTCTCCCTGAAGTGCACAGGTCAATCCAGCAGAGATAGTTTCGGACCACCCTCCACCTCTTTCAACCTCATTCTCTACTCCGACCACCCCTGAGGACCTCGTTGGTCTCCATTTGAACATGACTCACCCACGGTCGCAACGACACCGACCTCGCCTTCATTGGACCTCCAGAGAGTTCGTGGCAGCAGTTTTCTCAGACCCCCTGTGGTTCTGAGTACTATGCACCCAGTCTCCGGCTGCAGACCAGAGCCCGAGTGCAGGAGCCCCCACACCAAGTCCCCGGTGAATCCTGGAGCGACGTTTCTGTGAGACCTTCTCCTCCGAGTCCTCTACCAGACCCATGAAGGAGGACCTCATTTGGACCCCGGAGAATGAAGTTCCAGATTTTCTCCCTAGGGTGCGTTGGGTCAGTTCCACTTGGGTCTGATCGGACACCCTATCACTGTTCTGGGTCTCGATGCCTGCTCCGACCTCCTCCGTGGCTCCCGTGGGTCTCCGTTCGAAGAAGACTTGTTCTCGACCTCGTCGAAGCACGGGAGTGATTGTGATGGCCTCCTCTTCCAGCAGCAGCGCTCTAGGAACAGTCAGAACCAGAGCGGATCAGTCTTGGTCCCGACCCTGCCCCGACCATCGTCGACGTTAGAAAACTCTTCAATAATTTGGGCATCCTCCTAGGCCAACCCAGGAAGTTTTGGCACCAGTTTTATCATCAGCAGAGCTCGGTGGAGTTCATGGCGGTGCCGTCATCGACTCCCTATCAGGCTGTTCCAGAAGTGGACAGAACCGACAACGTTCGTCATTTTAGCTTTTGCTTAATTCCCCATCCCCGCTAGGCCGGCTTACGGCCTCTCCCTGTGCAGAGGTAGTGTTTGCTTATAATCTGAAATGAACCCCCACCCCGACAACCCCCTCCTACGAGAGGCGTAGTGGTGTATCATTCTGAAATTTCAGGTTCGAGCTACACCGGCGCAGCGTGCGGGTTCTACCCATGCTTCCCCGCTCGCCTCGTCTCCAGTCGGGATCGACATTTTCACGCTGATCAGGTGAGCAACAGAACACCCCTCTCTGCTGGAATTAAATTTGCTTGCTTAGTATCGCATCTTAGTGCCGTCGACAGTAAGAGAGTGCCCGATCCATTTCCAACTAATTGAGTGCCACCGCAGGCGAGTTGCGAGAGCTATCCTACATCCCAGGCCCTTGGCGTGCCGGCCGCCCATGAATTGGGCTTCCCTGGCCCATTGGGGTCCTCGCGAGCTAGCCATACCCCTGGAACCCCAAGGTCCAACCTCAGACCCTCACCATCGTCACCGGTCCACCTACAGACCCGGGTGTGCGCGACGCGGGTGAACCCGCTTGAGTGAATTCGACGTTCGGTTCGATTGCTTGTGAATCTAGGTCCAAGGGGTCATGTCACATCACATTACAAATATTAAGGGAAAGTAAATTATATGCCAAATTCAACAAGTGCAAGTTCTGGCTCGAGGAAGTATCCTTCTTGGGCCATGTAGTCTCGAAGAATGGAATTTCTGTCGACCCTTCAAAGGTCGAAGCTGTGAAGAATTGGGAACAACCAACAAATGCAACGGAGATCCAAAGTTTCTTGGGTCTAGGTGGTTACTACCGGCGTTTCATCAAGGACTTCTCCAAGATTGTTGTTCCTCTCACTCGGTTGACTCGCAAGGAAGTGCCTTATGAGTGGAATGAAGACTGTGAGAAGAGTTTCCAAGCTTTGAAGGATCTCTTGACCACTGCTCGAGTCTTATCATTGGAAATTGAAGAGAGAAATACGAGGTATATACTGATTCTTCTGGTATTGACCTCGAATGTGTATTGATGCAAAATGGAGGAGTCATTGCATACTCTTCCCAACAATTAAAGAAGCACGAAGAGAACTACCCGGTGCATGACTTAGAGCTAGCCGCGGTAGTATTTGCCTTAAAGATCTGGAGGCACTACCTCTATGGAGAATAATTCACAGTATACTCTGATCACAAAAGTCTCAAATATTTATTCTCCCAAAAGGAGCTGAACATGCGGCAAAGGCGTTGGCTCGAATATCTCAAGGATTTCGACTTCAATATACAATACCATCCTGGTAAGGGTAATTCCGTAGCTGATGCCCTTAGTCGAAAGCCGAGAGTAGTATTGGCCTGTTGTATGATTCAAGAATGGAAATTGCTGGAGAAATTCTCTAAACTCAACATAAGCATAGATGAGAAGAACGGGTGTATTATTTTTTCCTACATGAGTCTACATCCAGATTTGCTACCTGAAATTAAGAAGCTACAAGTAGAAGATCCTACACTTGTAGAGATAAAGGACAAGCTGGACGAGAGACCCGATTTGAAGCTGGCACCCAATGGTAGATTGCTATTTCATGAACGGACATGTGTGCCCGACTGTCCCGAATTGAAGAAGAAGATTCTTGAAGAAGCACATCAATCGAGGTACACGATCCACCCTAGAGCCACTAAGATGTACCAAGACTTGAAACGAACTTTCTGGTGGCCTAATATGAAAAGAGAGGTAGCGGACTTCGTGTCTCGTTGCCTGACATGCCAACAGGTGAAGGTGGAACATCCGAAATCCGCTGGAAAATTGCATCCGCTAGATATTCCCAAGTGGAAGTGGGAAGATATCGGCATGGACTTTATCATGGGCTTGCCCAAGTCTAGGGGCCGACATGATGGAGTTTGGGTAATCATTGACCGTCTAACTAAATCGGCTCATTTCCTACCTATCAAGAGCCGATGGTCGGTTGATGTACTTGCTGCCCTGTATATTAAGGAGATGGTTAGATTGCATGGAGTCCCTGTGTCAATTGTATCTGACCGAGACCCACGCTATACCTCTCATTGCTAGAAGAGTCTACAACACTCTCTGGGATGAAACTCAACTTTAGCACTGCTTTCCATCCCCAGACAGATGGACAGACTGAAAGGACAAATCAAGTTGTTGAAGATATGTTAAGGGCATGTATTATAGACTTCGGCGGAAGCTGGCATGACCACGTACCCCTAGCTGAGTTTGCATATAATAATAGCTATCAAGCCAGTATCCAAATGGCACCTTCTGACGCACTCTATGGCAGAAGCTATCGATCTCTAATATGTTGGGATGAAGTCGAAGAAAAATAAATTCTAGGCCCAGATATGGTGAGAGATTCAACTGAGAAGATACACCTCATTCAAGAAAGGCTAAAGATAGCACAGTCTAGGCAGAAGTCATATGCTGACAATAGAAGGAGAGATCTTGAATTTCATGTTGGTGACCATGTTTTTCTCAAGGTATCTCCCGGCCGAGGCATTAGAAGATTTGGTGTTAAGGGCAAACGTACACCAAGGTTTATTGGTCAATTTGAAGTGCTGGAAAGAGTGGGAGAGGTGGCATACCGCATTGCCCTGTCTCCACAACTATCATAAGTGCACAATGTATTCCATATTTCTATGCTGAAGAAATACGTGCATGATCCTTCCCATGTCATTGACCACGCTGATTTGGTAATACAAAAGGACCTTACCTACGAGCAAAAGCCAATGAAGATCCTCGATCGAGAAGTTCGAGTTTTAAAGAACAAGATGATCCCTATGGTGAAAATCTAATGGAATCGATGCTTAGAACAAGAAGCTACATGGGAAACTGAGGAGTCTATGAAAAGAAGATTTTCGGAGCTATTCTAGTCTGTAAGTACTCTACACCCTCTATGCCGTCTTGCATACAGTTGAATTTGGGGACCAAATTCTTTAAGTGGGGGAGGGTGTAGCACCCCCGATAAAACAATAGCGAAGTTGAACTTCTTAAATAAACAATCCTACATGAAGGCCTTATATAAATAAACATACCTTGTGAGGACTACTATATAAATATACAAAGCCCAACATCACTTAAATGCCAACACATGCATAGTACGTAGTTGGGTTTCTCTATTTCCAACCCAAAAGGAATGGGCGCCGCTTACTGGGGCACCATTCACCAAATGGATCCCCCATGTAAGGGCGCCATTTCCTTCAGGGGCCACCAACCAATTATATATTAATATATGCATACATTATAAAGACCAACACGTGAAGGTTGCAGTTAGTGTCTAAAGCCATGAAGAATGGATGCCCTCATGCAGAAGTATCATTTACATGAACATGGTCTATCATTTAAAGGGCGCCCCTATACCAGGGCGCCATTTCCAAAGTGCTTCTAAAAGACTTGAGACACGAACAACCTCATTTAGCTGGCAAAGCACCATCCTCTGGCCATGGACAGTAATGATCTAGGATCTTGTTCCCCAACCGGACCCGCAAGACAATAAACCAATGCTTTGCGTTGGCAACCAGATTTCCTATAATTATTTCCCTCCGTAGCACATGCAGAGTCTAATGTCACTATCAGTGCTGCTTGCAGAAGGGAATATTTCCCTTCTTTCCTTCGGAAGATGTAAAGGGACGTCTTCTTCCTACATTCTACGTCCTGCTGCTGGAGCTTTACAACGGAGAGTGTGCCTTACTTTATTCTCTAAAGCTCTGCTGAGAAGGGGCTTGGCTTGGATTTCTTCTTCCTTCTACTTCCTGTACCACATGTATCACTCCAAAAAGGTAGGTGTTCTCAAGATCTATCCCAACCCGTAGCTAAAGTAGGGTAACATAACATGCTAGTATAATCCATTTGTCATGCCATACAGCCTGTTCCATACTCTATAGCATGTTACACGGGTTTTAAGTAGAACATACTCTATAGCATGTTACACGGATTCTAAGTAGAACAACTATAGCCTATTACACAAGTTTTCTACATAGTCTGTTATACTGATTTTACGGGATTTGAACATATATAATTACACCAATTTTTACAGCCTTAAAATATCATGTTTAGCCCTAGTATATGACCTGTTTTACAAGATATACATATATGTTTTAAAAATCCAAGATGTCCAGCCCTCAGGTAAAGGGCGCCACTCACCAGGGCACCATTTCCTGAAGGGACGCCCCAAGCCAGGGCGCCATTTAATTGAAGACACTTCATAGTGTCGTCAATTCATTTTCCAACAATTAATGATCAACGCATTCAAAAATCTATATCTATTGAACTAAACCATAAAATTCTTGCATGAATATGTTTCTGTGATCCTGATATTTTCCTCTATCTGTCCATATCCTTAATTCCTGATTCCAAGAAACTTTGGAAATATGAATAGTGCATGACGCAACTGAATAGGTGCCCCTGACCAGGGCGCCATTTACTTCAATTAATGACCCTCCAGAGGGTCATCATTTAAATGAAGACCCCCTGGGGAGGCGCCAATTCCTTTTCCAGCAATTTATAGACACCTTGTTAGAAAAAATTAAAATCTATGAAACTAAAACCCAATATTTCTGCATGAACATTGTTCTGAACTCCCGATAGTTTTCTCTGTCTACCCATTACGTTGTTTCCTGATTTCGTGAACCTAAGACATTATGAATAGTGTTATAAGTCTTGAGATGTACCTGCCCGGTGTAAATAGGGCCAAATGAATTGGCGCCCTAGCTAGGGGCGCCACTTTGTTGAATAGCGACCCTCTAGAGGGTCTTCATTTAAATGAAGACCTTCGGTAGAGGCACCATTTTCCTTATATGTATATATATAGAATTTTGAAAGAAGCCCTATCCCCCAGGCGCCAATTGACTGAAAGAGTGCCTGACCCCCAAGCGTCAATTGCATGAAAGACTGCCCGACCCCCAGGCGCCATTTCTTGAAAGACTGGGTAACCCCCAGGCGCCATTTCTTGAAAGCCTGAAAGCAGGGCTAACCCCTAGGTGCCAATTCAGTGAGGTAGCCTGCTAGCTGCCAATTTCATCTAGATGATTTAGTGAGCAACAGATTTCGTTCTGATTCCTGATTTGTCTCGTGGTTTATACCGACATAACCCTAGTTCATCTCCTACATGATATATGCCGTTGAACTCCATCCCTTGACAGTCTACCTTATGTATATCCTACAATGGTCAACCCTTGAAATTCTATATTGGCTATAAAAATGAGAGTGGATGTCGAAAGAAATACATGAAATGTTGTGCATATAGGGCCCGATCTGGTCCTGGGAGGAGCGCCCGAAAGTAATTATGTCCATGGGAGTTGAATGATCACGGTGTTTAAGCATTGCACCGAAGTACTTGCTTGACTTGCTTGACTAAAGACATTCCACACTTACTCTCTCTACTTGCTTGACTTGACTTGCGTGGCCCAGAATGGGCAATACCTAACTTGCGTGGCTCAAAAAAGGGCAAGGTACTTGCTTGATTGAAATAGCCAATTCTATTGACACGTACTTGATACTACTTGTTAGAACATGAATTTTACTTGCTTGAACATAATTCTTACTTGCTTATACATGAGTTCTTGCTTGCCTGAAAAGTGGCATCAACATCTAGAAAGTTCTTGATATCCTACTTGTCAAATACTTGAAATCATGTGATACTCTCTCCATATAGTTCTTGATCTCTTACTTGTTCATCGTGCATAGATATACCTGTATACCTGAATTTCTTACTTGATCACTATGCATTGTTATACCGCATTACACATAACATGTAAACCACTTAAAGATTACTCGAACTTGAGATGTAATTCCTACTGAGCTATTCGCTCATCTAGTTGCATTCTAACATTTTTCAGGTAATTCGGATAGCGACATCCACATGAACGGGAATGAGATCGAGTGAAGAGTGCTAGAGTCACCGGTCGTCTACTGCCAATTAGTCGTGTCCTTTGTGTTTAAAGTCTTACCTTGTATCTTTAGTGATGACTGGTCTAATCGAATGAAACTTGTTGAGGCTTGTAGCCCAGTAGATGGATTTGAATAATGGACTAGAATTATCGTTAATGGATTAGTGGTATAATTGTCATCTTGGACATTTGGTATCATTTTAGAAATTTAGAATTTTGCCCACTCTATTTTTTGTCAAAAAAAAATTGTACTGCTCTGATCGATTTGTTCTATATAAGCTGGCCACGACCCGGGTATCTTCCGCGCTCGGGGCGTGACATAACCAGCTATGTTGTGTGGCCATCACGGGAGAGAGTGTGAGTGTTGTCTGCGCCCTCCAAGACGTGTGGTCTACCCTGTTGACCCGTGAGCTTCAAAATCTAAGGGTGTGTTCCATCTCAGTGTCATTATCCCCAACCTACAAGGGCCTGGTCCACGGACTCAAACTTCCGACCCCGAGTCACCCAGGGAAGCGGGGCGTGTTGTGTGAGCTATTCTGCCGAAATCGAGTCTGTGTTCTTGCTAGTGTGCTTGCAACGATAGGTCCAAGGGTCTCTGTGTCATCCCTGCTGATCCCCTAGGTCGTGTCACATCATAATGGGCCTGATGGAACAGGGGGAGTTTGTGTGTTCGTTGATTTGGGCTGAAGGTTTGAGCCAAGGATTTATTTACTAGTGCCGACAGGGGGCCGAGAGCTGATGTCTGCACCAAAGGAAAGAGGTCTTTTATTCATTGACTTGGATGGAAAGTCTGAGCTAAATCAAGGGGTCATTTTATTCATCAACTCCCGATAGAAGGTCTGAGCCAAAGCAAGGGGTCTTTCTATTCGTTGACTTGGACAGAAGGTCTGAGCGAAAGCAAGGGGTCTTTTTATTCATTGACTAGGACGGAAGGTCCGAGCCAAAGGAAGGGATCTTTTTATTCATTGACTTGGACGGTAGGTATTGTTGATATTTTTCTTTCTTCAATGTGTGAATGTGAATGGGATGAGTGATTTTCAATGAAGCATAAAGTGATGCAAATAATAAAAAAATATGTGATTGCCACCAAGGCTGGCAGTACAGAAAGGATGCACCACATACCTTGGAAACGAGATGAGTGAAGACAATTGCCAATAGGGACATCGCTGGTGCAGGAAAAAGACGTTCCTCGATGGTCCACAGGCATGATTAAGACGGTCGGATGAAGATTGCCGTCTCCAGGAGGACAGTCGCACGATAGGCCGCCGCCTACACCGAGACAGAACACGGGTCTGGATGTTCTGGAAACGCAAACATAGGAACGAAACGGTCCTCGTAGGGCCGCAATCCAAAGTGAAACGGCTATGTGGAAGGCCGCTACACAGGCAAACGGTCCTGATGAAGACCGCTAAGCCGCGTCCAGACCCGAATGTGAGACTTGAACCTCCACCCCTTCCGATCGGCCAGGAGGGATGCGCCTCGTGTTGAAACTGTTAGGTCCTGTGCGGTGCAAACGGATCTAGAAGGGGGGGTGAATAGATCCTATCAATAACTTTACCCTATTAAAAAAACTCTTAGCTTCCAAAGGCATAAACCACTCCTATAAAGTAAATAAAACACTTAAGCACAATGCACAGCGGAATGAAATAGAATGGCCTAAATGGAAGCGGAGGTCCAAAGACTACATAGGTTGTGGTACAAGCTGAGGTGCTTCTCAGTAAACCTCCGATGTGTATGTGAACAAGGTGATCCTTATTTAATGGAGGATGTTCCCTAGTGCCTGAGTGCAAGGATGCAGCAGGCAGTCAAGGGAATGTTAGTACCGTCCAAGGAATAGATGGTGTGTATGCAATAATGCACAGTCCACAAAGCTTGAATGGGCGATGGTAATGAACCAGATTATATGCAATGAAACAAGCACATCGACCTGTGAATAGGGATAGAAGATATGGGGCAAGCCCATAAGATATTCAACCCATAACATAAAGATTTTAAGGTGGTTCGGTTGTAAACCCACAACTTACGTCCACCCCTCACCAAACCCAGTGAGGCTTTCCTGCTGACACACAGCTTGACCGGGGACATACCCCAAAACCACAGAATAGAGAAAACCCTCTATCTGTCTTCCTACACACAAAGCCGACAGGGACGGCTGTCCACAGATCGGAGCACCCTGCGACTGTCTTCCTACACACCTAGCCGGCATGAACGGCTATCCAGGATGAACAAAAAAAAAGAATGAAACTCACTGCAAGTGCAGTGGGAAAAACCACAAGAACAAAAAGAATAAACACCAACTGAATCTTCAGATAGAGATCTGGAAGTTGGTGACTGCAGCTACAAGTTTATATCTGAAGATATCATTTTTTCAAGCAACGGTAGACTGCAGGGCTGCTCTCTCTTTTTTCAAGGCTGATCTTCTTTTCTACTTCTCTAACAGCACTAGACTGAGTCAAACAAGTGCTGGGCTACTCTTACACTTCTTAGGGTTGTTCTTGGTAGAGGTTCAAGGGTGTGGCTCTCTCTGGGCAGCAGCAGCTTCTCCAGTTGAGGAAGCTTCATATATATAGGAAAGCCAGGGAAACTTTTCCCGCCACAAGTTCTTCTTTCCTTGAAGCAAGCGCCGATGTGAGCTTGAATGCTTTTCCAAGAGCAGCTGGCAAAAAGGATGGTGGCAGTAGTAGGAGAAGGAACAGACAAAATCTCCTTTTGGTCAATTTTAGGTCTTCACATTAAGTGCCCTTTGAGGTGTCGAGTTCTTATTGGCTGAAGCATGCCTTCTGACTTGTTGAAGCCTGCTGTCGGTCAGGTTGAGTACTGCTAGAACAGAAATCACATGGGGTGGTAGACTAATGACTTTTCCCAGTGGCAGACTGAAGGTGTCCTTTCTCTAGCTGAATTTTTGACAAAAGAAGCTCCAAGGTTGATAAGGGAAAAAGTCAAACCTCGGTACCCCATCCAGACCTCGAAATATGTGAAATTAGACATTTGTGGTACCTATTTTCTCTCTCTGGAAGGCCCACTTGATCTGACAGAAAACTGGCTTGAGGGCTTCTGGAAGAATGAAGGTGTCGACCTCCTGTGGGGAAAGTGTCAACACTTCTCAGTGGAATAGCCAGTGTCGTGCTCTCTGGAATACCATAGTGTCGACCTCCATATGCATGCAATGAGAGACTAGCATCGACCCTAGTTGTGACCAAGGCACAACTAACATTGACCGTAGATGCATGACTCTTCATGCTTAGACTGACCCTAGCATAGCTAATGTCGACCCTAGTATGCATACTAATACCGACCTCACAAGCACAGCATCCCGTGCTAGCATCGACCTTAGAAATGCATAATATGCAACTAGCACAGACTCTATATGCTGCTAGCATCGACCTTAGTATACATGATATGCAGCTAGCACAGACTCATTATGCAGCAAGCACCGACCCTAGTATGCATGACATGCAACTAGCGTCGACCCTAATGTGCAAAGACACAACTAACGTCGACGTTAGCTATGCATGAGATGCAGCTTACACCGACCTTGTATGAGTGATAATGCACACTAGCACCGACTTTTATGTGCGAAATGTAAAACATGCACCGACCTTGTTTAGCACAAGGCAAAACCTGCACCGACCTTATCATGCGCAATGCAAAACCTGCCCCAACCTTGTCCACTGGTGACAAAAATATGCACCGACCTTATATGCAATTCTAGAGAAACGTGCACCGACCTTGATGTGCACTGACCATCAACGTGCACAGACCTTGTTTGTTACGCTAACAAAACATGCACTGACCTTGGTCTTGATGCTACAGAAGTTGCACCGACCACGTCTTCATATGTGCACGGACCTTGCACAGTAACGTGCACTGATTTTGTCCGTTGAAGTAGAAACTGCACCGACCTTATATGCAGACTATCTAAATGTGCACCGACCTTATATGCTGGCTGAACAGTGAAGTGCATAGACTTTGTGTGCTGAACGCAAAGTGTGCACTTACTTGAACAGTGTATGCACAGACCTTGACTTGTGCTAGTAGGAGGTATATGCACCGACCTTGTATAGTTGAAAGCAAATGTGCACAGACCTTGCTTATGACCAAGTCATGAACATGCACAGACTTGACTGTGTTGACCTGCGTTGACCATTTGTGTGCTTTGACCTCGACAGCAATATAGCATCGACTTTCCTTTGCTGAGGAAAGGCTGTGGTGTCGACACTTCTGTAGTAGGTGTCAACACTTCTCTTGTAACACCTTCTTTCTTCAGCAAGTGCGCCAACTTCAGCAGGTGCACTGACTTGACTGCATGGACTTCTGTGAAACCTGTTACCTTGAATTATGTGCCTTGATTTCTCTATTCAGTGAAGGCACGGAGATGTATCTTCTTGCTTATGTTGTCATGACCTGAAATGTTTGAATATGTGTTTATCAAATGCAGGTCAGACTTATCAATGAGTCATAGTCAGACATCATCAAAACAATAGAATTAAGCATGTTACACACATGCCCAACATTCTCCCCCTTTTTGATGATTGCAACTATGAGTCATTATTAGTCAAGGTACAAGTAAATATAATCATTAATTAAAGCACAATGACTTTTGTATAAATTCTCTCCTTATATGAGACTCTCCCCTTTAAGCATTCAAGACTCTCCCCCTTATAAGGCTCCCCAGTTAATTACACATACAATTCTCTCCCCCTTTGACATCATCAAAATGGCACAATAGAAAGAATATATGGCACAGTTAGTAGGGTAAGGAGTAAAGTAAGAGATTATTAGCACAGGACGTACAGAGTGAAAGTAAGTGTATACCTGTAGGGAGCAATTAAAAGAGAAGCAGTCTGAGATACCTTGTCAGTGTACACAACTTGATGTGGAAATTCATGCCAATGGTTGTACACTGATTCAAGTTGATACCACTTGTTGGTTCCCTGAAGATTCTCTTGTTGGGTCCCTCGTGAATGCAAGTCAAGCAAGAATTATGTAGAGAGGAGACCGAACAGATAGGGAGTTGATATCACTTGTTAGTGAGTGATGCTGAGTGTTTAGAGAGAAAGTGATACCACTGATGATGACCAGCACAACGGAAATCATGATGCAGTATGAGAGAGACACAACAACCAGATAACAATTTTGATTTAAAGGTTTTTCAAAGTTTTACTAGTTTTCTATTTTCCAGATTTTTAAGATTTTCTATGCAAGGTATGGAAATGGAAAATGCACACTAACCATATGCTGGATGAACTGAAGTCGATTGTTTTAGGGACATGATATCGCTTGTTGATGAGCAATTATAGTACAAGGTTATGTCCCTTGGCATGGCAGGGGCAGATCACAAACAGTAGCAAGAATGGAGTCATTAGAGGCATGATGCAGTACGTGCGAGATGTAGCAGCCATAAACCAAATTTATTTTTCAGATTTTTTGAGTTTTTAATGATTTTCTAGTTTGTAGATTTTTAGGGATGTCAGATTCTTTATGCAATGCATGGAGATGAGAAATGCAGGCAGCCCAAGGGCATGATGGAGACATCAATGATTTCAGATACTACTTATTAAGAGTGAAGATGCATTCATGGCATCCTGAATGAGTTATGCAGATGACCCGATAGGGTAGAAATCATTGGAGCATGAAGTGACATGAGGCAAGTTTGCCTTAATGGTAGATTTCAGGACAGCTAGACAAAATTCTAGTTGCAAGGTCGACACTAAGGGTGGACACTTGGAGATTTTTGAGGCAGCTAATCCAAGAATTGATAAGATGAGGGTTCCTCATTCTGAAGCGAAGTTCATAAATACAGAGTTATAGATTTTTCAAAATTTCCAGTGGTGGAGCTTTAGTACAGCAACCCTTATGATATGATTGGTTTAACATTGATGAGTTCTAATCTTCTCAATAAAACCACTTAAAAACATCTACATTCATTATTAATAGAAGTGAACTAGAAATACATACTGAAACAATGTTAACCTCCTCTTACCTTACTCATTCAATTCCATTAGCTCCCTGAGAGTTACTACGAAAAGTATTAAGATTAAACAAACATGAAGACTAAATGGAATTTTAGAGTTTCAGAAGATATGCTGTTAAATTTTGCTATCACACTCATAGTTTTCATTGAGCACAAGAGGATTTTTAATGAGCATTTAAGTCCAGTCATGCCTTGTATCTTGAGGATACACGTTGGTTAGACCCCATTATCCCTAGGTACTTGGTGTGACTGACTGTCATGCCGCAATTAGAACAGAGATAGCTTTGTCACCTCATGACATATCAAACCTCATATTGTTGATGAGGGGACATATTTCTCAGCTACTTTACCATTGCTCTGCCTTGACTTTCTCTTTTATATCACTGCAGAGTTAACAAGGGCACTTCATGACATATCTTACCTCATTTCTTTTATGAAGAGATATATTTCTCAGTGAACCAATGTCATTGCTCTAACAAGTTTAGCTTTAACAAAATTCAGCAAAATGGATTGTTTAAAAGCAATACTAGACTAAAGTTTCTCAATCAAAGAAAGCCTTTGTACTAAAGATAAAATTTCAGATATAATAAGGCATATCATATCAAAACATGAAAGACTGGTTTAAGTCTATTAAGACCGAGTGCAGCCATTTTTAGGGCCATTAAACGTTAAAGCTCAAGAAATCATTAATTTTAAACCAATAGTTTTCATGTTCAGGGCAGTCATAAAGCTTCATAAAGGAAGATTCTTCTAGAAGATTTACTCTGATAAATGAATTCAACAACAGATAAAAGATCCTCCAAGAAGATCAAGGCTTTCTTAGGAATGCTGGAACCAGTTAGCTGGTCAGCAAGAGCAGGCAGATTTCAGCCAATTTTGAAGGCTTCATGGGCATCAAGGATATTTTAGACCCGAGGTACAATCATGGATATATCATGCATGGGTCTGATTTAAGTAGGGAGTGTCAATGAGTAGAAGGTGAGAATTGATAATGAATACGCCCCCTGAGGTTATATAGTGAGCTCAGGTTAACATAAGTGAAATGAAACAACAGACACAAGGAAGTGTCGACACAGGTACCTCATGGTGTCGACACCCTGAGCTCAGACAGAAAGCAATCTGCAAGCAGAATTGATTTGAGAGGTCGACCTATCAGTTTGTGAGGTCGACCTGTTTGATCAGCAAGGAGTGTGAAATGGTCTGAGGTCCATCTGATCAACACCAAAGAGGGAAATAAGAAGAAGCTTCAAAGGTTGATCATGCTCCCCCTAAGACGATGCATTCTATGCAAGTGTCAACAGAAATGCGCAATGATGTTGACTCCCCTAAATATGTGCATGGGTTGACAATGAAGTATGCAACCTATGACTTAATTGAACGCATGGTCTATTGAAGATGATACCACTTGGTATGCAATCAATTCTGAAATCAGTATGCATGATATCGAATGCACATGGGTAAGCTATGAAATGCATGAACCCGCTTTGACTTATGCATTGAATGTCTGATTTCTTGAGTGCACCTCACGCAATGAAATCAATGCATGGAATTTGATGAATTATTCATATGAACATCTCGACTGTTCTAATGATGGGTTGACCCTTGGTACCTGGCGAAGAACATAGGTCCTAAGACAACCTCACGCATAGTTAGTGCCTTCAGGCAAGCATAACATGCATTTCCACAACTCAATATTTTATATACAAGGTGTCATGCAGAGCTGGGTCCCTTGATCATGAAATATATGATAGTGCATGAAATATCAAGATGATACTTAATGACCACAACACATACACAGTCAACCGTATGCAATGCATTCGTCCATGTGAGTGATGATTGTAATATATGCAGCAATAAAAGACATCATCAAAAATAATGATCAACATTTCTGACACCAATGCTAAGGAAGAAGTTCACATGGCTGCTAAAACGTAGTAGCCGTCAAGAAGCAACTCATCATCATAGCCATTTCATCAGCATGACAAAATTTTCATGGATTACACAGTTGAGTTAATTTGATCTCGGGTACATGGCGGAGGTTTGGATCTGAGACCCTACTTATGCATAGTGAGAGCTCCGGGCAAGGTTGACTTGCCTTTCTTCTCAGCACCATTTGATATACCAGAGGTCAAACAGGTGTAAGCAAGTAATCTAGCTTAGATGTTCATCTCACACCATGGGGGATGGTTCATCAGTTTAGGGAGACAATTTCAGCTTGCAAGATTTATTGATAACAAGACAACTTTATAATGCAATGACTACAATGCAAGCCTATCATGCAAAGGTTGAACAAATAAAAATTATTTACATACCTGTGCCTTGAGCATTTATTCTTCTGACCATCCATTGTTCAGCTCCAAGGCACCCTACATCCAAAATTCTCATTTGAAATTTTTAGGTACCCAAGCTTGCTTGGGTCCTGGTCGGTTAGCAGCAATTCTAGCAAATGACTTTATTTTCTTTGCTACTTTCTGGTCACCGACTCTCGTCCAAGAACAGTGATTGGATGTATGTCCATATTTGCCACAGTAGAAGCAACGCTCAAGGTATTTACCATTCTGTCTGTGTTCAGATGCATTGAGCTTCTGTGAATGAGCATGGACACCACCATGTTGACCATGAGAATGAGTTTTACCTTTCAAACGCCAACAATCTTTGACTGTGTGGCCAATTTTCCCACAATGGTGGCATCAAGGCGGCGGATGTCTCCTCATAGTCATTGAGTGTGTCAACCTGTCCTGTTGGGTACGTCGATGCATCTGATCATCCTTGTAGAGTCTCGACCTGTTCAGATGAGTTTGTCAAAACGCAGGGTCATACCTGGGCTTCTGAGCATGAGCGTGTAGAGGATGCTTCCTCCCAGTGTTGACATGTCCCTTGCCATTTTTTTTACAAATCTTCTATTTTTGCCTGCTCTTAGTTCATCATTACTCAAGGTGAGACAATCATGCACAATGTGACCAAGCATACCACAATAGAAGCAATAAACATTCATTTCATAGGAGACATGGTAGTTATCATGGCCTTTCCTTGCATGCATGTTAGAACCAGCAAATTCATTTTTCTATTTTTGCATGGGAGCCTTCCTTTTCTGTTTACCACTTTGTTTTTGGTTTTTCTGAGCAGTGTGAGGTTTTAGGAGGCCATAAGAGGTGATGGCTTCATCCTTACCCATGATGAAGGAGGTGTACGCCTTACTTCCGAAGGATTTTTTGTTTTCGGGTTTGTAACCTAGATTTCCCCTTTGATGATTCACTCTTGTTCCCAAGAGTCTGTCCAAGCTTTCTTTACCCTGCATACACTTAGATAGAGAGTCATTTAACTCTTTGATTTCATGTTCCAAAGAGGAGACGTGTAGCTCGGATTCAACGGGGTTCTCCTCACACACAGCCAATTGCTCATTGAGCATGGCATTTACTCCTTTGTAATTTTTAATTTCCAATTGAAGTTCATTCAGTTTTTTAGAACTGTCGTTGACAATACCCTTACCTTTCTCACATATGGACAATCTTTTAAGCAGCATGTCATTTCGTTCTTTTAGAGTTTCAACTTCTTCAATCAACCTCTCATCACGGATAAGCTCATCCGACGTGGTTTGATAATTTGAGGTTGAGTTTGGTTGGTTTTGAAGTTGTCTTATGATTTCTTCCAACCTAGTGATTTCAGCTTGAAGGATTTTGATTTCATCGTTTCGACATACAGTGTTTTGTTTATGCAGATCCAAGTCAATGGTAAGAGTGTCATTGAGCTCTTCAAAAGTAGAACATTTTTTGCAAAAAGAACTCTCACCTTGATTGTTGGGTTGTTTTTTAAGTTGTCGTACAATTTCTTCCAACCTTGTGATCTCTGCCTGGAGAATTCTGATTTCATCTTTTACACATGCAATGTTTTGTTTGTATAGATCTAAGTCAGTGGTAAGAGTGTCGTTAAGCTCTTCAAAAATCGAACAATTTTTGCAGACGGAACTCTCACCTTGACTGTTTTTCTTCAATTCCTTTTTCAATTTTTTCTTTTCAGATTTCACCTTTTTGTATTGCTTGATCAACTGATCATATGCATCCATAAGATCTTCAAAAGTGAAATCTTTGGAATCAGAGCTTACCTAAGATGAGGATGGATTGCTTGATGGCTCTGATTGGTTGGCCATGAGGCATTCCTGCTCTTGTTCTCCTTTCTCATGGATGTTCATCAACACATCCAGAACTTGCTTAGCTGTGCTGTAGGTGGATACAAGATGAAGTAATCTGTCATCAACCACAACTTTTATCAAATTAAATGCAGCAAGGTTATCAAAATGTTTGGTCTTTTGTTCAACAGACCATTCATCTGGATTTGATGGCAGCTCTTGAGGACCAATGTATATGAGGTTCCACAATTGTGGATTTATGGATTTGACATAGATATACATTCTCCTTAGTCATATAGAAAAATATGAACCATCAAAAGTAGGCGGAGAAATCATCAAAGCATGTGTATCAAATGGGGCCATTTATAAAAAATGCACCGGGACCTTTTCCTGTAGATCGTTGGATCAGGGAATGGAAGAGCTTAGCTCTGATACCACTTATTAGGTCCCGTGCGGTGCAAACAGATCTAGAAGGGGGGGTTGAATAGATCCTATCAATAACTTTGCCCTATTAAAAAAAACTCTTAGCTTCCAAAGGCATGAACCACTCCTATTCAGTAAATAAAACACTTAAGCATAATGCACATCGGAATGAAACAGAATGGCCTAAATGGAAGCGGAGCTCCAAAGACTACACAGGTTGTGGTACAAGCTGAGGTGCTTCTCAGCAAACCTCCGATGTGTATGTGAACAAGGTGATCCTTATTTAATGGAGGATGTTCCCTAGTGCCTGAGTGCAAGGGTGCAGCAGGCAGTCAAGGGAATGTTAGTACCGTCAAAGGAATAGATGGTGTGTATGCAATAATGCGCAGTCCACAAAGCTTGAATGGGTGATGGTAATGAACTAAATTATATGCAATGAAACAAGCACATTGACCTGTGAATGGGGATAGAAGATATGGGGCAAGCCCACAAGATGTTCAACCCACAACACAAGAATTTTAAGGTGGTTCGGTTGTAAACCCACAACCTACGTCCACCCCTCACCAAACCCGGTGAGGCTTTCCTGCTGACACATAGCTTGACCAGGGACACGCCCAAAAACCACTGAACGAAGAAAACCCTCTGTCTGTCTTCCTACACACAAAGCCGACAAGGACGGTTGTCCACAGATCGGAGCACCCTCCAACTGTCTTCCTACACACCTAGCCGGCAGGAACGGCTATCCAAGATGAACAAAAATAAAGGATGAAACTCACTACAAGTGCAGTGGGAAAAACCACAAGAATAAAAAGATTAAACACCAGCTGAATCTTTAGATAGAGATCTAGAAGTTGGTGACTGCAGCTACAAGTTCAAATCTGAAGATCTTATTTTTTCAAGCAATGGTAGACTGCGGGGCTGCTCTCTCTTTCTTCAAGGCTGGTCTTCTTTTCTTCTTCTCTAATAGCACTGGACTGAGTCAAACAAGTGCTGGGCTGCTCTCACGCTTCTTAGGGATGTTCTTGGTAGAGGTTCAAGGGCGTGCTCTCTCTGGGCAACAGCAGCTTCTTCAGTTGAAGAAGCTTCATATATATAGGAAAGCCAGATAAATGTTTCCCGCCACAAGTTCTTCTTCCCTTGAAGCAAGTGTCGATGTGAGCTTGAATGCTTTTCCAAGAGCAGCTGGCAAAAAGGATGGTGGCAGCAGTAGAAGGAACATTCCAAATCTCCCTTTGGTCGATTTCAGGTCTTCACATTAAGTGCCCTTTCAGGTGTAGAGTTCTTATTGGCTGAAGCCAGCCTTCTGACTTGTTGAAGCCTGCTGTCGGTCAGGTTGAGTACTGCTAGAACAGAAATCACATGGGGTGGCAGACTAATGACTTTTCTCAGTGGCAAACTGATGGTGTCCTTTCTGTAGCTGAATTTCTGACAAAAGTAGCTCCAAGAAAGTGACATGTTGATAGGGATAAAAGTCAAACCTGGGTACCCCATCCAGACCTCGAAATCTATGAAATTAGACATTTGCAGTACTTATTTTCCATCTCTGAATGGCCCACTTGATCTGACAGAAAACTGGCTTGAGGGCTTCTGGAAGAATGAAGGTGTCAACCTCCTATGAGGAAAGTGTAGACACTTCTCAGTCGAATAGCCAGTGTTGCACTCTCTGGAATACCATAGTGTCGACCTCCATATGCATGCAATGAGAGACTAGCATCGACCCTAGTTGTGACCAAGGCACAACTAACATTGACCGTAGATGCATGACTCTACATGCTAACACAGACCCTAGCACAGCTAACGCCGACCCTAGTATGCATACTAATACCGACCTCACAAGCACAGCATCCCGTGCTAACATCGACCTTAGACATGCATAATATGTAGCTAGCACAGACTCTATATGCTGCTAGCACTGACCTTAGTATACATGATATGCAGCTAGCACAGACTCGATATGTAGCTAGCACCAACCCAAGTATGCATGAGATGCAACTAGCGTCGACCCTAATGTGCAAAGACACAGCTAACGTCGATGTTAGCTATGCATGAGATGCAACTAACACCAACCTTATATGAGTGACAATGCACACTAGCACCGACCTTTATGTGCGAAATGCAAAACATGCACTGACCTTGTTTAGCACAAGGCAAAACCTACACCGACCTTATCATGCGCAATGCAAAACTTGCAGCGACCTTATCTACTGGTGACAAAAACATGCACCGACCTTATATGAAATTCTACAAAAACGTGCACCGACCTTGATGTGCACTGACCAGCAACGTGCACAGACCTTGTTTGTTACGCTAACGAAACATGCACTGAATTTTTCTTGATGCTACAGAAGTTGCACCGACCACGTCTTCATATGTGCACGGACCTTGTACAGTAACATGCACAGACTTTGTGTGTTGAAGTAGAAACGGCACCGACCTTATATGCTGTAGCACCTTGAAAATTTTTTAAAAATAAATATTCATATTGTTTTAAAACAAATATGAAGATAAGAATTCCGATAAAAGAAAATGGTCTAAATAGGTAATGGGCCTACCTACTTAACTAGAAAGCGAGGCCCAACCATAAAGCTAGAACTTAATGGGCCTCCTTCAAGGGGTAAATAAATAAACAAATAATTGTCGTGGGATCAAACCCGACTCTGAGACATGAGATAATGGTGAAAATGCAAGTATAAGAAATAAGCGTATATATACGGAGTCCAACTGAATAATTAAAACTTATTATAACTTTAACATACATGATTAATTGGTCTTAATAAAAAAGTAAGGCTTAACACTTGTTAACTTGCAAGACTAAGGCCCAACCCAAATTATAAACTTAGCACTTAAACCTACATGGGCTTCACATATTAACCTAAAGATAGTGGGCCACTAAAGAGTGTATATACGAAAATGCAATAATAATGGGGTTCTCGAGATATACATATTTAAACACCAAATGCACGTTCGATGGTGGATTCACATGAGCTTTAGGTTTCTTTTTCGTTTGAAAAGGCAGGCGGCTGCATATGGGGAAAGGTTGTGCTCAATCATGGGAAGTCCTAATTCCATTAGGATACATGCCATGCTAGGACTCAAGAGGCTTCAAGACTTTATAAATAAGACTCCCGGGTGAAAGCAAAGCCATCTAAACCTACTGCTGCCGAACCACGTAGCCTTCTCCCTCATATGTTTCTCCTTCCTTCGCGTGGCTGCCGCGAGCTGCTGCCACTGCACGCTGTCGCCGTTGACGAGAAGAAGGGAAGCAAGGCTTCCTCTTCTTTTCTTCCTCTATGGTGTGCTCTTGCTGCTCGTGTTGCCTATATCTCCCTCCCTCTCCCTCCTCCTGCCGTGGTCCTGCACTAAGGAGGAGCAATGCTTCCTTCCATCCTTCTACAGCCTTGCTGCTGCTATCGTTGAAGTGGTGAAAACAAGGCTTCTCTATCCTCTTCCTCTACCGTAGCTGCCGAGGGCTGCTGCATGCTGCTATTTTGTTGTTGCCATTTCTTTCCTCGGCTATTGCGCTTTCTCCTTCCCAGCAACTTCTTCGTCGATGAACGTATCCAAGAGGTAGGCAATCTCCCAAGCAAAATTATAAAACAACTAGCATGCTAGATGTATAGAACATGTAGATATTCTCATGAAATTTCCTGCTACGTGATTCTTTGTCTATAGCTTGAGTTTTTTTACGAAAAGGAATTAGCGACCACGTCCTGGCCGTTAATTCAATAAGAAACACCCACGTGAATGGGCGCTAATTAAACAACGGTAGTACAACTGTCGTTAATTCCTGTGGGTTAATATTAATTACAGCACCTTAAAAATTATATATCTATTGAACCATGTTAATAAAAATAGTAAAGTGCATGTTTTTAGGATCCCTAGATTTTTCTGATAATTTTTATGATTTTATTTTATTAAAATTCTGTTAGAATAAAATTGACCCTGATTATTCGGTTAAAACTCTGCATGAACTTGAAAGATTTTTATCTTTAAAAATATATAGAATAAAATTATGATATTTCATAGTTAGGATCCTTACATTTTTCTCCTTTTTTATATATTTTATTTCATAAAATTTATTTGAAATTAACAATGACACTATTCGCGTTTAAGGAAATAGCGACATAATGCATGTCGTTATATAAATAAAACACGACAATGCCCTTGTCGTTATTTCTTTGAAGATTTTTCCACTCACCCTATGAAAATCAAAATTTGTCTATATGTCTTATCTAACCTTCTCAATTACCTTTATTCCTTAAAATTTTATCCATATATCCTTATTCTTTCAAAATAAATATATGGTGCGATAAAGATACATTTTTTTAAAGAGACATCATTTTATAAATTATCAATAAAATATAAATTGACGTCTTCTCAAAGTGATGCTATTTATTTTGAATTATTAATTTAAATAGAAATAGAATATGAATTAAATGTCTTCTTAAATAGACGCACATTCTTGTCTATGTTATTAAGAGAAAATGATATGAAAAATCAAAGAATTAATGTCATGACTTAGTGAAGTGGCGCCTCCATCCATGGACGCCAATTAATGTAATTTTATTTCAATTGTGACAAATACTAAAAATTTACTCCTCTCTAAGGAGACGCAAATTAATGTACATAAATATTGTATCTCATGGTTTCATCGAGTTTTGGCCCATATCGCGGGTCTCTTAGCACTCATAGCCTAGTCCGTGGATAGAGTCCCAGTTTCACGATTGGTTCACGTTATACACCTCAACTCTCGGTGACGAAAGAGCCCTCTGCGGGATATTCCTTCCTTCGGACTGGCAACTTTGTCATAGAGACCTCCGTAAGTCTCCAGGTAGCCTTGGATTACCTAGAGGCCATCTGAGCAGGTGGTACCCAATCACCCAGATTTTTAAATTGCCATGATTTTCATATGGTTTATTGATATATCATCCTTACTATAAGTTTTGTCCTTGAACTCTATATTTCATGAAATCTATCTTAATGTTCCTGCATGACATGATCCTTGAAACTCTTGGCCATTAAAGTGGAATTGGTCCAGATATTGTATATAGTCAGGGGTTATGGGTCCCACACAAATGACTATTAAATGCTAGTGTTTATGGGGTCCTGATCTGATCCCACTGGCGAGACAAAGTCCAAACGTGTACCGGTATAATGATGATCGGGTGCTGGCATTCACCACCTATAGTTGTCTACGACTTATTTCCATGAGGGGCGATCATATCGTTATGATTTTCCCCTTAGTGTATTGGCCAATCTTATGTAGTGCTACTCCTTTAGGGGCAATCATACAGTTCGTGAGAACCCCTAAGTGCGTGTGGCCAAACCTTTATTGTAGTTAGTATTCATCGTGAAAGATCTTGAAACGGCCATTCAGGGTTGTCATATTGTTGTGATGTCCCTAGTGTATTGGCTAATCCTATATAGTGCTGGTAGAAGTGATTGCCCTACTTCTATATTGTTTAAAGTTCATCATGAATGTTCTTGAATTATCTTATCGAAAGTACTTGTTATCCCATCATGAAAGTTCTGGGTATACTCTCCCATCAATCTACTTGTTCTTATCTGGTCTGTTTCTTATCGTTCGTGAATTATCTTGTGCCATTATAGTTCTCGATTTCTATATCTTGCATGACCTGCATGAGCATGTTAATTCCTAATTGACTTAAAGCTAGCTTGGAACTTGATATATTAAGTCTTACTGAGCATTCGCTCATCCAGTTTGTTTCCATGATTTTTCAGGTAATGACCATAGCGATGACGAGACCGAACATGATGGACAAGGGCAAGAGTGATAAATACTCCGAAATCTAGACAAACCATCTAGACAGGCTATCTTGTGTCGTATGTTAAGTCTAGTCAAAGGTCTCATTGTAATTTTTCTTTATTGAGTCTTTCTTTTATTTTGGGTCCAAATTTGTAATAAACTTATATTTCAAATGAAATTTGATATTTTGTCGAAATTGTGTTTTGTGGAAATGACTATGCTCTTATCAACTCGACTGTTTAACTGCCACGTTCCGAGCAAACGAACACGTTCCGCTGCTATCAGTTCGGGGCATGACATATGCAGACTGTCTAAATGTGCACCGACCTTATATGCTGGCTGAACAGTGAAGTGCATAGACTGTGTGCTGAACGCAAAGTGTGCACTGACTTGAATAGTGTATGCACGGACCTTGACTTGTGCTAGCAGGAGGTATATGCACCGACCTTGTATAGTTGAAAGCAAATGTCCACAGACCTTGCTTATGACCAAGTCATAAACATGCACAGACTTGACTACGTTGACCTACGTTGACCATTTGTGTGCTTTGACCTCGACATCAACATAGCATCGACTTTCCTTTGCTGAGGAAAGGCTGTGGTGTCGACACTTCTGTAGCCGGTGTCGACACTTCTCTTGTAACACATTCTTTCTTCAGCAAGTGCGCCAACTTCAGCAGGTGCACTGACTTGACTGCATGGACTTCTGTGAAACCTGTTGCCTTGAATTATGTGCCTTGATTTCTTTTATCAATGAAGGCACGTAGATGTATCTTCTTGCTTATGTTGTCATGACCTGAAATGTATGAATATGTGTTTATCAAATGCAGGTCAGACTTATCAATGAGTCATAGTCAGATATTATCAAAACAATAGAATTAAGCATGTTACACACACACCCAACATTCTCCCAATAGAAACGACTGCTGACCTGCAAAAGAACTCAAAAGACCACAAGAAACACCCTGATTAGATCAAGGATCGTGCAATATCTATAAACATGAATAATGACCAAAACGCATGATTAGAAGGGTAGATACCTGGGGGTGGTGGTTTTTAAACCCTTGTGGGGGGTGAAAAAGTAATAGGATGATGTAAATGAATGCAAGAGAACAGTGAAAACTTGAGGAAAGGGAGGGAAGATGACGCTAGAATGACCAAAAACAATGACCGAACACAATGTGGGGAGACAAAAAAATGCAATGGAAACTGATACTCCCTGAACCAAAGACTTGAGAGACTTGAAGCAATGGTTCTCCCTGGCTGAGACTTGCTCTAGAAACCAGCAGCACCTCGACGCGAGCTCCAAAATCTCCCCCCTCGCGAGCATGAGCCAGGGGTTCTATTTATAGACCCTTGAAACCCTAGCTCAGATTAAGGGGGGTAAGAGTGAAAATTAGGCCTCATTTCTTTAATAAAATTCATAGATAAATATCCCAGGAGTTTGCATAGTCAAACGGCGCCTCCTAAGGCTTGAAATCCGTGGAGAAAACACTGGACGAAGGACTCTATTCGACCATGGATAGAGAGAAAAAAAACCAGTCGATGCAAGACTTTCGGCTAGGAAAAACGGTCGCTCGATAGACCGCCACCTTCATTAAACAGTCTATCATGCAACCGCTATTAAGGTGGTCGTTGGAAAAAAAATAAATAAGAGCTAAATATGCATATTTATCCCAAAGACCAAGTCAAATCAAGGCCCATTAAATCTAATTTCGAGAAAATGTGGGAGCAAGCCCAACTAGGGAGAAAATACCCATAAAATAGGCCCAATAAACCATCTAGAAATGGCCCAATGAGTAATGGACAACTTTGAGACATTATAAATAAGGGCAAAAAATGACTCAACTCAAAGGTAAAAAATAGGTGTCAACAGATGCCCCTCCTTAACGTCCTCTTTATAGGGGAGTGAGCGGAGGTGAAGCTAAGGCAAAATGGAACATAGAGACGAAGCGGAAATGTAGCGGAGCGGACTGAAAAGCGGGTGTTAAGGTAAATGACACCCGTTTCTCACCAACGAGCGATAGGAATCTTCAAGAAAACTCCGAACCAATCACAAGGAACAATTAGACCAAAATAACACCAGTCTGGAGAAACTAACAACTAAGGAAAATAAAACACGATGAACCTCATCAGGGGACACAATCCATGACTAATGAGGGGATCAAAACAAGCAGTAAAAGAAAAGGAAGCGAGCTAAACTCCAGACAGGGACTCTCAGTCATCCAAACCAAGTGAACAGACTAGAAAAAACATTCTAATTCTTAGTGGAATACTCTTTCTTACCCAAAACCATGGACGCATAATTATCCATCATCAAATGAGATATTTTAGACATATTAGGGACATGAATGCTAAAAAAAATGCGCATGATGCATGTTGGGCTAAAATAAAAGAAATCATTAAAATGAATGCAATGAAAGCCAGAAAATAGAAAATACTCGAGAATAGTATTGCTAGACCGGAATAATCAGGGTCAGGACAATATTCGCAACCACAGCGTACGAGATAGAACCATCGTCCCCCAATTCCTCCAACCTAACGGCCTATCCAACGATTAAACATGTGCACCTAGATCTTCATTATTTTTGTTAAAGGGGAACATCAGATCCCAGAACACATGAATGACCAGCAGGTTCTCGAGATAATATAACATATGTACCATATAGTAGTGCATTAAGGGATAAAGGGATACGAAATACTTACCTGACTTACCTGACGAAGCACATGCGATAAGGCTCCAAGAGACTATATAAAAATTTGCAATATTCATAACATGAGAAGAACCAATCAAGCCAAGAAGTTTATCAAATAAGCAAATTAATGTGCAGCCAACAGGGCTAAAAGACTATTGAATCATTAAGCAAACCATGTGTAACACCCTCAAGTATAGCTAAGTTGTACTCTATATCACTGAGGTGCCATTTGAATTATCAGGTCAGTTTTTGAAAAGAACTCCGAAGTTAAGCGTGCTTAATGAGGAGTAGTACTGGGATGGGTGACCTCCCGGGAAGTCATCCATTCTAGAGCCGATCACTGTTAGAAAGGGACAAAATCGTGAGGCCGGTAGGCTAAAGTGGACAATACCTCGACGATATAGAGTATGGGGCATGATAGAATGGCAACAGAGCCATACCCCAGCCGGAAGTGTGAGAACTAAGTGCCATGCAGGATAGGTCACCTCTAGAGTCCTACCTGCCTGGGGGTTTGATTGCGTGCTATATGTGCCCAGCGACGAGGACGTCGCCTATATAAGAGGGGTAGATTGTAACACCTTCAAATATAGCTAAGTTGTACTCTATGTCATTGAGGCGTCTTTTGAAGTATCGGCTCAATTTTTAAAAAGAACTCCAAAGTTAAGCATGCTTAATGGGGAGTAGTATTGGGATGGGTGACCTCTCGGGAAGTCCTCCATTCAGGAGCCGATCACCCTTAGAAAGGGACAAAATCGTGAGGCCGGTAGACTAAAGCGGACAATACCTCGACGGTATAGAGTATGGGGCATGATACCATGCTCATCACTTAAACAAAAGGCAGTCATTGTAACACCTTCAAATATAGCTAAGTTGTACTCTATGTCATTGAGGCGTCTTTTGAAGTATCGGCTCAATTTTTGAAAAGAACTCCAAAGTTAAGCGTGCTTAATGGGGAGTAGTACTGGGATGGGTGACCTCTCGGGAAGTCCTCCATTCTGGAGCCGATCACCCTTAGAAAGGGACAAAATCGTGAGGCCGGTAGACTAAAACGGACAATACCTCGACGGTATAGAGTATGGGGCGTGATACCATGCCCATCCCCATCACTTAAACAAAAGGCAGCCAAGAAACGGTCTTATTAAGACCACCAAAGAAATAAACGGTCAAGACCATAACAAACGAGCGATTTTGAAATTTTAAATGGCAATAATAAATGGTCAGCTAGAGAGCGCCTATAAGCTTACGGCCAGAGAACGACCGCTTCCTCCATCTTGACGGTCTATCGTGTGACCGCTAAATGGAAGTCGGTTTCAAAAAAACAAAACCGCCCTGTTCGTCTTCCTCATTTTCCATACGCCCATGACCGATCGGCCTCCCGTTGGAGCGAAACCACCGAGCTTCCACCCCCCACCAAGCAATCCACCGTGAGCCTCCATCCTCCTAGCCCTCCCGTGGGCGCACTTGGATGAGAATCAAGAAGCAAGCGTTGAGGAGGTTTGCTCGCCGAATGGCCCAGGAAGAGGCCCATGCGCCACCGCCGGCGAACCCACCGGAGGAGGAAGCACCGCCACCAACCATGGCCCTGCGAGAAGGGCCTTCCAAGGCCACCGGAGTGCTCGAGGAGATGGAAACGTAGCAGGAAGGTGGAGAAGCAATGGCGGCAACCGAGAAACCGGTCGGAAGAGCCCCGCTGTCTGAGGTAGGCCACGAGCCAAAATCCCCTCTCATTTTCAAATTTCAATCAATGCATGCATGATTAGAGGGAGAGATAGGGGTCACACCAACCCTTAGAACTAAATGTAAGGGCCCCTAGGGCCATTTCCATAGAATGGGAGGGGAAAAATGATGTCCGTAGCGGTGAGGAGAAAATGGTCCTATCAGGGACCACTAAGGGGAGTCAGACGGTCCGCCTGTGTCCACTATGTGGGAACCAACATGCAAAGGGTGAAAACGGTCCGAACTGGGCCGCCGAGAAACAAAATGGTCTTCAAAAGATTGCTAGGATGCCAAAAATGGTCTGAGAGCGACCGTTAGAGGGAAGTTAGCAAAGTGAGTTATTGAGGGTGAAAAATGGTCTTAAGGGGACTATTGGGATGCCAAGCAACGGTCCACAAATGATCGTTGGACTGACAGAAATGGCCCTAACGTGGCCGCTACCTCAGCAGACTGCATTTTTCCTTTTTCTTTTTTTTTTAATACAATGCATGACTATATGTAATGAATGACTGACATAAAATGTTTAATGCATGCAGGGAAAACGATGGACAAGGATTTCATGGCTCCAAGTCCGGGCGGTGTACTTGGCATTGCCGGACTTCCAGCGAGAGAGGCTAGCCGCCATGGGATTCGCCGAGTTCCTCGGCATGGAGGTGGTGAGGCTGGACACCGCCCACATCTACGCACTGCATGATCGGTGGGATCTGATGAGCCGGGCGTTCGTGTTCCCGTGGGCGAACATGATCCCGACGCTGGAGGACGTGGCGTGGATCACCGGGCTGCGAGTGCACGGCGCGTCGGTCAGCGGGAGGACGTTCACAAACTATCGGGAGCTGGCACAGAGGCTGCGAGGACTCGAGTTGTCATGCCCCGACGCGGAATTTCGGGACTGGCAGTAGAGACAAGTAATAATAATAATAATAATAATATGTTGATTTCTAGACATGATATGTTAAAGCTAAAAGATCGCACATCCACAAATAGAAAATGCTCCATTCATTAAATAGCACATAACCAAACCATGTTCCAAACTACCATGATCTCACTTAACATAATCTTGACAACATCCACTTAACACTATTACATTGGCTAACTTCAAATTACAACTCTTCCAAAATACTCTTAAATACAAATAAAACTCCACAACTAGAACTATTTTCACAGGCTTCTATCAGGTTCACTCCACGGTCGTCACTCTTGCCCGTTCCCATCAGATTGCGAGTCCTCACCTAAGCTACCTGAAAAGGGGGAAAAACTAGGTGAGCGAACGCTCAGTAGGTAATAACAGGCAAGTTTAAGGAATTAACCAATTAAATTGCATGTTTGAGCGCGTAAATAAAGAATGAAAGGAAATAACTATGCAACAAAATAATGAAAGGAAGGCAAGAACATGATATAACCGAGAATTTGGCAAACAAGCAAGATTTAACCAAGTCAAGAGAAATTCAAGTAAGAGATTATTGTCTTAGACATCATGCTAGTCATGCACTCGGTGCAATATCTCACCATGTCATTCAATCTCCCGGGGACACAAGTACTTTTCGGGCGCTCCTCCCAGGACCAGACCGGGCCCTTATGATGTGTTGGCATTGATTTGTTGGATCCAAGATCCCAAGTTATGTCTAGACATTAATCAAGTTAGATGGGCAATACTTCAACATATGGAACTTACCAAAGTTTCAAGGGTAAGTTGAAGTAGACATCATGTCTGGAAAGTTCAAGTTATCAAGAACCAATCATGTCCTTGGATTCAACACGGAAAATCACGGAAATCACTTCTGGATGATAATCGGTCAGAATAGGGCCGCTCAAGCAATACACAGTCTAGAGTGGACCGTTCAGGATAGAGATGGGCTTAGGACTAGCCACACCGAAGTCAAGGATACACGGTCCATGTAGGGCCGCTCGAGGAATTGGACGGTTGAAAATGGGCCGCTCAAGACTAGTAGAGCTGGAAGCCCAAGAACAAGATAAACGGTCCTTACAGGGCCGTCCAACAGACAAACGGTCCAATATGATCCGCGCTATTACATGTGCGGTTCTAGTAGGTCCATTCAACTTAATCAACTAGAAGTCTACCCAAACGGGCTCCGGGCTGCCATAAGTGGGGCAGAACTGAACCAGAGTCCAGCCCACTCTCCCATAGTCAACCTAGGGCTTATTGGGTCGATCCAAACATAATTTGGTCGAAGATAGATCAAGGTTAATCGACCAATGTAAGTGGCACTTGGCCAGGGATGTACGGTTCGTTATGGGCCGCCCAATAGGATGAACGGTCCCTTTCGGGCCACGCAATTCTCAGGGGGTCCAAGTCGAGCCGTGACTTACAATACGATAGTTCAATCGATTCGATCACGTACACAGGCTCAGGTCTTGATGGTACAACCTGCCCAGCATCCTAGTGGGAATCCCAGACTCGCGGGGGCTTACGGAGGTCCCGTAATGAAGGTCCTAGTTCGACGGAAGGAATATCCGGCGGAGAGTCCCAAACATTACAAGGAAATAGGGCTAATAAAACATCAGAAACTAGTGAGACGGTCAGTCAATCCTACCAGAGTAGAACGATTGTCATAGAACCCTAATAACATTTTCAATTTAATAATGAGTCATGATTAATATTAACATTGAAAAGGAAGATGATCCAAGGTCAAGATGAATAAATCAGCAAGATTTATAATCATTTAATGTTATAATTTTCCAGGGTTTTTATGCATGTTGCTAACTTACATTTAACCACTAATCTACTATCATAAATCATGCGAAAAAGATAACTTAATAAATTCAGTAGAGATGGACGGTCCAGTAGGGACCTTTCATCCTCCTCGACGGTCGCACGACAGGCCGTTTATCCCCCTCAGGTCAGAAGGCCTTCTGGGGATGAGCGGTCTGTAATGAGCCGCTGGAAGAGACGAACGATCAATAACTGGCGGCCTGACAAAAGGGCGGTCTAGGTCATGCCGCTCTTCCCAGAAACATAACATGAATTGCAACACATAAACGGTCCGTAATGTGCCGCCTAACCGCGTTGGGCGGTCTATCGTGAGGCCGCGCAAGTCAAAAAAACAATCAAGCCCCTTTCGCCTTGCCCGCCTCCGGCGACTTGGCTAGGGTTACAATGATTTGCTAAATACGCATAGTACAGAGCATAATAATTAGGGCTTTTGGATTTAAAAGAAAGAGCACGAAAAGTTTTACAGTATAGCCTGCTCGATTTAATCTTTAGTGCATGAAATCCCTACTTAAACAAGATGAAACAAGTATAACCCTAGATATGACATGCTTCTACTAAACCCTAAAATTCTCGCATGATACTAAGCAACTTTTATGGCTTTTGCATTCAATAGAAAGGGCACTCGATGCTGGTTCTAATGATATATAATACTTAAGGTTTGGCTTGCTATAACCTACCTTAAACGGAGGAAGAAGGAAGAAGAAGGGACGACGACACGGTAAGAACACACCGCCGGTGATCATGGGAATCCGCCCTCGTCCACGATCCTCGTCGGCACCCACAGCACCCAAACGGAAATAGGGTTCCTGAGGGTCATTTTTATAGGTCACACAAGGTCAAGAGTTTTCTATTCGAGGAGATAGAGTCCAATCAAGTTGGACGTGCACGAACCACGCGGATAGGGTTAGCCCCCAACTTCTCATCCAAAATTCGCTTTCTAGGGTTAGGGTTTCGGGGAGAACTAAGAGGGGAAACTATCCTCTCATCCTAGCCTTCCATTAGGATCCGGTCTCAACCTAAATGATCGGGTATTGGGCTCAAATTTCGCATTTTAATGTCTAATTAGATTAAGTGTGGATTTGGGCCTTAATGAGTTGATTTGGCCTAATTATGGATTTTATTTGGGTCAGTCACAGAATACACTATTATCAATCATGTTATCTTCTACAAGATTCTAAATTTTCCAGATTTTTATAAAATAGTCAAAATTTAACTTATTCTATTTATTAAGGATTTTATAATTAATTTCTTATAAATTTTCTAGAAATTTTTATTTGTTTAATAAATCGGGATATTACACCCTCCTCCCCCACTTCAAAAAATTTGGTCCTCCAAATTCACTGCACTTAACACGATGGGGAGTGGAACAACTCACCTAGAACAAATCGGGGTACTGTTTTCACATGGTATCTTCTGACTCCCAAGTAGCTTCTTGGGTTCCACGCCGACTCCATTGCACTTTCAACATAGGTATGGACCTGTTTCTGAGTTGCAGCTGCTTACGATCCAGAATCTTAACATGTCTCTCTTCATAAGTCAGATCTTCCTTTAACTCAAGATCCGCATGCTGAATGACATGAGTGGGGTCATACACATACTTTCTCAACATCGACACATGGAAGACATTGTGTACTCCAGATAACTGAGGTGGTAGTGCCAGACGGTATGCAACCTCCCCCACTCTTTCCAAAATCTCGAATGGACCGACATATCTGAGACTTAGCTTGCCTTGAATGCCAAATATTTGGATTCCTCTTATAGGAGAAACATTCAAAAATAGATGTTCACCAACTTGAAATTCCAAGTCCCTCTTCTGTGGTCTGCATAGCTCTTCTGTCTTGATTGTGCTACTTGCAATCGGTCTCTACTAATACGAATATTCTTTGATGATTCAGAAATAAGATCTGGCCCTAGCCATTACTTCTCACCAACCTCGTTCCAACATAATGGAGACCGACAGCTTCTTCATACAGAGCTTCAAACGGAGCCATCTGAATGCCGGACTGATAACTATTGTTATAAGCAAATTCAATTAAGGCCAAGTAATCCCTCCAACTGCCTCTGAAATCAATCATGCAGGCTCTCAACATATCTTTCACTATCTGGTTGGTTCTTTCCGTTTGTCCGTCTGTTTGTGGATGAAAAGCAGTACTAAAGTTCAGACGGGTTCCTAAAGATTCTTGCAATCCTTTCCAAAAATGTGAAGTGAGTCTGGGGTCTCTATCAGGCACAATACTGACCGGGATACCATGGAGTCGCACCACTTCCTTCATATATAAAGCTGCTAGAACATCAACTGTCCACTTAGATTTAATGGATAAGAAATGAGCAGACTTTGTCAATCTATCAATGATAACCCATATTGCATCAAATCCGCTACGAGTCCTAGGTAGACCCATAATGAAATCCATGCCAATACTCTCCCACTTCCATTGAGGTATGTCCAGTGGTTTCAACTTCCCTACAGGTCTGAAATGGTCAGCCTTAACCTGCTGACACACCAAGCATATATTCACAAATTCTGCAATTTCCCTTTTCATATTTGGCCACCAGAAAGATCTTTTCAAATCCTTAAACATCTTCGTACCTCCAGGATGAATGGTATATCGGGATCTATGAGCTTCCTCGAGGATCTTGTTCTTAGCTTCGGCCACACCAGGTACACAAGTCCTTCCCTAAAATAACAGTCTGCCATTGTCAGCTATCATGAATTCCGGTCTGCTACTCAAGCTCTCCTTGATTTCTACCAACTCTAGGTCATTGTCTTGCAAGGACTTGATTTCTGCCAAAAATTCTGGTTTAAGCTGAATCAGAGCAATCATAACTCGGTCCTTGTCAACATTAATATCCAACCCGGCTAATTGCTCCAACAACTTCCATTCTTGCATCATGAGACTTGACAATTTAGCCATCGGCTTGCGGCTTTGGGCATCCGCCACCACATTACCCTTCCCGGGATGATATTCTATGGAGAAGTCAAAATCCTTTAAATATTCTAACCATCTTCTCTGCCTCATATTGAGTTCTTTCTAAGAGAATAAATACTTCAAACTCTTGTGATCTGAAAATACTGTGAATGTCTCTCCATATAAGTAATGTCTCCATATTTTCAAGGTAAAAACTACGGCTGCTAGCTCCGAATCATGGACAAGATAATTCTCCTCATGCTTTCTCAACTGCCTAGAAGAATAGGCTATCACTTTCCCGTGCTGCATCAGTACACAACCTAAACCAATTCCCGAAGCATCGGTGTACACCACGAAGCCTCCTTCTCCAGATGGTAATGCTAAAACAGGGGCAATCGTTAAACACTCCTTCAAAGTCTGGAAGCTTTTCTCACAATATTCCGTCCAATCAAGCTTATTCTCCTTGTGGGTTAATCTTGTTAAGGGTACCGCAATCTTGGAGAAATCTTTAATAAACCTCCGATAATATCTTGCCAAGCCTAGGAAGCTTCTAACTTTTGTTACACTAGTAGGCCTGTCCCAATCTTTAACTACCTCTACCTTCGACGGATCAACAGAAATACCTTTTTTCGTAATGATATGCCCTAGAAAGGACATCTCTTGTAGCCAAAATTCACACTTGCTAAACTTCACGTATAATTGATGGTCTCTCAATAATTGTAATGCCATCCTCAAATGTTCAGCATGTTCTTCCTCACTCTTGGAATAAATCAGAATGTCATCAATAAACACTACAACCCATTGATCCAGATAGGGTCGGAATACATCGTTCATCAACTGCATGAAAGCTGCAGGTGCATTCGTTAGTCCAAAAGACATTACAATAAATTCAAAGTGCCCATACCTACTACGAAAAGTCATCGAATAAATATCCTCCTCCTTAATCCGCAACTGATGATAGCCTGATCGAAGATCAATCTTAGAGAAATACTGAGCTCCTGCTATCTGATCAAATAACTCATCAATCCTCGGCAATGGATATTTATTTGTTATAGTCAACTGGTTCAGTTGTCGATAATCAATACACAACCTCATCGAGCCATCCTTCTTCCTTACAAATAACACTGGAGCCCCCCACGGGGATGTACTTGGACGAATAAACCCCTTCTCAAGTAATTCCATTAACTGCTGCTTTAATTCCCTCAGCTCCGCAGGACACATATGATAAGGAGCCTTAGAAATAGGGGTCACGCCAGGAATTAGATCAATAGAAAACACAACTTTCCTCTCTGGTGGAAGACCTGGCAATTCCTCAGGAAAAACATCCGGAAAATCTCGGACAACAGGAATGTTCTTAATCTCGATCTTCTTCTCAGGGGTCACATAAACAAAGGCTAAAAATGCCTGACATCCTCTCCTCATCAACTTATCGGCTCGGATGGTCAAGATAAGTGGCACGGATCTATGGTGCCTAACCCCTATAAAAGAAAGTCCAGGGTGTCTAGAAAAAGACACAGAGCTGGAACTACAATGGACATTGGCCTCATGCTTAGCCAACCAATCCACTCCTAGAATTACATCATAATCTTTCATATCCATGCATACTAAATCAGCCGGTAAATTCTGTTCATTAACCATAATCTTGCTAGAATGATAAAAATACTTAATCGCTGATCTAGAGCCAATATGAGTTGATATCTCTAAGGGGAAATTTATCAAAACCGGCTTCATAGCTAATGCCTTAGCAAAACTTTGAGAAACAAATGAATGAGTAGCACCGGTATCGAAAAGAACAAAAGCTGGCTTTCCATGAACAATGAGAGTACCTTCCACAAGTCCACCCTCCTCGGTGGTGCCTACGTCCTCCTCTTGTAGGGCCTGGAGCTTGCCCTGCTGTTTCTTGCCGCCTTGAGGTTTAGTCGGGGCAGCCTGCTCGGATAAGATAGGACACTCTGGAATGCGGTGATCCCTACTCCCGCAATGCAAACAGGAGCCCAGCTTGCGCCAGCACTCTTCCATCTTGTGACCGGGGCGGTCACAATACTTGCATACGCCCTTAAATGGAACAATCGGGCCAGGCTTCTTGTCTTCATTCTTTGGCATTTTCCCCTTCCATGAACCAGACCCGCCATTGGGCCTCTTCTTGCTATTCCCGGGTTTAGGACTCCCGAAACCAGTAGGTTGCTCCTTTTTAACATTCTTCCCACGGATTTTCTCCGTCATTTCCAAGGTATCTTCTAAAACTTGGGCTTTTCTTACCATCTCTACATAGGTCTGAATCTCCATCGGCGCCAACTGGTTAATATAATGCAACTTCAGTCCATTTAGAAAATGTTTCGCCTTCATCTTCTCTGTGGAAATCAAATGAGTAGCATAACGAGAGAGTCTAGAAAATTGAGCTTCATATTCTGCCACAGATAAACCCCGCTGCTTCAGAGTAGCAAACTCAGCGGCTTTCTTCTCTTGGATTCTGTCGGAAAAGTACTTGCTATTGAAGAATTCTTCAAATTCCTTCCACGAAATTTGTCTGTCACCGAGGGTCGCCTTTACTGACTCCCACCAAGTCCTAGCATCCCGTTCCAACTGGAAGGTTGTTAAAAGCACACGCTCCTGGTCGCTGCATTGCATAACTTCAAAAATTCTCTCCATCTCCTTAAGCCAGTGTTCGGCTTCATCGGGATCAGTTGAACCTCCAAAACGTGGGGGATTCATCCCACGAAAATTCCTGTGTAGATCACCAGCACCATGATTCGCCGCTCCACCTTGGGCCACTTGTTGTAAAGCCCGTGTAAGTCCTTGGAATGTCCGCTGCATGTCTCACCATTGCGCACGCTCAGCTGCCATCGGAACGTCCTGCATGAAAATAATTTATCTTAAGTTCATTTAGGGGAGAGAGCTTAGAGTTGATTATTAACTCAACCCAAGTCTCTACCCAAATTCTCACTAGGTTTGGTCCTTTGACTCATAACAAGGGTATAGGTTCTACGACAAACACTTAGAATCTTAGAACTTAAATAACCTAGGAATATTAGAAACCTAGGCTCTGATACCACCTAACTATCACGCCCCGACGTGGAATATCGAGACTGGCAGTAGAGATAAGTAATAATAATAATAATAATAATAATAATAATAATATGTTGATTTCTAGACATGATATGTTAAAGCTAAAAGATCGCACATCCACAAATAGAAACTGCTCCATTCATTAAATAGCACATAACCAAACCATGTTCCAAACTACCATGATCTCACTTAACGTAATCTTGACAACGTCTACTTAACACTATTACATTGGCTAACTTCAAATTACAACTCTTCCAAAATACTCTTAAATACAAATAAAACTCCACAACTAGAACTAGTTTCACAGGCTTCTATCAGGTTCACTCCACGGTCGTCACTCTTGCCCGTTCCCATCACATTACGAGTCCTCACCTGAGCTACCTGAAAATGGGGAAAAACTAGGTGAGCAAACGCTTAGTAGGTAATAACAGGCAAGTTTAAGTAATTAACCAATTAAATTGCATGTTTGAGCGCATAAATAAAGAACGAAAGGAAATAACTATGCAACAAAATAATGAAAGGAAGGCAAGAACATGATATAACCGAGAATTTGGCCAACAAGCAAGATTTAACCAAGTCAAGAGAAATTCAAGTAAGAGATTATTGTCTTAGACATCATGCTAGTCATGCACTCGGTGCAATGCCTCACCATGTCATTCAAACTCCCCGGGGCACAAGTACTTTTCGGGCGCTCCTCCCAGGACCAGACAGGGCCCTTATGATGCGTTGGCATTGATTTGTTGGATCCAAGATCCCAAGTTATGTCTAGCCATTAATCAAGTTAGATGGCCAATACTTCAAGATATGAACTTACCAAAGTTTCAAGGGTAAGTTGAAGTAGACATCATGTCTGGAAAGTTCAAGTTATCAAGAACCAATCAGGTCTTTGGATTCAACACGGAAAATCACAGAAATCACTTCTGGATGATAAGCGGTCAGAACAGGGCCGCTCAAGCAATACACGGTCTAGAGTGGACCGTTCAGGATAGAGATGGGCTTAGGACTAGCCACACCGAAGTCAAGGATACACGGTCCATGTAGGGCAGCTCGAGGAATTGGATGGTTGAAAATGGGCTGCTCAAGACTATTAGAGCTGGAGGCCCAAGAACATGATAAACGGTCCTTACAGGGCCGTCCAACAGACAGACGGTCCAATAAGATCCGCGCTATTACATGGGCAGTTCCAGTAGGTCCGTTCAACTTAATCAACTAGAAGTCTACCCAAATGGGCTCCGGGCTGCCATAAGTGGGGCAGAACTGAACCAGAGTCCAGCCCACTCCCCCCTGGTCAACCTAGGGCTTATTGGGTCGATCCAAGCACAATTTGGTCGAAGATGGATCAAGGTTAATCAACTAATGTAAGTGGCACTTGGCCAGGGATGTACGGTTCGTTATGGGCCGCCCAATAGGATGAACGGTCCCTTTCGGGCCGCGCAATTCTTAGGGGGTCCAAGTCGAGCCGTGACTTACAATACGATAGTTCAATCGATTCGATCACATACACAGGTTCAGGTCTTGATGGTACAACCTGCCCGACGTCCTAGTGGGAATCTCAGGTTCGCGAGGGCTTACGGAGGTCCCGTAATGAAGGTCCTAGTCCGACGGAAGGAATATCAGGCGGAGAGTCCCAAACATTACAAGGAAATAGGGCTAATAAAACATCGGAAACCAGTGAGACGGTCAGTCAATCCTACCGGAGTAGAACGACTGTCATACAACCCTAATAACATTTTTAATTTAATAATGAGTCATGATTAATATTAACATTGAAAAGGAAGATGATCCAAGGTCAAGATGAATAAATCAGCAAGATTTATAATCATTTAATGTTATAATTTTCCAGGGTTTTTATGCATGTTGCTAACTTACATTTAACCACTAATCTACTATCATAAATCATGCAAAAAAGATAACTTAATAAATTCTGTAGAGATGGACGGTCCAGTAGGGACCTTTCATCCTCCTCGGCGGTCGCACGACAGGCCGTTTATCCCCCTCAGGTCAGAAGGCCTTCTGGGGATGAGCGGTCTGTAATGAGCCGCTGGAAGAGACGAACGGTCAATAACTGGCCGCCTGACAGAAGGGCGGTCTAGGTCATGCCGCTCTTCCCAGAAACATAACACGAATCACAACACATAAACGGTCCGTAATGTGTCGCCTAACCACGTTGGGTGGTCTATCGTGAGACTGCGCAAGTCAAAAAAATAATCAAGCCCCTTTCGCCCTGCCCGTCTCCGGCGAGTTGGCTAGGGTTACAATGATTTGCTAAATACGCATAGTACAGAGCATAATAATTAGGGCTTTTGAATTTAAAAGAAAGAGCACAAAAAGTTTTACAGTATAGCTTGCTCGATTTAATCTTTAGTGCCTGAAATCCCTACTTAAACAAGATGAAACAAGTATAACCCTAGATATGACATGCTTCTACTAAACCCTAAAATTCTCGCATGATACTAAGCAACTTTTAGAGCTTTTGCATTCAATAGAAAGGGCACTCGATGTTGGTTCTAATCATATATAATACTTAAGGTTTGGCTTGCTATAACATACCTTAAACGGAGGAAGAAGGAAGAAGAAGGGACGACGACACGCTAAGAACACCCAGCCGGTGATCGTCGGAATCCGCCCTCCTCCATGATCCTCGTCGGCCACCACAGCACCCAAATGAAAATAGCGTTCCTGAGGGTCATTTTTATAGGTCACACAAGGTCTAGAGTTTTCTATTCAATGAGATAGAGTCCAATCAAGTTGGACGTGCGCGAACCGCGCGGATAGGGTTAGCCGCTGCCTTCTCATCCAAAATTCGCTTTCTAGGGTTAGGGTTTCAGGGAGAACTAAGAGGAGAAACGATCCTCTCATCCTAGCCTTCCATTAGGATCCGGTCTCAACCTAAATGATCGGGTATTCGGCTCAAATTTTGCGTTTTAAGGTCCAATTAGATTAAGTGTGGATTTGGGCTTTAATCAGTTGATTTGGCCTAATTACAGATTTTATTTGGGTCAGTCATAGAAGACACTATTATCAATCATTTTATCCTCTACAAGATTCTAAATTTTCCATATTTTTATAAAATAGTCAAAATTTAACTTATTCTATTTATTAAGGATTTTATAATTAATTTCTTATAAATTTTCTAGAAGTTTTTATTTGTTTAATAAATCGGGATATTACACGAGCTGTAGAGACCGGAGTGACACTCTTCGGTGCTGTTGAGAGTGGGATTGCAGGAGAGCTTTGGCCTGCGAGGAGCTGGGATTGCCGTGGGAGAGCTGTCAGAGCAGCACTTGGGGCGTTTGACAGACCAGGCACAACAGCGGGTTGCGACGGGATCGGGACCTGAGGCGGACGTGGTCCTGCGGTGGTTCCTGATGCTACTCTTCGGGAAGTTGCTGTTCGCGACCAGAGCTGATGGAGTGAGCTGCAGGCTTCTTCCCCTGCTCGAGGAGGTTGACAGAGTTAGTGAGTACGCGTGGGGCGCGACCGTTCTAGCATTCTTGTTTGACACGCTCAGCGTCACCAGCCGGCAGACGATGCTCGGTGGGTTTTCCCCACTACTTCAGGTAAGACTCGATTTCTTAATACTGTGCAATTGCTATATGATCCTATAAATGCTATATGCTTGACACTTGATGCATGAAATGCATGTATGGGCCTACATGTACCTACCTGGACTGGGGAGAGGGACAGAGGTGCACCCAGACCGAGTGCCCATCGCGAGGCGATGGATGGCGATGCGAGAGATAGGCTTACTGAGACGCCAGGTGCGGACGATCCAGGATGACCTCGACGCGCTACCCTATGCATTAGTAAGACCTAAATTTGAACTTTTGTAAATACAACTATATGCTTAGACACTAATGCAACCTGCCACCACTTTGCAGGTTCTGTTGACTCCGTACCAAGGTGAGGGACACGAGAGCCAACCCGGGGTAGTGGCAGCCCTGGCGTACGCGGGACGCGACATCTTGCTACATTGCATGAACGTGATCGCGCCACTGCACTACCGGCTGATCATGAGGACTGTGGGTGTCCACCAGCCAGAGGTGGAGTTCCCTACTTGAGAGAGACCGGAGGACCGCGTGGGACGACACTCGCACAGACTCGCAATAGAGATCGACTGGATTGCCCAAGCGACAGACCAGATCTGGGACTGGACTAGGCGAGGGAGAGTGGTACGAGCCTGAGCAACCAGCGAGGCTTACTTGACCGCCTATGCATGACGCTACGGGGACCAGGTTTTTCGTGGCTTACGACGACCGATACGACTCTTGAACTTATGCTCTCTAATATGCTCATGATGACAATGCACTAATGCTTCACACAATTTACATGCAGCTCAATCCCTAGGGACGGATCGCAGAGCTCCAAGGGTTACTCCACTCCATGGTCCAACAACGGGATGAGCTCCAGTGCTCCTTGGACCTTTTGGTAAGCTATAGTCAACCTTAGACTTAAAATGCCATGCTATGCTTATGAGACTAACATGCCCCTGTATGCAGCGTGCCGAGGGAGTTCAGCGCCAGGGACCCGATGCACCATCTTCTTCCTCCAAGCCACCAGCGGATCGGGTTGAGTGAGATGCGGACTTCGCGCGGGCGGTAGCACAAGCTGAGGAGGCCGGGGCCACAATCACAGAGAGGGTAAGAAAAACAACTCAACTTCCCCTTTGGATTATGATTAAGACTGAAAATGATTAATGAAATGAATGCATATGCAGGCGAAGGAGTTAGAGGCGGCGATGAGTGAGGCCACTCGGTAGAGGGAGGAGGCGGAGTGCTTTCGGGCAGAGGCAGAGCGCCATCACGGAGAGATGGAGAGATCCCACACTGGGGCGGTGGAGGCAGAGCGCCTTCATGCCGAGGTGGCAGAGCTGAGGAGCGAGCTAGAACGATTTCGGCTACAGGTAGCCGAGTTGAGGGGTGCAGTGGGGGCGTACCAGCAGTCACTCCAGGCGATGAGCCAGAGATTGGAGCGTAGCAAGACTCCAAGCAGTGCGCCCAGTAGCGCCTACAGAGGCTACTTCAGTGGTTCCTCCGGCCATGGGAGGAACGAGGATGAGGAGTGGCGATGACCATAGCGTTAGGAGGGGAGCACAGCGATGGGCGCAAACGGGAAGAGACATGAGGGCACTGGCGATAGCGGAGGTCCAGGAGAGGGACCAGCTTGATGTACTATATTAGATATATGCATGTACATGACTTTGACCTAATGTAATGAACATGCCTCTTTTGACTTAGAAATGATTGTGTGTACGCAGATGTTGACTTAACTAACCTAACCACGACTGATAGGAGGGAGAGAGAGAAAGAGAGAGAGAGAGAGAGAGAGAGAGAGAGACGAAAAGCTAGATAGAGTGGCACCTGAGGAAGAGTTAACACTACAGACAGCAAAGATAGAAATGGTCGTGGCCAGGCCGCTAACTGAGCTTGGCGGCCCTACGATAGACCGATAGAGAATAGACGACCGAAGATGAAAGGAGGACCGAGACGGCCTACATTAGATCGCAAGATAAACTAAGACGATTGTCGCTTGACCGTTTTCTTTGGGAGACGGTCTCACCGAGACCGTTAAGCACGTGGGAGACGAGGAATGTAGACCAAGATAGAAAATCACCCTTGGACGACCGCCAAATTGTCTAGCGGTCGCGCGATAGATTGTAAGCCCGGAGACCTGGTTAAACTCGACTGGGACTCTATTAAAGACTCCTAATCCGTGGGAAATGATGCCCAAAGCGTGATAAGGCTTTTCTTAACCTAATTTGATGCTATCCAACCTCAATCCAGATGGGAAAGGACTAGGAATTTAGGCTCTATAAGTAGGGAGGCATTCTAAACTCGTAACTCACACAAAACCTTGCTTTTAGGCGTTGAAAAACTTAGAAACACAACCCAAATCATCATGAAGAGGGCCCTTGAAGGAAGCACAATGGGTGAGGGAGCCTACAACGGCCCAAAGCCAGCTAGAAAGGAGCACGGGGCGCTGCAACGGCTGACTGCAATCCCCAAACACCTGAGCTCCAGCTCTTCAAGAGAGGTAAGTTAATGCAATTGTTTTCATATTCATTAAATTCCTTCAAATTCTCATATTTCTCCACCCTTTCTTCCTTTTTTTTTGGCTTTCTTTTTCTTCCCTTACCTCAGCTTCTCCCCGGCCCAAGGCGCTACTCAACATTGAAATGGATGGCTCCTATGATTCGTGAACTCCTCATAGTAGTAATATCCACTCTAAAGGCCTGGCATCTACACCCTCTCTTAGTCTTAGCCAAAAATTACCCCAAACTCTCATTAGACTGGCATAGCATCACAGCCTTGGTGGAGTTATGGCACCCTTAGACTAATACTTTCATATTTCCTTCCATTGACGCCACCATCCTATTAGAAGAGGTAGAGACCTATCTATCCCTCCCCTGATCCAAAATTGGTGAGGAAGACCTAGTCTGTCATACAGCTGCGCCCATAGATCCTACCTTTATCCTAGGGGAGTTTCTTCCTAGCGCCAAGGACATCAACACCGTAGTTAGTCCACACTACATCCATCTGATACCTTTGAGCTAGTGGATCATATCCCATTGCAAAAACAAGTGTGGGTGTAATGAGGCAATAGCAAAGGCTGTTTGGCAATAGCAAAGGCTATTTCCATTTGCTTGTGTAGGGCCATACTCTTCCCTACCACCAACCATCTTCTAGATACACCCAACCTCAGTATCATTAGTGGACTATGGCGGGGTCTATCCATTTCATTGGCCATCCTCTCCAATTTGTATGAGGGACTTAGCTCAGCTACTTTAGGCGGTCCACTGTTTGGGTCCATGATCTTACTCGAGTGATGGATGGGAGTTCGACTAAAATTCACACCAAGGGAGGACATCCTTCTGCTAGCCACATCTTCGGGGACCATCCACTTTTCTTCATCGGCGACGCCTTCGGGTTCCCTCAGCAGGTTGAGTGCCAAACATCAGATAAGAAGACTAAGGGGTTGAGTGCCAAACAGCAGATAAGAAGACTAAGGACGGGTGGCACCATTACCTCAACACTCTGCCACTAGATCGGTTCGTGACACGCCCACCTTTCCTCCACGGCACCACCCTCAGGCTTCCTAGGAGGCTTGGGCTTGACTTGAGACTCTTGGGGAACACCACCTTGGCGATATACAGCCCCCAAAGGTGCTTTCTACAGGTTGGACTCCCATGCACCATGGTTCCAGCGCTACCCCATCTACTTGCACTACAGGCGAGGAGACTCGGGACGGAGGAGGACGAGTAGGTAATGAGGAGTGCCTTGATCATGTGGGAGGTCAGCAGAGCGGGTACCTTGCCAACGGAGGTGATAGAGACCCAGGAGGAGTACTAGGCTTACTTGAGAGAGTTACGCGAGATCCGACCTCGCGGGGATGCCCGATTGAGGATTGAGTGATATTTCAAAATGTATAAAGATCCATAGCTTGAATTTGATGCATTTGACATTGAATAAATGAATGAAAAGCTTTGATTGAATAAGCTATAGACTTGGCTTTCTTTTTTGTGCACTTGTGTGGATTGAGATAGCTTTCGGGAAAAGAGACGGCCTATCTAGAGATCGCTATATGAATAAGACGGTTAGAGTCTGACCGCTAAAATAAGGAAAACGGCCTTCAATAGACCGCAAAAGAGAAGGATATCAGAAGGGTTCTCGGGTAGAAAATGCGGACTATCGAGGGACCGCTAAGAAGTAAGACGGTCAATACACGACCGCCAAGGGATGGAAACGGTCGCAGGTAGACCGCAAGAGAATTGGCGCCACGAAGGGCTAGTAGGCTTGTAATCAATAGCCCTTGGATGGGAAAAGCGGCCCGAGAGTGACCGCTTAAATAAATGAGACGGTCATTGTCTGCCCGTTGATTGGATTGAAACGGTCGCCGACAGACCGCAACCATGTAGATGCCGGAAGGGCTCATGAGCCTGTGGTTTGAACTTTGCGGGCCTATCCCTGCACACACACTAAATAAAAAGACAAGTTATATCTGTTTTAGACTTAACCCCTTGCCTAGGGCAAGCCCAATGTAAGACCATTTCTTGAAGTTTGGTCAAGGGGTGAAGCCTTATCATAATAAGAAAAAAAAATGACATAAAGGAAAGATGCAATGCATGTAGAGATATGTGATGATTTTTTTTTTCAGTTTTCAAAGTATTTGATTTTTTTTTAAAAAAAATAATCGATTTGTTTGGATTTTGACAATATTTAATGTTTTTGGATTTTAAAAAATATTTGATTATTAGATTTTGATAATATTTAATTTTTTTGAATTTTTGAAAATAGCTAATTCCGCCTAGGCAACGAGAGACCTGCATATTCCACTGAGAATCTCCCGAGCTTGGCGTGCATAAAGGGTGACATTCCCTGGTCGGGTCCAGCACATGACGGTGCCTCTCCAAGAGCCATACCCTAGGTACGCTCTAGTCTTTCGAGGGAGAAAGAGAAGAAATTTTAGAGGTAAGCTTAGCATAGAGATAGAAGCTTTTAGGGCTTGAAGTCCTCTCATAATAACCCGGTGAAAGATTCGGTCTATTGTGCCTGGGCTTTGTGTCCATCATCGAACCTTCCTTCACTCTAGGTACGCATACGACTAAAACTGTGCTTCCAATCTTACCATGCCTAGTTTAATACTTTATTTTTCTTGGAGCAATTTAACGTTGTACTTTGTGCTTTTGATAAATGGGTTTGCTTTTGTCTTGATTCATGCTCCTTCTAATGATTTTTTTCTTTTCTTTCCTTTCTTTTTCTTGTGGAATCAGATCATAATGGACTGCCCCTATTTGAGACCTCATCTCGTTGGTGGTGTTTAGATTGGTCATCTCCCCCTTATTCACCCCTTGTCCATAGACCTGGCCGAGAAATAGAAAAGCAGGGACTTTCACTTCCCCTAGGCATGGCCAAAGGAGAGACGATGTCGCATAGTAGAGGGAAACCTGACCAGAATTGCCGTGTGGTGTGTGATTGCCGTGCTCCAAGTCCTCATTCGTGATCAAGGGAGACACCTTGTTGTCGGGTTGTCACTAGCTTGACTCTAAGGATAAAAGCGTTTAAGATATAGCCCATTCCATGCGTGAGACAATTCCTCACCCTCAGCGTTAACTAGGCGATATGCGTTCCCAGGATAGACCTCCTTGACTATGAACGGGCCCTCCCAGTTAGGTTGCAGCTTAGACCTGGGACCTCTTGATCTAATAAATTTACGCTTCAAAATCATATTACCCTCCTGAAATTTTCTTTCAATGACCTTCTTTTGAAAATGACGCGAGATGCACTTTTGATAGATAGAAACATGATTGGCTACATTAAGTCTCTTCTCATCCAAGAGTTCCAGTAGGACTAGCAACGCCTCTCGACGCTCATCGAGATTAAGGTCCTTATCAAGCTGCACTCTTAGGGAAGGGACCAAAATCTCATATGGAAGTACCACCTCTATCCCATAAGTGAGAGTAAAAGGAGTTTTCCCTGTGGGAGTATGGACAGAGGTGCGATAAGCCCATAGAGCTTCTACTAATCTTTCAGGCCAGTCAGAAAATTTATGTGACCCGCATATTTTCTTGATAATTTTAAGAAGAGTTTTATTGGTGGCCTCGGCTTGACCGTTGCCTTGGGGATAATATGGAGATGAATGATGCAATGAAATATTAAAGTTCTTACAGAGGTCCTGGAGCTATTGTGACACAAACTGAGGTCCGTTGTCAGTGACGATGTCGCTTGGCACTCCAAACCATGAGATGATGTTCTTCCAGATGAAGTGGCATACCGTGGCAGCTTTGATTTCTGCGTATGCTTCAGCTTTGGCCCACTTGGTGAAATACTCAGTGACGATAAGAATGAAGGATTTCTGCTTGATCTGAGAGTTAGGATCACCTAGTGGATCTACAATGTCAAAAGCCCACATGGAGAATGGCCAAGGAGCGGAAAGAGGATGGAGAGATGAAGCAGGAGCATGAATTTTATCAGCATGGAGTTAGTATTGAATACACCTACAAATATAGGTGGAACAATCTTCTTCTAAGGTTGGCCAGTAATCGCCTTGCCTAAGAATTTTCCTCGCTAAGGCCTGACCGTTAACATGCCCTCCACACTCACTTGAATGAGCTGCTTCAAGGGCCTCATCATCGTCCAAACACCTTATAAGAACTCCATTAAGAGCACGCCTATACAATTCTCCAGCGATGATTGGGTATCTTGAGGCAACCCTTCTAATGGCCTTACGCTGCTCGGCGTTAGCTGAATCGGGGAATGACCCATTCCTGTAATATTACTCAATTTCATAGTACCAAGGCAATTCTTCTTCTTCCAAGATCTCTTCCAGCTCTGTTAAAGACACCTCTTTCAAATGCTCCTTCTCATCCTTCTTCTCTACGAACTTCCTAAGGTTATCAAACCAGGGATCCTCAAGGGAAGTAGTGTATAACCGCTGGACCACAATGGTCTCAGTGGAGCGACTGAGAGGAAAGGAGAGGGAAGAAGCAAGCGATGCAAGTGCATCGGCAAGGATATTTTGAGATCGAGGAGTTTGAATGTATATCAGTTTGCGAAATTGCCTAGCCAAGAGAGTGACTGATAGCCACAAACCCTATCGTTAAAAAGTCATGCCACAATTTAAAATTTAACCGAACTCACTCACTTAAAAAGATTGAAATTTAAGCAAAGTGGTGAATAGGGGTCGATCCCATGAGGAAGAAATATTTTCAAAATAGCATGAAGGAGAATTCTTATATTTGAGAGAATCCAAACTTTGAGTGAGATTAAACTAATGAAAAAGAAAATTACATGAAAATAAACTATCTAAAGAATATGAGAGGGTTAAGGATAGAAGTTGGAAAGAGAGGGAGAAAACTAAGAAGACACAATTGCACAAAATCTAAATTTTATTACTAAGAAAGGTGGCAAGTACAACTCTATGAAAATAAAAATTACAACTTGAAAATAAAAGAGAAAGGGAAGAAAAGAAGAGCAGGGAAATTTGGATGAAGAACGTCGTCATCTTTGCTGTGTCGAGCCTTGGAATTTCACCCCGCCGTGGAAGTAGACCCCGCCGAGAGGACCAAAGGAAGAAGATCCGCCACAGGGATGTGTGAAAAATATGAAAGAGGGAGATAGATAGGTGGAAGAAGAAGCTTTAAAAACTTAACATAAACAAGTGTGTGTGCGTGAGTGTGCTGTGAACAGAGAGGGAAGATAGAGAGAGAGAGGGCTACGGGTGAGAAAAAATAGTGAAAATTAAAATTAAAAATAGAGGAAAATTAGAAGAGGAATAACATAATAACTGGAGAGATTTAGAAGAAGTGGAAGAAGAGAAAGTTGTAGATCATGAAAAGAGGAAGAAATTTGGTGAAGAACACAGAGACAAAGATGAGAGGAAGAGAGTGAAAAATATGGAAGAACAGAAGGTGGTGCGCGGATGAACAGTAAAGCCTAAAAAAATAGAACTTTCGAAAACAGATTATCACTTGAAAATGAGGAACAATTGAAAGAAGAGGTAGAAGAAAAAGTTGAAGAACACTTAAAAATACAAAATTTTAAAGAAGGAAGAAAATTGAAAGGACGACCATAAGTGCATGAAAAACTAGGCTAAAAAGCTAACTGGCAAACTCCTCCCATTGTTCCTCTCGGGTGCTTTTATAGTGTGCAGAGGAGGCTTCGCAATCGTGGCATCGAGAACAACTTCAAATCTGGCTTTCCAGCTTGGAGCAGTTGCTTGAATTAGGTCTCTTGCCACGGATAGACCCCCCTTTTATCAAAACATGGAAGGATAATATCAAATAGTAGCAAGATAGCTTCAAAGAGACCTTCCCGTTTTTGTTTCAAACTCTTGTGAAAATGGCGACTGGGGTAGTGGGCACAAATTAAAATAGCATCTGGTCACGCGATCGCACATTCTTTATTTCTACTTTTTGACATTTTTCTTTTTTTTCATAAATCCAGGAAATGGCGACTCTACAGAAAGTCGCTAATTCTTTTTACATTTTCTTAATTTTTCTCTAATTTTTCCGTATAAATGAATAGGCGCCCTCTTGAACAGTCGTAGATTCTTTTCCAAAAGAAATAGCGCCTTCGTGGGCGGTCGCACATTCTTTTCTATTTTTTTAGCTTTTTCTCTTTTTTCTATTTTCATAAATGAATGTGCGCCTCCATACTCAGTCACGAATTCCCTTTTTTTATTTTTCTCCTTTTTCCAGCAAAATGAATTAGCACCCTTTCAGTCAGTCGTTATTTCTTATTTTCAGAAAAATCTTCGAAAATGGCGTCTGACCACCCGGTGGCTATTTTCTAAATATTCAGAAAATTCAAAATATCAACATATTTAAACCCAGAATGACTTTCAAATGATTGTGTAATTTCTTGAATATTTCTCACATGGTCATTTAGGCTCAAAATAATGATAAAATGTGTGTAGACTGAAATAATGTTGAGAATGAAATTAACCGCTCATATAGCACAACTTTATTCATTTAATGCACAAAGATGATAAATGTGATGCAACTTATGATATAAAATATAGCACTTATCACACCCCCCAACTTACTCATTGCTAGTCCCTCAGTAATGTAAATAAATTAAAATTTAGGACTAACAAGTGTTTACAAAATCCATACTCTCATATCCAGCTCTCCCTTCGTAGAATCAACCCAAAGATTAAGAATTGGATTCATAAATGCACACTAGCCTTATGTAAGAAATTAAAAGTACATGATCAACAATTCAACTCAAAGCTCAATAGCACTTGTGCATGTGTAACTACCAAATCCACAACTTAGACAATTACGTCCCCCATTTGCTATTCCAAGTAAGTGTCTTTCAACCCTGCACCTCCTAATCAGAGCATTAAGCGTACGCGCTTTTTGTCTACCTTATTGCTTTGTCCCTTTGGGATCTTTTTATTTATTTTTCTACACACATGATCTTGTACTACCCTTCACTGTTTAACACAGACCTTGACTCTTACCTTAGGAGAAGCAGGCCCAGTTACTCAGATCAAGGTTCCCTTTTCCGTTTTACACGAACCTCAATACGTCTTAGATGAAGCAGGCCCAGTTACTAAGATTCGGGATATTTTTCATGATGTTTTTTCTTTTTTTTTCATTGTGCCATTTGCACTAATTTAATAGATAACTTGATAGAATGTTATATTAAAAAGATCTCTTCCTCAAGAAGTGTAGAGTATCAGACAACATATCAAAAATAGCAGAAGGCTTATCATGCTTATTTCATTAGTGTGCATAGTGATTTCTCTTTTCTAAAGTGCACATGAACTTTAAAGAGATTCTTACATCAGTTTTCCATGGCTAGATTGAAATAAAATTTTCTTCATCCTTTTCTCCAACCTTTTCTATTCCAGAATCACTTTCAATTCAAGCATGAATCAATAAAACTCATTTTGGGGATTTCATCTTTTCATTTTTATGCAAAGCAATATGACTAATGCAAGATATCAGGTTGTGCATGAAAATTTGAGAATCTTTTTTTCTCCCCCCTCCCCAACTTGAATGACGTTGTCCTCAATGGAATATAGAGTTGAAAGCAAATAGAACAATGTTACCAATAAATTTTGATGAGATGGAAGGATACAACCTGGTGTGTGTGATGAAAACTCCATCAACGGCCAGCGACAGCTTCTTCTCCTTGACCTATCTTACTGAAACACACTCAAACAAAAATATCAAATAACAAAAATCTTGGGTTGCCTCCCAGAAGCGCTAAGTTTTTCATCTTCATCCAGACGCATGAAAGCTCGCAAAGATTTTATTTTGGATCACTTAAAACAATGGACTCTTTTAATCTTTGACCGTTGACAGTGAAAATATGACCATTTTTAGGATTCAAAATTTTAATAGCACCATGGTCAAAAACTTTAACTACAACAAATGGTCCATCCCATCTGGACTTCAGCTTTCTAGGGAACAAACGCAGCCTAGAATTAAAAAGCCAAACCTTTTGATTAACAAAATTTTTTTTCCTATGAATATACTTATCGTGAGAAACCTTAGTTTTAGCTTTGTAAAATTTTGAATTTTCATACGCTTCATTTCTTAATTCCTCTAGCTCATTGAGTTGTAGAGCTCCTTGGGCACCAGCTTGAGTAAGATCGAAGTTGACTTGTTTAATGGCCCAATATGCTCTATGCTCAAGTTCTACGGGCAAGTGGCAGGCTTTTCCAAAAAGGAGATGGTAAGGTGACATTCCATTGAGAGTTTTATATGCAGTTCTCTAGGCCCATAATGTATCATCTAGTCTTTCAGATCAGTCTTTCCTATCCGGCCTAACTATCTTATGCAAAATATTTTTAATTTCCCTATTGGATACTTCAACCTGGCCACTGGTTTGGGGATGATAGGGGGTAGCGAGCTTGTGAGTGATGCCAAATTTACGAAGCAAATCTCGGAATTGAGAATTCGTGAAGTGAGAACCCCCATCACTAATAATAGCTCTAGGACATCCAAATCTCGAAAAGATGTTTTTCTTGACAAACTTCATTACCACCTTATGGTCATTAATCCTAGTAGTAACAGCTTCAATCCATTTTGAAACATAGTCCACTGTCACCAAAATATATTCATTGCCAAAAGAAGGTGGAAATGGTCCCATAAAATCTATTCCCCAAACATCAAAGATTTCGACAACCAAAATGGGATTAAGCGGCATCATATCTCTCTTAGAATTGTTACCCACTGTTTGACATCTCAAACATGTTTTTAAAAATTCATAAGCATCTTTAAACAATGTGGGCCAATAAAATCCACTTTGTAGTACCCCACAAGCAAGATTATGATAGAAGTTCAAGCAGTTTTCTTTCCCGAAAAGTGGGCCAATAACATTCGCCGCAGTTTTCTTTCCCGAAAAGTGCCCCCCACAAGCAAGATTATGACAAAAGTTCAAAACAGAGTGTTGCTCCTCCTCGAGGACACATCTTCTTATTATCTGATCTGGACCCATGTGAAACAGCTCTGGGTCCTCCCAAAAATAGTGCCTTACCGTTGAAAAGAATCGATCCTTCTCCCGCCTAGACCACCCACCCAGAATCTATCCTGCCGCCAGGTAATTGACAATGTGAGCGTACCAGGGAGTTGAGGCTTGAGAGATGGAATGAATTTGCTCATCCAGAAAAGAATCAGACATATCCTGGCCAGATGATCAGCTACAACATTCTCTAACCCCTTCTTGTCTCTAATTTCCAAATCAAATTCTTGCAGTAATAAAATCCATCGAATGAGACGGGGTTTGGCATCCTTCTTGGAAAGGAGACATTTCAAAGCAGAGTGATCAGAATAAACAATAACATTAGCCCCTAACAGATATGATCGAATTTTTTCAGGGCAAAAACAACAGCCAGTAATTCCTTCTCCGTGGTGGTGTAGTTCAATTGTGCATCGGCAAGGGTGCGGCTCGCATAATAGATCACCACAGGCTTCTTATCTATCCTTTGACCTAAGACAGCTCCAATAGCGTTGTCTGAGGCATCACACATAATTTCAAAGGGTAGCGACCAATTTGGTGTTTGAAGAATTGGAGCTTGTGTTAGGGCCGCTTTTAAAGAATTAAACGCCTCAAGACAAGAATCATCTAAGTTAAAGAGAGTGTCCTTGGCAAGCAATTGTGTGAGAGGGCGAGCAATGGTGGAAAAGTTTTGGATAAATCTACGATATAATCCAGCATGGTCAAGAAAATATCGAATTTGTTCGATAGAAGAAGGAGGAGAAAGATTGGAAATCAAATCAACCTTAGCCTTATCAACCTCTATTCCTCTTGCTGAAACAACATGGCCTAAAATTATTCCTTCTCTCACCATAAAATGGCTCTTCTCCCAGCTTAACACTCGATTTGAATCAATGCACCTCTTCAGCACCTGCGTTAGGTTTGCTAAACAATTCTCAAAGGAAGTACCAAACACTGAAAAGTCGTCCATAAAAACTTCCAAAAATTCACCCACCATTTCAGAAAAGATTGACATCATACACCGTTGGAAGGTGACTAGGGCATTGCATAGCCCAAACGGCATCCTTCTAAAAGTAAACGTACCAAAGGGGCATGTGAATGTTGTACTCTCTTGATCCTCCGAGAAAATAGCAACTTGATTATACCCGGAGTAACCATCCAAAAAGTAAAAATACTTTTGCCCAGCCAACTTTTCCAGAATTTGATCCACAAACAAGAGTGGGAAATGATCTTTCTTTGTCATCGAATTCAATTTTCTATAATCTATACAAACTCTCCACCCCGCTTACAATCTCATTGGTACTTCTTCTCCTTTCTCATTGGTTACAATTGTCAGCCCTGACTTTTTAGGAACAACTTGCGTGGGGCTGACCCACTTACTATCTGAAATGGGATATGTAATCCCGGCATCCAGCCACTTTACTACCTCCATCTTTACTACCTACTTCATGTTTGGATTCAGCCGGCGCTGCATTTCTCTGCTCGACTTGGCATTATCCTCCAAGTAAATATAATGCATGCACACATCCGGACTAATACCCTTCAAATCTGCCACTGACCAACCTATCACCCCCTTATGCTCCTGAAGGATATCTAAAAGCTGAGACTCCTAGGCAGAAGTGAGATTTGAAGCAATGATCACAGGCAAAGTGTGGTCGGGGCCTAGATAAGCATATTTCAAATAATCGGGCAGATGTTTCAATTCAAGAACGGGCGGTTGATCCAAAGATGGAAGAATAGGTCCAGCTTGCAATGGAGGGAGTGGCTCTATCATAGAATAGGGTGTAGAAGAGATTATAGAATCCTGCAGCATACTACCCTCTTCTAAGGTATCCTTTACTTCATCCGACTTTTCATCGATCAATTCCTCAAAAATATGAATAGCATTGCATTTTTCATTTTGTTCCGGATATTGGGATGCCCTAAAAATATTTAAGGAAACCTTCTCATCTCCGAACAATATATCCATCATTCCCGTGACACAGTTTATATTTGCCTTCGCCGTAGCTAGAAATGCTCATCCCAAAATAATAGGCGTGTGTTTTAGTTCCTGGGACGAGGCCATATACAATGTAAGGAAATCCACCGAAAATAACATTCATGGACTTTTACAATCACATCCTCTAATAGACCCCTTGGAGTCTTCACGGACCGATCCGCAGTTGACAGTTTATAGATGTGGGCTTCAACTCCCCTAGATCAAATTCTTCATATATAAAGGTGGGCAAAAGATTCACGCTAGCACCTAAGTCTAGCAATGCTTTATCAAATGTAACTCCACCTATATCACATTAAATTATAGGAGCTCCTGGGTCCTTCAACTTCTTAGGTAAATGATTCATCACGATAGCACTGACATCTTCAGACAAGCGGATCTTTTGAGTTATCACCTTCGGCTCTTTTTTTAGAGTACATAGCTCTTTTAAAAACTTTGCATATGCCAGCACATGTTTGATCGCGTCCATAAGTGGAATGTTGATATTCACTTGTTTAAACAATTCCACTAATTCCTCTTGTTGGACTGACTTTTTCTTATGAGCTTTTGACTTTAGAGCATTGGGGAAAGGGGTCTTAGAAATATACTCTTAGGGACCTTCTTCATCAACCTTTGCCTTTCCTTTATCTAGCTTCTTCTCCCCATTCTTTGGCTTCTTCTCTTGTACAATTACAGGCTCCTCATCTTCTCTATCACTCTCCACATGGGCTGCTTGTCCCAAACTGCTACCAACATCCTTAGCCTGATAAGGGTCATCTAGAATCTTCCCACTCCTAAGGGTAGATATAGCTTTGGAATTCTCAAATTAAGGGCCCATAGGAGGAGGAGGCTAAGGTTGGGTTGGTTGACGAAGAATAGGAGGAGCTCTCTGAGGGAAGCTAGGGGTTGATTTCTGGGGTTAGCCACAGGTTATCTAGGAAGCTGACCTACTTCTCTCCTCATATTATTCGTAGTAATTTGCCCTATTTAATTCTCCAACATAGAAATAGATTGATGCTGAGTGAGGATAAGTTGTTGGAGTTGTTCGAATTTCTCATCAAAATTGGGCTGAGTAGGAGGTGGTTGATATTGGGGTTGATGAAAACGATTAGAATGATATTGATTATATGAGCCCTGAGAAAATGGAGCTTGATGATACGAGGCCTGAGCATGATGAAACGGAGGTTGAGGGTATTGATGTCGAGCTTGTTGAAAAGGAGATTGAAAATGTTGGTGAGACTGGCTTGGCACTTGAAAGGGTTGTTTTGGAACAGCATGGTTTGAGGGATTCGCTTGCATAGGTGGACCCTGTTGATATTTCAAAAAAAAATTAGGGTGGTTTCTCCAACCTGAATTATATGGGTTGGAATAAGGATCATAAGCAGGTTTGGACACACCCTGAGCAGCAGAGATCTGTTCTTCGATGAACGGGGGAAGCTGGGTCGCCGTAGGATAATCTGTGATAGCATGATTAGGGTTAGAACAAAGAGCACAGATTTTTTCATGATTAGATTTTGAGAACGGTTGAGGTTAAGGAGTATAAGAGAAAGAAGGTTCCTATCTAGATAACAACTGATCTAACTTTTGGGCTACCAGATCAACCTTTTCAATCTTCTGAGCCAATAAATCTATTTTATTCAATTTCTGAGTTATGACATTAATATCCACCTTGTTCTCAAATTCTCCTTGGTTCTTAACTTTGTATAGCCTTGACCTCTTCGATGGCCTAATCATCCTTTCATATGGTGATAACGAGGCATGACTAATAGAATTTTCACTAAGCATCTTAAATAAATCATAGGCCATGTCCTCACTCTTACTCATAAATGCTCCCCCACATGAAGCATCCACCATATGTCTATAATTTTCTGTCAAACCTTCATAGAATGCATGGACAATTTGCCACCTTGATAATCCATGGTGGGAGCATTTCCTTAGCAAATCCTTCAACCTATCCCACGCCTCATGGATTTGCTCTCCAGGGTTTTGGGTGAATCCAGTTATGGCTCTCCTCATGGTATTGGTTTGTCCTATGGGATAGAATTTCTTCAAAAATTCCTTTTGCATTTCAGCCCAAGTATCAATAGATCTACCCAAGACACCTAACCAATATTTGACTTTGTCTTTGAGGGAAAAAGGAAAGAGAGTCAACTTAAGAGCATCATCAGAAAAGTTCTGGATTTTGACAATGGAGCAAATATGGAGAAACTCATCAAAATGTTTATATGGATCTTCATTGGTATTGTCATAGAAAGATGGCAACATTTGGATGGTACTGGACTTGATTTCATACTGAACCACCTGGCTCTTAGATGCTTAGACATAGAAGGACGGTTGGTATTGATTAGACATGAAATAGTCCTTCATCTGCTTAGGAGCAACTTGTTCCACTTGATTTTGGTTCTCCATGAGGTTAGGTTGTGGATGATTTCTAAAATACACTAACCTCTCAATCTCATTAATGGACCCTAACAAATGTGGGTGTAGGGATCTCCAACCTTGTATGTAATGCAAAAAGGGCCCAAAGAGAAATTGTTTATTTTTAGATTTTTAGATTTTTTAATTTTTTTTCAAAAATAAATGTAAATGCAACTATATGAATTAAATATGCAAAAAATGATGGATTTTTTTATTATTTTTTTATATGCGACTGAGTTTGAAAAATAATGTAATGAATCAAACACTATATGAATGTAAACTGATGATGTTTTCTATATTTTTTTTCTTTTGAAAAGAAGAATTTATACTTACTACTAAATTGGTCAACCGGCCAGGTAAGAGGTGGAGTTGTGGGAGGCTCCCCCTACTTTCGTAGGGTCCTAACTAAATAACCTCAATCTCACTTGGGAGTTTGCCATAAAACCTCTAGTCTTAGACACCAATTTTCTAAAATAGTAATAAATTTCAAAACTCTATTTTTATGTGAAATCTTCTGAGGGCAATCTAACTCCGGGATACTTCCTGGTACAACCTGCCCAATGTCCTTGAGGGAATCCACGGGTGCGAGGACTTATGGAGGTCTTGAAAAATAAATTTCTAATCCAAAGAGACGAAATGCTCAATGGAAGGTCTTTCCAATTCCAAGAAGAGTGTAAGGACCTAACTTGCCCTTGAGAAGGGGAAAGAGAAGAGAAGAGAAATATTTTTTTTTTCAAATAATGATGCAAGTAGATAAGAAATCAACTAGAATGTAAAATACATGAAAGAGACGCAACTAAGATGAAAGCATGATGACATGATGATATTTTTTTTCTGTTTTCTGTTTTTTGATTTTTTTTAGAGAGTTATTTTTTCTAAGTTTTTTTTCAAAGAGAGATAACTATCAACTAAAAATAGCAAACAATATACAAAACTACAGTAAAATAAAACCTAAAATCATGTTTTTGGTGTTTTCTGATGTTTATGATTTTTTTTGAATTTTCTGGGAATTTTCTAGATTTTTTATGATTTTTTTAAAAATTAGAAAAATAGGATATTTTCCTACGTTTACTGACCTTTAGCGACGCTTGAATTTCTTGGAATTTCTAAATTTCTACTTTCTGCTACAGTTTTAGATTTCAGTAATGCTTTTTGTGACAGTTTATTTTCTGAGAATTTTCTGGTCCAAATTTTTGTGGATTTTCTGATTTTATTTATTTTTCCTACAAAATAAAAACAGAAAAATTAGTATTCACATATATACATCAAACACAAGAAATTTTAACCATTAAAAATAATTTCCTCCCTGGCAACGGCTCCAAAAATTGATAGCCAAAAACTCCGTCGTTAAAAAGTAGTGCCACAATTTACAATTTAACCGAACTAACTCTCTTAAAAAGATTGAAATTTAAGCAAAGTGGTGAATACGGGTCGATCCCACGAGGAATAAATATTTTCAAAATATCATGGAGGAGAATTCTTATATTTGAGAGAATCCAAACTTTGAGTGAGATTAAACTAATGAAAAAGAAAATTGCATGAAAATAAACTATCTAAAGAATATGAGAGGGCTAAGGATATAAGTTGGAAAGAGAGGGAGAAAACTAAGAAGACACAATTGCACAAAATCTGAATTTTATTACCAAGAAAGGTGGCAAGTACAACTCTATGAAAATAAAAAGTACAACTTGGCAATAAAAGAGAAAGGGAAGACAATAAGAGCCGGGAAATTTGGATGAAGAACGCCGCCATCTCTGCCGTGCCGTGCCTTGGAATTTCACCCCGCCGTGGAAGTAGACGCCGCCGAGAGGACCAAAGGAAGAAGATCTGCCAAAGGGATGTGCGAAGAAATATGAAAGATGGAGATATATAGGTGGAAGAAGAAGCTTTAAAAAGTTAACATAAACAAGTGTGTGTGCGTGAGTGTGCTGTGAACACAGAGGGAAGATAAAGAGAGAGAGGGCAATGGGTGAGAAAAATAGTGAAAATCAAATTAAAAATAGAGGGAAATTAGAAGAGGAATAACTTAAAAAATAGAGAGATTTAGAAGAAGTGGAATAAAAAAAAGTTGTAGAGGATGAAAAGAGGAAGAAAATTGGTGAAGAACATAGAGACAGAAGATGAAAGGAAGAGGGTGAAAAATATGGAAAAACAGAAGGTGGTGCGAGGATGAACAGTAAAGCCTAAAAAAACTGAACTTTTAAAAACAGATTATAACTTGAAAACGAGGAATAATTGAAAGAAGGGGTAGAAGAAGAAGTTGAAGAACACTTAAAAATACAGAATTTTAAAGAAGGAAGAAAATTGAAAGGATGACCAGAGGTGCATGAAAAATTAGGCTAAAAAGCTAACTAGCAAACTCCTCCCACTATTCCTCTCGGGTGCTTTTATAGTGTGCAGAGGAGGCTTCACGATCGTGGCATTGAGATCAACTTCAAATCCGGCTTTCCAGCTTGGAGCAGTTGCTTGAATTAGGTCTCTTGCCATGGATAGACCCCCCCCTTTTATCAAAACATGGAAGGATAACATCAAATAGTAGCAAGATAGCTTCAAAGAGACCTTCCCGTTTTTGCTTCAAACTCTTGTGAAAATGGCGACTGGGGTAGTGGGCGAAAACTAAAATAGCGTCTGGTCATGCGGTCGCACATTCTTTATTTCCTCTTTTTGACATTTTTCTTTTTTTCATAAATCTAGGAAATGACGACTCTGCAAAAAGTCGCTAATTCTTTTTCCATTTTCTTCATTTTTCTCTAATTTTTCGTATAAATGAATAGGCGCCCTCTTGAACAGTCGCAGATTTTTTTCCAAAAGAAATAGCGCCTTCGTGGGCGGTCGCACATTCTTTTCTATTTTCTAGCTTTTTCTCTTTTTTCTATTTTCATAAATGAATGTGCGCCTCCATACTCAATCGCACATTCCCTTTTTTTCTTTTTCTCCTTTTTCCAGCAAAATGAATTACCGCCCTTTCGATTAGTCACTATTTCTTATTTTTAAAAACATATTCAAAAATGGCGTCTGACCACCCGATCGCTATTTCCTAAAAATTCAGAAAATTCAAAATATCAACATATTTAAACTCAAAATGGCTTTCAAATGATTGTGCAATTTCTTGAATATTTCTCACATGGTCATTTAGGGTCAAAATAATGAAAAAATGCATGCAGACTCAAATAATGGTGAGAATGAAATTAACTGCTTATGTAGCACAACTTTATTAATTTAATGCACAAAGATGATAAATGTGATGCAACTCATGATATAAAATATAGCACTTATCAGTGACCATATCTTGATAGGGCTTTGGCTTGGGGTCACGGGTGCAATAGGTAGAGAGAACTTGGCGCAACACTAACTGAGAATCTTCTATAATGTTCAGATATCGCGCGTCCAGGACATAGGCGTGCTTCAATCCTGCAAGGAGAGCCTCATACTCGGCTATATTATTGGTAGCAGGAAAATGGAGCTGATATGCAAAGGGAATAGTCACTCCCTCCGGAGTGAGGAGAACACCGCTGATCCCTCAGCCTTGAGAATTAAGCATGCCATCAAAGTGCAAGGACTAGAAAGGATGATAAGTGAGCACGACAAGGTGTTCATTGGGGAATTCATCTTGGATGGAATTGGTACAAGGAATAGGAAAATGGGTAAGATGTTCAACGATACCATATCCCTTGATTGCCTTCTGAACGACGAAGGTGATATCGAACTGGGAGAGAAAGCTCTGCTAGTGAGCTAACCTACTAGAGAGGACATGCTTCTCTAAGAGATAGCGAATCGGGTTCATTCTAGAGATCAACCTAACTTCATGGGTAAGGAAATAATGCTTCAGTTTCTGAGCTACCCAAACTAATGCTGCACAGGTCTTCTCCATAGCAGTGTATTTGGCTTCCGTAGGCTGCCATTTCCTTACCTTCATCATCCACTTGTGCTAGGACAGCTCCTAAGGAGTCCTCAATGATAGAAATGTATAGGATCAGGGGTTTCCCAGGGACAGGAGGTTGCAAAATCGGGGGATTAGACAAATAAACCTTCAAATCGTCATAGGCCCTCTGACATTTCTCATGTTGAGTCTCTCCAGGTGATTTTGATAATAACAAAACCCCAGTATGGCATACATTTTAAGTACATCCAGTTTTACTGAAGTAAGTACTCATATAGGCTCACAAGTCATTTTTCTATCACAAGAATATGCTCAAAAGGATCGTGTTTTAAGAAAGCTCAGAATAAGTCAAAACCTACTCAAATTGATTGGAACAAAATGTGGTCTCAAAGTATATTGTATAAGGAAATGATTTATGGACTAATAATGTTATTTTTACAGGTTTTTCATGGTCCGGTCGACCTGTCCAACTGGGGCGGTCGACCTAATCTCCCAGCCCTCAGAAACCCTGTAAAGTTACAGAGTCCGCTCGATCGCCGGCCCTGGATCGGTCGACCGGATCTCCCAGCATTCAAAAGCCTTAGACCTATAAAAGTTAGGTCGACCGCCCACCTATACCCGGTCGACCGCCCCCTTCGAAGCCTCCATTTTTGACTTTATTTTCTTCACGAGGGTAAAGCATCTATCAAAGATTTTTTAATCCCAAAAGTCTCCAAACATCCCTGGAATTGTGGATCTATGTCTTGGCTTGTCCTTGATCATTCAAGGCTTATAAAAACATCTCCTTGGGCCAAGAAAACCCTAATCACCAAAGGGAGATCAAGGAGGCTATCAAGGGGAGAAAGAAGGCTGCGACTGTAGCTCCGTGAACAGTACTTCGTCCAGGGTTTCTTCATCCATCTTCAAGTTTTTTAAGATCAATCTGAGGCCAATCAACCCCAAATCAAGTGGAGAGTCAAGCTTCATCCAAAAGCTGCATCACCTACTCAGGGGGAGCTAAAATCAGACTTTTTCTTTTGTGTTTCTCCCTTCATATTCTTTGAGATTCAAGTGTGTGTAATTTGTAATCCTTAAACATTCGTGTGTATGTGTGTGGATCTTCTTAGATCCGTGTGTGTGTGTTTGATTTCTGCCAGATTTTTGTGTGCTTCGGTGTGTTTACACCTTTGTGGGAGTTTCTATCTCCCTACGTGTGTGTGTGTTCAGATCTTGTAACCCCTTACAATATAGTGTGTGAATCCTCACAGGTTGTGAGGGGTGGACGTAGGTTGCCGTTGTTACATCCGAACCACCTAAAAATTGTTGTCTCTTGTATGGTTTGATCCTTTCTCCTATCTCCATTCTGTGTAAGTACACACGTAGATTAGATCATTTGTATCTCTTAAGTTAGATCTAGCACAACTTATCATCTTCACATCAGATCTCTTATATATTAAAAGGTGGGTTCGGATAGACAAGGCAAACCTTGTCAGGAAGATAACACTTTACGTGAGTAGAATCTTCGGATTCACATCTCCGCCACGGTACCAAGGATCCGTTGTGTGTGATAGATTCTGTTAGATGTAATAGTTTCTCTATAGATCTGAACTTCTTTGTTACTGTTCTTCACACTTGTTTAAATCGGCTAAGGTTTTATTAAATTTTGTAATTACCCAATTCACCCCCCCTCTTGGGTGTCATTGATCGCGGGACTTCAATTGGTATTAGAGCTAAGGCTCTATATTCTTCAGATCTAACGATCTAGAGTAAGATCCTGATCAATGGCCAACAAGGGAATGATGCCTGAGGGTCACTCAACCCACCATCCTCCATACTTTGATGGCTCGAATTACTCCTATTGGAAAAATAGTTTGCATGTTTTTCTGAGAGCCTAAGAGTATGAGATCTGGAGGGTGGAGGACAAGGGCCCATATGAGCTTTCCAAAAATGAAGACGAGTGGAACCCTGAGGATATTAAAAAATTCACAGTAAACTTTAATGCTATGAACATTATGCAATGTGCTATTCATCCTAACGAATTTTCTCGTGTATCCATGTGCAGTTCAGCGAAGGAGATGTGGGACAAGCTGTGGCTCATCTATGAATGAACCTCCAAGGTCAAGGAGACCAAAGCCAACCTTCTCGTCAGAGATTACAAGCTATTCAAAATGAAACCTGAAGAAACAATTTCTAAGATGTTCGCAAGACTGACTGAGATCACTAATGGTATCAAGAGTCTTGGAAAGGATTACACAAACTCCAAGCTAGTGAGGAAGGTGTTAAGATCTCTTCCACTTGCCTGGCACAGAAAAGCCACAGTCATTGAGGTTCTGAAGAATCTGTCCATACTCTCCTTGGATGAGCTCATAGGGTCACTCATGACCTATGAGATAAATATCAAAAGAACTGCGGAAGAGGAAACCAAGAAGAAGAAAACGGTGGCCTTGAAAGCCCACCAACCTGACGATGACTCCCAAGAAAGAAGAGTCTACTGAAGGAAGTCATGAGGAAGAGAACTTGGCCATGTGGACACGCCAAGTGAAGAAATCCCTAAGAAGAAAAAGAAACTTCCAAGGAAATTTCAAAAAGGGGCAAAGGAAACCCGTTCAAACCAAGGGTGAGCTGAAGAAGCCTAACAATGTTATTTGCTACGAATGTAAGAAGCCCGGGTACATGAGAGGAGAGTGCCCAGATCTAAAGGGAAAGTTCAAGAAAAAAAATTTAGAAAGCAAAAGCCATGGTTGCTACATGGAGCGATAAAGAGGGCGAACAGTCCGAAGAGGAGCTGCAAGAGCTCATGGAAATTTTGTGCCCAATGGCACATGAAGATGGCTCAACCGAGGTAAATTCTGATCTTGATTTTATTTCAAAAGAACAATGGGAGTCAGAATATGAAAAATTGTATACGAAATAGAAGAAAATTAGATCTAAAAATAAAAATCTCAAAAAGAAAATTGATGATTTAACACATGAGGATACTTCTGTTAAGTTTGAGAAACCGGAACATGAATGGTTCGAGTTAAAAGAAGAAAAAGAAAGCTTGTTACAAATAATTTCAGCATGTGAGAAAAGTCAAGAAGAATTGATGTGTAAATTGTATGAAATGGAAAAAGGTTTTGAAAAATTGAAAACTGAAGAAGGAGTTCTGAAATCCACAAATTCAGAACTTGAAAAGAGGAACGCGAGCTTAGTTGAAGAAGTGGCTGAACTATAGTCCACATTATCTAAGTTTGTCAAGGGCAAACAAAACCTAGATAACTTATTGAGAGTTAAGGTTAACTTCCAGAAGGAAGGTTTGGGGTACAGTTCCCAAAATAAAAAAATATTTTGAGCATAAGATTACTGCATCCTATGTTCATGAAAAAGAAAACAACTGTGCATCATGTTCACACTCCAAGCCAAAACATGTCCAACCAAAACCACATAGATACCAAAGCAGATTTTTAAATGTCAATTACTTTTATTGTGGTAGATTTGGTCATGTTGTTGCTAATTATTGGTTCAAACAAAACACACAAAAAAATCATGCTGCTTGGACCAGAAAAAGATAAGTGCAGAATTGGACTAACTCCTATGGACCCAAATTAGTTTGGGTACCAAAAACAATTGGATGAGAATGTTGTATCTTGCAAATATGCCTTGAAGCCAGGGGGAGCAAATGGTACCTGGACAGCGGTTGCTCAAGGCATATGACAGGGGATAAGAAGGTGTTCTGATGTGACACAACCTCGGACTTAAGCAAGCAATCACAAATAGCATTCAAATGGGCCTTAATGGGCCACCGCTCTCCCGTCGCACTCTATACCCGGAGTGACTTGGCGATGCCAAGTGTGAAGTATGGGAATGGGCCCTTGCTGGTAGAGGGTCAACAAGGCCAAGGTTTGACTCCCCAAGGGTTGGATGCCCAATTCAATTGGGGCCGACAAAGTGCGCAAAGGCACGGTTTCACACTACCCCACGGCGATCACTCTAAGTCATGGACTTGAGGATCGGGCGCTCCCTCACAAATTCAGCGGCGCATGAAGCAAATATTGAAAGAACAACACTATTGAGCAAGGATGAGACACTTACTCGACCGGTTTGAAGAAACCGGTCTCTGTCGGAGACGAGGGCCAGCGGGGAGGCGGTGGTTCCCCACACGCCGCGGCGGTGTCGCTTGACCTGCCCAAAGAAGTACAAAACTACACCTCACGCAAGAGGGGGATCTTGGGGTGGGGGTTAAAGTGTTACAATCAAAACTACCACCACGCAGGGTGGGGCCTTCATCCGGCCAAGCGGGGAAGGGAGAAAAGCTTTCGATTACTAAGTGGCGCCCGGTGCGATATCAGCCTTGTTCTGGCCTGCAGGACAGGGTGATGAGGTTGAGGTTGCCACGGACTCGTCCGGACTCCGAATTGAGTGAAATGACCTCCTACAGCTTCCTGACTTGAAGGGGATGACTACAGAATTTTTGGGGACGCTCTGTTGATCGGAGGTGACAGCTCCAGCAGCAGGAAGGAGATCGCTCTGTCTGGCCGCAAGCTGATCTGGACTGGAAAAGCAACTTGCAGAGGTCACTGTGTGCTCTCCCGATCTCTGAACAGCACGAAACCAGCGGCGACGTCTTCGTGGTCGAGGTAGATTTCAACAGAAAGTGACGGGGCAGCGTTCCGATGTCGATGGCGAGCGGGGCACCCTGAACGGTGCTCACTGGTCGAAACAGACTACAGAAGCAGGGCTGGACAGAAGGGGAGAGAAAAATGATAACTCTTCCCCCCGGTGGCCGAATGCAGCTCCGCTTCCTGATCTTGAAAGAGGACCGGACGGGGAAGAACTTTATTGAAGGAACCTGGGCATGATTCAGCCTGAGTAAATCGTGAGATGGCAGTCTCCTAGGTTCTGGTTCTGGATGAAGGCCTTCTTGCGCGATGGTGGGAGAATGGCTCTATCTGGCAGCTCCGACCTCGGATCGTGTTGCTTCCACCTCGCTTGCGAAGTAGACTGGAAGACCTTTCCAGAAAGGTAGACCACGCCTTCAGAAACACCAGGGGGAAGCCGTGGTCGATGCTGCAACTAGGGGCTGATCTGCAGGTCTGCACAGCTCCAACCTGAAAATAAAATGAGAGGGAGAGGTGGCTTCTTTGGTGGAGGGAAGTGGTAGGGGCGACCTAAGGGTGAGTGGGGGCTCTTGTGGGGTGGAGAAGAGAGCTAATGGTGATGGGGAATGAGGGGGGAGAATGTCTGGGAGCAAGTGCTAGCAGGTGGAGGAGGAAGATGAGGGTGTGAGAGAGGGAATGGGGGAGTGAAGGGGGCGAACTTGGCAAGAGGGGAGGGTAATGGATGGGGGCGGCCAAAACAAGTGGAGGGAATGGGTTTCAAAATTTGAAATGGTCTTGGAATGTGTAGGGTTGCATGGGAACTAGGGGGATTGCCTTGGAAGGGAGGAGATTATGTTGGGAGTGGGGGAGATTCCCTCTTTGAACATGGGGTGGAGTAATGGTGGCTTGGGGAAGTGGAGGGGTAATGAATGAGGTGGGTGGTGGTTGGGAGTTGAAGGGGGGAGGGAGGAGAGAGAGAGGGGGGGCGAACTCCTTAGGGGGAGGAGAGAGAAGAGAGAGTGGAGGGGGGGTGTGGGACTCACTCCCTAGGGTATCTCACCCTAACTTAGTGGAATCTCTCCAAATTGAACAAAATTGTAGGCTTAACTCAAAAGGATTCATTCATTCATTAACTTCAAATGAGGGGGAGTGGGGTCCTATTTATAGGCAACCCACTCTTTACAATAAGTCCCTGACAAAATAAGCAACTACAAATAACCAAGTGGGGGTGGGGGCGCCAATGGGCCTAGCCCAACGAATTGGGCCCAATAGCCTCATTAGACAGCATGATGATACAAAAACATAGGAAAATAAGTGCTAGACCTAGGGAAATGACTCCAATAAAATGAAAATACATCAAAATGACACAAAGGAAAGCTACAAAATGGATAAGGGGCCTTAATAGAGTGAGGCTCAAACTCAACCAGCTCCTGAATGTGAAGAAGTGGACCCGAGCCAAAGGGAATCATGGGTGATGCCTCCATCAAATCCCCTGGGCCGCGAAGAGCTCGACTCCGTCGAGTAAGGATCCATCCGGCTAAGGTACCGCTCGAGGAGGTCCGGATCCAATCGCTGGAGGTCCTCCCGACTCACCCATGAGTCTTCCGACGGAGGCCGATCCTTCCACCTGACGAGATAGCACTCATATACCTTGCTCCAGGTGGTAGTGACCTGCTCATCCAATATTCGTTCAATGCGATCGCGCTGAGCTCTCTTGGCTAGTGGACTCTCCTCACGGGTGGGTACTCTCTCAAAGGAAGAAGTAGGCTCAATCTTCTCACTAGGTCCCACCGTGGGGCCCTTGTATGGCACTAAGTCGGCGACATTGAATGTAGGACTTACCCCATAATCCTCAGGGAGATCTAACTCATAAGCATTTGCACCAATGCGCCTCAAGACCTGGAAGGGCCCAGTCCCACGTGGCCTCAACTTGGAGTTGGCTCTTGGGGAGAGCCTCTCCGTCCTTACCATCACAAAGTCACCCACTTGGAACTCTAAGTGACGCTGGTGAGAGTCGGCCAACCTTTTATAAGCCTCATTTTTCATGCTAATGTGCTTGCGAATCTCCTCATGCAATTCCCTAATATGTTGTGCAAAAGACTCGGCAGAAATGGACACTCTAGCATGCTGGGGAAGGGGAATGAGGTCGGATGGCTTTCTTGGTTTGTACCCATGCACGGCTTCAAATGGACTCATCCCTATTGACTTATTGACGGAATTATTGTATGCAAACTCAGCCTGTGGTAAGATGAGATCCCAATTTCCTGGCCGATCCTCAACAAGACTCCTAAGGAGGTTCCCTAGACTCCGGTTGACCACTTCAGTTTGGCCATCCGTTTGGGGGTGGTAGGCAGTGGAGAATTTGAGGAGGGTACCCATCATGTGCCAAAGAGTCTTCTAAAAATAGCTAGTGAATTTGACATCCCTATCGGAGACTATGGTCTTGGGCAGCCCATGGAGGCGGACTACCTCATCAAAGAATAATCGGGCTACATGGGAGGCATCGGATGTTTTGGAGCATGGGATGAAGTGGGCCATTTTGGAAAATCTATCAACCACCACATAGATGGAGTCATGCTTCCTAGAGGTCTTGGGTAAGCCTAGCACAAAGTCCATGCTCAAATCTTGCCATGGTCGGCCGGGAATGGGAAGTGGGGTGTATAGGCCGGTGTTTTGCTTCACCTGCTTAGCCGAAGCACACGTGCGACATTGACCCACTATTTTGCCTACATCTCTCTTAAGGCTCGGCCAATAAAATTGACCCTCAACTAAGGCAATGGTTTTGTGGACCCCAAAATGACCGGCTAACCCTCCGGCATGTAATTCCCAAACCAAGAAATCTCGAAGAGAGGTCCGGGGAATGCAAAGCCTTGGCCCCTTGAAGAGGAACCCATCCTCTAAAATAAATCCCTCATGCTCCTTGCTAGAATGAGTGGTCAAGTTGGTATAGATTTGCCCAAAGTCGGGGCAACCAGGGTACTCGTCCTTGACCTTATCAAAACCAATCACTTCCACTTAGATAGTGGATAACAAGGACATCTTCCTACTAAGGGCATCCGCGGCCTTATTCTCACTCCCGGCCTTGTGTTTGATGACAAAGGTGTAGGATTGGATGAACTCAACCCATCGGGCATGTCGGGCATTCAACTTTTGTTGGGAATTGAGGTATTTGAGGGCCTCATGGTCGGAAAAGATGACAAACTCTTTGAGAAGTAAGTAATGTCTCCAGTGTCGGAGGGATTGGACCACGGCATAGAACTCCTTGTCATAGGTGGAGTATCTAGTCCTAGCATCACATAGCTTCTCACTAAAGTAGGCGACCGGGTGTCCCTCTTGACTAAGAATCCCTCCTATCCCTATTTCGGATGCATCACAAGTGACCTCAAAAACTTTGGAGAAATCAGGAAGGCATAGGACCGGGGATTGGGTCAACTTTTCCTTAAGCTCAAGGAAGGCTTTAGAGGCGGCTTTAGTCCAAACAAAGGTTCCCTTCTTGAGACAATCAGTTATTGGGCCGGTGATAGTGCTAAACCCTCGAATGAATCTCCTATAGAATGTGGCCAACCCATGGAAACTCCTAACCTCATGAAGGGTGTGGGGCTCCGGCCAATCAAGAATAGCTTGGACCTTGTCGGGGTCCATGGAGACTCCTTTGATTGACACCACAAATCCTAGGAAGGTGATGGAAGTGGTCATGAAATGACACTTTCCTAGGTTGGCAAATAGGCTTTCTCGCCGGAGGACGGTGTAAACTTTCCTAAGGTGGTCAAGGTGGGCCTCATGGGTTTGGCTATAGATGAGAATATCATCAAAGTATACCACTAGAAAATTCCCAATGAAAGGCCTAAGTACCTCCGTCATAAGACGCATGAAAGTACTTGGGGCATTAGAAAGCCCAAATGGCATGACTAACCACTCAAAGAGACCATCCTTTGTCTTGAAGGCCGTTTTCCACTCATCCCCGGGCCTTATCCTAACTTGGTGGTAGCCACTCTTGAGATCTATCTTAGAGAAGATGGTGACTCCGGCTAGCATATCCAACATGTCATCAAGCCTAGGGATGGGGAACCTATACTTGACGGTAATCTTGTTAATGGCCCGGCTATCCACACACATCCGCCATGATCCATCTTTCTTGGGGGTAAGGAGGGCCGGGACGGCACATGGACTCTTACTAATGCGGATGAAGCCCTTCCTAAAGAGTTCCTCTATTTGCCTCCTAAGTTCGGCATGTTCCGTGGGATTGAGGCGATAATGAGGAAGGTTTGGAAGGGTGGCTCCTGGTACTAGATCGATTGCGTGTTGCACATCACGCATGGGAGGGAGTTGGTCCGGGAGCTCTTCTGGGAACACATCATGGAATTCTTCCAAAAGTTGTTGGATCTCTATGGGATGGGGGTTAGAAGGGGTAGGTTCCCCTAAGCATATGACTACCGCACACAATGGCACCCCTTGAGCAATTTCCTCTTCAAGCTCTTTCCTAGTGATGAGATGAAGACCTTTGGTCAACCCCGTGGTTCTACTTTGTTTTGGGGTTTGGATACGGGCTTGGGTTGGAGGGGTGGAGTTCCCCGAGACTTGTGGAGTGGTGGGGTGTGATCCTTGAGGGAGAGGGTCCTTCTTGGGCATGGGTCGAGGTGGGGAGGGGTTAAGACGGATAGTCTTACCCTCATGCTCAAAGGTGCATATGTTGCTTCTCCCTAAAATGGTAGCATCCACATCATAGAGCCAAGGTCTTCCTAAAAGGATGCTACCCACTTCCATGGGTATGACGTCACACCATATTTGGCCATGGTAGGAAGAGAAAGTGAGAGGCACTAGGCATTGGGTGTTGACCGGGATGGAGTTGTTGTTGATCCATGAGACCCGGTATGGACTTGGGTGGGGAGTGAGAGTAAGCCCAAGGAGCTTGACGGTGTCGGGTGACACGGCATTAACACAACTACCACTATCCAAGATCACTTTCCTCACATGGTTCTCTATCTTGATAAAGGTGTGGAAGATTGAGGTCCGACGCCAATCCTCTTCTTGAGGTTGGGTGAGGGTGCACCTAATGACTCCTAGATGGGAGTTGTTTGAAGGAGTGGAGTGATCTAGACCCGACTCTAGATATTGGGCTTCATACTCCTCTTCCCAATCTAGTGAGGCTTCATGTTCCTCAACGTCATTTTCTTGTTCCTTTTGGGGTTGAACTTCTTCCTCAATAAGCAAACTAGATAACCCCTTAGATGGACATTGTCCCGCAAAATGACCAAACCCATGACACCTATAGCATTGTTGGCGCCCACTTCCCGGGGTGGCTCCTACACTTGGTCCTTTGGGGTTGTCATCCTTCCGTGGGAGAGGATGACTAGGAGCGGGCTTGTTTGGAGTGATGGGTGGGGGAGGATTGTAGGACCTTAAAGGGGCATTCCCACTTGGGCTAGGAGCTCTCATGGGAGTGGGTGGAATGGGACGTGGTCCCAAGTTTTTGGGATCGGTTGGTCGGGGAGTGGTAAATCGGGAACTCCTAGAAAACCTTTCCACATCTCTAGCTACTTGGTAAGCTAGCTCAAGGTTGTCAACGTCTCTCATGAATAGTTCCCTCTTGATGTGGCTTTGAAGCCCATTCCTAAAGCGGGATAAGGTGACGTCCGGATCCTCATGGACTCCACACTTTAAAAGATAGGAGTCAAATTTTTCAATGTACTCTACCACGGTCTTCCCTTCTTGGGTGAGGCTTTGCCATTCATCTAGGAGCATTTGGTGGTAGGTTCGGGGGAGGTATTTGTTCCTAAGTTAGTTTTTCATACCCGCCCAAGTGTCAATAGGCTCTTCCCGCCTATCCCGTCTTAGACCCTCTTGGTTTAGCCAATAAGTCTTGGCCAACTTAGTGAGATGCATCTTAGCCAATCTAACTCTCCTTTGGTCGGACATGGGGTACCATTCAAAGTATTGGTCCATGGTGGTCTCCCATTCTAGGTAAACACTAGGTTCATGTGAACCATCAAAATTTGGGGCCTCTACCTTGATCATCCTTAAAAGGGGGTCATCCGGATCATCCCGTGGACGCCGGTCGTGGTTTTGATGGGGGTGAGGCCTCTCATAGTCATAATAATGGTCATGGTCCATATCCTCCCTATAAAATTCAGCATGTGGGTGATGGGCTCTTGGGCCGTTGTTCCTTGGGTGGAACTCATCCCTATGAGGCTCTACATGTGGAGGGTGGACTCTTGGGCCTTGGTTCCTTTGGGGAAAACCATTCCTATGGAACTCACCATGTGGTGGAGGGGCTCTTGGCTCATTGATCCTTGGTTGAGGATCTTCCCTATGAGGCTCATCATGCGGAGGGGGAATTCTAGGCTCATTGTTCCTTGGGCGGAACTCTTGGTCTTCTAACCGAGCAATTCGGTTGGTAAGGGACTCTAGTTGGGCAAGGATGGTTGTGAGGGCAGCATCTACCCTATCCATGTGGCCTTGGGGTTCCTCCCTAGGAACATCTTAGTTGAGTTGGTGAGGATTGGGATCCATTGGTGGAGCCGAAGACGATGAACCGGGTTGATAGCTAGCACCACTACGGGTGGACATGCAAGACAAAGGGCCAAAGTGGTTGGACACACTATGCAAAGGTCCTAGGACTTAGACTTGATAGAGACAAGTCAAGGACTTGCTCTGATACCACTTGTTGTGACACAACCTCGGACTTAAGCAAGCAATCACAAATAGCATTCAAATGGGCCTTAATGGGCCACCGCTCTCCCGTCGCACTCTATACCCGGAGTGACTTGGCGATGCCAAGTGTGAAGTATGGGAATGGGCCCTTGCTGGTAGAGGGCCAGCAAGGCCAAGGTTTGACTCCCCAAGGGTTGGATGCCCAATTCAATTGGGGCCGACAAAGTGCGCAAAGGCACGGTTTCACACTACCCCACGGCGATCACTCTAAGTCATGGACTTGAGGATCGGGCGCTCCCTCACAAATTCAGCGGCGCATGAAGCAAATATTGAAAGAGCAACACTATTGAGCAAGGATGAGATACTTACTCGATCGGTTTGAAGAAACCGGTCCCGGTCGGAGACGAGGGCCAGCGGGGAGGCGGTGGTTCCCCACACGCCGCGGCGGTGTCGCTTGACCTGCCCAAAGAAGTACAAAACTACACCTCACGCAGGAGGGGGATCTTGGGGTGGGGGTTAAAGTGTTACAACCAAAACTACCACCACGCAGGGTGGGGCCTTCAGCCGGCCAAGCGGGGAAGGGAGAAAAGCTTTCGATTACTAAGTGGCGCCCGGTGCGATATCAGCCTTGTTCTGGCCTGCAGGATAGGGTGATGAGATTGAGGTTGCCACGGACTCGTCCGGACTCCGAATTGAGTGAAATCACCTCCTAAAGCTTCCTGACTTAAAGGGGATGACTGCAGAATTTTTGGGGATGCTCTATTGATCGGAGGTGACAGCTCCAGCAGCAGGAAGGAGATCGCTCTGTCTGGCCGCAGGCTGATCTGGACTGGAACAGCAACTTGCAGAGTTCACTGTGCGCTCTCCCGATCTCTGAACAGCACGAAACCAGCGGAGACGTCTTCGTGGTCGAGGTAGCTTTCAACAGAAAGTGACGGGGCAGCGTTCCGATGTCGATGGCGAGCGGGACACCCTGAACGGTGCTCACTGGTCGAAACAGACTGCAGAAGCAGGGCTGGACAGAAGGGGAGAGAAAAATGATAACTCTTCCCCCCGGTGGCCGAATGCAGCTCCGCTTCCTGATCTTGAAAGAGGACCGGACGGGGAAGAGCTTTGTTGAAGGAACCTGGGCCTGATTCAGCTTGAGTAAATCGTGAGACGGTAGTCTCCAAGGTTCTGGTTCTGGATGAAGGCCTTCTTGCGTGATGGTGGGAGAATGGCTCTATCTGGCAGCTCCGACCTCGGATCGTGCTGCTTCCACCTCGCTTGCGAAGTAGACTGGAAGACCTTTCCAGCAAGGTAAGCCACACCTTCAGAAACACCAGGGGGAAGCCGTGGTCGATGCTGCAACTAGGGGCTGATCTGCAGGTTTGCACAGCTCCAACCTGGAAATGAAATGAGAGGGAGAGGTGGCTTCTTTGGTGGAGGGAAGTGGTAGGGGCGACCTAAGGGTGAGTGGGGGCTCTTGTGGGGTGGAGAAGAGAGCTAATGGTGATGGGGAATGAGGGGGGAGAATGGCTGGGAGCAAGTGCTAGCAGGTGGAGGAGGAAGATGAGGGTGTGAGAGAGGGAATGGGGGAGTGAAGGGGGCGAACTTGGCAAGAGGGGAGGGTAATGGATGGGGGCGGCCAAAACAAGTGGAGGGAATGGGTTTCAAAATTTTAAATGGTCTTGGAATGTGTAGGGTTGTATGGGAACTAGGGGGATTGCCTTGGAAGGGAGGAGATTGTGTTGGGAGTGGGGAGATTCCCTCTTGGAACATGGGGTGGAGTAATGGTGGCTTGGGGAAGTGGAGGGGTAATGAATGAGGTGGGTGGTGGTTGGGAGTTGAAGGGGGGAGGGAGGAGAGAGAGAGGGGGGCGAACTCCTTAGGGGGAGGAGAGAGAAGAGAGAGTGGAGGGGGGGTGTGGGACTCACTCCCTAGGGTATCTCACCCTAACTTAGTGGAATCTCTCCAAATTGAACAAAATTGTAGGCTTAACTCAAAAGGATTCATTCATTCATTAACTTCAAATGAGGGGGAGTGGGGTCCTATTTATAGGCAACCCACTCTTTACAATAAGTCCCTGACAAAATAAGCAACTACAAATAACCAAGGGGGGGTGGGGGCGCCAATGGGCCTAGCCCAACGAATTGGGCCCAATAGCCTCATTAGACAGCATGATGATACAAAAACATAGGAAAATAAGTGCTAGACCTAGGGAAATGACTCCAATAAAATGAAAATACATCAAAATGACACAAAGGAAAGTTACAAAATGGATAAGGGGCCTTAATAGAGTGAGGCCCAAACTCAACCAGCTCCTGAATGTGAAGAAGTGGACCCGAGCCAAAGGGAATCGTGGGTGATGCCTCCATCATGTTCTCTACTCTGCAAGATAAAGACGGAGGCTTGGTTGCCTTTTGTGGAAAGGACAAAGGTAAAATAATTAGAATTGACAACTTAGGAAAGAATTCTAAAATCTTGATTAAAAATATCCTTTTAGTGAAAGGCTTGAATCACAACCTGTTGAGCATAAGCCAATTGTGTGACAAGGGTTTTAAAATTATTTTTGATGAAACTCACTACCTTGCCATGAATAAAATCTCTAATGAAATCAGATTCATCGGCAAAAGGAACAACAATATATATACTATTGATCTTGATGATGTTTCCGATGATGATATGTGCTTGATAGCAAACAACCATGACAATGCATGGCTATGACACCGAAGACTAGGTCATGCTAGTTTTGGAGTAATCTCCAAATTGTCTAGATATGACTTGGTAAATGGTTTGCGAAAATTAAATTTTGAAAGTGATAAGATATGTGAGGCTTGCACAAAAGGTAAGCAAACACGCATCACTTTCAAAAATAAAAACATTGTTTCTACTGCTAGACTTTTAGAACTGCTGCACCTTGATCTTTTTGGTCTGACTAGGACATCTAGCCTAAGAGGAAAATCTTATGGATTTGTGATTGTTGATGATTACTCCAGATTTACATGCATGGGTGTTATTTTTATCCAATAAGAGTGATGCCTTGATGGAGTTTCAAGTATTTTACAAGAAAATCCAAAATGATAAAGGGTACCTCATCACCACAATCCAAAGTGATCATGGTGGTGAGTTTGAAAATCATGAATTCAGTAGTTTTTGCCAAGAGCAAGGATATACGCATAACTTCTCATCACTAAGGACGTCTCAAAAAAATAGAGTAGTGGAGCGGAAAAACATAACCTTGATAGACATGGCACGGACCATGTTAAGTGAGAACTTCCTACCCAAATACTTTTGGGCTGAGGCAGTAAGTATAGCATGCTACATCATCAACAGGATAATGGTAAGGCCTATTTTGAAGAAAACCCCATATGAGCTCCACAAGGCTAAGAAACTAAATATTTTTTATCTTAAACCCTTTGGATGCCCATGCTTCATCCTGAATAACGGTAAGTCTAACCTAGGTAAGTTTGATGAAAAGAGTGACAAAGGAATCTTCCTAGGTTATGCATTAAATTCTAGAGCTCACAGATTATTTAATAAAAGAAATTTGGTTGTTAAAGAAAGTCCTCATGTTATTTTTGATGAATCTGAATTAAAACTAACAAATCAAATTCCTTTTACCTTGGATGTAGATGAAGCTCCTAAACATCCAACTGATGCTGGATCATCTAAAGCTAAGGATGAACCAATGGAAGGAACTTCCAACAAGGATGAAAAGGATGAAGATCCATCAATTGAGAAACTTCAAGAACAGCAAGTGCAACACCTCGACTTGCCAAGTTCCTCCACGTTCTTAAAAGATCACCCCGCTAAAAATATCATAGGTAATCTTGAAGATGGTGTAAGAACTAGATCTTCACTAAGGCAAGTGGAAGAAGAGGATTTGATGGCCTTAATCTCCCAAGAAGAGCCTAAGGATGTTCATGAAGCTCTTCAAAATGAATCATGGATTCAGACTATACATGAAGAGCTACACTAGTTCGAAAGGAACGAAGTGTGGTCTCTCGTGCCTCGTCCCAAGAATCATCCCGTAATTGGAACCCGTTGGGTTTTCAGAAATAAACTAAATGACACGAGATTGGTTGTTAGGAACAAGGCCCGTCTTGTAGCCAAAGGGTATAGCCAGGAGATGGGCATTGATTTTGATGTGTTTTTTGCACCGGTTGCTCGATTAGAAGCAGTCCAGATTCTATTGTCATTTGCTTGCTCTCTCGACTTCAAATTATTTCATATGGATGTTAAATCTACTTTTCTTAACGGGTACATCAAAGAGGATATTTTTGTAGAACAACCTCCAGGTTTTAAAGACCCAAAACATTCACAACACCTGTACAAGCTGCAGAAGACCTTGTACGGATTAAAGCAAGCACCAAGGGCCTGGTATGAAAGGCTCACTTTATTCTTAATTGAAAATAGTTTCAAAAGAGGTAAGGTTGACCAAACACTCTTCACGATAAAATTAGGTAAAGATGTTGACACTATGGAATGCTTCGATATCACATAAGATAGATCTAAAGGGGGGTGAATAGATCTTCCCCCCAAAATTATACCAACCTAAGCAACAAGTGCGGAATTAAATTTGCTTAAGTGGAACACTCAACACGAAAATCAAAACCACAGAGACAGAAGAACTTTAAGGTTTTTCGATCTCCTCTAGAGATCTACGTCCACCCCACACTCAAACCAAGTGTGGCTTCACTGCTTATACACAGCTTCCAAACCGCTGATCCACAGCTTCGGGGCAAACTTCCCAAAACACACTGAGCCTTACATCTTACGCTATCAGAGGAATCCTCCTCTATTGCTGAGCCTTACAGCTTATGCCACAGACGCTGACTCACAGCTTGCAGTAACGAGAGTTTAAAAGCGAAAAGGAAAAATCAACGAGAAAAATAATGTAGCTCCTCAGTGTAGAGCAGACTGGCGATGGTTATGAACCATACGCGAGGAACAATAGCAAAATAACTCTTCACTCACAGCTAAACAAATTCCCTCAGAAACTCTCAGAATTCTTCTTCTCTCACGATCAGCTGGCTCTCACTTTGCACTCTTTTCTTTTTCTTCTCTTGAGATCTGATCTGCTTTGCTGAATCTCTCTCTCTCTACTTCAATCTTCTTTTATGCTATGTTCTATATGTCCTATGATCAAGCGATAATGCCTCTTTTATATATGTCAGGCAAAAGGGCGTGTGGACGCCATGTTTCTTGCCTAAACATTTTCTCAGATCTGATCTCCATCTGTCCATGTGTCAGGATCGCTGAGATCTGGCTCTCCACGTGGCAGAACGACTAGCTCGATTATTGCCTTGGATCACGTGCCAATCATAAGCTCCCTGGAATCATGTGCCAGCTTTCAGTCTTTTCTAGGAACACGTGTCTGCTTCAGTTTGAGCTCACGTGCTACTTGGATCCGGTAAACTGGAAGAGAGACATTTCATCAAACATATTGTAATCACCCATATATATAATGTGCACAGACTTGAGTATGACATAAAACAGAGTATGCACAGACCTATGAGTCTATAGGCAAACTATGCACATACTATTATGTAGCATGTGAGAATAGGTGTACTGACATTATATATACACACAATGCAAATGTGCATGGACCTATGTATGCGTATGTCACAAAGTGCACCGACTCAGTTAAGTGTTGGACTAAAACATGCAAAGACTAGGTATGCAGATGACAAACACTGCACCGACCTTTCACACGCATGAGATAATATGCACTGACATGTTCTCTACCATATGCAGAAGTACACCATCCTTTGCAAAGCATAGCGCAAATGTGCATCGACTTGTTCTAATGCATTTCATGAGAACATGCACTGACTTGTTCTACTGGGAACATGCACCAACTTTATATAATGAAAACATGCACGGCCTTTGTATGCACAATGCTTAACCATGCAAACAATGCACCGACCCTAGTAGGACTAAGAATATGCACAGACTTAGAATCAGCATGAACTGGAGCGTGCACTAATTTTACAAGTGCACCGACCATCATATGCACACATAAAAGGATATGCACTGACCTTGTATCAAACAAGGAACAATATGCACTGACTTTATGCTCGGACATGCACCGACCATGAAAGACGCGAATAAGAACATGCACTGACTTTATTCACACATGAACAAAAGGATGCACATACCTTGTTTATCACAAGGCAAGCCGGCACAGACATACTATAACCATCTAATGATTCTGACCTAAGTAAGATTCATCAAAATGTACACTGCTACCAGGGTAAGTGATGAAATCAACATAGTCAACTCAACTATTGCCAATCAATCAAAACATAATCAAATCATAGTCAATGCACATCAGTTTCCACAGTGCTGATCAGTTCCAAAGGAGGCCCAACGAAAGACATATTAGTAGTTCACGTGTATGTTGATGATATAATTTTTGGAGCTACTAATAATGTCTTATGTGATGAATTTGCAGAAATAATGCAAGGAGAATTTGAGATGAGCTTAATGGGTGAACTTACATTTTTTCTTGGATTGTAGGTGAAGCAAACGTCTGAAGGTATTTTCATAAATCAAGCTAAGTACACATTAGAGCTGTTAAAGAAATATGAGATGGTAGAAGCAAAACCCCTGTCAACTCCGATGGCCACAACCATGAAGTTAGACAAAGATGAAAATGATAAAATAGTAGATCCCACACTGTTTTGAGGTATGATCGGATCACTACTGTATCTCACAGCATGCCGTCCTGACATTCAATACAGCGTTTGTCTATGTGCTTGCTTTCAGTCATGCCCTAAAGAATCTCATTTATTGGCTGTTAAACGGATTTTTCGATACTTAATTGGCACAATAGACTTTCGCTTGTGGTTTCCCATCGGTAGTTCATTTGATTTGATTGCATATACCGATGCGGATTATGTCGGATGTATTATTGATTGTAAAAGTACTAGTGGGTACTATCAGTTTCTCGGAGGGCACCTAGTTTCATGGGCCTCCAATAAATAACATTCAGTAGCTCTCTCAACGGCTGAGGCTGAATATGTAGCCGCCGGAAGTTGAGGATCCCAAGTACTATGGATCAAAAATCAATTGCTTGATTTGGATGTTGAAATGAAATGTGTTCCAATCTTGTGTGACAGTACCAATGCAATCAGCTTGTTAAAAAATTATGTTCAACATTCTAGGACAAAGCATATTGACATTCAACATCACTTTCTGAGAGATCATGTAGGAAAAAGGGTCTTTGAATTGAATTTCATTGACACACACAATCAGTTAGCTGATATCTTCATAAAACCCTTAAACCAGGAACAATTCAACAAGATAAGAAGAGAACTTGGGATGTGCAAGGGTGAGAGCATACATACCTAGGTTTGCACTTAGGATAAGAGTTGCACTTATAGAAACTCATTTGCATAAAGGGTAGATTGCCATGCATATTGTATGTATGTATTTTCAATACCTTGTGTGTATTTACACCCCTCCATGCTTGAATGTATTTATACATACAGCACTCCTTGAAGCTTTTCTAAGGACAAGTATTCCTTGATTAAATAAGTATGGACCCAGAGACCTCGGGATCTGAGGCACTGTCTGAGAGGGAGCTAGAGAATTTTCTCTATACTCCCATCTCTTCTTACCTTAAGTCATTCTTTCTCATTGCCCCAAGGTGTGGGTTCAATCAAGAAGGTTGTTGAAGTGTTATTTAAAAAAGGGGGGGTTTTAGGGCTTGGTCGACCACTTTGGTCGACCGCCGCCCCAGCTCTGGTCGACCATTTCCGACGAATCGGTCCGACTGAACCAACAACCGAACCACTACTTAAGGGGTCTTCACACCCCATTCTCTCATTCTATCACCCCCATTCATTCTCCAACATATTTCCCTAACCCTAGAACACCCAAACTCCACTTCTCAAGCTCTATAACCTCATCCTTCTTCCACCCGCACAAGATCCGGTCCGTTCGTCCCGATTTCGGGACGAAACCTCGACGACCGTTCGTATGAGTGTGAAGCTCTTTCCAAGGTTCTAGATTGTGGAGAAGATCATTTCAAGCCCTTGGAGTGTCTTTTGGTTCCTTTTAATCCCCAGGGTTGAGATCTATCCTCTCAAGGGTTTCCACTGTAGGTTTTCTAGTCCAGGAGGCCGCCTAGATGGAGCTCTTGACGTTCTGCTCAAGGGGAACCCCATGCTCAGAGACAAGAGGCCCTGGCTCCTCCACCACGGTGGGCTCCTGTGCCTCCTCGTGCACCTCAGTTGCCTCCACGGCCCATTATCGACCCTCCACTGGTCGACTTCAATGAGGTGAACGAGATTCTGCCCGATCTATGTGCTGTTTTTGAGATGCAATAGGGTTGTACTGATTTTGTCACTAGATATACTCGATATTATCCCAACCTAGTGCAGTAATTTTATGGAACTTGGGTTGAGAGGAATGCAGAGTTATATACGATTATCCAAGGTGTTGAGATTCATATTACTCTGGACCTTTTTAAACATGCCTTAGGAGTTTCCGCAAGGGGTGCAAATAAGGTTTTTGGACATGGTGAAGTTGAGGCCACCTTTACTGCTATGACGAGCTGTGACTATGTGCGTGGTGTCAGTAATTTAATTACTTTAAAAGCCAACTATTTTCAGTCACTACAGCAAATTCTGCACCACATGTTTACTTCACTCATTTATGCAAAGAGTGGCAGTCACAATGAAGTAACAGAGATTCACAAATTCTTGTTTTACCATGTGATGAATGGAATTTTTGTCAACATAGGTCGGCTAATGACATATTTGATTGGGACATGTCAAACCCAGCTGAGGCAATCTTTGCCTTATGCTTCACAGTTGACAGGAGTGTTTATATATGCTGGGATAAATTTAGCTGATGAAATATTTATTAGAGTCCGACATGATGATATCTATAATGAACATAAAATTTTCACAAATTTTGGATATTACTGCGATCCCGATGGTGAGCTACGCCGCAATGTGCCAGTGTATGGAGAAGAATCAGAAAATGAAGAAGAGCCAATGCAGCAGCAGGGTCAAGGGGAAGCCCCCCCTCCAGTTCAAGCGGAGGACCAGTGTAGCAACCCTGATAAAAATAAGATTTTTAAATAAATCAAATTAAAATAAAAGATAAGTAAATAGATGACAAAGAGCCTAAATGGGTAAATCATTAATCAAGAAGAAATAATGCCTTTGGTTAAGGCGCGACTTCGAAAAGAAACGCCCTTACATAAGGCGTTAATTATAAAAAGGACGCCAACACCAAAGGGCGTCAATTCCCAAAAGGCCGAAAATAAATAAAGGGCAGGTATAAGTGACGCCCTCTACATGGGCGCGTGTTACATAAGAAATGACGCTTGACAAGGCGTCAATTTAAATTAACGCCCTCGCTTAAGACGTTAATTCAGTTCGAGTTTCGTTCGACCCAGGAGTCTATCCAGGGCAAGTTCTGGATAACTACGTCGAAGGTGGAATATGGTAAGGACTCTATCATGGAAGTATTACTTCCAATACAACTCTAACCCTATTAGGATCCCCAAAATCCTATAAATAACCTTGTCCATCGAACCCTAAAAGCTATTTGGTCGAAGGAGGTTTCGCTCTGCTGCTGTGCGTGAAGAACAGGTTTACGTTCTTCTTCCTGCCTCTGTTTTCGATCAACTCATGAAGAATATTAATTTTTCTTCATCTTATTTTCCTTTAGGTTGCCTGCCGTGCTGAAGAACGAGGGGTTCTTCATCAAGCATCATCTTCTTCTTCTTCTTCTGCCGGTGATCAGAAGACTATGTTGCAAAACAGAGTATCGTTTCTCTTCACATATCTTCACCCAGATAGTCATCAGGTAGGTTTTCTCAAGAACGTAGCCCAAACTAGTATAAATTATGAAATAAACTCATCCATGATCTCATGCATATAGTTTTACTGCGTTTCCAAATGTTTTCTGGGTGATTTTAAAGAAGCGACCCAGACAAGGGCGCTAATTCTTATTTTGACGCCCTACCCAAGAGTCGTCAATTTCATATAATTGATAATTATCCATGTATAAAATTCTATAACTATGAAACCATGAATCTAAATTAATGCATGATCATACCTATCAAATCATGCTATTTTTCTTGTCCTGACCATGAAATTGTTTTCCTGAAATTTTATTATCTGAAAATTGATAAATTGTTGAATTAACGACCTGCACAAGGTCGTCTCTTATTGAACTGACGCCCCATACCAGGGCGCTTATTGACAAGTAACGCCCCTGTCCAGGGCACGTTTTTGTTAAAAATTCCAGAATATTGATTTTCTACAGAATAGAAATATTGAAGGGACGACTATCGTATACGTCGTCAAATTGTGAATGAACGCCCCTCAATAAGGCGTTAATTGGATAATTAATGACTTAGCGTAAGTCGCTATTTTCTGTATTTCTGTTTTACACTGATTACTGTCAACCGAAGGGTTATATATATATATATATATATATATATATATATATATATATATATATATATATATATATGTAATCGGCACTATATTCCATTCCGTGAATATAGTCTCACGTTTCATGATGATTTATCGTTTACCCACTAATTCTCATTGACATACAAGCTCTCCATTGGACATTCCGTTCCTTTGGACTAGCGAGTTAGTCATAGAGACCTCTGTAAGTCTCCTCGCAGCCTTGGATTCCCTCAAGGCCGACTGAGCTGGTTGTACCATAAAAATCTATTACACTATTTTGCCATGTCACTCTAAAGAAACATGGTATATCGGCCCTCATGTTAGGCAAAGTGTGTATCATGAGAATTCTCTTAATGGGATGAGGTTATCATGCCATTTGATGCTGTTCTTGTAAACCCCAATTCTATATCAACATTGTCATAATGTTCTTGTAAACCCCAATTCTATATTAAACTTGATGTTCTTGTGGACCTCAATTCTATATAAAGAATGTCCATACTTGTTTGTCATGGTACCCAAGTTAGGGAACCAATTCCACCTAGTTTTATCGATAATCGTGATTGTACCGTTATTATCATCATTCTATGTCAAGTGTCATATTTTGGACTCTATTCTATCAAAGTCTATCCTACGTGTCTACAAGCTTTATCCTTGAAATTCCATATTGGCTATATATAAAAGTGGATGTTAAAATACATGATTAATGCCTGCGCATATAGGGCCCGATCTGGTCCTGGGAGGAGCACCCGAAAGTACTTGTGCCCATGGGAGTTGATTGATCACGGTATTGGCATTATACCGAAGTGCATGACTAGCTTGATTGAACATTCCACAAATCTTGTACTTGACTTGATATTACATGACTTGCGTGGCCCGAAAAAGGGTAATTTCATACTTGCGTGCTTGAAATGTGATAGCCAAGTTCCGACATGACATGATGCGTTTACTTGCTTGAATATCTTGATATCTTTTTGATATAAGTTCTTGAAAGTTCATGACTAGTTCTTCTTGCTATCGTATTGTTATACACTGTCTCTATCTTGTCGTTTTATGCGAGCATGCATAGCTATAGTGCATTCATGAAAGATGTAATCACTTAAACCCCTTGCTAGTTCTTGAGATATAATTTCCTACTGAGCGTTCGCTCACTTAGTGTTTCCCTACTTTTCAGGTAAGTCCGACGATGAGGGAACTCAATCTGATGGGGAAAATCAAGAGTGAAAGGGATAGAGCTTCTTCCGTGTTATCTAGTCTTTTTCATATTTTCTTGAGTCAACCTTGTATTTTTCCTTTATTTTAGTTAGTACTTCAAGGTTTGTAATGGACATATTCTTATGAAGGAATAAAGGACTGGGTTATCTTTACTTTTGTGCATCTCTGATTTTTGGTGTCGAATACACTAATACTGTGATTGACATGATTGATATAAACTCGTCGCGCATCTCCGGGTACCTTCCGCGCTCGGGGCGTGACAGTTTTTGTGGTATCAGAGCTTAGGGTATTCAATTCCTAGGAAAACCCAAGTCCAAGGATAGGTTTAACCTTTAACCGGTGAGATTGGGTAGAACCAAGGGTTAAAGTTAACATAGAAATGCTAGCTTCTAAATGATCACGTATTGATCTAGTTATTGTAATTGTAGGACGATGGCTGCCGAACGTGCTCAGTGGCGCAACATGCAGCGTACACTTCAAGGCATGACTCAGGTGCTGCAACAAGTAGCACAGGGAGGTGCACAACGAGCCGGAAGTCTCCACCAAGTCTTTAAAAACATGAACCCGCCTAAATTCACGGGTTCTACTGATCTGGATGACGCAGAGCACTGGATCAGGGAGACGGAGCGTATATTCCGTGTTATGCAGTGCACGGATCAAGATAAAGTCTTATTAGCTACTTTCCAACTAGAAAGGGATGCCCGATGCTGGTGGGAGTCAGTCGAAGCTACTATAAATCAAGACCAAATTACTTGGGAAGAATTTGTTGAACATTTCAACAATAAATATTTTTCAGATCGAGTCCAAGAAAAGAAAGCTACCGAATTTGCCGCACTCAAGCAACGGTCATTATCGGTGGCGGAGTACGAGGCACAATTCTCTAGATTATCTCGGTATGCTAAGCACTTAGTTAGCACCGAGAAGATGAAAGCTAGGAGGTTCCTTAACGGGCTCAGGCCCCAATATATTACCCAGCTGGCACCAATGGATATTCAGGTCTACTCAGAGATAGTACGCCGAGCTTAATTGTTAGAAGATGCCACGGAGCTATCAGATAGAATCCATGGGAAGGATAAGAAGGAACAAGTTACAAGTTCGGGTTCCTTTAAACCCAACTTCAAGAAGAGGCCTAGCACTAGAGGTACTTCTTCTCAAGACCAGAAGTTTAAGAAGACCAAGCCCTTCTCCATCACCACTACTACACCTTCGAATATAATATGCAAGCATTGTGACAAGGTTGGTCATAAAGCCGAAGAGTGCTGGAGGAAACTTGGAGCATGTCTCCGTTGCGGGAGCCGTGAGCATCGGATTCCCGATTGCCCATTACTTAATGATCAAACCGGTGACGGAAAGCACCCGGTAACCAAGAACACTCGTCTTCACGCAATTAAGGAGACCGAAGAAGAAGAAGGTGAACTAGTAGAAGGTACACTGAAAGTTTGTTCCAAGTATGCACATGTCTTATTTGATACGGGTGCATCACATTCTTTTATTTCCAAGAAGTTTTCTAACCCACTACCTATGGAACCGGAATGGATGAAAATAATTTTATCTACTCCTCTCGGAAACGAAACCGATATTACTCACCATTATCAAAACTGTGAAGTCTTGGTAAAAGGAAGAAATCTTCCTATCGATCTCATATGTTTAGATCTAAAGGAGTATGATGTCATACTGGGAGTGGATTGGTTATCCAAATACCAGGCAACAGTCGATTGCCGTAATAGCAAGGTTACTTTCAAGGACTTTCTAGAACTAGTCTATTCTAGCCCTAAGAGGCGAAGCAAAACCCCTCTTATTTCGGCTCTCCGAGCTAGCAAGCTCATCAGGAAAGGATGTGTATCTTTCCTTGCATTCGTCACGATTAAGGAGGCTAAGGAAACTAAGATAGAAGACATTCCGGTGGTACAAGAATTTCCGGACGTATTTCCGGAAGATTTGCCCGGATTACCCCCACAAAGAGAAGTGGCCTTCACGATCGATTTAGTTCCTGGTCCGGGTCCAGTTTCTAAGGCACCGTATAGAATGTCACCTGCTGAACTCAAGGAGTTAAAGGAGCAATTGATGGAACTCATTAAGAAAGGATTCATAAGACCAAGTACTTCCCCATGGGGAGCGCTTGTATTATTTGTAAAGAAGAAAGATGGATCCATGAGGTTATGCATCGACTATCGACAATTGAATCATCTCACTATCAAGAATAAGTATCCACTGCCGAGAATCGATGAGTTGTTTGATCAAATTTCAGGATCCAAGTACTTTTCCAAAATTGATCTTAGGTCGGGATATCATCAGTTAAGAATCAAGGATGAGGACATTCATAAGACTGCATTCAGAAGCAGGTACGGCCATTATGAATTTGTTGTTATGCCTTTCGGACTAACGAATGCCCCTGCTGCCTTTATGCAGTTAATGAATAGTATATTCAGGCCTTATTTAGATCAATTCGTGGTGGTCTTCATCGATGATATATTAATTTATTCCAAGACTAAGGAAGAGCATGAGGAGCATTTAAGGATTGCATTACAAATATTAAGGACAAACCAATTATATGCAAAACTCTGCAAGTGTGAATTCTGGCTCGATGAAGTGACTTTTATCGGACATGTTATATCAAAAGATGGCTTATCAGTAGATCCATCAAAAGTTGAAGCGATAAGAAATTGGGAAGGACCGACCAATGCTGGCGAGATCTGAAGTTTCTTAGGTCTTGCGGGCTATTACAGGCGATTCATCAAAGATTTCTCTAAGATCACCGTACCACTTACGAGGTTAACTCGCAAGGAGATCCGTTACGAATGGAGTGAGGAATGTGAAAGAAGCTTCCAAACTCTCAAGGATCATCTTACTACAGCTCCTGTCTTAGCTTTACCAATGGAAGGAGAGAAATTCGAGGTATACACTGATGCTTTTGGCATTGGCCTAGGATGTGTTCTAATGCAACAAGGAAAGGTTATAGCTTACTCTTCTCGTCAATTAAAGAAACATGAAGAGAACTACCCCATCCATGACTTAGAATTAGCCGCGGTAGTATTTGCACTAAAGATCTGGAAACATTATCTATATGGAGTGCAGTTTACTGTATACTCCGATCACAAGAGTCTCAAGTATCTTTTCTCTCAAAAGGAACTAAATATGAGGCAAAGACATAGGCTAGAATATCTCAAGGACTTCGACTTCAATATACAATATCATCCCGGAAAGGGTAATCATGTAGCAGATGCCCTTAGTCGAAAGCCGAGAGCACTGTTAGCCAATTGTATGATTCAAGAATGGAAGCTGCTGGAGCAATTCTCTAAGCTCAATATAAGCATGGACACGGACTTCAAAAGTGTCACATTGTCTCACATAAGCATTCGTCCAGACCTATTAACTGAAACACAAGCACTTCAGGATGATGACCCAATATTAGTGGAAATCAAGGGCAGATTGGAAGGACAATCTGATTTCCAAATAACTTGTGAAGGAAGATTAATGTTCAGGAATAGAACTTGCATACCGGATTGTCCCGAGTTAAAGAAGAAGATCTTAGATGAAGCTCATAGATCAAGGTACACGATTCATCCAGGATCAACCAAAATGTACCAAGATGTGAAGAGGAATTTTTGGTGGCCCAACATGAAAAGGGAAATAGCAGACTATGTATCACGCTGTCTCACTTGCCAACAGGTCAAGGCGGAACACCAAAAGCCTGTTGGAAAATTACATCCTCTAGATATTCCCAAATGGAAGTGGGAGAATATTAGCATGGATTTCATTATGGGTTTATCTAAATCAAAAGGAGGACATGATGGAATATGGGTTATTATTGACCGATTGACTAAATCGGCGCATTTCTTGCCAATAAAGAGCCGATGGTCAGTTGATGTTTTGACTGCATTATACATCAAGGAAATAGTCAGATTACATGGCATTCCTGTTTCAATCGTGTCTGACAGAGATCCCCGTTTTACTTCTCATTTTTGGAAGGGACTACAACATTCGTTGGGAACAAGGCTTAACTTTAGTACAGCTTTTGATCCTCAAACGGATGGTCAGACCGAGAGAACTAATCAGGTGCTTGAAGATATGCTCAGAGCTTGCATCATTGACTTCGATGGAAGCTGGCATGATCACTTGCCGTTGGTGGAATTTGCATATAATAATAGCTACCAGGCAAGTATACAAATGGCACCTTTCGAAGCTTTATACGGAAGGAGTTGCCGATCACCCTTATGCTGGGACGAAGTTGGAGAGAAACAACTGCTAGGTCCAGACATGGTAAGGGTTACCACTGAAAGAATATAAATGATTAGAGAAAGACTGCAAGTTGCTCAGTCTAGGCAAAAGGCTTATGCCGATACAAGAAGGAGAGATCTTGAATTCCAAGTTGGAGATCATGTATTTCTCAAGATATCGCCTGGACGTGGCATACGGAGATTTGGTGTTAAAGGCAAGCTTACACCAAGATTCATCGGACCTTTTGAGATATTGGAAAGAGTTGGCGAGGTTGCTTATCGCATCGCATTGCCTCCTCAATTGTCTGATGTTCATAATGTGTTCCACATATCTATGTTGAAGAAGTATGTACACGATCCATCACATATTATTGAACATGGAGACTTAGTTATCCAGAAGGATCTCACATATGAGCAGAAGCCCATAAAGATACTAGATCGTGAAGTACGTACCCTAAGGAATAAGGTTATTCCCATGCTTAAGGTACAATGGAATAAGAACTCCGAACATGAAGCTACATGGGAGACCGAGGAATCCATGAGGAAGCGATTTCCAGAATTATTTAAAGGTATATACTCTACACTCTCCACTTATATATACTATTGAATTTGGGGACCAAATTCTTTTAAGTGGGGGAGGGTGTAGCAACCCTGATAAAAACAAGATTTTTAAATAAATCAAATTAAAATAAAAGATAAGTAAATAGATGACAAAGAGCCTAAATGGGTAAATCATTAATCAAGAAAAAATAACGCCTTTGGTCAAGGCGCGACTTCGAAAAGAAACGCCCTTAAATAAGGCGTTAATTATAAAAAGGACGCCAACACCAAAGGGCGTCAATTCCCAAAAGGCCGAAAATAAATAAAGAGCAGGTATAAGTGACGCCCTCTACATGGGCGCGTGTTACATAAGAAATGACGCTTGACAAGGCGTCAATTTAAATTAACGCCCTCGCTTAAGACGTTAATTCAGTTCGAGTTTCGTTCGACCCAAGAGTCTATCCAGGGCAAGTTCTGGATAACTACGTCGAAGGTGGAATATGGTAAGGACTCTATCATGCAAGTATTACTTTCAATACAACTCTAACCCTATTAGGATCCCCAAAATCCTATAAATAACCTTGTCCATCGAACCCTAAAAGCTATTTGGTCGAAGGAGGTTTCGCTCTGCTGCTGTGCGTGAAGAACAGGTTTACGTTCTTCTTCCTGCCTCTGTTTTCGATCAACTCATGAAGAATATTAATTTTTCTTCATCTTATTTTCCTTTAGGTTGCCTGCCGTGCTGAAGAACGAGGGTTCTTCATCAAGCATCATCTTCTTCTTCTTCTTCTGCCGGTGATCAGAAGACTCTGTTGCAAAATAGAGTATCGTTTCTCTTCACATATCTTCACCCAGATAGTCATCAGGTAGGTTTTCTCAAGAACGTAGCCCAAACTAGCATAAATTATGAAATAAACTCATCCATGATCTCATGCATATAGTTTTACTGCGTTTCCAAATATTTTCTGGGTGATTTTAAAGAAGCGACCCAGACAAGGGCGCTAATTCTTGTTTTGACGCCCTACCCAAGAGTCGTCAATTTCATATAATTGATAATTATCCATGTTTAAAATTCTATAACTATGAAACCATGAATCTAAATTAATGCATGATCATACCTATCGAATCCTGCTATTTTTCTTGTCCTGACCATGAAATTGTTTTCCTGAAATTTTATTATCTGAAAATTGATAAATTGTTGAATTAACGACCTGCACAAGGTCGTCTCTTATTGAACTGACGCCCCATACCAGGGCGCTTATTGACAAGTAACGCCCCTGTCCAGGGCACGTTTTTGTTAAAAATTCCAGAATATTGATTTTCTACAGAATAGAAATATTGAAGGGACGACTATCGTATACGTCGTCAAATTATGAATGAACGCCCCTGAATAAGGCATTAATTGGATAATTAATGACTTAGCGTAAGTCGCTATTTTCTGTATTTCTGTTTTACACTGATTACTGTCAACCGAAGGGTTATATATATATATATATGTATGTAATCGGCACTATATTCCGTTCCGTGAATATAGTCCCACGTTTCATGATGATTTATCGTTTACCCACTAATTCTCATTGACATACAAGCTCTCCATTGGACATTCCGTTCCTTTGGACTAGCGAGTTAGTCATAGAGACCTCTGTAAGTCTCCTCGCAGCCTTGGATTCCCTCAAGGCCGACTGAGCTGGTTGTACCATAAAAACCCATTACACTATTTTGCCATGTCACTCTAAAGAAACATGGTATACCAGCCCTCATGTTAGGCAAAGTGTGTATCATGAGAATTCTCTTAATGGGATGAGGTTATCATGCCATTTGATGCTGTTCTTGTAAACCCCAATTCTATATCAACATTGTCATGATGTTCTTGTAAACCCCAATTCTATATCAACATTGTTATGATGTTCTTGTAAACCCCAATTCTATATTAAACTTGATGTTCTTGTGGACCTCAATTCTATATAAAGAATGTCCATACTTGTTTGTCATGGTACCCAAGTTAGGGAACCAATTCCACCTAGTTTTATCGATAATCGTGATTGTACCGTTATTATCGTCATTCTATGTCAAGTGTCATATTTTAGACTCTATTCTATCAAAGTCTATCCTACGTGTCTACAAGCTTTATCCTTGAAATTCCATACTGGCTATATACAAAAGTGGATGTTAAAATACATGATTAATGCCTGCGCATATAGGGCCCGATCTGGTCCTGGGAGGAGCACCCGAAAGTACTTGTGCCCATGGGAGTTGATTGATCACGGTATTGGCATTATACCGAAGTGCATGACTATCTTGATTGAACATTCCACAAATCTTGTACTTGACTTGATATTACATGACTTGCGTGGCCCGAAAAAGGGTAATTTCATACTTGCGTGCTTGAAACGTGATAGCCAAGTTCCGACATGACATGATGCGTTTACTTGCTTGAATATCTTGATATCTTTTTGATATAAGTTCTTGAAAGTTCATGACTAGTTCTTCTTGCTATCGTATTGTTATACACTCTCTCTATCTTGTTGTTTTATGCGAGCATGCATAGCTATAGTGCATTCATGAAAGATGTAATCACTTAAACCCCTTGCTAGTTCTTGAGATATAATTTCCTACTGAGCGTTCGCTCACTTAGTGTTTCCCTACTTTTCAGGTAAGTCCGACGATGAGGGAACTCAATCTGATGGGGAAAATCAAGAGTGAAAGGGATAGAGCTTCTTCCGTGTTATCTAGTCTTTTTCATATTTTCTTGAGTCAACCTTATATTTTTCCTTTATTTTAGTTAGTACTTCAAGGTTTGTAATGGACATATTCTTATGAAGGAATAAAGGACTGGGTTATCTTTACTTTTGCGCATCTCTGATTTTTGGTGTCGAATACACTAATACTCTGATTGACATGATTGATATAAACTCGTCGCGCATCTCCGGGTACCTTCCGCGCTCGGGGCGTGACAACCAGCCTCCTCCACCCTACCACCTCATATAGATCCAGAGATGCCTCCTCCACCACAGTACTTTCATGGGGAGTCCTCTACTCAGGGAGACAGACAGCATCCTTGTGTGGACCAAGAGACTTTTGATAGGCGTCTTACTGGGCTAGAGACTCGAGCGGATAGTTTTAGGGGTCAACTCTCTACCTTTGGGGATTGCATAGACACTATGCGTGACATGCTTGGCACTATGTAAGCTCGTATAGATTCCTTTTCCACAGTCTTGGACATCCTATCCACACAGATGACCACTCTCTCCGCTCATATGACCACCCTCACCGCCAGTCATGATGACTCTAGCCATGCCTTCCACATCATGAACACCACACTTCTTGGTATGCAGCGCCGTGACAAAGCCCGTGACAACTCTATTACCAATATTCAGCACCGGGTTCAGTTTCAGGACCACTCCCTCATGGACATTCACCAACGTCTTGGCTATCAGCCTCCTCCTCTTGAGGAACAGCCTCCTGCAGACGGCCACTGAGGATGTTCTTTAGCTTCCTACAGTCTATTTTCCATGGGTCATGTGTCTTTTGGGTCCTCTTTTCTATTATCCTATCCCCTCCTTTGATGATGCCAAAGGGGGAGAAGTAGTTAGTGCAGGTCTTATATATTTCATGTATGCATGTCCATGTGTTTGCCTGAATGTGCATTTGTGAGGGTCATTGTGCATTTTGTTTGAGTCAGTTCTACATTTGCCTTGTCATATGTGTCTAGAAGTCTTGCATTCTCTCAAGCATCAATGTACTTTATAATGAAATGATGAACTGAATGCAATTGGTATTGGACATCACATGTTGGTTCTTTATCTCTCATTTCCTCTCTATTTGGCAAATAAAGTGTTGAATGGTTTGCGTTGTTTTGACTAATGAAATGAATTCTTGGTTTAATCGCCTTGTGGACTTTTGGCCTTGCTCTATTCCAACTTTGCTCAAGGCACGCCAATGCACTTAAAAAACCAGAGTTTTGTCATCATCAAAAAGAGGGAGATTGTTGAGTCTCTCCAGGTGATTTTGATGATAACAAAACCCCAGTATGGCAAACGTTTTAAGTACATCCAGTTTTACTGAAGTAAGTACTCATATAGGCTCATAAGTCATTTCTCTATCACAAGAATATGCTCAAAAGGATCGTGTTTCAAAAAAGCCCAGAATAAGTCAAAACCAACTCAAATTGATTGGAACAAAATGTGGTCTCAAAGTATATTATATAAGGATATGATTTCTGGACTAATAATGTTATTTTTGCAGGTTTTTCATGGTCCGGTTGACCTGTCCAGCTAGGGGGCCGACCTAATCTCCCAACGCTCAGAAACCCTATAAAGTTACAGAGTCTGGTCGACCGCCGACCCTGGACCGGTCGACCGGATCTCCCAGCATTCAAAAGCCTTAGACCTGTAAAAGTTAGGTCGACCGCCCACCTATACTCGGTCGACCGCCCCCTTCGAAGCCTCCATTTTTGACTTTGTTTTCTTCACGAGGGTAAAGCATCTATCAAAGATTTTTTAATCCCAAAAGTATCCAGACATCCCTGGAATTGTGGATCTGTGTCTTAGCTTGTCTTTGACCATTCAAGGCTGATCAAAACATCTCCTTGAGCAAGAAAACCCTAATCACCAAAGGGAGATCAAGGAGGCTATCAAGGGGAGAAAGAAGGCTGCTACTGTAGCTCCGTGAACAGTACTTCGTCAAGGGTTTCTTCATCCATCTTCAAGTTTTTTAAGATCAATCTGAGGCCAATCAACCCCAAATCAAGTGGAGATTCAAGCTTCATCCAAAAGCTGCATCACCTACTCAGGGGGAGCTAAAATCAGACTTTTTCTTTTGTGTTTTTCCCTTCATATTATCTGAGATTCAAGTGTGTGTTATTTGTAATCCTTAAACATTCGTGTGTGTGTTGATCTTCTTAGATCCATGTATGTGTGTTTGATTTCTGTCAGATTTTTATGTGCTTCGGTGTGTTTACACCTTCGTGTGAGTTTCTATCTCCCTACATGTGTGTGTGTTCAGATCTTGTAATCCGTTACAAGATAGTGTGTGAATCCTCACAGTTTATGACGGGTGGACGTAGGTTACCGTTGTTACATCCGAACCACCTAAAAATTGTTGTCTCTTATATGGTTTGATCCTTTTCTCCTATCTCCATTCTGTGTAAGCACACACGTAGATTAGATCATTTGTATCTCTTGAGTTAGATCTAGCACAACTTATCATCTTCACATCAGATCTCTGGTATATTAAAAGGTGGGTTCAGATAGACAAGGCAAACCTTATCAGGAAGATAACACTTTACGTGAGTAGAATCTTTGGATTCACATCTCCACCACGGTACCAAGGATCCATTGTGTGTGATAGATTCTGTTAGATCTAATAGTTTCTCTATAGATCTGAACTTCTTTATTGATGTTCTTCACACTTGTTTAAATCGGCTAAGGTTTTATTAAATTGTGTAATTTCCCAATTCACCCCCCCTATTGGGTGTCATTGATCATGGGACTTCACCTCATTCCATTCAAATTTAACCCCCGCCTTCAACAGTTCATAGAATGGATGGCACCTTTGAGAATGTTGAGATAAAAACCTTCGAATGAACTGCAAACGTCCAATAAACCCTTGAAGTTTAGTTATGTTCTTTAGCGGGGGCATGTCCATGACGGCCTTGGCTTTATTAGGATCAATTTAGATCCCCCACTTGCTAACAATGAAACCCAACAATTTCCCCGAGGATACTCCAAACACAAATTTCTTCGGATTCATCTTCAACTTGTACTCCCGAGCCCATTGCAACACCTTGGCTAAAATAGCGGGGTGCTCCTCTTTCGACCTCGATTTCACCAAGATATCATCCACGTAAGCTTCCATATAGACGTGCATCATATCGTGGAATATTGCCATCATCGCCCGTTGGTACGTGGCACCCGCATTCTTTAGACCAAACGGCATGCCACATAGCAGGGAGTGCCCCAGGGCGTGGTGAACGAGGTTTTCTCTTGATCTTCCGGAGCTAGACGGATTTGGTTATATCTCGAATAACCATCTATGAAGGAAAGAGCTTCATATTCAGCTGTGTTATCCACCAACACATCTATATGAGGTAGCGAAAAATAATCCTTGGGACATGCTTTATTCAAATCCCTAAAATCAATGTAAATTCGTACCTTTCCATCCTTCTTGATACAGGGACTATATTTGCCACCCACTGAGGATATAAAATGACCCGAATAAATCTGGCCTTATCTAATTTATCGACCTCTTCCTTCATCTTTAAGGCCATGTACGGGTGGAATCTTTTTAACTTTTGCTTTACGGGTGTTGCCTCTAGTTTAAGTACAAGTCTATGTTCCCCCAAGGTAGGGTCAAGACCCGGCATGTCCTCGTAGGACCAGGCGAAGGAATCGCTATACTCTCTTAGAACCTTGACCAACTCCTCTTCAACCTGAGGAGGGAGACTAGCAAAGATAATAATGAGTCGGGGATCCTCCTCCGTTCTGTTGGGATCTGTGCGATGGATTCAGAGGGGGGTGAATGAATATCCCCTTTAAAAAATTACTCTCAATTAAAAACTATAACAATCAGAGATGCAAAATTAACACAAATAAGTGCCTTGTATGACACAGGTGCTCTTTTCGAATGAAATGGAAACATCAGATAGACTTAACTTCTGATCTACTCTATATGCGCTAGTGTGCAAACCCAATTCCAATCAAATATGTGGTCTACGAATAAACCACTCACTAGATGAAAGAACACATCGAACCTAAGCATGCATCTAGCGAAACACAATAGATAACAAAACCACTGCACAGAAGATTTTTAAGGTGGTTCGGTCCTCCAGACCTACGTCCACCCCACACTCAAACCAGAGTGTGGATTCCACAGCCAAACAGCTTGAAAACTGCTGGGCGACACAGCTTGCCTACAAACCGCTGAGCAACACAGCTTGCTGTCCGAGGTATCCACCTCGCCCGCTGAGCAACACAGCTTGTTGTCCGAGGTATCCACTTCGCCCGCTGAGCAACACAGCTTGCTGACCAGAGGAATCCTCCTCCGCAACCGCTGAACAATATAGCTTAGCTCTGCTGACTAACAGCTTGAAACAAAGGTAAAAGAGAAAAACAACATATGGAAAGAACACAGCAACAGAAAGCTGTAGACGATAGAACATAAAGTGGCTCTCAAAGAGCTGACTGGCCTGGATTTGATCCACGGTCCAGTAGGGACAGATCTTCAGATGAAGCTTCTCTTCTTCTCCCCTAATTCTCTATCTCTATCTCTATCTTTCTTCTTCTTCGTTTCTTTTCTTCTCTGCTACTCTCTCTTCTTCTCTTTTTCTCTTCTTCTCCCCTAATTCTCTATCTCGCTCTCTATCTTTCTTCTTCTTCTTCATTTCTTTTCTTCTCTGCTACTCTCTCTTCTTCTCTTTTTCTCTTCTTCTGGATCGTGCAGGTTCTCTCTCTATCTTCTTCTCTTTCAGATAAGTTCCCCTACTTCGATCACTCTTCTCACGATCAATTTCTCCAGATGGAAAAGTCTTCTATTTATAGCATCAGAGATGTGGGCATGTGTCCTCCACAATTCCCGCCCAGAGCGCCTTAACCACGTGGCAGCATTTCAGCTCACTGCGTTACACGTGTCACGATCCAGGCACATCCTTCTCTCTTGGATCACGTGCCCTTCTTAATTTCTTCGAGCAGATATCCTGCAAAGGTTAGAGCACAGAGTTGGTTCTAGATTTGATCTAAGCATGTACATACTTGATGCACATAATGCAGTATGCATATTAGAAAGTATGTACAATGAAGGTGAATGCACGGACATGCCACCAGAGAATGTATAGACTTTGTGTGCAATGTACAAGTTGATATACAGACTTGCTGGCTTGTAATGCGATATGCATATAGGAAAGTATGCACATTGAAGATGAATGCTCGGACATGCCATCAATGAGTGTGCAGACTCTGCGTGCAATGTACAAACAATGTGCAGACTTGCTACCTAGCATTTAAGAATCAATGCATCATGTATAGACTTGCTTAAATGACGCATGGACATAACAGCAAAGACTGTGCAAACATTGTATATGCATGAAACAACATAATGTACTGACTATGTATGCATAATGAACATGCATCGACTTCGAAATAAAGCGACTGACGAATGCATCGATGCAGTGTGTGCATATGGCAGATATTGAACCGATGCAATGTATGCAGGAGAACTAACAGTGCAGTCTATTTACCAGATCATGCATCGACTATATGATGTGCAACAACAGTTAATGTACCGATGCAAACTACACTTGTTATGCAGGAACTAGAGTTGCACCAATGCAGAGACAGACAATGCAATGAGATGAATGTGCCCACTCTCAAATCAATCAATCAATCATGCTCATAGTGCTTGCTGACATCAAAACAATTCATACTCATAGTGCTTGCTGACATCAAAATAATTCATACTCATAGTGCTTGCTGACATCAAAACCATAGGGGCACAACAATCTCCCCCTTTTTGATGATGGCAACACTATGAGTCACTATGAGACACACAAATCCAAGCTACCTCCCCCTTTGACTTCATCAAAAAGAGAAAAAGTTGAGAGAGAAAGAATAAGTAGGTATAAAAGGATTGAGATAATATCTCCCCCTTTGACAAATGAAGGCACATAAGAGATATTCTCCCCTTAAATGCAGATGACCCAGAACTCCCCCTGAAGTGCAGGAATGAACTCTGGTTATCCAATGAAGCAATATGAAATCTACCATCACAAGAAATTCAAAATAATAATGGTTGTGGCACCACACAAATGCATGGATAGAATAAAGCAGGTGGAAAAGCCACAGAACCAGAGATGGTTACAGAAACAAGATGGAAGATTCTAATAGTGTGGAGAGTAGATCAGTTGATGATAGGAAAGAAAATGTAGTTAAGGGTAGGGGTGAGAAACAGTCATAGCACAGACATATCAAGGAATCAATCAACTGATAAGAGAGGATTGTCAACAAAGTGCCTATTGAACAAGTTGTCAGGGGTGAATCAGATCATGAGGGATTTTAAGGCATGCACCAATACAATAAGTCTTAACATGAATAGACTCTCCTATCATAGAGGGTTATGAATTGACAACTTGACCAACCTGATTTAATTATGATGTATACCAAATTTGTCAAATAAAATCAATACTTATATCTGAATTCAAGTTTTAATAAAGGTGAACCAAATAATCAGATAACACTTAGGACCAATCATCTTTATCTTACACGCATGATCTCAATGACTCCTTTGAGAGTTACACAGATTAGAATTGAGATTAAACACTTTTACAAGAGCATGAGTTGACAGAGTTTGCAAGATATTTTCATTTGAAGCACACTATACTTTTCCTGAGCAATTTAAGTTGATCAACATCTTTTTACATGAGGCACAACACGTCTCAGGTGAAGTGACCCAGTTACTCAGTGTGATAACTGTCATTGCCTCTCAACATTGAGACCAGAGTTAGCAATAGAAATGTCTTTTTATGTGAGGAGACACCTTGATTAGAGGCCAGACTCCCCACTTACTCAACACAAATATGCCATTGCTCTGTCAGGTTTTTCAATAAATTTTCACCAGAGATAACTATGGCACTTCATGACATATGTTTACTCTATTTCATTTGTAGAGAACCCAGTTTCTCAGTGACCAAGTCATTGCTCTGAAATCATATTTTTTTCATTTTGTCAACATTTTTCAAGTTAATGTTTAAAAACAATACTTAATTTATGTATCTCAATCTAGGTAGCCTTGATTTCAATTTTTCAGATTTCAGATGAGTGAGTCTAAGGTTGTCATGACACATATGGTTAAAGTTTATTAAAGCATATCATTCTGATATTTTCAAGTCATTTAAATGCAAATCTGAGAATACATTAACCTTATATCAGTCTGATTTAGTGGTCATTCTTAAACCTATATGATGGGAATTTCTACATGATTCTCAGACTGAATTGCATGGCCTGCAGCTTGTGTTCCTCAGATTAGATCAAAAGTACAGCTGACCAACTAATCAACACTAGACACAGATCAGTCATACCAGCTAAGAAGAATGTGAAGGATGAGTATAAGCTGGTGAAAGAAACAACAACAGGAAAAAAGAGCATCAAAAGAGTGTATATCAACAAAGAGTAGCTGAGTCTGGAATACAGACAGATCAGCTATTTCAAGATGAGAATAGCAGAACATTCAGGTTATACGCTAGAGAGCAGTAGAGTGATTCAAATAACTAAGCAAGGGGGATTCAGAAAGTGAGGAACAAATAAATCTGACAAATCTCCCCATTTTTAGACGCAATGAGTCATTTCTTTTTAGATTTTCAAAAATAATGAAATGCTATGCAATTTACTGCATGTATGCAAAGACATGCAAAGACTCAACAAATTCCCCCTGAATGCATGCAATATATATGAAGATTCTAAAAAGCACCATGTGCAATGACATCCTACAGGGGATTGAACAGATTTTTCACAAGTAGATTCAGACTATCTCTGAAGTGCAATACAACATGCAGTCCTATCAGATTTTCAGTGAATTTTTAGACTCAGACAGAAAGTGATGTTTTTTAGCAATTCTATATAGATGAACATTTATTTTAACAAAATATGCAATGAATCTAAGAGCAGGAAGTGCAGAGAATTTACCTGAAAAGTTCATAAAGGGGTTTTCTTTTGAGTGCCTTGGCTTATTTACCCCTCTTTATTCCTCTCCAAGGCACGCCTGCAACAAACACATCATTTTGATGCAACAGGTACCCAAGATGTCTTGGGTCCTGAATTAGCAGTGACACCTCTAGCAGGTATGCTAATCAATTTTTGTGCATGAAGGTCATCAAATAGCAATTATTTATTGAATGACCTATTTGTCCACAGTAATGGCATGATACACCAGATTCTAGATTTGATTTATGCACATTCTTATTAGCATGAATTCTATGTGCATATGCATGAAGACTTTTGTTAACAGAATTAACATTCTGTTTACCAAAAATAGTCTGGCTTTGATATCCTACCAGCCAAGAGGTTGCAACCCTGTGACCTGGCTTTCCACATTCAAAACATAGAGAAACTTCTCTTTTATTAACAGCTTTATTCTTTCTAACAGTATTGGGAGCAGGAAATTTTACAGATTTAGAATTAAATCTACTTCCCTGAGCATGCCAACGGTCTTTGACTGTATGGCTATGCCTTCCACATTCAAAGCACCTTAGGTGCTTACCTTTGGATCCAGATTTATCCCAATATGACCCTGACCAGCACTCAGCAGCCTTGTGACCGAGCTTGTTGCAATTGAAGCAGATAATGTGCTGGTTAAACACAAGTTTGTTTCTTCTATACCCGTGATGATTTGCAGAACCTCTAGCATACATCCTATCATCGAATTTCATAGCAAAGCACTCATTCATTAAATGACTATGCCTTTCACAATAGTAACATGAAGCATCAGATTTCCTAGTGGCATAGTTTCTACCAAATGAATTCCTAGAATACATTGCTTCACCAGCATGCTCATCTTCAAGCAATAATCTGCAATCATCCATTACATGCCCTATCTTGCGACAATAATGACATGAGCCATTCTTTTTATTTGCATAAGTAAACGATCCATGAGCAGTATGCATAGAGCTATCAGATTCAGTAGAGCTAGTAGATTTTACAGCACATGTAGAACCAGTTTTGTTTTTATTCAGATAGTCCCCCTTTTTCAATTTTTTATCCTGTTTGAAAGCTTTTGTTTGTTTTTCACTTTCCTGAGCCTTGAATTGAAAAATAGATGATGAAGGTGTTTTCAGATTTTTATTTTATTTTGGGGATTGTCTTAAAGTTCCTTCTACTTCTGGGCTTCGAATAAGAGTGGTATACAGCTGGTTTCTCTTGGCTTGTTTAATTTCAGAAATGTTGCCTGTCCCTTTTCTTTGATAACTTACATTATCTTTCAGAGGCATCTTTTTGTTTTGATCCTTCAAAATTTCCATTTCTTCCTTCATTCTTTCATTTTCTTTTATCATTTCTTCATTCTGAACTCGCTCATTTGGTATGATTTGATCACCATTAATTGAGCTCAGTTTTTCTTCCAGTTCATAGATCTTATCTGTGAGTTTCTAATTTTTATTTTCCAATAAAGAAATTTGTTCCTTACTCTTATTAACATCGGCTAAGCAGATATCATGAGATTTTCTCAGTTTTTGACAGTTTTCACAGGGAACATTAGAATTAATCTGATCACATTTCTTTTTCAATCTTTTATTTTCATATTTTACTTTCCTACATCTATCAGTAAGTTCTTCATTTATATTCCATAAATCATCAAATGAAATCTCTTCGGATCCAGAGCTTACCTTGGATGACGTTTCCTCCTGTTGATCAGAGTTGTGATCACCCCGGTTGGCCATCAAACATTGATCCTCTTGCTCCCCATTTGTAGTAGTTATTCTATCCAAGATTTCCTTTTCAGAAGTGCACTTGAGAATAAAAGGAAACATGTCAGTATTAACTGCAGCTTTCAAAATGTTAAGAACTGTGACATTATCACGGTTCTTTACTCTGTCCTCTCTAGACCACTTGGTCTCATCATGAGGTAATTGGTATGGGCCTTTTAAAACTAAATTCCATAGATTAGGGTCAATAGAATTCATATAGACACATAGGCCGCCTAACCACTTACTGAAGTTAGAACCATCAAACGCAAAAGGACGAGCCATTAAGACAAATAGCAAACTGATTCAGTGCACAAAGCAATCGATAAGAAATGCACCAAAAGAAGGATAGCACCGAAGACAGTAGGATCCTCTGCAGATCGTTGGATCTGGTAGCACAGAGACCCTCTCTGATACCAATTGTTGGGATCGGTGCGATGGATTCAGAGGGGGGTGAATGAATCTCCCCTTTAAAAAATTACTCCCAATTAAAAACTATAACAATCAGAGATGCAGAATTAACACAAATAAGTGCCTTGTATGACACAGGTGCTCTTTTCGAACGAAATGGAAAGATCAGATAGACTTAACTTCTGATCTACTCTTTATGCGCTAGTGTGCAAACCCAATTCCAATCAATTATGTGGTGTGCGAATAAACCACTCACTAGATGAAAGAACACATTGAACCTAAGCATGCATCTAGCGAAACACAATAGACAATCAAACCACTGCACAGAAGATTTTTAAGGTGGTTCGGTCCTCCAGACCTACGTCCACCCCACACTCAAACCAGAGTGTGGATTCCGGTGCCAAACAGCTTGAAAACCACTGGGCGACATAGCTTGCCTACAAACCGCTGAGCAACACAGCTTGTTGTCCGAGGTATCCACCTCGCCTGCTGAGCAACACAGCTTGCTGTCTGAGGTATCCACCTCACCCGCTGAGCAACACAGCTTGCTGACCAGAGGAATCCTCCTCCGCAACCGCTGAGCAATACAGCTTAACTCTGCTGACAAACAGCTTGAAACAAAGGTAAAAGAGAAAAATAACATATGGAAAGAACACATCAACAGAAAGCTGTAGACAATAGAACATAAAGTGCTCAAAGAGCTGACTGGCCTGGATTTGATCCACGGTCCAATAGGGATAGATCTTCAGATGAAACTTCTCTTCTTCTCCCCTAATTCTCTATCTCTCTCTCTATCTTTCTTCTTCTTCTTCGTTTCTTTTCTTCTCTGCTACTCTCTCTTCTTCTCTTTTTCTCTTCTTCTGGATCGTGCAGGCTCTCTCTCTATCTTCTTCTCTTTCAGATAAGTTCCCCTACTTCGATCACTCTTCTCACGATCAATTTCTCCAGATGGAGAAGTCTTCTATTTATAGCATCAGAGAGGTGGGCGCTTGTCCTCCACAATTCCCGCCCAGAGCGCCTTGACCACGTGGCAGCATTTCAGCTCACTACGTTACACGTGTCACGATCCAGGCACATCCTTCATTCTTGGATCACGTGCCCTTCTTAATTTCTTCGAGCAGATATCCTGCAAAGGTTAGAGCACAGAGTTGGTTCAAGATTTGATCTAAGCCTGTACATACTTGATGCACATAATGCAGTATGCATATTAGAAAGTATGTACAATGAAGGTGAATGCACGGACATGCCACCAGAGAATGTATAGACTTTGTGTGCAATGTACAAGATGATGTACTGACTTGCTGGCTTGTAATGCGATATGCATATAGGAAAGTATGCACATTGAGGATGAATGCTCGGACATGCCATCAACGAGTGTGCAGACTCTGCGTGCAATGTACAAACAATGTGCAGACTTGCTACCTAGCATTTAAGAATCAATGCATCATGTATAGACTTGCTTAAATGACGCATGGACATAACAGCAAAGACTGTGCAGACATTGTATATGCATGAAACAACCGAATGTACTGACTATGTATGCATAATGAACATGCATCGACTTCGAAATAAAGTGGCTGACGAATGCATCGATGCAGTGTGTGCATATGTCAGATATTGAACCGATGCAATGTATGCAGGAGAACTAACAGTGCAGTCTATTTACCAGATCATGCATCGACTATATGATGTGCAACAACAGTTAATGTACCAATGCAAACTACACTTGTTATGCAGGAACTAGAGTTGCACCAATGCAGAGATAGACAATGCAATGAGATGAATGTGCCCACTCTCAAATCAATCAATCAATCATGCTCATAGTGCTTGCTAACATCAAAATAATTCATACTCATAGTGCTTGCTGACATCAAAATAATTCATACTCATAGTGCTTGCTGACATCAAAACCATAGGGGCACAACACATTCCAAGATTAATTTCCTTCGTAGGTTTATCCAGTGCCGATGACGACTCATCGAACCTCTTTAAACCTTGCGCATATAGGTCGGCAGTGTCATCTACGCTGCTATCCTCAAAATCGACCGGGTCTTTCTCATCCATTATCTCATAAACACCTAGTCTGTCATCGCTCTAGACCCCGTCTTGCTCCACATCATCCTCTCGGACGATGGTCATTTCTACGAACTCCTGACATCTAAGGAGGGCATGATAGCGTTGAGCGAGATCGTGGAGGAACCTATCAGGGATAGATTTGGAGTGACGCATCATTGGGCGCGCCGCAAGCGTAGAAGGGCTACAGATACTAGAACAAGACCCTACTCTGACAGACTCTACTACCCTAGGAGACTCGACAGACTCTACATCTATCCTTGGAGATAGGAAATCTACAAGAAGGGAAGCAGGGGCCTCATGCCCCAGGGAGGAGGATGGGCAGAACACAACGTAATCTTCCACTGAAATTTTCATTTCAAAATTGATGTTTTTTTTCTTCTTCTTGGAGATTAGTGGAGAGCACACAACATGTAATACCACAAGATTTTATAAACAATATTTTAAATTTTCTAGAAACATAATTAGATTTTCTAAGATTTTTCTAGAATTAATTCAAAGCAAATGGGCTATTAAATGAATTATAGTTAATTAAATTTATTTATTAAATCCGTAAATAAATCCAATAGGCCCAAAAGGACCCAAAACCAAGCCCATAAGGTTTGGCCCATATTCTAGAAGCTTAGACTAGTGTATTTTCAGAATTTAAGGAGAATAATTACTCCTTAGTAGATAAATAAATAGATAATAATATGAGATAATATCAAAGAGTTTGAAACTGTTCAAATTCGGCGCCCAATAGAAGAAACGGTCTATCGCGAGACCGCATGGAACAAGAAACGGTCTATCCCTAAACCGCTAGGCTCTACAGATTCAGTGAGTAAAAGAAAGTGCAAAAAGATTGGATTTTTGACATCCAAACTCTTAGAGACCGGAGTATGAAGACTTGTAAGCATGCTTGGGACTCTCAGAGATCGATCTAATACCTAATTAGGACTCTAGAATCGTTATAATCCATAAAACCCTAGTTAAACCCTATGAATAGACCCCAGATCTCACCTACGCGACCCTTACTTTTGGCTCGCGTGGAACTAAGGCAAGGAGGTCGAATTAGACGTAAGTTTCTTCTAAGAATTTGTTCATTTTAGTTAGATCTAACTTTCCACAAAATTTTTTTCTAGAAGATCAATGCTACAGGAAGTTAGAGGCGTCTAAAGTCGTTGGTTCAGCATAAGAATCTCGGGAACCTGTGCGACCGGGTCAAATTGATCAGCGCGATAGAAGCCCTAAACGAGATAATTAGATAGAGGTTCTTTAGAGTTATTTGTTCCTTTTAGTACCCTCTTTTTACCCTCCAAATTTCATGGTCATAGGTAAAGGGAATCAAGAGATAGAAGGCCATGAAATTGCTGGTTCGGTTTAGGAAGAGCAGGAACTAGGGTTAACTTCCAGCCCTAAATTCGAAGTCTAAAGTCCAGGACAGAGGTAGGTTATCTCATGAATGGCTTAAACATGACATTAGGGATAAAAGCCCCTTGATTTTAGTCTATTTCATGCATTGTACACTGAGAATTTTATATTTTCATTAGGACTATGCATCTAGTATAATATTAATGCATGAACTAGCCCTAATGGAGTAAAAAGGAAATTCCCATGTTAGTACATAAACCCACGCATATTGGTTTACCTATCCTTGTTCTATCAGGCTATAGAGTTTATATATGTTGATTTTCATGCATGATATGTCTTAGATTAGTATTGTATTTTAGTATTATTGAGTTTTCTGTTAACATATGAAGAAACAGTCTTCCTGTAGACCGCCATAAACACTAGCTGTCGTCTGATAGACCGTTTGGTCCAGTGATACGGTCCTACACTAGACCGTTTTCATTTTCTGATTTCTATAATGTTGTTAACCTGAAACATATTACAGATTAGCCCTAATTAATGTATGTTAAGCGTGGTTAAGTAGGTTTTACTTATGTTTCAAGTGATATTTGCATATACCTAGTTATGTTAACAGAACATTCTAGTGGATTTTGTGATTCATCATACACATAGAATTATTTTTAAACTTATGTTATTTTCATGACCAAATCATATACTTTTGTAATTAACTTAAATTTTTATGATTCATGAACTAGTCATGATTTGATCGTTGTTACCACTATCTCTCTCTTCTAGAGTCATTTTCTTAAGTACATGGCACATATCCCGATATGTTGTCATTGGTTACACTTTGCACTGTAAGTACACTCTCTTGCACTTATGAACCTCTTCGCTGGATATTCCTTCTGTTGAACTAGGGGATTATGTTTCAAGGCCTCTGTAAGACTCCGCGAGCCTGGGATTCGCACTAGGATGTCGAGTTGGTTGTACCATAAAAGTCCATTGTCTAGGTAGCACTTTTACCGGTGTTTTGTGAGATCTGGACCTTTGCGGCCATATACTAGACCGCTACTGTCACGCCCCGAGATTATGCAGCGGAAACAATCGGGAACGCGAACAGCCGGCATGGTAAGCCTTGAGCAAGCAATATAATCAGAGTGCAATAACAATCACACAAAGTAACTGCTCAATGGTTTAATCAAACTTCTTTATCATTTCATTATTAAATAATCATAATCCAAATATACAAATATTTGACTCTCTTTAAACTTCTAAAGTCAACAAAGAAAAATTACATATAAGGACTCAATCTAGACATATTTTGACAATTCTAGGTCTTCACTCGATTCCATAAAACTTTTAATCGCTCTCGGACTCGCTACTTGAGTAATCTGAATCCGATTCACTCGCATTTCCTGAAACATTGAGAAAGTAGGTAATGAGCACACTTGCCCAGTAGGTATCTTCGTATCAACATGATTGGCATTGTTAAAGTAATTAATGTTTTAACTCTAAAGAATAAGATAAATCATGCAAATACGATAAAACACGTGAATAAAGCTAAAGTAACGAGATATAACCGAACTTGAGATATGAGAGTATAATTTGATCAAGCAAGAATGTAACAAGAATGCACTAGAAAGTCATGTAACAAGCAAGAATATACTCTTCACTTAGTAATAAGTACTTCGTGAATTCATGTGGATATTTATCCATATTCCCGTGACTTTTCACTTATTTATGAAGAAAGTACTCCCAACGCAATGCGACGCCAGTAGCATCATACCCCATGGTTTAAAATAGTATATTTTCGACAATCAGCCAAGGGGACTAGTATAGAGCCCTTGAACACAATCAGTGCTCGAACTGCATCTTTAATTATAAATCAAGCTACTTCCACGTTTATAACAATAAGGCCAAGAATGTAGAATTTCAATAATGGTTCCATGATAAGGTAACAAAAAATAAGAAATGCTTCTATTGAGAATAAGAGATTTCAATAAATGCATTAAATAATTAGGTTATGCCGTGGAGATAAATCGGTAGCATAATGGTACTTTCTTTAATTCTTAAAATTATTTAGATATCTTTGAAACAATGTGACAAGTTCTAGATAATCAATTGGACCATCTTGGAACATAGAAAAACCAACGCTTGAGTCAAACCCCGGGTTAATCAAATTCATGACATTAGCGGTCATTTACTGGGCCGTCTCTTGCACCTGGCGGTCAAGTAAAGGACCGTTAATGAATAGAATCCGACATTTTAAAATAGAACTTCTGGAATATGTTAGCGGTCAAATGAAGAACCGTTTAGGATCTGTTAGCGGTCAATTATAGGCCCGCTAGCAGTCGTTGGCGGTCAACAATAAGGCCACTAATAATCCAGAAATATAAAACACCGGTAAGTGCTTTCTAGACAATTGGGATTTAATGGTACAACCAGCTCGACGTTCTGGAGGGAATCCTAGGCGCACAGAGTCTTATAGAGGCCTTGAAACAAGCTTTCCTAGTCCATTGGAATGAATATCTAAGGGAGAGGTCATCATGTCTAAGATTGTGTTCCTAATGTGTAATAGTGTAACTAATGACAACGTACCAGGATATGCGTCATGTACTTAAGAAAATGACTCTTAGATGAGAAAGAGAACAACGATAAACCAAGAGTAAATCTCATTCATCCAACATTTAAAATATGCATTTATTACAAAGATATATAATTTCGGTATGAAATTAACATAAGTTAAAATAATGCTAATGTGCATGAAAACATGAAAACTACCATGATAACAAATGAGATCAACTAAGTATATTAAACCCGTAGTCAAAATCAGGAATAAAACTTAGCTATCTAGGCTTAACATATAATAATTAAGGCAATTCTGCACTAAGTCTCGAGCAGAATTTCATTAAATCAAAAACGGTCAAGTGAACGCCCACTACTTGTTGTTAGCAGTTTATCGTACAACCGCTACAGTTATGTTAGCGGTCCAAGGTTTAACCATTTCTTCCTGTGAAAAATCGAGTCTAACAACAATAATAGAATATGCTTAACCTATGGCACATCTTGTCTGGAAATAAATATATCCAACTTCCATGATCATGATAGAACAATCTACAGCTAACAATATGCATGGTTTATGTAACTTAAAAATTCATATTTTTACTTCATTAGGCTAGTTCATGCATGAAGACTAAACTAAATGGAAAGTTTTAAGTAAAACTTGAAATTCACAAAGCACAATGCATGAAAACGTATGAAACAAGAGGGCTTTTATTTCTGACATAAGGTTTGAGCCTTTCATGAGATAACCTACCTAAATTGTTTCTTCTAAACCTCGAATTTCTGACTAAAATCAAGCCCTAGTTTCTGCACTTCCTTGCTCTAAGTCAGTAACTTTACGTCCCTCTAACTCTTGATTCCCTTGACCTATGGACGTGAAATTTTGAGGGTAAGTAGATAATATATAGTGGAACATAAAGTTCTAAAGAACCTTTATCTAATTACCTCGTTTAGAGCTCCGAATTTCTTGATCTTCTTGGGTCGGACGCACTATTTTTTGAGTTCTTAATGTAAAATTAGCAAATTTGGGTATCTCTAACTTCCTGTAGGCTTGATCTCCTAGAATGAAAATTAGAGGTTAGTTAGTTCTAAGTATAATGAACAAATTCCTAGAAGTAACTTACCTCAAAATCGGCCTCCTTACCTGAGTTCTATGCGTGCCAAAAGTAAGGGTCGCACAGGCCAAATCTGGGGTCTATTTATAGGATTTAGCTAGGGTTTAAGGATTAGAAAGAATTTAGAGTCCCAATTAGACATTCTATTCGATCCACAATCCTTCTAGACCTATCTAATTAGCAGATAGAATCGATCTAAGATGATTTAGACATGAATAATCCAACCTTTTCACGTTTTCTTTCTCTCACGGAACTGACAGTGGTTAGCGGTCCAATATTGGGCCATTTTCATGGCATTAGCGGTGTTACGATAGACCGTTTCAAGCCTTAGGCGCCGAATTTGAAAGATTTCAAACTCTTTTGGTGTTATCCCAATTATTATCACTTTATTTAAAACCTAAGGAGTAATTATCTCCTTAATTCCGTGATTACACCCATTCCTAGCTTCTAGAACATGGGCTAAAGTCCAAATCAATCTATTTGGGCCTATTATATGGGTCTAATTCTTTTGGATTTTTTTAGGGCTTAGAATAATTTGATCTAAATCATTATAATTCAATTAATAGCCCATTAAATGTCTAAATAATTAATATAATTATAATTTAAATCCAAAAAAATTCTTAGAAAATTCTCGAGCGTTACTCCCTCCCCCACTTAAAAAGAAATTTTCCCCAAATTCAATTCATGGATTTATGGAGAGTGTACTTACATTCAAATAATTCTGGGAATCTTTTACGCATAGGTTCTTCTGTTTCCCATGTTTCTCCTGTTTTTGTCCACTGGATCTTGACTACATGAATAGTTTTATTCCGTAGTTGATGTACTTCTCGTTCAATGATCTTGACTGACTTTTACTCGTATGTCAAGTCCTTTTTAATCTCCATATTGTCGTAAGTGATAATGTGAAAAGGATCAGGTACATACTTCTTGGGCATTGAGATGTGAAATACATCATGAACTCCTGCTAACTGAGGGGGCAAAGCAATACGATATGTAACTTCACCAACCCTTTCGAGAATTTTAAAGGGGCCAATGAATCTTGGAGTAACCTTGCCTTTAATTCCCAATCTTCAAATACCTCGACCTGGAGAAACCTTAAGGAACACATGATCTCCTATTTGGAATTCCAGATCGCGCCTTCGATTGTCAGCATATGATTTCTGCCTGTCTTGGGCCATATGGAGTCTTTCTCGAATAAGTTTAATCTTCTCGGTAGTATCCCTAATGATGTCGGGACCGAGAAATTACCTTTCTCCTACTTCATTCCAACAAATAGGGGAACGGCAGCTTCTTCCATATAAAGCTTCAAATGGTGCCATTTGTATGCTAGCTTGATAGCTATTGTTGTATGCAAATTCCTCTAAAGGCAGGTGATCATGCCAACTTCCTCCAAAGTCGATAGTATAAGCCCTGAGCATATCTTCCACCACTTGATTTGTCCTTTCCGTTTGACCATCAGTTTGCTGATGGAATGCTGTGCTAAAGTTGAGTCGGGTCCCTAAGGAATGTTGAAGACCCTTCCAGAATTGAGATGTAAATCGAGGATCTCGGTCAGATATAATGGTGACAGGGACACCATGTAGTTTAACAATTTCCCTCGTGTATAGTGCTGCTAATACATCTACAGACCATCGACTTTTGATTGGTAGAAAATGTGCAGAATTAGTCAATCGATCTATGATTACCCATATACCATCACGTCCTCCTCTTGTCTTAGGCAAACCCAGGATAAAATCCATCCCTATACTTTCCCACTTCTACTCGGGAATATTCAAGGGGTGTAATTTACCTGCGGGTTTTAAATGTATTACCTTGACCCATTGACAAGTGAGACAGCGGGACACAAAATCTGCTACCTCTTTCTTCATGTTGGGCCACCAAAAGTTTCTTTTCAAATCTTGATACATCTTGGTAGAACCAGGGTGAATAGCATATCTTGATTTTTGCACTTCCTCCATGATCAATTTCTTAGTGTCATCATGATTCGGTACACAAATTTGATCCTTAAATAATAATCTTCCATCATGTGAAATAGAGAATTCCGCTCTTTGATCAATATTATCCTTCATCTCCATTAATGCAGGGTCGCTCTCTTGTAATTTGACTATATCCTTAATCAATGTAGGTTGAGACCTTATGTTGGCAATAATACATCCTTCTTCTTCCCTGTCAATATCAAGATTTAGATAAGAAAAATCTTTGATAAGACAAGTCATACCTTCTCTAAGACTTGCTAGTGTTGCCATCGGTCTTCTGCTGAGAGCATCTGCTACAGCATTTACTTTTCCTGGATGATATTGAATAGCAAAGTCGAAGTCCTTGAGATACTCCAACCATCTGCGTTGTCGCATGTTCAACTCATTCTGGGTGAAAAGATATTTCAGACTTTTATGATCTGAAAATATAGTTTATTTCTCCCCATAAAGGTAATGTCTCCAAATCTTTAAAGTGAAAATAACCGCAGCTAATTCTAGCTCATGCACAAGGTAATTCTCTTCTTGACGCTTCAATTGTCTTGAGGACTAACTAATCACCTTCCTATTTTGCATGAGTACACATCCTAGGCCAATGCTAGATGCATCCGTATAGACTTCAAATCCACCACCCTCAATGGGCAATGCCAGAATAGGGCTGTGGTGGGGTGATCCTTAAGATTTAGAAAGCTCTCCTCACAGTCCTTCGACCATATAAAAGGATTTTCTTTTTTTGTAAGTCTAGTCAATGGAACGGCGATCTTAGAGAAATCCTTAATAAATCTCCTGTAATAACCAGCTAGCCCTAGAAAGCTTCTTACTTCTGACACGATCGTTAGCTGACTCCACTTCTTAACAGCTTCCACCTTCGAAGGATCGACAGCGATACCTTCCTTTGAAATAATATGGCCAAGGAATGAGACTTCCTTTAGCCAGAATTCATACTTACTATGCTTTGCATAGAGTTTGTGTTCTATTAGCGTTTGTAGGGTGATCCTGAAGTGCTTTTCATGATCCTCCTTTGTTTTGGAGTAAATAAGAATATCGTCAATGAAGATAATTATAAACTAGTCAAGATAGGGCCGGAAGATATTATTCATAAGTTGCATAAAAGCTGCCGGGGCATTAGTTAATCCGAACGGCATTACTACAAAGTCATAGTGGCCATAACGGCTCCGGATAGCCGTCTTGTGTATGTCTTCATCCTTGATCTTGAGTTGATGATAACCCGACCTAAGGTCGATCTTGGAGAAATATTCTGCCCCTGAAATCTGATCAAAGAGCTCATCGATACGTTGCAACAGATACTTGTTCTTGATAGTAAGATAATTCAGTCACTAGTAATCGATACATAGCCTGAGAGATCCATCTTTCTTTTTGACAAATAGAACTGGCGCACCCCAAGGGGATGTGCTAGGTCAAATGAATCCCTTATCCAATAACTCCTGAAGCTGTTTCTTCAATTCCTTAAGCTCTGTGAGGGACATCCTGTATGGAGCTATTAAAATAGGTGTTGCTCCGGGAACAAGTTCAATGGAGAAGTTTACTTCCCTTTCGGGTGGCAAACCGGGTAAATCTGATGGAAATACATCAGAAAACTCATTGACATTAGGGATGTCTTCTAAGATGATCTCCTTGGATTCGGTGAGGATTACGGAAGCAAGAAAAGCTATACATCCTTGCGAAATAAGTTTGCAAGTGTGAAGAGATGAAATTATGGTAGGATGCTTCCTATATTTGATACCAAGGAAGGGAAACGTTGGAAGACCAAGTTTCCGAAAAGAGATAATTCGGTTGCGGCAATTTATGTAGGCATCGTGGTCTACTAGCCAATGCACACCTAGAATAACATCGTAGCCCTCCATATCAAGGCATACGAGATTTGTAGGAAGGTTGTGATCTTCTACCACTACCTTACTATCAGGATAATAGTTGGTAAGTTTAGTTCCGGGACCTAAAGGTGTAGTAACAGTGAGGTCTAAAGGTAAAGGGACTGATGAAATGGGCAATGTCTTTGCAAAAGCAGTGGATATAAAGGAATGATAAGCACCAGTATCAAATAATACGAATGCAGGACGGGAATAGATCTAGATAGCAACTTCCATTAGCCCATCATTCGGGGTGCGTCTTCCTCTTCCAGAATAGCATTTAAACGAGCTTGACGCTTACGTCCACTCCCAGAAGATAGTTCCTTCATAAGAGGGCAATCCGGCATGCGGTGCTCCCTGCTACCACAACATAGACAAGCACCAAGGCGCTTCCAGCATTCTTCGGCCGAATGACCAAATTTCTCACAAAAAGTACAGGCCGTGGCGACCTGTTTGTCTTCCTCCTTGACTTTCTTATTTTTGTGGTAGCTACTACCACTCCCGTTTTAGGATCTTTTCTTATTATCATGGGATTTGTAGGGCTCCGTGATGCTAAACTTTCCCTTCTTATCTCGCCAATTAGATTTTCGGCTCGGTTCTTCTCTCTTTCCTTTAAGCTTCTCGACTTTATCTAAGGTCCTTTTGGATAGGTGCGCCTGTTGGACCATCTCCGCATAAGTACGGATATTATGGGCCCCAAGTTGTTGAATATAATCGGGCCTCAACCCATCCATAAATTGGTTAGCCTTTAATAAGTCAGTGCTAATCAAGTGAGGAGCATAGGGTGCTAGTCGGGAAAATTGATGTTCATATTCCGCCACTGAGATCATGCCCTGGCGTAGTGAAGCAAACTCCATAGCCATTCTCTCCTTAACATGCTCGGAGAAATACTTGGCTCGGAAAAGTGTAAGAAAACATTTTCATGAATGTGGTGCATCCGCTGGTGGTGCTGGGACAGACTTCTACCATGTACGGGCATCTTTATTCAATTGAAAAGTAGCCAAACGAACCTTCTCCTGATTCATACATTGCATGACTTCAAAAATACTGTTCATCACATCAATCCAGTTCTTAGCCTCATCTGGATTTGAAGAACCAGAAAATCTTGGAGGATTTAAGCTCCGGAAGTTACGATGTAAGTCTCCCGCTCTTGCTCTTGCGCCAGCTTGCGCCATAGTTTGTAATGCTTGAGTCAGACTAGCGACGGTCTCTTGCATTCCGTTCCAGTCAATGCAATGAGCCATTTGAGAGTAAGGTACCTGAGAAGAGTAATGAATTTGTTAATTCTAAGTGAATTTTAATCTTAGAAATAATTCTAATGACTATCTCACCCCAGGTTCTACCCAATTTCTCTCACAGGTTCGGAATTTCTTTCCTAGTTTCATAGGTGTAGGTCCTAAAACCTTGGACTTAGCCTATGACATGACCTTTCCCTAGAACTTCTAGTCCTAGGCTCTGATACCACCTCAACTGTCACGCCCCGAGATTATGCAACGGAAACAATCGGGAACGCGAATAGCCGGCATGGTAAGTCTCGAGCAAGCAATATAATCAGAGCGCAATAACAATCACACAAAGTAATTGCTCAATGGTTTAATCAAACTTCTTTATCATTTCATTATTAAATAATCATAATCTAAATATATAAATATTCGACTCTCTTTAAACTTCAAAACTCAACAAAGAAAAATTACATATAACGACTCAATCTAGACATACTTTGACAATTCTAGGTCTTCACTCGATTCTATGGAACTTTTAATCGCTCTCGGACCCGCTACTTGAGTAATCCGATTCCAATTCACTCGCATTTCCTGAAACATTGATGTTGACACCCATTTTATAACCAATGAGTTGGGTCATCTTCTTACTTATCTTTACGGTGCTTCGAGTTATACGCCGTTTTTGGGCCATCTTAGTCAATTTTTGGGGCTTATTTCATGGGTCATTCTCCTTGATTGAGTCTCGCTCCTTATTTGTTTTCCGTGGGTTGAAGCTTGGTAGGCTTTCAATGGTTTTGTTACAATCTGGCACCTAGCAGTCTATAACACGGTCGTTAGACGTTGTTGGCGGTCTATTCTTTGACTATTTTCTGCACATGTGCACTGACCTGATCCACTGTGCACCGACCTGGTTTCGTAATTGCACCGACCTGCATTGTCTCTGGCGGTCTATTGAATGGGCGTTTGATGACGTTTGGCGGTCTATCTATGAACCGCTAGATGATGTCAGAGTCCAGAGCCAACGTCTTTCCTTCCGTCTTTCCTTCCGTCTTATCCGTTGAGCTCTGGTGGTTTATCGTATGGCCGTTAGAGGCATTGTGGCGCTCCTTCCTTTGACCGCTAGATAACGCCAAAAGCCAACGTCTTTCCTTCCGTCTTATCCGTTGAGCTCTGACGGTTTAACGTATGGCCGTTAGAGGCATTGTGGCGCTCCTCCCTTCGACCGCTAGATGACGCCAGAGTCCAAAAGCCAATGTCTTTCCTTCCGTCTTTCCTTCCATCTTATCCGTTGTGCTGTAGCGATTTATCGTGGGACCGTCAGAACCTTCTGGCGCATGAACCTTGGACCGCCAACTTCTTGCAGAGTCCTTATTTCGAAAACTTCACCCGTTGGCCTTATCTTTTGTTGGATAACGCTGGGTGGCGGTCCATTCTTTGGTCGTTAAATGCTTGTGGCGGTTTATCGTAAGGCCGTTACATCGGACAGAGAGTTCTAGCAGAACTGCTCTTTCTCTACTACTCCGTGGTCGGATTTAGAGTTTGATCTGACGATTGCTCCTTCGATATTCATCCTTAGAAGCTCCCATTTGTTTCTGTGGACTCTTGGGAGTATTAGCTTCGAAGATTATCTGGTGTCAGGCTTGATTTCGAGTCATTATCTCTTCAACTCATCTAGAGATTTTGAGAGCCTATAAATAGAACCCTTGACTTCATGGGTAAAAGAGGAGATTTCTGGAGTTCGCGTCGAAGTGCTGCCACATCCTGGAGCTAGAACCAATCAAGGAGAACTGCTTCCCATGTCCATCTGCTTCTTAAGTCTAGGGAGTATCAAGTTCCAAGGATTTTTTAGCGTTTTCTTGTGTTCTTAGTTCTTATTTCCCCTTATAGCATCAAAGCATCTTCCCTCCTCTTCTCTCACGTTCTTCATCTTCTGCATCATTTTAAAACTTCCTCCCATCTTTTAAAACGCCCCACAGGGGTTAAAAAACCCAACCTCCCAGGTATTCTCTTTCCAATTGCATGTTTTCAAGTTTTCTTCCATTATAGTTACTACACTCTTCAAAGGGCTAATCTGGGTGTTTTTCTATGTCTCTACATGTTTTTGCAGGTTTTACAGGTCCACAGCACGAAGCCCAAGTCTTCTGGCCAACTGGAAGAAGTGGAGATCAAAGTCCCAAAGTTCCTGTTCTGTGGATCTGGCAGTTGTATATTGGAGCGCTAATGTCCTCTAGCGGTTTATCGTAAGACCGCTACCTTCTCTAGCGCACCAGTCTTCGACCGTCATTGTTCACAGAAGTGCAGTTTTCTCTCTCCCGTGGGCGGGTGTTGCATCCACTTATTTCCAAGGTATTTATCTTAGCTTTGGCTAGTTTAATACTTTAGTGGCGATCACATCTTTCTAGTTTGGGCAGTAGTCCTCTCTTTTCCCCCATATCTCTTCTCTAGTTGCTTTTTCTTGCTTGCTCCACACCCACGGTGTGTGTTTTCTTTTACTCCTTTGTTCCATGCCCGGCGTGTGTCTTTCTTTTTCCTTGCTTATTTTTGATAGAGATGGCATGCCCATGCTTAGATTTCATGCTGATTGCCTAGGTTCATGTTGCACATGTTCATAGGTTGATTGCATATTGCACTTTGTTTATTCATATTTCTATTGTTGACATCACACATTCATTTGAAAGGAACCAATACAAATCAACAGAATTTTTTGGCGATCACGGTGGGACATCTAGTGACAATCGTGCTTTGAATCTCTGTTAAACCTGCTATTCATCTTTTACCTGAGTTGCCCATGTTTTCCCCGAATTTTCCCTTTATTTCCAGCTGTTTCTGGTTCTCTGGGTATTCTGGCGGTCGGACCTTCAACCGTTACAAACTTAAGAGCAGTCTATTCTTAGACCATCTCATCTCTTTGGCGCTCTTATATCAGACCGCCACTCCAGTGATGGTACGCATCCCGAGGTGCAATTTATTTCTATAGTTTCTGCTGTGATTTTTATCTTTGGGTGCTATCTGGTCTCTTCCTTAGTTGCTTGGCATATTTATATCATTGTGTTCATATTTGATTGCTAGATTTTAGGCTGGAATTTGCATGCACTCCGGTGCACATATGTTCATTCATATATTCATACTTTAGATTGCATTCTCTTACCTTGGTGTGTGAACCTCTCGTCTCCATATTCCTTGGGGCCGACTAGGAGATCACATCAGGGACCTCCGTAAATCCCCGCGAGCTGTGGATTCCCACACGGATATCGGGCCGGTTGTACCTTTCCCACACCGTGTCTATGATTGCATAAGTGAGGGAGTGATTACATTTAGAGTTAACCAAGCCATATACCCTTTGTCCTATTAGGAACCTAATGTGGAGGGCACATGTTAATCAAGCTACTAAGGTTCTAAAGGGTAAAACAATTAAAAATTTTGAGCATCATCTAGACAACTTGGTGGACTTTTAGTGTTTTCTTCTTCTTACTTACATCTTTGTCAAAATCATCTAGTTTAAGTCACTCATTGTGTGTTTATTTTGTGTTGGTTGCATTTTGTTAAGACCTTTCGTTGCATGTGGAGTTGCTTATGATCCCTAGAAGTATCATCACCTAGGGGCAATTCCTTTTCCAAGTTCTACGGTAATCCTCTCTTCGAGTCCACCATGGTTTCTTTTGATTTTCCTCGTTCCCAAGAGGAGTCTCTTTCTCAAGGGCTTCTAGAGGGTTCTCCTAGGGTCATCTCCTTCCATTCTGGAGAGCGTTCCATCCCTCCCCCGTCCTCCATCCCTATAGAGGGCGTCCAACCCATTCAATGCTTTCCTCCTCCTTCCGCCAATTCCATTCTTCAAATGATGGCCCAGTTCGATCCGGCCCAACTTCAGGCTGTTTATCAGGCCATGCAGAGGCCTAATACCCCACCTCCCACGATTACCCAAGGCCTATCTAATACTTCTGTTGTTCAGCCTCGAGTTGATGGGCCCACTGTTCAGCCCATTCCAATTGATCTCACTCCGATCCGGTCCAGGGCCATTCAATTCTCTAGTCTTGAAATGGGCCAGTCTTCTGGGTCGGCCCATCAATCTGTTGACAAGGGAAAGACTGTTCTTCCTTCTTCAATCCAAGCGGATTCTTATCAGGCTATTCCATCAGTACAGTAAGTCCTGGTCGGCCCATCTGATTTCATGCGCCCTCAGCAAGGGGCGGCCCAAGTGCATACCAATATGGGTCTTCCTTCGACCCAATATCCTTCTTATGGGCCTCCTCCTCCTTCTGTTTACCCTTCTGCTCCTCAGATTCAACCTCCTTCCTTCACTATCCCAACTCCATCTAGGGAGCAAGAGTTGTTAGATAAATGGGCCGCCATACAACAACAACTTGACTTCCTCCAGAAGCGGGTTGGCCCACAATCCTTGGCAGACGTTCCGGTTCCAAGCTTTCAAAATATCCGATTCCCCCCACAATCCGAGCTCCCTACTTACCAAAAATATGACGGGAACAGTAATCCCTTCATCCATGTAAGGGACTTTTTATATGAATCGGCCCAATTTCAGTATGATGATCGCCTTATGGCATACTTATTCCGCCGATCATTAGATAGGGTGGCACTTGAATGGTTTTACTCTCTGCCACTGGAAGATGCCGAGAGTTCCAAGATAGTGAAGGACAAGTTCATTCAGAGGTTTCAAGATAGTGAAGGATAAGTTCATCTAGAGGTTTCGGCCCGGAATACTCTTTCACAGATTTGGTGGCTGAGAAAATGAAACCAGACGAGGAGTTCACTACTTATGCCGATAGATGGAGGCAGATGGCCGCCATGGTGCCAAGCCACATTCCGAAGGAAGAGAAGGTCAAACTGTTGATTTCCAATGCTACTCCGACCTTCCGCAACATTCTGGCAATGAATGACATAGCAAATATGCACCAACTGTGTAGCCGAGCGCGATTCATTCAAACACAATTCAAGGATTCCCCCATCCACTCACTCTTTGAGGCCCAAAAGCCCAAATATCATAAGAAACATCAAGGGCCTGTCACCGAGGGGGTCCAAACAAATGAACAGGTGCAAGCCGTTACCTTCCCCTTCCAGTCCGCGCCATTCCGCTTTCCGCAAAACCCCCGCACTCCCCAACTCTCCACTTCACAAAACACTTAACCCGCTCCACCAAACCCTACCTTCGCCGCTCCACAAAACGCCTTCCCCGCTCTGTAACAACCTTCACAGCCTCTGCAATACCATAAAGTCCCTCCACCCAACGGCTACACCAACAACAACAACAAGCGCCCGGGGCCCAAGAGAGCCCAATACCCTCCTTTGCCCGAGTCCCTCACGGACATATTCTTGGCTCTTATGTCAGTCAGTGCGATGCAACTTCCTCCGAAACGGCCCGTCTGGAACCCGGCCGTTGATCAAACAAAGTATTGTATGTTCCATAGGCAGCCAGGGCATACCATGGAAGGGTGTTTTCAGTTTAGAGATTTGGTCTATGACCTACACGAAGGACACCGCGTTGATTGGGCCGAGATGCACAGGGCCATTATGGACATTAAAGAGAAGAGAAGGCAGCCACAGAGCCAGCAAGTGCAGCAACAACAAGCACCGCCACCACAACAGCAGCCATTACCGCAACAACTGCGGACGCTTCAAGACCTGGGGATCCATCAGAACCCCATGCCGAATCATCCTCCAACTCCGCAGCCTCAGCCACCGGCACCGGCTCAGGTTAATGTAGTTCAACCCCCGGCTCCTGATGCCGGGTGGTCTTATGATGACGACGGTATGCTCCAATAAGTCTCGACCCTCTACCACAATTACTGCACCTCTTCCACTCCACCATCCTTACGCCTACATATCAAAACTCTCTTCCGCCTACTAGATCACTTGTTCTTCCATCCACCACTTCTTTCGCCTCCACTCCATCACCAACCTCCCGTCCATTGCTCGTCACCCCCGCTACCATCACTACGACTAGCCCTCCGCCCACGCCTCCGCTTACCCTTACACCTCCACTGTCGCCTGCACCCATCATCATCGTACCAACAACTAACCCTCCACCCATTGTCCTGTCACCACAACCCGTTACCTCCACTCCCACTCCTATTATTTCCCCCACACCCTCTTCCACGCCACTCATCCATCCGATCGGGCCCATTTTACCGTCATCAGGTGCCGTGTTGGCACGGAATTTCACCCTTCGGAGCGGGCGTTTGTTGCAGGGCAATTATGCTTCTACTTCCAATCCCCAGCCCTTGCAACCGGCTACCGATCAAGAAGATATTGGGCCACTTCCAGGTACCCAATATGATTTGTTGCATCACTTAGATCGGGTGCCCACCAAAATATCTGTGCTGGAGCTTATAAAGAGATCTACCCTTTACCAAGATGCACTAAGAAATTTTCTTCAGAAGGTGATGGTTAGTGAAGATGTGGCAGCTGACAGTTTACCTACAGCATTAGCTACTATTTCCAAGGGACCAGCGATCACATTCTCCGAGAACGAGCTAGTACCTCCGGAAGCTCGGTAGATGCCGCTTTGCATTACTATTATTTTGAACAAAGTCAGCATTGATGCGGGATTAGTTGACACAGGGACATCTATCAATGTTTGCCCGCTCAGCACTCTCAGGGGCTGCAACTCCTACGGCCTACCCCGACCACCATAGCAACTTATGACAACTCACGAAGAGCGTGTCACGGAGTTGTCACCATTCAGGCTAAGCTTGGGCCTCTTACTATGCCCATTAAATTTTATGTGCTGGACATCGACCCTATGTTCAAGGCTATCTTGGGTCATCCGTGGATTGATACTCTTTGCGCCGTGCCATCCACTGCTCATCAATGCCTCAAATTTTGCTTTCATGGGAGGGTGGTTAAGGTAAAAAGCTTGTCCACGATCCAGTCAGTAAAGGCTATATCAGAAAATTTTTTGCCTACTCTGTGGCCAAGCACTTGGCCAGTTATTTCTGTGTTGGATCTAGACTTTCCATGGGATTAGGTGTATATGAAGTCATGGATGAAAAAGACCTGGTCGATGATGAGGACAGCAACGTAGATGACACTGTCGATCTGTACGCGCAAGGATTAAAGAGATTCGACGAGCCATCGTCGGCAGTGGATGAACCTACAAACGAGATAAATCTTGGAACCGAAGAAGACCCAAGGCCCATTATCAATGCCGCTAACCTCCCTCCGTAGGTAGAAGAAGATTTAATCAAGGTTCTGAGGGAGTATAGCGATTCTTTTACCTGGTCTTATGAGGACATGCCAGGTCTTGACCCCTCTTTAGTGGAACACCGACTCATACTTAAACCAGGGGCAACACCCATAAAACAAATGTCAAGAAGATTTCAGCCCCACATGGCCTTAAGGATTAAGGAAGAGGTCGACAAATTATACAAGGCCAAGTTCATCAGAGTTGTCTTATATCCCCAGTGGGTGGCGAAATCATCCATGTCATCAAGAAAGATGGAATGGTGCGCATTTGCATTGATTTCAGCAATCTTAACAAAGAATGTCCCAAGGATGATTTCCCACTGTCTCACATAGATGTCTTGGTGGACAACACTGCCGGGTATGAAGCTTTATCATTCATGGATGGTTATTTAGGATATAACCAGATCCGTCTCGCTCCCAAGGATCAAGAGAAAACTTTCTTCACCACACCCTAGGGCACGTATTCCTATGTGGTTATGCCGTTTGGTTCGAAGAATGCAGGTGCCACTTATCAAAGGGTGATGATGGCTATATTCCACGATATGATGCACATCTATATGGAAGCTTATGTGGATGACATCTTGGTGAAGTCAAGAACCCCGGAAGAACACCCCTCTATTCTGGCTAAGGTGCTCCAGAGAGCTAGGGAGTATAAGTTAAAAATGAATCTGAAGAAGTGTGTTTTCGGAGTCTCTTCAGAGAAATTGTTAGGCTTCATAGTTAGCAAACGGGGGATCCAGATTGATCCTAATAAAGCAAAGGCCATCATGGACATGCCTCTGCCTAAGAATATCACGGAACTTCGAGGACTAATTGGTAGATTGTAATTCATCAGAGGATTCATATCCCAACATTCTAAGAGATGCCGCCCATTTTATGAATTGCTAAAGGCGGGGGCCAAATTTGAATGGAATCAAGATTGTCAAAAGGCCTATCAGGACTTAAAGAAATATTTGGCCAATCCCCCGGTTCTGCAACCTCCTGTCCCTGGGAAACCCCTAATCTTATACATCTCGGTCATTGAGGACTCCCTAGGGGCGGTGTTAGCACAAATAAATGATGAAGGAAAAGAGCGGGCAACTTATTACCTCTCCAGGTTGTTTAACCCGGTAGAGGCCAAATACACCGCTATGGAGAAAACTTGTGCCGCCTTAGTGTCGGTAGCTCAGAAACTCAAACACTATTTTCTGGCCCACCCAGTTAGGTTGATCTCTAGAATGGACCTGATCCGCTATCTCTTAGAAAACCCGTCCTTTCTAATAGGTTAGCTCGCTGGCAGAGCTTCCTCTCTCAGTTTGATTTTACATTCATCGTTCAGAAGGTAATCAAAGGATATGCTATCACTGAGCATCTTGCCCATCTTCCTATTCCCTATACTGACTATATTCAGGATGATTTCCCTGATGAGCATCTCTTTGTCCTTACTCATCATCCCTTCTGGTCTCTGCACTTTGATGGTGCGCTCAATTCTCAAGGCCGAGGGATAGGTGCCGTTCTGCTCACTCCAGAAGGAGTGACGATTCCCTTTACTTATCAGCTCTGATTTCCTGCTACCAACAACATCGCCGAGTATGAGGCTCTCCTAGCCGGATTGAAGCACGCCTACCTCTTAGGCGCGCAGTACTTGAACATCATACGAGACTCTCAGCTCGTTCTACGACAGGTGCTGTCCACATACCGCACTCGTGACCCAAAGCTCAAGACATATCAAGATTTGGTCATGCTCTTAGCTCGGCAATTCCGCAAGCTGATCTACATCCATACTCCTCAATCTTAGAACATTCTCGCTGATGCGCTGGCATCGCTTGCCTCCTCTTTATCTTTCCCTCTCAGTCAAAATACTGAGACTATCGTCGTTCAGAGATTGGACGCACCCTCTCTTCAAGATCCTTAGTATCACAACCTTAGGAAGATTGTAGAGGCTAGGGGTGAGAAGGAAGATTTGAAAGAAGTGTCTTTGACGGAATTAGAAGAGATCCTAGAAGAGGAAGAATTGCCATGGTACCATGAAATCGAACTGTATTGTAAAGATGTGTCGTTCCATGAAGGGGCAAACGTCGAGTAGCGTAAGGCTATCAGAAGAGCCGCCTCAAGGTACACTATCATTGTTGGAGAATTATACAGGTGTGCTCTCAATGGAATGCTTATGAGATGCTTATATGATGATGAAGTTTGGAAGGTGGCCGAAGCAGCCCATTCTAGTGAGTGTGGAGGTCACGTTAATGGCCAGGCTCTAGCGAAGAAGATCCTTAGGCAGGGTTACTATTGGCCCACTCTAGAAGAAGATTGCTCCCTCTATGTCTGGAGGTGTCTCAAATGCCAACTCCACGCTAATAAAATCCATGCTCCAGCTTCATCCTTACATCCTCTCTCTGCTCTTTGGCCGTTCTCCATGTGGGCTTTCGACGTTGTCGGTCCGCTCGGTGATCCTAATTCTGAAACTAAGCAAAAATTCTTCATCCTTACCGCCACGGAGTACTTCACCAAGTGGGTCGAAGCGGAACCATACGTGGAAATCAAAGCAACAACGGTGTGCCGCTTTATCATGAAGAATATCATCTCGCGGTTCGGAGTGCCAAGCAGCATCATCACCGACAACGGACCCCAGTTCATCTCTCAAGAGCTCAAGGACCTTTGTAAGAAGTTCAATATTACATTACATCATTCATCTCCATATTATCTTCAAGGCAACGGCCAAGCCGAGGCCACTAATAAAACCCTTAAGAGAATCATAAAGAAAACATGCGAATCTCATAAATTTTCTGATTAGCCTGAAAGATTATTGTAAGCTCTATGGGCTTACCACAAATCCGTTCGTACTCCCACGGGGCAAACCCCCTATGCTCTTACCTACGGGATGGAGGCGGTGCTCCCATATGAGATCTTGGTCCCTTCTCTAAGGGTGCAGCTCGATAAGGAATTTAATCTCGATGAACGTCGAGAGGCGTTGCTCGTTCAGCTGGAACTCTTAGATGAGAAGAGGATGAATGTGGTCGATCACGTGTCCGTTTATCAAAAGAGAGTTTTGCGTTATTTTCAAAAGAAGGTAATCGAACGCAAATTTCAAGTAGGAGATATAGTTTTGAAACACAAATTCATCAGGTCCGGAGGTCCTAGGTCTAAATTGCAACTAAACTGGGAAGGTCTGTTCGTCATTAGAGAAGCTTATCTAGGGAACGCATATCGCTTAGTCAACGCAGAAGGTGAGGAGCTCTCTCATGCTTGGAATGGGTTGTATCTTAAGCACTTTTATCCCTAGAGTTAGGCTAATGAAACTTGGTAGCAAGGAGCCCCTTCCTCGATCGTGAAGGAGGACCCCGAGGTCGGCAAATCACACACTTCACAGCATCCCTGGTCGGGTTCCCCAGTTATGTAGACACCATTTTCTCCTTGGCCATGCCCGGGGGAAGTCAAGGTCCCTGTCTGTTTCTCTCCTCGGTTGAATCTAGGGGCAAGAGGTAAATAAAGGGGCGATGACTAATCTAGACACCCTGATGAGAGGAGGTCTCAAATAGGGGCAGTCCGTTATGACCTGATTCCATAAAAAAAGAGCATTTCACAAGAAAAAGAAAAGGTGGAGCAATAATTGCAACAAAGAAAACAAAGATTTATCTCACAAAGTATATATCTCAGAGTCCATAGCTCCGAAAAAATAAAAGACTAGACATGGCAAGAGTGGCAGTACAGTTTCCCCACGGGACGTTATGAGCTCGATCGCACGCGTGCCTAGAATGGATAAAGGTTCGATGATGGACACAAAGCCCCGGCTCAACAGAGCAAGTCTCTGAAAGGGTCGTCATGAGGAGGACTCAAGCTCTAAAAACCTCTATACCTGGTCTAAGCTTACCCCTTGTTTCTATTTTTTTTTAGGACTAGACAGTACCCTGGGCATGGCCTTGGTAGAATCACCGTTATGCAAATTGGCCCCGATCAGGGACTATCATCTCATAAGCACGCCAACCTCAAGAGATTCCGAGTGGGACACGTAGGGCCCTTGTTACCGGGATGAAATTGGCTTTCAAAATCTAAAAAAAATCATATATTTCAAAATCTAAAAAAAATCATATATTTCAAAATCAAAAAAAATCATATATTCAAAGTCCAAAAAAATCATATATTCAAAATCCAAAAAAATCATATATTTCAAAAATCTAAAAAAAATTATATATTTCAAATTCTAAAAAAAATTCATATATTTCAAAATCCAAAAAAAAAACGTATATTTCAAAATCCACAAAAATCATATATTTCAAAATCTCATAAAAAAATATCTTCAAAAATCCAAAATACCATCATCTTGCATTGCATTTTCCCATTATTATTTTCGCCTATTTAATAAGACTCCACCCCTTGACCAAATATCAAGAACTGGTCACTCTCTAACTTGCTTCAGGCAAGGGGTTGAGTCTAAGAACAGATCTAACTTATTTTTATCTAAGTGTGTGCAGAACGCAAGTTCAAGTGCTCATGATTCAAAGCTCACAAATTTGCAGTTTCTGGTTCTCTAGCAGTCTAATATTAGACCACCAAATCCCTCTGACGGCCCATGGTTTGACCGCCAACCTCTCCCGAAGGCCAAAAAACCCCAACTCTCAGTAAACTATCTCTAGCGCTCTTATCATGGACCGCCAAAAGGCTCTAGTGGCCCATGGTTCGACCGTTAATCTCTCCCGAAGAATAGTGAGCTCTCAGTTTCCCTGAGACCCTTCTTCTGGCAGCTTATCGTGGAACCGCTAGACAGTTCTAGCGGCCCTATAATAGACCGCCATCTCAGTCAGAAAACCCTATTTTTAGGAGATTTAAGCCCAATCAAACAATCAATTCCACATCCACTCAGAATCAAAGCTTTTATTTCATTCAACTAAGCTTAATGAATATTCTTGGGTTGATAATTTTCAATACATCAAAAACAAGGCTCAAATTACATTCAACTTCTCATCTGCGCGAGGCCGAATCTTGCGTAATTCTTTTACATAAGTGCGGTATCCCTCTTCATCTTCTGCCATATCTGCTTTGAAGTCTCGCGATCAATAACACCCAAGAGGGGGGTGAATTGGGTGTTTACAAATTTTAAAGAAACTTTTAGCTTTTTACAAAATATGTGATAAACATTAATTAGCAATTTGAAAACTTTTTAACCAATTCTCTCCATCTCTCCGTTCCCACACGACCATATAACGAATACAATCAAACCACGCAAAAAACACACAATGCACAGCGGTTTTTAAGGTGGTTCGGATGCAAAGACGGCAATCCTACGTCCACCCCTCACCAAACTCGGTGAGGCTTCACTCGGGGATAAATCCCCAAACGGAGACGACGCTCCAACCACACACGCAGGACGACGCCTGCACACATACACGGGGACGCGTCCCAACACACACACACACACACACACACACACACACAGAGACGAGGTCTCCAACACGACCTGACAACCGGATCAACGACACACACACTTGCTGCGACAATTGCAGCACTTTACTTGCAGCGCTTTACACACACAAACACTATGATCTGAATAAAACCACACACACACGTAGATCTAGGAAGACATACGCACACACGAATGGAACACCACGACGACCACACACTACCACGGATCTTATATGATCCACACACACACAGATGTTTACAGTTTATGAGAAACATAAATGAAAAACACTTGGCACAAGATGCTAAAATGAATAAACCACAGTTTAGAATGCTCCTGATTAAGGCTCCCCCTGAGTGCGTGCTTCAGATCTTCCATTGATTACTTCTTTACTTGAATGGCCTTGCATTGGATGTAAGTTTCCTTGCGCGGAGTATTGTTCACTGCTACAGTACTTCTTCTTCTCTTCACTTGGACAGCCTTCCCTTAAGCTCTTCTTAAGACCCTTGCTTGATTGGAACTCCCTGGCTTTGGAAGATGACTGAATGGCTTCTGTTGATGCTTGAATGGCTTCGATCAGATGAAGAACTTGGTGAAGGAATGTTGTTCACGGTCGTTGTAGCAACCTTCCCTTGATAGCTACTATCTTGATCTCTCTTGGTTGATTTGTTGTTGTTTCAGTTCATGGGAAGCTGAAGGCTTCAAAATAGATCTTGGATCTTCAACTATGATGAGGCTTTGATCTCCGAATCACTGTTCACGGCTACAGTGATATTCCTCCTCTTCCTTGAGCCAACTTGATCCCTCTTATTCTCTTAGAGTCTCTTGGGGTTTATGACCTCAAAGAGAGGTTTTATAACCCTTGGAAAGTTAGGAGACAAGCCCCAGACCTAGATCCATAATTTCTAGGGTGATTGGGAGCATTGGGATTAAAGAAATGGGGAAGGGAATCTCTCCACGGATTGGAAACAAAAAGTCAAAGTTGGAGGCTTCGGGGCTGGCGGTCGACCGGAGGTGGGCTAGCGGTCGACCGCTCTGAGAAAACACTGTAGAAGATTGCTTGTTGTTATTTTCGGTTGACCGGGATCAGCCGGTGGTCGACCGCTCTGAGAAAAACTGTAGTTTTCTGATTCTGGTAATTTCGGTCGATCGCCATCTACATTAAATTCCAGACCACTACATTTTAGCCCCAAACTCCATTGCAACCCTTCCAAACTCTGTGGCATCAAACTCCTTTGATCTTGGAGGGATTATACAAAGAATTTAACCTACAAAACCATGATAAAATGATTAGAACATTAGCTTAATAATCAATATGATCAATGTATGAAATGCATACATGAAGGCCCATGTTCAAGGTGCATACAAACACTTGAACCATAAAAGCTTTAAGCTAAAGGTCAAGAATTATTTCTATGCAAGTGAGCAAAGTATGAGAACACTTTAGCCATGCACATATACAAGTGAACACTTTGAAAACATGATTGACTAAAGATCAAGATCTATGCATTTGTCCAATATGAATGCATCATGTAACCAAGCTCCATGAAGAGTATGCATAGGAAGCATTCAAAGCACATGTTCAACTCAGTCATATTCAACCAATCGACAGGAACAATCAACCATTTAGTTTAGTTATCATCGTTCACTCAATCACACAAAACCATAGCATTACACACTAAGTTTAGTTAACATCAAAACCATAGCTCAACAATCTCCCCTTTTTGATGATGATAAACTTAGGGATAAATGAGGACAAAACGAAGTGATGATGACAAACTAAACGAGGATACAACATGTTCTTCTTCCCCTAACACAAGTAATCATGAATCTTTTTCTCCTGACAAAGGAAATCATGAATCCTTTTTCTCCCCCTTTGACATTATCAAAAAGTGGGATAAGGCAAAGCTTTCTCCCTTATCAACAAGCAAAACGAAACCAACGAAGCAGGAGAAGTTCTTGCTCCCCCTTTGACAGTATCAACAGGCGAATGAACGTCAATCTATCTGCCACATTAACACTATCAAGATGAAGGGAAGAAACCACTGAGGTCCATATAGCAGCATGATGAATGAGCAAGGGATAATGACCCACGTTTGTAATTCTGATGAAGCATGAGCAAATTATAAACAAGTGGGTTCATGGAATGTCTAGAAGGCACCAAAACATGTTTTTGTTGATTTTCATGTTTGCAGATTTTTATTTGTTTTGTGATACCAATGATTGGCATGAGGGGATGCCAATTGTCGATCACTTGGACGTGCTAGGATGAGTAGAGCTAATTTCACGCTTCTCCCCTTGGTCAATCAAAATCCAAAGCTTATTTAACAAGTGTGCAGCATGTGAAGTCCATTTAATTTTTGGGTTTTCATTATTTTCAGATTTTTAATTTTTGATTTGTGGTTTGAAATACATGAGATGCAACATATGCATGTGATGACATGTGAGATGCATAAACAAACAAGTAAATACGTATCTATACATGCAACATAGCTCCCCAGTACTTATTTATGAGGGAATGGGTATAAGAAGAGTGCATGAGGGTCATCGCAACTGAAATGTTCACTTAAGACACCTAGGAGGTTGTGCAATCATAGAGGAAGAGTCATGCAATAATCAATGCAGTCAATCAATTTTCTGAATACATATTAAATCAAATTTTCAAAGTGTAAGTGAGTAACATGAAAAATGATAGTTACAGTATGGATATTCAGATTTTCATATTAACACAATGAGACATTTTACAGACTACACTTCAATTTTTGAGAACAGTGTATTGGAGGCTACGCTCTACCACAATGAGTTTTCACCATCATTTTTCAACTCAACCAGTATCACATGGTAGTCAGAATTTTTCAAGAGTGATCAAGTTCAAATAATTCCTTTTTACGCGAGTAGACGCATGGAGCTCATGCCAGAATTCCCTGTTACTCAGAATACTGAACCATTTCACCTCATCTTGAACAGAGGTACTTTAATCAACACTTTTCAGAAATGAACCACATCATGTCTCAGGTGACATGTGCCCAATTTACTCAGTGAAACTGAGTATTGCTCTGCCTTTCTTTTTCATTCGAGATTTTTCAAAAAGATAGGTAGGTAACTTTTTCCTCAACTATCTCTTCAACATATATGTAGCAAATTTAACATCTCGAGAGTGTTGAAAAGAAATTCATATATCATTATCGTTAACACTCATTTTCACATTTTATGCATGAAGTGTGCGAATTTGATTCAGCATGTATACCAAAATTATCATGAACACATGGCAGTGCTACTCCCCTTAAATAGATGCACTTATTAAGTATGAACTCCCCAGAGTGTATGACAGAAAACACACCAACAATGACTCAAAAGCATCATTATTAAGCAAGGATATATGAAGCCATAGAAATTCCAAAGGATGGGGGTAAATAGTATATAATATCAAGCAAGCATGCAGATGGAATGTATGCAACATGCAATGTAAACATGCAACTGATACCAATCAAATGGATACCAATTTAATGAATTGAATGTAGCTAATGCATGAGAACTGATGCAATGTAACCTTTGATCATATAGTAGTGGAATAGAAATGCAATATGCCAAGACAAAATGTAATGTGGTGCAAAGCTTCTGATATCAAATGAATGGACTTACTACAGTTGATGCATGAGTTCTAATGCATGTAACCTATGCCTGGATGAGAGTGTGATGTAATATGCAATTACAGTAAGGGAGGGCTTTGATTTTCACACTATGAGACAAGTTCCACATTAGAGCATTCACATTTTATCAATGTGTCAACAACTTTTGCATGACATGACCTTTATGAGATAAGGGTGCTTAAAAGATTAAAATTAAGCAATGCAACCTAATTTTCAGAATTTTTCAAAAACAGATTTTCAAAGGTCATTCACAAGTATTGAAATGAGAATTAGCTAAATATATGAATCATTCAATCACAAACATATTTTTAATTTTCATAGCTTAGCTCAAGAGTTCATTTACATATCAACCAATCCAATTTACAAGATCTGGTACGAGGCGGAGTTTGTAGTCCGAAGACCCAGCTCAACGCATAGGGAATGCTTCCAAGTGGACATGATCCACTCTTCCACAGACGCCATTTGATGTACCAGATATGCAATTCAATACAAGTGTGATCATGTAATTCAAATTGAGAATATTCAATATGTAATCACTTCATACACATCTCTCAAGATTTTCAATTTAGTTCAACCAATTAGACAGGTTCATCACAACATGCTGGTGAATGACAATACAAGTTTTTAGAATTAATACATGTCATCTAAAGGTTACACCTAGTGACAAAAGGCCATTGCTTGATTGTATATTTCCAAGGCAAAAATGGTTGAGTTACCTTAGTTCAGGATTCAAGATTGGAGGCCTTTAATCACTAAAATCACCAACCTCACGAAGGTTGATATTTCAGATTTTACTTTCTTACCTTTGCCTTGAGAATCTATTTTCTTCCAAGCCTTTCTCCTGCAGTCCAAAGAAGAGTAAAATTCAGTTTACTTATTGAAAGTATTTTCAAATCTTCTCGCACAATTCCTGCAAAATGTTCACAAAAAATATTATTAGTAGCTCAGAAATGATATCATCCACATATACTTGAACCACTAGATTATCTTTACATGCTTACCTCGTGAGACGTGGTTGATTCACCTTACCTCTTGAAGCCATTTTCAATCAAAGGATGTGAGCCCTTTAACACCATGCCTTTGGTATTTTGCCTCAGTTCTTACAGATCTTCCTGTAGCTAATGTGCATGTTTGTGGATGATTTGTATCTTTAAGATCTGAAGAGGGTTATTCAATTTAGCAACCGACACGGGGTGCTTATCAAAATCACTTCCTATCTCCTAGTAGCAGTTGAGAAATTTCCATCATTTTCATCCTTGCAAGGTATTCTTTCACTTGTTTCATCCCTTAGTTGATTCAGACATGGCCATGGCTGGCCTAACACGACTTGAATTTGGAAGTGTGATCTTCTTGGCGAAAACTGATTTCTTACTTTTCGTCCCCATGGCACACCTGCAAAACAGATTTCTCATTTGACATTCTTAGGTACCCAAATCTTTTTGGGTCCTTGATGGTTAGTAGCAACATAGACATGTGATTTCTAATTTTTGACAGCATCCAAATCATCATTTTTCTTTAGAAAACAATCATGCTTAACGTTCCTAGATTTTCCAAAGTGATGGTAGAAAGCTCGTGGCATCATATTCTTTCTTCTCATGGGTTCTACTGATTTGTGTGAGTGAGCATGATGTGTTGAGTGGGAGTTCTTTCTCTTCAACAGTAACCAGCAATGTGAAGTTGTATGACCCCTTTTACCACAGTTATTACAATGCACAGAAGGTTCTGTGGTGACTGCTTTCTTTGCATTTTTCAAAACAGCTTGGTTTTTACATGCTCTCAAATCATCATTCTTCATAATGAAACAATCATGCATGACATGCCCAGATTTATCACAGTAAAAACATGAGAGTTTCTTTCTAGGTGGTTGTGTGTGTGTGGCATAAGTATGTTTAACATGCATGGAAGTGCTAGCAACATTTTTAGATTTTTGATGCAAGTTGATTTTCTTTGTGGATGCATGTGTGTGTGGAACATGATTTTCCTTTTTCAGATTTTTATTTGATGTGCTGGCTATGTTTGAACTGTGCACAAAAGATGTATAAACTTTGTTTTCAAACTTCTTTTTGTTCACAGGATTATAGCCCAGCCCTTCCCTTAAAAAATTCACTTTCACCCCCAACAATTTGTCCAAGTTTTCTTGACCATTTACAAATCAAGATAACGAATCATTCAAGTCAAGAATTTCAGATTGAAGAGATGAAATTTACAATCCAGAATTGGCAAGTTCTTCTTCACAAGTAGAAAGACTAACATTCAACATGGCATTGGTAGTCTTAAGGCATTCTACTTCTTGCCTAAGTTCATCCACATTTTGACATTCTCTAACAACCACAGATTTTTCTTTTTCAAGAATCAAAAATCTTTCAGAAATGACCTTGTTCAATTCCTTCGGTTTCTCATTCTCTTTAACAAGTTTTTGATCATGAACAAATTCATTTTCGCCATTGTTCATCAGACTTATTCTCTCTCTCAGCTCTTTATTTTTATTTCTCAAAGAAGAGATTTGATCTTTGTAAATTTTAATGTCAAACACATGACCATCAATCAATTCCTTTAAATGTAGACATCCTTTGCATGAGGAATTACAGTTGTTTTGTTCAGCATTCCTTTTTAGTTTTTTTTTTCAGGTTTTAGCTTCTTATATTTATTTTCCAGCTCATCATATGCAATCAATAGATCATCGAGAGATATGCTTTCAGAGTCTGAGTATACCTCTAGGGATGATCCTTTCTGATCACTCCCTTGATCGCTCGTGCCTGCCACAAGACATTGGTCTTCATGCTCTTCTCGGACTTTGGTTAAGCCATCCAAGATATCCTTCGCGGACCTGCAATGGGAGACAAAAGGAAACTGATTAGAACTGACTGCAGTAGTGAACAATTTTAAAACCAACCGATTTTGATCGTGTTTATGCTTATGATTTTCAGCCCAGACAGCTTTGTCTTTAGGCAATTCATAGGGACCACAAGAGACAAGCTTCCATAGCTTAGGGTCATATGAATTGACTAGACTGAACATTCTTCCTAACCACAAATCAAAGTTACAACCATCAAACAACGGTGGAGAACTCAGGGTGTACATATTGGTAGTCATTGATCTGGATCTCTCTAGATCGTTAGATCTATGAAGAATTAGAGCCTTAGCTCTGATACCAATTGAAGTCCCGCGATCAATGACACCCAAGAGGGGGGTGAATTGGGTGTTTACAAATTTTAAAGAAACTTTTGGCTTTTTACAAAATATGTGATACACATTAATTAGCAATTTGAAAACTTTTTAACCAATTCTCTCAATCTCTCCGTTCCCACAGGACCATATAACGAATACAATCAAACCACGCAAAAAACACACAATGCACGGCGGTTTTTAAGGTGGTTCGGATGCAACGACGACAATCCTACGTCCACCCCTCACCAAACCCGGTGAGGCTTCACTCGGGGATAAATCCCCAAACGGAGACGACGCTCCAACCACACACGCAGGACGACGCCTGCACACATACACGGGGACGCGTCCCAACACACACACACACACACACGGAGATGAGGTCTCAAACATGACCTGACAACCGGATCAACGACACACACACTTGCTGCGACAATTGCAGCACTTTACTTGCAGCACTTTACACACACAAACACTATGATCTGAATAAAACCACACATACACGTAGATCTAGGAAGACCTACGCACACACGAATGGAACACCACGATGACCACACACTACCACGGATCTTAGACGATCCACACACACACTGATGTTTGCAGTTTATGAGAAACATAAATGAAAAACACTAGGCACAAGATGCTAAAATGAATAAACCATAGTTTAGAATGCTCCTGATTAAGGCTCCACCTGAGTGCGTGCTTCAGATCTTCCGTTGATTACTTCTTTACTTGAATGGTTTAAGACTCGACTTGAATGGCCTTGTATTGGATGTAGGTTTCCTTGTGCGGAGTATTGTTCACTGCTACAGTACTTCTTCTTCTCTTCACTTGGATAGCCTTCCCTTAAGCTCTTCTTAAGACCCTTGCTTGATTGGAACTCCCTGGCTTTGGAAGATGACTGAATGGCTTCAGTTGATGCTTGAATGGCTTCGATCAGATGAAGAACTTGGTGAAGGAATGTTGTTCACGGTCGTTGTAGCAACCTTCCCTTGATAGCTACTATCTTGATCTCTCTTGGTTGATTTGTTGTTGTTTCAGTTCATGGGAAGATGAAGGCTTCAAAATAGATCTTGGATCTTCAGCTTTGATGAGGCTTTGATCTCCGAATCAGTGTTCACAGCTACAGTGATATTCCTCCTCTTCCTTGAGCCAACTTGATCCCTCTTGTTCTCTTAGAGTCTCTTGGGGTTTATGACCTCAAAGAGAGGTTTTATAACCCTTGGAAAGTTAGGAGACAAGCCCCAGACCTAGATCCATAATTTCTGGGGTGATTGGGAGCATTGGGATTAAAGAAATGGGGAAGGGAATCTCTCCACGGATTGGAAACAAAAAGTCAAAGTTGGAGGCTTCGGGGCTGGCGGTCGACCGGAGGTGGGCTAGCGGTCGACCACTCTGAGAAAACACTGTAGAAGATTGCTTGCTGTTATTTTCGGTTGACCGGGATCAGCCGGCGGTCGACCGCTCTGAGAAAAACTGTAGTTTTCTGATTCTTGTAATTTCGGTCGATCGCCAGCTACAGGTCGGTCGACCGCCAGCTACATTAAATTTCAGACCACTACATTTTAGCCCCAAACTCCATTGCAACCCTTCCAAACTCTGTGGCATCAAACTCCTTTGATCTTGGAGGGATTATACAAAGAATTTAACCTACAAAACTATGATAAAAATGATTAGAACTTTAGCTTAATAATCAATATGATCAATGTATGAATTGCATACATGAAGGCCCATGTTCAAGGTGCATACAAACACTTGAACCATAAAAGCTTTAAGCTAAAGGTCAAGAATTATTTCTATCCAAGTGAGCAAAGTATGAGAACACTTTAGCCATGCACATATACAAGTGAACACTTTGAAAACATGATTGACTAAAGATCAAGATCTATGCATTTGTCCAATATGAATGCATCATGTAACCAAGCTCCATGAAGAGTATGCATATGAAGCATTTAAAGCACATGTTCAACTCAATCATATTCAACCAATCGACAGGAACAATCAACCATTTAGTTTAGTTATCATTGTTCACTCAATCACATAAAACCATAGCATTACACACTAAGTTTAGTTAACATCAAAACCATAGCTCAACATGCTTGCCAAGTGCGCACCCGGCTGATTTCCCACATCATCAACGCGTTCCGGACTGCTCGCTCGTCCTCCTCGGTCCATATCTTCCTAGCTTGAAGGGGAGGGAGATGTGATAGTGCAGGAACCGTGGTTTGGGGTAGCCCGATTTGAAGATAGCACCGGTGCGGGTTATAGATCACCATAGTAGTGTTCCCCACCAACTGCAAGTCTAGGTCTGGTTGCCGAGGAACTCTAAGGATGGTGCTTCGAAGAATTCTTGGCCGCATCACAAACTTGTCAATTGGCAATGTGTTGAGGAAGAGGTGCCAATCATCACTTGTTTTCTTATCCGCAACCCGGCACTCAACCTATGAAGACAATCCAAAAGTGCCTCCTATGAAGCATAGTGGGTGGCTCCCGAATATCCGGCTAACAGAAGGTAAGTCCTCCCTGGGTAAGAACTTGATTCTCACGCCCATCCAACACTCAAGGGTGATCATGGAGCCAAAGAGAGGTCCTCCTAGGCAAACTGAGCTAAACCCTTCATAGAGGTATGATAGGACTGCTTGAGAAATAGATAAACCCCACCACAACCCACTGATGATACTAAGATTTTGGATATCTAGAAGGTGGTCTCTCTCTCCGTCCCTTACTCTGTCCTCCTTGTTGTGCCCCTGGTTTTGATGATGACAACCATGAGATATGAATGATGTATTCAATTCAATGATGAATTTAAGTTTGATTCAATAATACTTTCACTTGATTTCATTCTTGTGCTAGAAAGGAACAGGGTCGACACTGGGAGCTTAAAGCGTCCACGCATCAGTTGAAGAAGCCTCCACCAATATCTTCACAAGGTGTTCCACTGCGTCAACGCCAAGATAGAGCGGCGTCGACGCAGCAGTTACAAAGGGAGAGCCAATGGCTTACTGGAATACTCTGATGCGTCAACGCTTTGATCAAGTAGCGTGAACGCAGTAGTTCAAGCATTCCTTGTTGTAGCCTCTGGAGTACCTTGGCAGCGTCGACGCTGCAGTTCGATGGGTCGACGCTGCAGTACGATGGATTGCCACAACTGTCTAAAGCGCAACTAATGAGTGGACGCAGTTGCATCTTGCGTCAACGCACTCAGCATGAAACCTGAAGCTAGAAGAAGGGTGCGTTAACTCCTTGGGGCAAGAGGGTCGACGCCATCTAATTCAAGTTGCAGAGCATGATAAGTGGATCCCACCTTTAGTCATTATCTGCCACATCAGCCACAAGCGGATAAGGTTTCGTAGCTTCTACCACTCCAGAAGGTTCCCCACGTGAGCAATCATGACGATAACCAGAAAATCAGGGTGGTGGCCCACCTGCCTCACGTGAACTATTTTGTGCGCGGGAAGACCAAAAAATAGGTTCACCCGACAAGAAAAGAGTAGAAGAGAGGAAAAAGAGTAGGAGGAGTGAGGCGAACAGCAGAACGAGAGAGGCTGAGAGCAGAACTGGACGAAGGCTACTGAAAAATCAGATCAGAAGATCATCGCGCCACCAAGACTCTTCTACATTCCAGACGGAGGAGATTCAAGGATCGAAGCTCATGCGTATGGACATGGATCTCTCTGTTGGTGATCTAAATTCCGCTGCGTCCAAGTGCTGAAGTTTGATTTCTTATCTTTTAGTTTTCCTATTATTTTTGAACATTGTATTCCTCTCCCTCACTGGATTTAGTGAAGAGAGGGTGATTCTGATTCAGCGGGCTGTGCTGAGATCAGGGGTGTCAAGGTTGTTTGCCTTCAAGCTGTTTGACAGCGGATCTGAGGATTTGTTCCTCGTTGTCTTCTGTTGGGGTAGTCAACAGTATAGAGGAATTACTTCCTCGGTTTAGCAAAGCTGTGAAGCTCAGCAGGGTTCCTCACTAGTTGAGTGGGGAGGTGGACATAGGTCTCCATTGGGTGACCGAACCACCTTAAAATTGTGGTCTCTTGTGTGGTTTGGTTTAATCTTTGCAATTTGTTCCTCGCTAGATGCATGATAGGAACGCTCTCTGATTGGCTTGGTTCAGTGTTTCAATTAATCATCTAGGTGTGGTGCTTCTGATGCAAATTGCTCTACTATAATTTTTATAAGGTCAACCTATTCACCCCCTCCCCCTCTAGCTTGACCGTCCTCTCGATCCAACACGTGGTATCAGAGCGCCAGGCTCTCTTGCAAAGGTTTCACAGCCTAGAGAGAACTAATGGAGAACAGAGGACTCATGCCTGAGGGGTATGCAGTGAATAGGCCACCATTTTTTGATGGGACTAATTATTCGTACTGGAAAAATCGCATGCAAGTATTTTTAAGAGCGCAGGATCATGAAATCTGGAGAGTAGTGAGCAAAGGGCCATACCAAATTGAAGGCGATGAAGAACTCTGGGTGAAGGAGCAAAGTCGAAAGTCAAACGTAAATTGGCAAGCCATGAACATTATGCAGTGCTCACTCTATCCCAAGGAATTCTCGCGTGTATCCTCATGCTCCAGCGCAAAAGAAATGTGGGATAGACTCGAGGTAATCTACGAAGGTACCTCAGAGGTAAGAGAGACAAAAGCTAACATGTTAATTTCAGAATATGAATCTTTTCGGATGAAACCTGAGGAAAGTGTATCTGAAATGTATGCCAGACTAACTCTTCTTGTGAATGGTCTTAAAGGTTTGGGAAAGATCTATAGTGACTATGAGGTAGTTAGGAAGATTCTTAGATCCCTAACTCCAATCTGGCATACCAAAGCCACGGTCGTTGAGGAATCAAGGAACCTTCCCACCACCAAACCAGACGAGCTAATAGGTTCTCTTATGGTTTATGAACTGAACTTAAAAAGAACAGATGAGGACATGAAGAAGAAAAAACCCCTTGCATTGAAGGCTGGTTCCAGCCGCAAGGAAAGCTCAGATGATAGTCAGTCACCTTCATCTGATGATGACTCAAGTGAAATAGCCATGCTTACTAGAAAATTCTTAAGAAAGGGAGGTAAGACTGATAGATATAAAGGATATCAGGTAAGAACTAGCTCAAAACTCAAGCTAGAAAATCCTAAGAAATCTGATAAATTTGTTTGCTACAAATGCAGGAAACAAGGACACATCAAGTCGGAGTGTCCTGAGAATGTGAAAAAGACACAGTCAAAGTGGAGAAATAAAAAGCCCAAGGCCATGCTAAGCACTTGGAGTGATGAAGAAAAATATGAAGATGAAGAAAGCACCTCTGAAGAAGAAAGCGAGGTGAAAATGTGCTTCATGGCAAATGGTGATGATCAAGTCGAGGTAACCTCTCCCTTTGCAGACTTCTCTTGTGATGATTGGGAAGAAGCTTTTAACGAATTGCTGGATAAGTATGAAGGTGTTAAAAAGGAAAATAAATATCTAAAGAAAAAGAAAACTCAAACCAGTCCAGAAGATGATTTGAATGAAAGAGTCAAAACACTAGATGCTGAAATCGTGTGTCTAAAAAGGGACTTGGAAGAAAAAGATGAGTATAAGAGACAGCTAATTGAAATAAAGAGAGAAAATGATTTTCTATTGAAGATGCATGATGAATTGAAATTAAGAATGCAGAAATTGGAAAAAGAAGTAAAAATTGCTGAAGTGAAATATGAGGCCATTTGTGGAGTCAATGCAAAACTTCAAGAAAATCTGAAGAAATTAGAGGAAGAGAACCTAAGCAAACAAGCATCCCTCGAAAAAATGACACAGGGTAAAAACAACCGTGATGCTGTTATGGGAATTAAGTGCAACTTTGAAAAAGAAGGGCTTGGATTCAATCCTACTAAAAAGAAAGAACTGGGAAGTAGATTGGTGACATTTGTCTCTGGGAAGGACACATCTGAAGAGAGGCAAATGGATGAAAACAAAAAGGATGAGAAGAATGAGGAAGGATTAAAACAATCTAATGAAATAAGAAAAGAAAAAGGAAATGAGAAAGGGAAGGCAACATTGAATTTTAACAAACAGAAAAGCACATTTATGTTCAAATATGCCTCTTCAGGTCAATATAGGAATCCTAGATTTGATTCATCAACCCAACAGTAATCTTATAGAAGATCAGAAGGCTTAAGGCATGGTAGAAGTCAACCGCGTCAATGCACTGCTCACATGGCGTCAACGCACCTAGCCTTCCAGAAAGGGCATTCGGTCAGAAATACTCAGATGCGTCGACGCAGTCACTACCATGAGTCAATGCAGTACATGTATCAGAACCCCCATGATAGATATGGTAGGTGGATGAGTCAACGCAGCAACACTAAAGGGTCTACGCACTCAACTCTCAATCAACCAAGAAGCATGCATTCATCTAGAGTCCTTAAGTCAAATTTCCCTAATACTTCATGGAGTCATCACTATCAATGGCACAGGAATAATCACAAGTCTGTCAAATCATTGAACTTACCATATCAAAGACCCTCACAACAGCAACTATGGATCCCCAAGAGCTTAATATCCTACCTGAACACGTCCTATGGTTTGAAGGGACCCAAGTATATCTGGGTTCCAAAATCTCTTGTTTAATGTGTTTTGCAGGAGTGTCTTGCAGCTGTACATAATAGGTGGTATCTCGACAGCGGCTGCTCAAGGCACATGACGGGGGATAAAGCAAAATTTTGTGTCTTGATGGAGAAAGACGGGGGTCATGTTACATTTGGTGGAAACAATAAAGGGAAAATTATTGGAAAAGGTAAGGTAGGTAAAAATCCTTCGAATTTCATTGATGATGTGTTACTTGTTGATGGCTTAGAATATAATCTACTTAGCATAAGCCAGCTGTGCGATAAAGGAAATAAAGTTGTGTTTGATGATCACACTTGCACCATTTTAGAGATGAGTTCTGATAAAGTTAAATTCATTGAAAAAAGAATAAACAACATGTACGTGGTAGATTTAGATGACCCTGCACATAACATTCTGTGTCTTGCTGTGAATAAAAGTGAACTTGCTTGGCTGTGGCACCGCAGACTAGGGCATGCTAGCTATAGTGTCTTGCATAAGTTAGCAAAGTTTAACATGGTGAAAGGTCTGCCAGATGTATCATTTAAACGAAATGACAAAGTTTGTAGCGCATGCACTCAAGGTAAACACACCAGAAAATCATTTAAGTCCAGACTTGAAACTCAATCATCTAAACCTTTTGAACTCATTCATATGGATTTGTTTGGACCAACTAGAACAGCTAGTGTGAGTGGAAATAAATATGGATTTGTTCTAGTGGATGATTTCTCTAGGTTTACTTGGGTGTTCTTTCTAACTCACAAGAATGATGCATTTGAAGAATTTCAAGCATTCTTCAAGAATGTGCAACAGGATGGTAAGTTTGCCATTTCATCTATCTTGTCAAATCATGGAGGAGAATTTGACAATTCTAAATTTGATGATTTTTGCAGAGTCAAAGGAATTTCACACAAGTTCTCATCTCCAAGAACTCCTGAACAAAATGGGATTGTGGAAAGAAGAAATAGAACCCTTGTGGAGATGGCAAGAACTATGCTGATTGAAGGACAACTCCCAAGGAAGTTCTGGGCAGAGACGGTAAATACAGCTTGCTATATTATGAACAGGGCAATGGTAAGACCTCAGTCCAAAAAGACTCCATATGAATTAATGAAGGGTAAGAAACCTTCTGTTGCTTATTTTAGAGCCTTTGGATCAAAATGCTTTGTTCAAAATAATGACAAACGGACGTTGGACAAATTTGAACCTAAAAGTGAACCTTCCATCCTTCTAGGATATTCTAGTCACTCTAGGGCCTACAGAGTCCTAAATCTAAAAACACATGCTGTTGAAGAATCACCTCATATTGTGTTTGATGAAATGAATAAAAAATTCTAAGATTGAGGAATTATGTAGGGATGAAGATGAAGGGAATTTCCTTAAAGAAAAGGAAGAACAGAATCTCCAAGATGAAGAGACAAGGCCAAATGATGATCATGCATAATAAACCCACCATGGTGATTCAGGAATAAATGAAGGTAACTCTCTAACCGATGTCAGGATGCTAAGGGATCATCCTTTATCCAATGTCATTGGTAACTTGCATGAACCTGTTAGAACTAGATTTCATTTTAGAGGTGTTGAGGAAATGGATAATCTAGCCCTTGTCTCTCAAATTGAACCAAAAAATGTTGCTGAAGCATTGAAAGATAGTAATTGGATAAACGCAATGCATGAAGAATTACATCAATTCAAAAGAAAAAAGGTGTGGTATCTTGTGCCAAGACCCAAAGAGCTTTCTGTAATTGGAACTAAATGGGTCTTCAGAAATAAACAAAATGAAAATGGAATGGTAGTTAGGAATAAAGCTAGGCTGGTAGCACAGGGTTATAATCAAGAATTTGGCATTGACTTTGAGGAATCCTTTGCTCTAGTAGCTAGATTAGAAGCCATTAGATTATTACTTGCTTATGCTTGCTGTCATGGAATAATGTTACATCAAATGGATGTGAAGAGTGCTTTTCTAAATGGGTCAATAAAGGAAGAAGTTTATGTTGAACAACCCCCTGGTTTTGAATGCACAGAAAATCCTAACCATGTGTACAGATTGGACAAAGCTCTTTATGGACTCAAACAGGCACCTCGAGCGTGGTATGATAGACTCAGCTCGTACCTCACAGAGAAAGGCTACTCTAGAGGTAAAGTGGACCAAACTCTATTCACCAAGGTAAGAAATTCAGATATTATTCTGGTTCAAATTTATGTTGATGATATAGTTTTTGGTTCCACTAAAACCAGCATGTGTGAGGAGTTTGCCAGCTTAATGACCACTGAATTTGAAATGAGTCTAATGGGTGAGCTTAAATTCTTTCTAGGTCTGCAAATCACTCAGAGCAAGGAAGGATGTTTCATCAACCAGGCAAAGTACATCTCTGAGTTGCTTAAGAAATACAAAATGGAAAATCTGAAAGCAATCAGCACACCTATGAGCACCACTACAAACTTGGATGCAGATTTGACAGGTAAACAGGTTGATGCAAAAACATATCGAGGTATGATTGGATCACTCCTCTATCTTACTGCATCTAGGCCAGACATTCAATTTTGTATATGCATGTGTGCTCGTTTTCAATCTGATCCTAGATAATCCCACTTAAGTTCTGTCAAGTGTATCTTTCGATACCTTGCTGGAACTCGAGATTTAGGGATTTGGTACCCTGCATCTTGTTCTTTTGATCTTGTATCTTATTCAGATGCAGACTATGCTGGATGCAAACTGGACAGGAAAAGCACGAGTGGCTATTGCCAATTTTTGGGAGGATGTTTGATTTCTTGGGCTTCCAAGAAACAACACTCAGTGGCACTATCCACTGTAGAGGCAGAATATGTCGCTGCAGGGAGTTGTGGTACTCAAGTGTTGTGGATCAAACACCAACTCTGAGATTATCAAACTGATCTTGGGTGTGTCCCCATATTGTGTGATAACACAAGTGCCATAAACCTGGCCAAAAATCCTATCCAGCACTCTAGGACCAAACACATAGAAATTAGACACCATTTCTTAAGAGATGAAGTGATAAAAGGAAATTTTAAACTAATATTTGTTGAATCACAATCTCAATTGGCCGATATTTTTACCAAGCCTCTGAACAATGATAGATTCTCTTATCCTAGAAGAGAGCTTGGTCTGTGCAATTATAATATGGATGTCTGATTTGTGTGCCTGACTTATCTTCTAGAATATGAATGATTAAACTTGTCTTGGTTTGAAGTGTATCTATCATAAACTCTGGGGGAGCTTAGTCTTCTGTGCTTGGTATGTCTATCTTTCCATCAATAAATTCATAATGAATATAGTTTCAGCATGATACTCATTTTATTGGCTGTTATAATTTCATTCATGCATGGTCTGAGGGGGAGTTAGCTTCAGATTACCTTCTTGGTGTCAAAATGATGAACAAAGTGTAGAGTTGTTATTGCTGGTTGGTTGTTTGAGTTAACGCAGTGTGGAAATAGGGTTAACGCACCAGACAACTTATTCTTTGAGAACCTGGTGTGAAGTGTCTCTGGCTGGTTGAATGAGTTGACGCAGCAATGAGACTGAGTTGACGCTGTGAGCAGTTGTTTTCAGAAACAGAACCATTCTATGAGCGGCCTTGATGGATGAGTTGACGTAGTTATAAGGCTGGGTCAACGCAGCAGTGTTATATACTCTTCTTTTGGAGACTTCCCTATCTCAAATCAACTTGCTCTGTTCATTTATCTTGTCCCTTCCGTTCTTATCTCTCAATAAAGCCTCCTTGACATTCTTGTATGAGGGAAAAACTCTAGAGCACTGAGATATGTAGACGATGTCTTAAATTCAGGGGGAGTTACAGTGAAAATTCCTATTGAGTATGAGATATGTTCTGAACAGCTCTATGAAAAGCTAATGATAGGAGATCTATAATTCTTATGGTGTTTGAATTCAAGAACTTTTGAACCCAATAATGCACTATGTATGGAATAAAAGCTGAACAATTTAATAAAACCAGGACCTTGTCATCTCTCAAACCTTATATTGTTCAACAGTAAAGAAACCACTGTGTGTAGAGGAATTTAATATTTGTATTGGTAATAAACCCAGATATTGAGTATAAACGCTGAAGAAACAATCTCTTACACATGTTATAAAATGCAGAGCAATGGTGGCTATTCACTGAGAAACTAGCCCTATGCACCAAAGAAGTGCTAAAGAGCAAGTCATGAGGTGCGCCACTATCTCTGTCTTCAAGTGAAAAATAAATCATTTCAGAGCAATGGTAACTATGAACTGAGAAACTACCTTCAAGCACCTATGAAGTGCTGATAGGCATGTCATGACGTAAGTTGCCAACTCTGGTCCGTCTATGCAGAATAGTTTGCTATGCTGAGTAACCGGGGACTCGGGTGTCTAATAAACATGTGTACCCGTGTCAAAAGGCTAGCCATACTTGACTACAAATGAAAACGTAAAAAATAAGTTGAAAATGCTGCAAATGTGAAAAATAATGAAAACATGTGAGTGTGATTGATCTGAAGCTCGTTATTCAACTTAGTCTGTTATCAATGCCAGTTAAATTTCTCTCTCTCCAAAAGGCAACTTGAAATTGACAGATATAAGGAACAGAAATGAAAATGGTTCTAGTGTGAAAAGAGTTCCTCTTTTTCTCCAGGCAGGTGCCTTTGGTGGTTCATGTTTTTTTTTTATTCAATGCTTTAAGATTATTTCTTCTCTTTATCATTAATTGAATTGGAGCCTATTTACACATCTCTCTCATGGGAACTCGATCTGCAATACTTAAAAATCCTTGACTATGAGCATCTCTACTCCATATCTCAGTATCTTAAGAAAATTCCTTGTACAGATGACCTTCTTGCTACTCTTCTTGCATATATTCGTTTGTTTCTGCTTTACTGCGTCGACGCTGTATCCCTTGGCGTCAACGCAACGATTCCAGAACCATTTTCTACTTTTTCCAGTTCGCAGACTTGAACCGACTGAACCGCTCACTGAAAAGGGTTTCGAAGCTCCTTTAAAAGCAGAACGTGACCGCCGTTCGTCTTCATCTCTTTTGAAAGCCTTTGTCATTCTATCTTCCGAGCTCTCCAAAACCCTTTCCTGTTTCATTCTTCCTTATCCCGCTGCCATGGCTCCTCCGACATCTACTCACAAGGGGAAGAAGAAGGCAGAGGATCATCCAAGAAGCTCAGCATCGGCCGAAGACAATCTGGAGCCCCGCTCCAAAGCTGCTCACGATAAAGGGAAGAGGAAAGAGATGCGTCCACGCTCTTCGAGCCCGCCAACCAAAAAGAGAAGGGAATCTGATGTCAGGTCAGACATGAAGGGTTCATCTGCAAGTGCTGCAACGGGACAGAAAGGTGCGGACAGCTCTCTTACCGTCACCGTGGAAGAACCTCTGAAGGTTCTTATTTCTCGGTATATTGCTGCTACCGACCATAAAATGCTTGACGTTTTTCCGGAACTGTTTCCTACCTTGGACTATCAGGGATGGTGGTCTTTTGTTACAAGCCACAAGGTATATTACCCCACCCTGGTCAGAGAGTTCTACAAAATTTGAAGTATGAACCTCACGTTCCAAAACTCACATCAACTGTCCGGAATGTTAGTTTTGAATTATCAAATAAATTGTTTGCCAGAGCCTGGAAAATCCCCAAGAATGGAGTTCAACTACATAGCTTTGAGTATGATGAGCATGAAGCTTATGCTCTCCTGACTGATAAACCGAGTGATCCTTCCGATGTCAGGGAAACTTATTTATCCAGTCTCAAAGCAAATCAATTCCCTCCATTGAATAGACTGCTCCACCACATTTGCACATCAATGATCACACCACAGAGCAGTGGTAGGGAAAGAGTGACTGAGATGCAGAGATTTCTACTTTACTGTATGCTGAAGAGAATACATATTTCCCTGCCTGATGTAGTTATTCAAACTATGGGGTCATGCTTGACACAATCCAGAACACTTCCATATGCTACTCCCTTGACTGCTATTTTTCAAAAAGTTGGAGTAGACTTTGGTTCTGAGAAGAAAATAATCATCCCTCAAGGGAATGTTTACACACTTTCTTATATCAGAAATTTATGGGTTTTAAAGTCATTGATGGGAAGCCAGTTCGAATTCTTCCTAGTCAGCAAACAGCTCCATTAGAAATAGGTCAGGCATCAAGAACAGGCACTGTGGATGCTAGTCACGTAAACAGGACAGAGGTACCAATTCCTCCTGTGGTGAGAGAAGAAAGACAAGAGGGTAGTTCAGCAAGAGGAGAGCATGAGTTTGAGGAACCATTTGCTCGATCATCAAGCCCTCAGCTGGAAACTGGGCAACCCAGTGGCACTGCACCTACATTGGAACCTCTTATGACTGGAGCCATTGGAATTTATAGAAGACCTTTTCCAACTTCTGATGAAGCTCCACCTCCAGCCACTGTTGAAGAGATGTTCGCACACATGACTATGATGCTGCAACGTCAGGATGCAAAAATGGACAAGTTAATGGAGTTTACAAATTATCATCTCAACAAACTGACTTCTCGGATTATCCAATTTGAAGTCTCTGTCTTATCCGAGTGGCAAAAATTCTTACTCACCAAGATGTTATCTGACCAAGCTACAAGGAAAGTCTTGCAGAACATATCATCTCTTCTTGACAAGTTATCTACACTGGTGAATGATATGCACAGCAATCAAGCTTCATTTTTTCAATCCCTTGCCAAGATTACTGATTTATGCTTTGATGTGAGGATAGCCGTTGAAACCATCAAAGGTCCTGTCAATGCTGTTCCCCAATGCCTCAAAGCAATGTTAGAAAAGATTGACAAAGTGACTACAACAATTCAGTCAATTGGGGACAAGTTTCAAAATAAGGACTCTATCACAGCTGATCTTCCTTCTGCCATTGACAGTGTACGCTCCACTCTAAGTCATCAGCTGGGTGAACTCTCTCAGGATATCCGAGATTTACTGGCCAGAGATCCATCTTCCTCAGGACAGCAGCAGCCTCGCCAGCCACCTCAAGGATCTCAGTCTACTCAAGGGCAATCCTCTCGTCAGCAACAACAACCTCCTTCTGCCAGAAGATACAATCGCTTCTTCCACTCTTGAGATAGCTCTTCCACGTTTCCTCCCCTTCCTGATGAAGTCAAAGGGGGAGAATGTTAAATGCATCAATCATGAAGTCAAGCTGGAAACTTGACCAAAGTTCATTGCATCTGCATCAATCATATTGACTAACTTGAATGAATGTTTTCTTTTTGTCTGGTTCTATAATGTAAAATCTTGAACTTGAATGAATGACAAAATTATAGTTTGATTTAGTCACTGATTTGATTTCCTGTTAATATGAAGTTTCTTGCTTGATATGAATAACCTTGATTGTTTAGATGCAATGTTATGAATGGCATTCACCTCATAGTTGCCATCATCAAAAAGGGGGAGATTGTTGTGCCCCTGGTTTTGATGATGACAACCATGAGATATGAATGATGTATTCAATTCAATGATGAATTAAAGTTTGATTCAATAATACTTTCACTTGATTTCATTCTTGTGCTAGAAAGGAATAGGGTCGACGCTGGGAGCTTAAAGCGTCCACGCATCAGTTGAAGAAGCCTTCACCAATATCTTCACAAGGTGTTCCACTGCGTCAACGCCAAGATAGAGCGGTGTCGATGCAGCAGTTACAAAGGGAGAGCCAATGGCTTACTGGAATACTTCGATGCGTCAACGCTTTGATCAAGTAGCGTAAACGCAGCAGTTCAAGCATTCCTTGTTGTAGCCTCTGGAGTACCTTGGCAGCGTCGACGCTGCAGTTCGATGGGTCGACGCTGCAGTACGATGGATTGCCACAACTGTCTAAAGCGCAACTAATGAGTGGACGCAGTTGCATCTTGCAGATAATGCACTCAGCATGAAACCTGAAGCTAGAAGAAGGGTGCGTTAACTCCTTGGGGAAAGAGGGTCGACGCCATCTAATTCAAGTTGCAGAGCACGATAAGTGGATCCCACCTTCAGTCATTATCTGCCACATCAGCCACAAGCGGATAAGGTTTCGTAGTTTCTACCACTCCAGAAGGTTCCCCACGTGAGCAATCATGACGATAACCAGAAAATCAGGGTGGTGGCCCACCTGCCTCATGTGAACTATTTTGTGCGCGGGAAGACCAAAAAATAGGTTCACCCGAGAAGAAAAGAGTAGAAGAGAGGAAAAAGAGTAGGAGGAGTGAGGCGAACAGCAGAACGAGAGAGGCTGAGAGTAGAACTGGACGAAGGCTGCAGAAAAATCAGATCAGAAGATCATCGCGCCACCAAGACTCTTCTACATTCAGACGGAGGAGATTCAAGGATCGAAGCTCATGCGTATGGACATGGATCTCTCTGTTGGTGATCTAAATTCCGCTACGTCCGAGTGCTGAAGTTTGATTTCTTATCTTTTAGTTTTCCTATTATTTTTGAACATTGTATTCCTCTCCCTCACTGGATTTAGTGAAGAGAGGGTGATTCTGATTCAGCGGGCTGTGCTGAGATCAGGGGTGTCAAGGTTGTTTGCCTTCAAGCTGTTTGACAGTGGATCTGAGGATTTGTTCCTCGTTGTCTTCTGTTGGGGTAGTCAACAGTATAGAGGAATTACTTCCTCGGTTTAGCAAAGCTGTGAAGCTCAGCAGGGTTCCTCACTAGTTGAGTGGGGAGGTGGACGTAGGTCTCCATTGGGTGACCGAACCACCTTAAAATTGTGGTCTCTTGTGTGGTTTGGTTTAATCTTCGCAATTTGTTCCTCGCTAGATGCATGATAGGCACGATCTCTGATTGGCTTGGTTCAGTGTTTCAATTAATCATCTAGGTGTGGTGCTTTTGATGCAAATTGCTCTACTATAATTTTTATAAGGTCAACCTATTCACCCCCTCCCCCTCTAGCTTGACCGTCCTCTCGATCCAACACTCCTATCTACATGCTACATACATTCAAACATTCACATTCATCCACATGCATGCATATTAATAAAATAAACAAAAAGACTTCATTCCATTTTCAAAAGTCATGTACATGGGTGCATCCAAAGAAAAAGAAAAAGTACAAGTCACTCGGCCGGTCCACCTCCCGGCCATCGTTGTCACCAGCACACTCGGGTCTCTTCGCCGGTTGGGCCATGGAGACACTCCCCTCCTCTCGCTAACGTCGTCTCCTATCCCCCTCCTCATTCCTCTGATGGCCAGAGGAGTGTGGATGAACTTTTCTGTTGTAGCTGGTGCTATGGATTCAGAGGGGGGTGAATGAATCTCCCCTTCAAAAATTACCTAATTAAAGCTTGTAACTAGACATAGTTGCAAAATAAAGATCAATTGGGCTCTTTAAGAAGAGATTCCAAGAAACACTTGATCAACCAGTAGAACTGCAACAATGCAGGCACTTGAGCAAGTCTAAGCCGTAGACAGAATCAAATCAGAACAGCGTGTGCCTTAAAGCATTCAGACAGAATACTCACTTGAAACGCACCTATCCATTCATCTCGCGACAATCAGATAAGCAATCAAACCACGGTAGACAAGAGATTTTTAGGTGGCTCAGTCTTCCAGACCTACATCCACCCCACACTCAACCCGAGTATGGATTCCTGCTGATACACAGCTTAAACCGCTGGGCCTTACAGCTTGCCTACAACTGCTGACAAATAGCTTGAATAGCTGGGCATTACAGCTTTGCCGACCAGAGGATACCACACCTCTGCAACCGCTGGGGATTACAGCTTAACCCGTCTAGAGGAATCCTCCTCTGCAAACCGCTGAGCTTCACAACTTGCTGTCCGAGGTATCCACCTCGCCCGCTGACAAACAGCTTGAAGAAAGGTTAAAAATGAAAGCAGGAAATAAGAAATAACAGCGACTGAAAGCTATAATCAATGAAATGGAAATGTGGCTCCCATGGAGCTGACTGGATTGGATTTGATCCAGATTCCAGTGAAGACTGATCTTCTGATGGAGTCTTCTATCTTCTTCTTCACGAACTCTCTCTCTCTATTCTTCTACAACTTCTCTTTTTCTTTCTGCTGCTCGCTTTTCTCTCTGGCTGTGCTCAGATGTCTTCTATTCTTCTTCTTCTGCTGGCTCTCCTTTCTTTACTTCTGACGGCCTCTCTTCCAGCACCAACCGCCCTTCTTCGAAAGGTGATGTGACTTTATATAAGAACATGGGCTTCGTATGGATAAAACAACAGAGCCCTACTGAAATTCCACTGGTCCACATGTTAGGGGATAGAAGCTTCCTTTCCTCATATCACGTGCCTATCATTTGCCTGGGATCACGTGCCAGCAGTTCTGTCGGATCAGGCTTGATTATCAGTTCGAATTAATCTGAAGAACAAGGAAGGAGATGCATCGAGTAAGTTCGAGAATTGTACAGACTTAATGCACAAAATGCAGTGTGCATATAAGAAAGTATGTACAACGAGAATGAATGCACGGACATGTCATCCACGAGTGTACAGACTTTGAATGCATATAATGCATTTTGCATATGGAGAAGTATGCACATTGAAAGTGAATGTACAGACATGCCTGCAACGAGTGTATGGACTTAGTGTGCATGCGACAACGATGTACAGACTTGCTAGTGTGATGATGCATGAACTTAACTACTCGTACCAACAATGGAATGTATAGACTTTGAATGCCTGGTAAGGAGTGTATAGACTTTGTTTTGAAAGATTGCACAAATGCCACTGAAGGATGTACAGACGTTGAACGTGTGAAATGCAATTTGCATCTATCAAAGCATGCACAACGAAGATGAATGCTCAGGCATGCTATCAAAGAATGTATAGACGTTGAACGTGTGAAATGCAGTTTACATCTATCAAAGTATGCACAGCAAAGATGAATGCTCAGGCATGCTGTCAAAGAATGTACAGACTTTGCATGCCTGAAACAAGACAATGTACAGACTTGTCACCTAGCATTTGAGAATCAATGCATCATGTATAGACTTGCTTAAATGACGCATGGACATAACAGCAAAGACTGTGCAGACATTGTATATGCATGAAACAACCGAATGCACTGACTATGCCTATGCATTAAGCAACAAATGCACAGACTATGTATATGTGTAAAGGACAACCATGCAAAAGGATGCACTGACTATGTTCACGAATGTATAGACTCGCTAAGTTACCATGTGCAGACTTAGTGTATGCATATGGCAGATAATGCACTGATGCAATGTGCAGAAGAACCAACAAGTGCAGACACATGGTGATAAATCATTCATACTCATAGTGCTTACTGACATCAAAACCACAGGGGCACAACAATCTCCCCCTTTTTGATGATGGCAACACTATGAGTCACACAGACTCAAACTATTCTCCCCCTTTGACTTCATCAAAAAGAGAAAAGTTTGAGAGAGAAATAAAAGTGTGCATGATATGATTACATGATGCTTAAGAATAATGAATGCAATTCATGGAGAACCTGATGCTTACATGATGCAGACAAGACAAGAACCAATCAATCTATCCTCCTCCTTTGCAAGACGAACAATCCTCCCCCTTTAAAAGGCAATAAGTGCAGTCTAGATAAGACCTTAACAATCCAATGCTCCCCGATCTGAATGAAGCAAGGCTTTCAAGGGTGTAAGGAAGGATGACATGGCAGCATGCAGACTACAATATCTTTCAAGGAAATAGAAGATTTTCAATAAGATACTTATTTCATAAATCTGAATAAACGGATGGTTCAGACTCTTCCATTATAGGGGCTTATGAATTTTTATTTGAACATCATGGTTTAAATATGATGTATACGTAGTTTGACAATAAAATTCTGTACTCATATCTGAACATCAATGTTTAATAAAAGTGAACCAAGCCCTCATATTTATATCTTAATTAACCTCCCTTCATCTTACTCAGTCAATTTCAATGACTTCTTCAGAAATTACAATCATTAGTATTGAGGTTAAACATCATGAAAGAATTCAGATTTGGTTCCTGAGGATCAGTCATACTTCTTCAAATAATTTCAGATTTTTCTTTATGCACAGTACAAGATTTCATAGCAAGTTTACCAGGTGCAATTAAGTTGAGTACACACCTTGTGGCTAGAGGATACACGTTGTTTGGACGTTAGTATCCCTGAGCACTTAGTGTGACTAACTGTCATGCTTCAGAGATAGTATTGACACCTCATGACATACTTCACCTTATTATTTCATTGATAAGTGAGGTATATTTCTCAGTATTCAAGCCATTGCTCTGCCTGCATTTTCCATGAATTTTATTTAGCAGAGTTAATTATGGCACTTCATGACACAGTCCTCTAGACTTCATGGTCAATAGACATGGTTTCTCAATGACCAAAATCATTGCTCTGACAGATTTTACCCTTAGGAACGTTTCAGAATCATCATATGCTTAAAAATAATACTGATTTCATATAATTCAACAAAATAAAGTCATGATTTTAACATTTTCAGATTTCTGAAGATTTTACAAGATTCAACATGAATTAGTTGGTTAAAGTTTATTAAAGTTGACTCAGATACTTTTAATAGATTTAAAGTCAAACTCAATGAATACATTAAACTTAAACCAGCTGAGTTATTTCAGACATTCATAAAATCGTATAATAGAATATTCCTAGTTCAAGTGTTTTTAGACTTATGATCGAGACATGCCCATTGAAATCTTCATGAATGACTGACAGAAGAGATCCAGCAAGAATAAGTGATTTTGAAGCTCAATGTTTTCAGATATGCACACCAAGCAAGATAACTGGAGGTCAGGCATGTTTCAAGATCTCCAAGGTCTATGAGATATGCAGTGTTTCGAAAAACAAGTTTAAGAATATGACAAGTATTCCAATCAAGAGAGCAAGTGCAGAAACATGATCAGAAGATCATCCTAAAATGTGTCGACATCTGCTTACAATATCCACACTTCAGAACAATCAAAAGTGACAGCTCATGGTGTCGACACTTCCAAAAGAAAACTATCAAGAAGTGCAACAAAGGATGTGTCAAGGTGAGTCAGAAATACACAGAAAATCATCAGGCAGAATTATTCAAGAACGATCAGCTCTCCCTCAGAAGATGCATAAGCAGAACACAATAAATTCAGACTTGTGAAATGGGTGAGCTCAAGTTGAAAATGGGAGCAATGGTTGACTGAATGAGATAGTAAAACAGCTAGATGAACAGCCAACAGAACACAATCTTGTTATTTTCAATATGAGTGATGTGCAATGAATTATGACATAAGTGTATGCATTTGGCAACATGTATGCAATGCATTGACTCCCCCTAACTAAATGCATTGAATTATCATACTTGTCATGAAGATGGTGCATGGGACTTTATGTATGGGAAGTCATGAACTATGCTTATGGATGCATCGAGGGCATATGTAGTCCTATCAGATTTTCAGTGACTATATGTCAAATGCATGTATAAGCAATTCACATATATGCACACACAGCTCAAAGTACAAACAAGTAAGCCCATGAAGCTCAATGCAAGTGTCAAAACAAATAAAGGAGCATGTATGCATGAAACATGATATGCAGTTAAAAATAGATTACTAAGGAATTCAATTAACCACATGTGAAGAGTGTAAGTATTACCTGAAGAGTGCTTGAATGGGGTTTTATCAACTTGGGTGCCTTGGTTAATTTACCCCTCTTTGTTCATTCCAAGGCACACCTGCAACATATTGATCATTTTGATCCTGCAGGGAGCCAAGCAGTCTTGGGTCCTACGTTAACCCTGACAGGTGTTCTGAATAGTCTTTTAGCAACATTATCATCATGATCCATCAGGTAACAATTGTCCATAGAATGTCCATTTCTACCACAGTATCTACATGAAATGACTGATTTTTGGTTCTTATGATGCATATTAATAGCAGTATGAGGTCTATAAACATGATCATAAGATTTTCTATTGTATGCATGAACAGTTTATTTCTTATTATCTGACAACCAGTAATCAGTATATTTATGCCTTAGTTTGCCACAATTGAAGCATGAATTATTCATTGATAGCCTTGCAGGAAATTTTGAAAACTTTGCATTTACAAGGCTTCCCTGAACATACCAACAATTCCTGACTGTATGCCCATACTTACCACATTCAAAGCACCTGAGATGCTTGCTGTTTGATTCAGAATCATTCCAGTAATTTCCTGACCAGCACTCAACAGCCTTGTGCCCAGGCTTGTTGCAGTTAAAGTACACAGTGTGCTGACTAGACTTGGGTTTAGTTCCGTATGGGCCATGAAAATGCATGGAAGACCTCGCATGCAATTTATTATCTTCTTTCATGATAAAGCATGCATTCATGAGATGACCATGCTTACCACAATAGTAACATGAAGCATTAGGCTTCTTAGTAGCATGGTTTCTACCAAAATAATTTCTAGAATGTAATGTTTCACTTTCATGCTCATCCTTTAACAGCAATCTGCAATCTTCCATTACGTGACCTACCTTCCCACAATAATAACATGACCCCTTTTTAGTATGAGTGTGTGAGAGATCATGTGACTTGTGTGCAGCATTCTTTGTACCAACAGGAGTGTCTTTGTCCTTTTTCTGTAGATTTTCATTCTTTTTCAATTTTTGAGTTTGTTCTACAGTTTTGGAACTGATAGTGGATTTTTGTGCAGTAAATTGAAAAACAGAAGGAGCAGAGGTTTTGTTTTGATTAGAAACTTTTACAAACACAGTAGACGTTTTATTCCCATTAATCATTTTGTTTGTCGGACTGTAAACCAGTCCCTCTCTCTGAAAATTAACATTATTTCCAAGAAGCTTATTCAGATTTTTCTTACCTTTGACAAATTTTGATAGAGAATTTTTTAAATCTTGAACCTCAGAATTTAAGACAACAATATTAGCTTCATATCTGGACAGATCTGTTTCACAAGAAATGACTTGTTGATGCAAGGCATCATTCAGACTTTTGAGTTTTTCAACTTCCTGTTTTAATTTTATTTCATTGTCAGCTTCAGATAAGGACTTGTTAAGATCATCAACTTCTTGTTGAAGGGATGTGATTGTAAGCTCATATCCAGCTATCTTCTCTTCACAGTAAGTGACATTTCCACTCAACATTTGGTTGATAGTTTTTAGGCTCTCAATTTTTTGTTCTGCATCCATCAACCTATCAGAATTATCCATGCTCACGCACTTACCTTTTTCAATTATCAATAACCTATCTGACAGTGTGGTGTTTAGATGTTTCAGCTTGTTGATTTCCTCTTTTAATTTATTATTTTGCTCTAGGAGTTCATCATCAAGCATCCAATCATCTAAAGAAAACTGACATTCATAAAACATTTCTTGTTGTTTCTCATATTGAAGTTTGTTGAGATTTTTCTGAACATCTAGATTTATTACTCTGTCAGCCTCCAGCTTCTCAAAAATCAGTCTATTTTCTTTTTCAAGATTCATTGATTTGTGTTCAAATTCCTCGGACTATTTTTTGAGTTTTTCATTTTCAGATTTCATATCTTCCAATTTAGAACTGACACACTCTAAATCTCTCATCAGTTTTTCATTCTGAACTATATTATTGTTATGACCCTGATCATCACCAATTAAGCTAAGTCTTTCCTTTAGTTTAGAAATTTCACAAACAAGCTCTTGATTTTGCTTTTTGTGTAAACCAATTTGTTTCATAAGTGTTTCTTTTTCAGATTTCAAATGATCTAGATCAGAATTAACAGAATCAAAATCTTTTAATTGTCTTCTAAATATGTCATTTTCTATCTTCAGGAGTTCCATGTCCTCACCTCCAGAATTAGCATTCACATGATCATTCAACTTCTTTTGCAGAGATTTATTTCATTTTTTCAACTGTTCGTAAGAACCAAACAAATCATGATATGCTTCAATCCAATCATCCACATTATGATTATGAAATTCAGAAGGTACCTCATCTTCATCTTCTTCTTCATTTTCTTCTTGATGTCCATCATCGTCAACCATCAGACATGTGTTGTGATTCCAGGTAAGGTTTAGTTTCTCCAAAATCTCCTTGGGAGACCTGCAAGAAGAAACACATGAAATTAGAGCTCTGTCAAGTGATGCTTTCATTAAATCTAATGCTCTAGAGTTGACAGAGTCTTTTAATCTATCCTTATCAGTCCATTTAGATTTATCCCTTGATAATTTATGTGGACCGTGAGTTATCACCTTCCAAAGGTCAGGATCGGTTGATTTTACATACCGATGGAAGTTTTTTAGCCAAGAATCAAAATCAGTACCTCTGAATATTGGGGGATGAGCCATCGAGAGATGATAAATGCACCGTAATTAGATGAGCAAAGCAAGGCACTAAATCAGTGAATCAAAACACCGAGCACAAGAAACCCACTCTGAAATGCACCACAAAAGATTCAGGATCTGATGTGGATCGTTGGATCCAATGCACAGCAACCTGCTACCAATTGTTGTAGCTGGTGCTATGGATTCAGAGGGGGGTGAATGAATCTCCCCTTCAAAAATTGCCTAATTAAAGCTTGTAACTAGACACAGTTGCGGAAAAAAGATCAATTAGGCTCTTTAAGAAGAGATTCCAAGAAACACTTGATCAACCAGTAGAACTGCAACAATGCAGGCACCTGAGCAAGTCTAAGCCGTAGACAGAATCAAATCAGAATAGCGTGTGCCTTAAAGCATTCAGATAGAATACTCACTTGAAACGCACCTATCCATTCATCTAGCGACAATCAGATGAGCAATCAAACCACGGTAGACAAGAGATTTTTAGGTGGTTCGGTCTTCCAGACCTACATCCACCCCACACTCAACCCGAGTATGGATTCCTACTGATATACAGCTTAAACCGCTGGGCCTCACAGCTTGCCTACAACTGCTGACAAACAGCTTGAATAGCTGGGCATTACAGCTTCGCCGACCAGAGGATACCACACCTCTGCAACCGCTGGGGATTATAGCTTAACCCATCCAGATGAATCCTCCTCTACAAATCGCTGAGCTTCATAGATTGCTGTCCGAGGTATCCACCTCGCCCGCTGACAAACAGCTTGAAGAAATGTTAAAAATGAAAGCAGGAAACAAGAAATAACAGCGACTGAAAGCTGTAATCAATGAAATGCAAATGTGGCTCCCATGGAGCTGACTGGATTGGATTTGATCCAGATTCCAGTGAAGACAAATCTTCTGATGGAGTCTTCTATCTTCTTCTTCACGAACTCTCTCTCTCTATTCTTCTGCAACTTCTCTTTTTCTCTCTGCTGCACTCTTTTCTCTCTGGCTGTGCTCAGATGTCTTCTATTCTTCTTCTTCTGCTGGCTCTCCTTTCTTTACTTCCGACGGCCTCTCTTCCAGCACCAACCGCCCTTCTTCGAAAGGTGATGTGACTTTATATAGGAATAGGGGCTTCGTATGGATCAAACAACAGAGCCCTACTGAAATTCCACTGGTCCACGTTGTTGATTTGTTTTGCTTCTCTTCTTCTTTTTGTTTTATGTGCAATAAAGATGATAAGCAAAAATCAAAGATCTCAATCAACCCAAGGACATGCGAACCATGAACCTAGGCAACCAGAACAAGCTCTAGCATGGGCATGCTATCTCAATCATCAAACTAAACTAAGGAAATAAAGAAAAATACACGCCGGGGCATGGAGCAAAAGCAAATAAAAACACACCGCAAGGGTGGAGCAAGGAAAGAGAATAAGAGATATGAGAGAGAAAGAGAAAGTTAATGCCCAATACCAAGAAAGAACGTGATCGCCACCAAAGTAGAAACCAGCCAAAGACTTAAAAATACCTTGGAAATAGGTGGATGAAGCACCCGCCCACGGGAGAGAGAAAATCAAGGAAATTTGCAGATCAACAGAATGTAACTGCCGAAAGTCCACGCGTCACTTGAAAGTGACGGTCGCTCGATGAACCGCTATATGAATCTGACACGCCTCCAGAAGACCGTCAAATAACCTGCAGTAATAGTTTGTGAATTCTTTTAACTCCAACTCTTCCAGCCGGCCAGAAGACTTGGGCCTCGTATGGTGAACCTGTAAACCTGCCAAAGAATGTGAAAACACAAGAAAACAGACCCAAATTAGCCCTTTAAACAATATAGCATCAATTCTTCAATAAACTCAATAGCATGCAAAAGGAAAGGAAAGTACCGGGGAGGTTTTGGTTTTTTAACCCCTCTGGGCATTTTAAAAAGATAGGAGGATGTTTAGATGATGAAAAACCAGGGAGAACGTGGAGAAAAGAAAAAGGACAATGCTTTTGATGAAAGGGAGATGAGGAAGAACACAATATGTAATGATGAACTTTGAAAACCAATGGAACGAATACTCCCTTCACCGTGAAGCAGATGAACATGAAAGACAATTCTCCTTGGTCAGATGTGACTCCAGAATGCGGCAGCACTTCGACGAGAACTCTAGATCTTTCTCTCTCGGGCCATGAAGTTAAGGGTGCTATTTATAGACCCTCAAACTCTCCGGTCGAGCAGAGGATAATCCAGCAAGATAAAAGGATAACTCTTAGCAAATCCTTGAAGATAATATCACCAAGAGTCCATAGAAACAAACAGAAGGTTCTGAGGATCAGATTTGGAAGAGAAATCAACAATTCAAACTCTTATCTCGACCATGGAGTAGCATAAAAAAAAGGCCTGAACTGCCAGGACTCTCTGTTAGATGTAACGGCTACTCGACAGACCGCCACATGAGAATAACGCGCCAGGGAACGTCCGTTACATTTAACCTTATCTCAAAAGAGATAAGATCAACAGGAATAAGATCAAACAAGTTGGACTCTCGAAGGAAAGTAACGGCCAAGGCTGGACGCGTTGGAATAAATAACGGCTGCACAACAGACCGTTATATTCAACGGATAAGCAAGAGTATAAGCTTTAGAACAAAGGCCTCAAACTTTAGGACTCTTCAATAAGTAACGGCCCAGGGATCATGCGTTATATGGAAGTAACGCCCCCAGTGAGGACCGTTATTTAACAATCAGAATCAAAATTGATAAGAGCTTGCTAAACTTCATCCAATGTAAAGTCACAAGGAACCACACTCAACCAAGGAGAGAAGACCCAAGAAACAGACTTTAAACTGATCAAGGAGACTCGATGAAGAGTGAACAACTCGGAGCATCATATGGATAACAAGGAGATGACCCAACTTATTGGTCATAAAACGGGTGTCAACAGATGTCCCTCCTTAACGCCCTCTTTGCAGGGGAGCGAGCGGAGGTGAAGCAGAAATGAAATGGAACATGGAGATGAAGGGAAAATGAAGCGGAGTGAAACGAAAAAGTGGGCGTTAAGGTAAATGACACCCGTTATTTACCAACAAGCGATAGGAACTTTCTGGAAAACTTCGAACCGATCACAAGGAAATAGCCAACCAAAGGACGCATGTCTGGAGGAACTAACAACTAAGGAAAGGAAACACGGCTAGCCGCCGGAAGCAATGGAAAGGAAAGAGAACCGACTAAACTCCAGATAGAAATCTTCAGCCAACCAAATCGAGCGACGAGATCAAAGGAAACCTTCTAATTCAGAGTGGAATAATTCTCCTCATTCGAGATCAAGAATACAGCTCTTCACCAACATCAAGATACCTTGAATAGATGAAGCACATGAATGCTCAAAAGATGCGTATGATGCATGCTGGGCTAAAGAAAAAGAAATCTTTAAAACGAATGCAAAGAAAGATAAAATATCAAGATACTCGAGAATAATATTGCTAAGCTGGAGAAACCAGGGTCAGGACACCATCTGCAACCACGGCGTGCAAGACAGAACCATCGTCCCCAAATTTTTCCAACCTAACGGCCTATCCAACGATTAAACATGTGAACTTAGATCATCATCATTTTTGTTTAAGGGGAACATCAGATCCCAGAACACACGAATGACCAGCCGGTTCTCGAGATAATATATCATAGATAACATATAGTAATGCATTAATGGATTAAGGGAAAGAGATACAATACCTGACGTACCTGCCTGATGAATGACAAAGCGTGATGCTTCATTCATAACTTCATTCAGGAGAAAGAGGTTAGCCAATAATTAATATGAGTATAAATCAAGGCATAACCATTCATACGTGTCAAAAGTATTAATAATATGTGCCATGGCAGAAAATGCAATCATTTAAACATCAAATAGACTATTTCATTCATCAAGAAACTTGCAAGTTTTTAATGGTCTACTTAGAGGGCGTCACATAAAGTAACGGACCAGCCCTGGGCCGTTATAAACTAAGCGGTTCACATTCTCTAATGAAACAGTTCAAATTCATGTAACGGTCTGAATAGTACGCGTCAGAGAGTGTAACGGTCAGACGACAGACCGTCACATTTCCTGAGCGTTCAAAAAAAACAAACCGAACAGCCCATGGCCTCATTCATGCATTCAACACCCAATCACCCTCAAACGCCCACACACCCCAACCCGAGAAGACCACTGGCGACCACCCACGACCACCGATGAAATGGCCGGCGACGAGCCTCCACCGCCGCTGAAGAATAGGGAGAGAGGGAAGAAGAAGGCCATCCGGCGCCTCCACCGCCGAATAGAACGAGAGGAGGTGCCAAGGCCCATGGAGGAAGAAACTAGGGCGAGGGGGCCAACAACGGAGGAAAGAGTGGTTCCCACAGCCGAGGAGGACCAAGGGGAAATCCCCATGGACGAGGGAGAGCCCAAGGAACAAGAAAAGAAGAGGAAGAGGGGCCAAGACCGAGAGGTAGGCCGCCCACCCTAATCTTCCAATTTTTAATTTTTATAGTTTTTTTTATGTGTATGCATGTGGGAATGGGGGTAGAAAATGGGTCTATGAATCCATTAGGATTGATTGTAGGCCCTTTGGCCAAAGTGGGAGAGCCAGGGAATGCAAAGGAAAAACACCCTCTAGCAGGGAATGTGACGGTCCTTCCAGTGACCGTCACACACCTAACGCGCCACCCCTGGTGCGTTAGAGACATGTGACGCCCCACTCCAGGGCCGTTACATCCACTAGAGGCTAGAACTATTTTTTAGGTTTTCAATTATTCAGTTTTTTGTTTTGTTTTCATTTTATAAATGCTATGCAATGATTTTATGATGCATTTGACTAATTCATGATCTAAATGGATGCAGGGAAAAAGACGGACGAGGATCTCCTGGCTCCAGATCCGGGCGGTGTACCAAGCACTGCCCGATTACCAGAGGGAGAGGCTGGCTGGGATGGGATTCGCCGAGGTGCTGAGCATCGAGGTGACCAGAATGGACACGCCTCTATTGTACGCCTTGCACGAGAGATGGGATCCGATTAGCAGGGCATTCATCTTCCCGTGGGGTCATATGATCCCCACGCTAGAAGACATGGCGAGGATTGCCGGGCTGCGAGTCCATGGAGCCGCAGCGGCAGGATGGACTTACAGGAACTACCGGGAGATGGCCCAGAAGCTGCTGGGGCTGGATTTTATTAGACCGGGGCAGACGTCCTCCCAGCTCTCGAGATCGGTACTACAGGAGAGCTTAGGACTGAGAGGAGCAGCGATAGTTGTGGGCGAGTTACCAGAGGAGCATCTGGGTAGAGTGATAGACCAGGTGCGCCCACGAGTGGCGGCAGAGGCGGGACCGGAGGGAGATCGCACCCTGAGACGGTTCCTGATGCTTTTGTTCGGGAAGCTCTTGTTCGCGACTCGAGCAGATGTGATCAGCTGCAGGCTACTGCCGATGATCGAGGATTTGGGCAGAGTTGGAAAGTATGCCTGGGGAGCAGCAGTGCTAGCCTTCCTGTTTGAGTCCCTCAGCACGACGGACCGACAGATGATGCTGGGCGGCTTCTCGCCTTTTCTACAGGTAAATGCAATTTAAATGCTTCTATTATGATTATGCAAATGTTTATGCAAATGATTATGCAGTTGACTGATTTAACTTCTAAATGCAGTTCTGGAGCAACATGTACCTCCCGGGCATCGGACGGGGCACACTACTCCATGCCGATCGCATCCCGATCGCCAGGCGATGGGTGGTTGCGAGGGACCCGGGGTCGATCATCAGATTGACCCGGGCGATCCAGGATGACTTGGATTCCTTCCCGCATACGACGGTAAGCCCGAACTCAAAATGCTTTCTAAGTGATTTAAATGCTTTTATATGCTTCTTAAATGATGAACTTATATGCTGATGAATGGACTATCATGCTTCTAGGTGAGGTGGACCCCATACAGAGGCGAGAGTTACGAGGGACAGCCATGGGTGGAGGCAGCCCTCTCGTACCGGGGATGGGACATGTGGTTGCATTGCATCCATATCATCGAGCCTCTTCATTATCGGCTGATTCTGAGGACTCGGGGACTACATCATCCTGAGGTCACTTTCCCACGCCGTAGTGATGACCACCCGGGGAAATCAGCGAAGGGAATCAGCGGTGACATAGACTGGTGCGCCCGGAAAGCAAAGTACGTCCATGACTGGAACAAGCGGGGCAGAGCAGTGAAAGAGCGGGATGAGAGCGATGAGGCATATTTGAAGGCCTTCGCTCGACTGTACGGGGACCGGGTGTACCGAGGTACCCGACGACCGGTATGCAATTCTAAACTCAAAACTCTGAAATGCCTTTTTAAAAAAATTTTATCCAATATGCACTGACTCACATGCTTCTAAAAATGTAGCTAGACCCTGAGGGAAGGATAGCCGAGCTCGAGGGGCTACTCCATGCCACCATCCAGCAACGGGACGAGTACCGGACTGCCTTGGAGCTCCTGGTAAGATTCCTAAAACCTTATGATTATGCTTTATGATGCTAATGATGCAAATGTGATTGACTTATCATGACTTCTAAATGCAGCGGGCCGAGAGAGCCCAAAGAGCGGGACCGGATGCCCCATCGTCATCCTCACAGCCTGCCAGAGGCAGGGCTGAGCGAGACGCCGAGTTTGCTCGAGCAGTTGCTCGGGCCGAGGAGGCGGAGGCCACCCTCGCGGAGAGGGTAAGATGCTAAATGCTATACTCAAATGCTTATGCTTTTATGCAATTTAGATGCTTATGCGACTAACTGAGTGAAATGCGAACTACAGGCGAGAGAGATAGCCGTAGCAGTGGCTGAGGCAAGGCTGGCTCGAACGGAGGCAGAGCGTCTCCAGGCAGAGATAGAGAGGAGCCGGGCTGAGACTGAGCGAGCCCGAGCAGAGATAGAGCTTGTGCGGGCAGAGATGGCCCGATTGAGAGCGGAGACCCCACGACGTCCGGATGATGCAGAGGTGAAGCGACTTAGGGCTGATGCTGTGCGCCTAAGAGGTGAGCGAGACCAACTCCGAGTGCAGACTTTCGAGATGAAGGGCGCGATCGGGGCCTTGAAGGATGCACTTCGTCTCCTAGGGAAGAAGTCGGGGACGAGCAGTCGGAGCCAGAGCGCGGCCCCGAGCAGCGGGTTTCAAGGGTACTTCACTAGTTCTTCCGGCCATCGGAGGAACGAGGAGGTGGACCAGAGACGCCAGCAGGAGGGAGAGCACAGTGCCATGGGACCATCAGCTAGGCAGCCGGAGGGCACAGGGGATAGTGACGACGGCCCAGGAGACAAGCCGGTCGAGTGATGCATTTTTATTTTGTTTTTGTTTTTTTTACTTGTACATGACTTATATGAAATGAAAATGAGAATGAAAAGTTCTTTTTGTTTTTTTTTTTTTGTGAATGCGTGGTTGAATGGATGCGTAAATGAAGGCAAGAACGAATGTGAGAATGTGTGATTGGTAATGCAGGAAATGTATGTGGATGCGCTAAAGAACGAGTTTAAAGAGCGGATGAAATGTGAACGATGGGGATGAGATAATGTGTGGATGTGCAGGATAAACAGAATGGGAAGCCTGTAGGACCGCCAGGTCTACACGGAGGCAGATAGAAATAACATAAGTCACAGCAGCAGATAATGTAACGGTCTATACCCAAGCCATCAGGATCAAGTAACGCATCGGGTGGAGGCCGTTAGAAAGGACAGTGCCCAACTTTGCAGAACTGAGCAGCAGGAAGAGTAACGGCTCAGAGATGGTGCGTTATATACAAGTAATGGCCAAATGCTAGACCGTTAGAGATGGCAGAGCAATGTTGAACTATGAACGTACTGACTGTACTCAGTGTGTAGACCTTGCCCAAGCGATGTGTAGACTTCGAGTCCAGACGTCCAGATGATGTGTAGACTTCATGCACATAGCAGCAAGGATGTATGGACTTGGACAAGGGATGTACAGACTTGGGGCTTGTGCTCATGTTGGGCAATGTATAGACTTGAATCAAGAATGTACAGACTTGAAGCGGTGTGGACGTATAGACTTGGGATGAAGACTATACAGACTTGGAGAATGTATGGACTTTGAATGAAGACTGTACAGACTTGAACGACGTGTAGACTTTGGATGAAGGCTGTACAGACTTGGGGAGACATGGAATGTGTAGACTTGGGGAATGTACACACTTAGATGAAGAATTTACAGACTTGAGGGACGTGTAGACTTTGGACGAAGGCTGTACAGACTTGGGGGAAGGTATGGGAATGTATAGACTTCAACAAATGTATGGACTTCAACGAATGTATAGACTTGCACCTGATGTATGGACTTCAAAGTGAATGGGATGTATAGACTTCAACAAATGGGATGTATAGACTTCAAAGAACATGATGTATAGACTTCAACGAATAGGATGTATAGACTTCAAAGAATGGGGGATGTATAGACTTCAAAAATGATGGTGAAGAATGTATAGACTTCAAAAATGATGTATGAACTTGAAGCTGATGTACAGAGTTGAAGCTGATGTATGGACTTGAAGCTGATGTGCAGACTTGAAGCTGATGTATGGACTTGAAGTTGATGTGCAGACTTGAAGCTGATGTATGAACTTGAAGCTGATGTACAGACTTCATCAATGGTGTATGGACTTCAAAAGTGCATGGACTTAAACGAATGTATAGACTTCAACATGATAAATGAATGCAGATTGGGATGATGAAGGGGATGTACAGACTTAACCAAATGTGCAGGAAATGTGACGGTTCAGGCGCAGTGCGTCAGAGGCAGATAACGGCCATGAGCAAGACCGTTGAGAATGATTGACCAAGCAGAGGCCAAAACTGATCAGTAGAGAATGTAACGGCTCAGAGAGAACGCGTCACAAGGATATAACGGTCTAATGCTAGACAGTTAAGCTTGACAAAACAGGTTTGATCAAATTAAACCCACAGAAAATGTGACGGCCCAGATCTGCCGCGTCAGAGGAAATTGACGGTCTAGCGATAGACCGTTAGATAATGAATTGTACTCCGAGACGGATTGAGCCGCAAGGGGCAAAACCCGAGATAGGAAGCCTCAAATCCATTCTAGACTCCTCCCAGACTTAAGATAAAGCCTTCCAATCTGAATTTTATCTCTTTAAAGCCGAAACCAAACCTTTAAAACTTGGAAACTTAGCCAAAATCGTATCTTTCTGAATTCTCTACTAGAAGGGCTAAAAAAAGCCTCTCTTAAGGGCAGGAAACAAGATGAAGAGATGCTTCGAGGTGATGGATATGGAGGAGAAAGTCTACACTGGACCCAAAGCTGCAAGAAAGGAGTACGGAGAGCTACAAAGGCTGACCTCAATTCCCAAGCACCTAAGCTCCAATATTCAAAGAGTGGTAAGCTTCCATGGCCTAACCAAGTTCAGAATTTCCTGCACTTCATCTTCTTCCTCATGATCTTCTTCGTTTCTTAGCCCCTCCCCGGTCCAAGATGCTATTCTAATCTGAAGTGGGTGGCTCCCATGGTAAAGGCACTCCCTTTAGAGGTCACATCAATTCTCAAAGCATGGCACCTCCAACCTCTCTTGGTTTTAGGCAAGAACTTCCAGAAATTGACATTAGATTGGCCTAGCATTTCAGCCCTCATAGAATTGTGGCATCCACAAACACATACCTTCATCTTCCCTTCCTTCGAAGCAACAGTCCTATTAGAGGAGGTAGAAACCGACCTAGCCCTTCCTAAGACTAAGGTGGGGGATGAAGACCGAGATTGCTACACGATTGAGCCTATCGACCCGTCCTTAATTTTGAGTGATTTCATCCATAATCCAAAGGACGTGAGGACCATGATCAGCCCACGGCACATTCACTTGATACCTTTAGCACAGTGGATAGTGTCTCATTGTAAAAATAAGTGGGAGAGACACGAAGCAATAGCCAAGGCGGTGGCGGTTTGCTTATGCGGGGTCTTCCTTTTCACTACAACCGACCACCTTTTAGATACCCAAAATCTCAGCATTATTACTGGGTTGTGGCGGGGAATGTCCATCTCTCAAGCGATCCTCTCGTACCTCTATGAAGGACTCAGCTCGGCTTGCTTAGGAGGACCTTTGTTCGGTTCCATGATACTCCTTGAGTGCTGGATGGGAGTGAGAATCAAATTCCAACCAAAGGAAGATATTAGTTCTGCTAGCCGGATCTTCGGGAGTCACCCTCTCTTCTTCATTGGAGGGGCATCTGGATTTTCTTCACAGGTTGAATGTAAGACGGCGGACAAGAAAACTCGGGATGAATGGCGCCTCTTCTTCAACACCCTTCCAATGGACAAATTCATCATGCGACCAAGGATCCTTCGGAGCGCTCTCCTTAGAATATCGCGGCGTCAAGGCCTGGACCTCCAGCTAGTGGGAAACACCACCATGGCAATCTACAACCCACACCGGTGCCATCTTCAGATCGGGCTTCCTCGAACCAAAGTTTTTGCACTATCACACTACCCTCCCCTTCTACCTAGGAAGATGGGGACCGAGGACGACGAGAGAGCAGTATGGAACGCGCTGACTATGTGGGAGATCAGCAAGGTGCGCCCGTGGCAAGAAGAAGTAGAAGAGAACGATGAAGCACGCCATGGTTACCTGAAAGAGTTGAGGAAGATCCGCCCTTTTGCAGATAAGAGGCTGAATGTAGTTTGATTTTCTTTTTATGAATGATGTGATTTGACAATCAGAGTTGGAATTTTTATTAATCTCATGTTTCATTAAGTTCACTTGAATAAGATGGGATTGCCTCAGTTGAATGGATGTGCATTTCGTGGATTGATCGGCTAGCATGACCAGCCGAACAGAGCTTCTGGAGAAAGTAACGGATCCGAGAAGGGCCGTTACAAAGAGATAACGGTGGGGAGATAGGCCGTTATAGTGTATGCTCTGAGAACTAAATCCTCTGGAGGAAGTAACGGTCCAACGATGGACCGTTAAGAGTAGTAACGGCCGTGCCCCAGGCCGTTAGAGAGAGAGCTGCTGAGAGTGTCAAAGTGAAGGCCTGAAGAGATGTAATGGGCTAGCATGGACCGTTAAACGAATGTGACGGCCTGTATCTGGCGCGTCACAGACTTGAACCTGCATGGTTGTGAGATTTCAGCTTTGTTCTTGGTCCTGCGTTCTGCACATACTTAAACATGGAGTAAGTTAGATCTGTTCTTAGACTCAACCCCTTGCCTCGAAGCGAGTTAGATAATGACCGTTTCTCCATATTTGGTCAAGGGGTGGAGCCTTATTAAATAGGCGGGAAAAAAACATAATAGAAATAATGCGATGCATGCGACGCATATGATGGTATTTTTAGATTTTGGAAAATATATTCAAATTGTTTTTGTGTGTTTTAGAAATATTTGATGTTTTTAGATTTTTGAAATATGTTATTTTTGGGTTTTTGAAATATATGTTGTTTTTGGATTTTTGAAATATGTTGTTTTTGGATTTTGGAATATATGATGTTTTTGGATTTTGAAAACCAGTGCTTTCCCTAGCAACGCGGGCCCTCCGTATTGTATTGAGAATCCCGATGTTGGCGTGCAATGAGGTGACACCCCTGACCAAGGCCCAGATTTTTCATGACAGTGTTTCTTCCAGGGCCATACCCAGGTTACTAGTTTCAATCATGAAAAAGGAAAATAGAACACGGGCGTAAGCTTAGGCCAGACTTAGAAGTTTTAAGGACTTGAGTTCCTCTCCAGACAATCCATTAGAAATTTGGTCTGTTGCGCCGGGCCTTTGTGTCCGTCATCGAACCTTAGTCCACTCTAGGCATGCGTGCGACCGGGCTCATTTGTCCCACGGGGAACTGTACTGCCACTCTTGTCTGGCCTAGATTTCCTTTTCTTTCTTGCTTTTTTGGAGCTTTTGGATTTTATACTCAATAGACCTCGAGATGATACTTTTAATTTTTGTCGTAGAGATTAATCCTTTGCTTTCTTTTCTTGTTTCTCGTGGCGTCAGGTCATAACGGACTACCCCTATTTGAGACCTCCTCTCGTCAAGGTGCCTGGATTAGTTGCCGCCTCCTTATTTACTTCTTGTCCCTGGATTCAGCCGAAGGAAGAAACTGACAGGGACTTCAACTTTCCCCCAAAGCATGGCTAAGGAGAAACGGTGTCTTTTAAAGCGAAAAAACCTGACCAGGGATGTCGTGTAGTGTGTGATTGCCTTTACTCGGGACCCTTTTTTGAGAAATAGGAGGAACATCTTGTTGCCCGAGGTGACACTGATTAGACTCTAAGGAAAGAACCGCTTAAGGTACAACCTATTCCACGGGTGAGAGAGCTCCTCACCTTCCGCGTTCACTAAACGATAAGCATTCCCTGGATAAGCTTCTTTCACGACAAACGGCCCTTCCCAGTTATGTTACAAATTAGACCTAGGACCTGTAGACCGAATGAATTTTCGTTTCAAAACCATATCACATGTTTGAAATTTACGTTCGACTACCTTCTTTTGAAAATAACGTGAAACTCTCTTTTGATAAACGGATACGTGATCGGCCGCATTCATCCTCTTCTCATCTAAGAGTTCCAACTGGACCAGCAACGCCTCTCGACGTTCATCGAGATTAAGTTCCTTATCGAGCTCCACTCTAAGGGAAGGGATTAGGATCTCATATGGGAGCACCGCCTCCATCCCGTAGGTAAGAGCATAGGGAGTCTGCCCCGTGGGAGTACGGACGGAGGTGTGGTAAGCCCATAGAGCTTCCACTAATTTTTCTGGCCAATCGGAAAACTTATGAGATTCACATGTTTTCTTGATGATTTTAAGAAGGGTTTTATTAGTGGCCTCGGCTTGACCGTTGCCTTGAGGATAATATGGAGATGAATGATGAAATGTAATATTAAACTTCTTACATAGGTCCTTGAGCTCTTGAGATACAAACTGGGGCCCGTTGTCGGTGATGATGCTGCTTGGCACTCCGAACCGCGAGATGATATTCTTCATGATAAAGCGGCACACCGTTGAAGCTTTGATCTCTGCGTACGCCTCGGCTTCGGCCCATTTGGTGAAGTACTCAGTGGCAGTAAGGATAAAGGATTTCTGCTTGGTCTGAGAATTAGGATCACCGAGCGGGCCGACAACGTCGAAAGCCCACATAGAAAATGGCCAAGGAGCAGAGAGAGGGTGGAGAGATGAAGCTGGAGCATGGATTTTATCATCATGGAGTTGGCACTTAAGACACCTCTGGACATAGAGGGAGCAATCTTCCTCTAGAGTGGGCCAGTAGTAGCCCTGCCTAAGGATTTTCTTCGCTAGAGCCTGGCCATTGACATGACCTCCACACTCACTAGAATGGGCTGCTTCAGCCACTTTCCAAGCCTCATTATCATCCAAGCATCTCATGAGCATTCCATTAGTAGCGCGCCTGTACAGTTCTCCTGCGACAATAGTATACCTTGAGGCGGCTCTCCTTATTGACTTGCGCTGCTCCGCGTTTGCCCCTTCTGGGAATGACCCTTCTTTGCAAAACAACTCGATTTCATGATACCAAGGCAACTCCTCTTCATCCAGAATCTCTTCTAACTCCATTAGAGATACTTCCTTGAGATCTTCCTTCTCAGCCCTCGCCTCTACAGCCTTCCTAAGGTTGATGAACCAAGGGTCCTGAGGAGAGGGTGCGTCCAATCTCTGAACGACGATAGTCTCAGTGTTCCGACTGAGAGGAAAAGATAAAGAGGAAGCAAGAGATGCTAGAGCGTCAGCTAGGATAGTCTGAGAATGAGGAGTATGGATATAGATTAGCTTACGGAATTGCCTAGCAAGAAGCGTGACCAAATCTTGATAGGGCTTGAGTTTGGGGTCACGAGTACGGTAAGTGGACAAAACTTGCCGTAAGACGAGCTGAGAGTCTCCGATGATGTTTAAATAACGCGCACCTAGAAGATAGGCGTGCTTCAGTCTAGCCAGGAGAGCTTCGTACTCAGCGATGTTGTTGGTAGCAGGAAATTGAAGTTGATAAGCAAAGGGAATAGTTACTCCTTCGGGAGTAAGCAAAACAGTGCCGATCCCTCGACCTTGAGAATTGAGTGCACCATCGAAGTGCAGAGACCAGAAGGGATGGTGAGAGAGAACTGAGAGATGCTCATCCGGGAAATCATCCTGAATAGAATCAGAGTGAGGAATAAGAAGATGGGCAAGATGCTCAGTGATGGCGTATCCTTTGACCGCCTTCTGAATGACGAATGTGATCTCAAATTGAGAGAGGAAGCTCTGCCAGCGAGCTAACCTACTAGAAAGGACGGGCTTTTCTAAGAGATAGCGAATCGGGTCCATTCTAGAGATCAACCTAACTGGGTGGGCAAGAAAATAGTGTTTAAGCTTCTGAGCTACCCACACTAAGGCGGCACAAGTCTTCTCCATAGCAGTGTATCTGGACTCAGCTGGGTTGAATAACCGAGAGAGGTAATACGCAGCCCGCTCTTTCCCTTCATCGTCTACTTGTGCTAATACCGCCCCTAGGGAGTCTTCAATAACCGAGATGTATAGGATTAGGGGTTTCCCTGGGACAGGAGGTTGCAAAATCGGGGGATTGGATAGATATTCCTTTAAGTCCTCGTAGGCCTTTTGACAATCTTCATTCCATTCAAACTTAACTCCTGCCTTAAGCAATTCATAAAATAGACGGCACCTTTGAGAATGTTGGGATATGAATCTTCTAATGAATTGCAATCGACCGATCAATCCTCGAAGTTCCGTAATGTTCTTAGGCGGAGGAATGTCCATGACAGCCTGTGCTTTGTTAGGATCAATCTGGATCCCCCGTTTGCTCACTATGAAACCTAACAGCTTCCCTGAAGAGACTCCGAATACACACTTCTTCGGATTCATCTTAAGCTTGTACTCCCTGGCTCTTTGCAGCACCTTAGCCAGGATAGAGGGGTGTTCTTCTTTGGTTCTTGACTTCACCAAAATGTCATCCACATAAGCTTCCATATAGATATGCATCATGTCGTGGAAGATGGCCATCATCGCCCTTTGATAGGTGGCACCTGCATTCTTCAGACCGAACGGCATAACCACATAACAATATGTGCCCCAAGGCGTGGTGAAGGAGGTTTTCTCTTGATCTTCTGGAGCGAGACGGATTTGATTATATCCTAAGTAACCATCCATAAATGACAACGATTCGTACTCGGCGGTACTATCGACCAAGACATCAATGTGAGGCAGCGGGAAATCATCCTTGGGACATGCTTTATTGAGATCCCTGAAATCGATGCAAATACGCACCTTTCTATTCTTCTTGATGACAGGGACTATGTTTGCCACCGACTGAGGATATAGGACAACTCTAATGAATCTGGCCTTATATAACTTGTCAACTTCTTCTTTAATCCTTAAGGCCATGTGGGGGTGAAATATTCTTGACCGTTGTTTCACCGGTGTTGCCTCTGGTTTAAGCACGAGTCGATATTCTACTAAAGAGGGGTCAAGACCTGGCATGTCCTCATAAGACCAGGCGAAGGAATCACTATACTCCCTTAGAACCTTGATCAAATCTTCTTCTACTTGTGGAGGGAGATTAGCAGCAATAATGATGGGCCTGGGGTCTTCTTCGGTTCCCAGATTGATTTCTTTCGTAGGTTCATCCACTGCTGATGACGGCTTGTCAAACTTCTTAAGTCCTTGAGCATACAGATCAGCAGTATCATCTACGTCGTTGTCCTCATTAACCGGATCTTTTTCATCCAGGATTTCATTGACGCCGAGTCCGTCATTGCCCCACGCCCCTTCTATTTCTTCTTCATCCTCAATCGTAATTGCCGTAGCAACAAATTCCGGACATTTTAAAAGGGCATGACAACGCTGAGCTAGGTCTTGCAAGAATCTATCAGGAATAGATTTGGGAGGACGCGCAAGTGGGCGCGGCTCAGAGGAGGAAGGCTTGGATGACCAAGAACAAGACCCTACTTCTTTAGATCTAACTAATTCTACTTCCCTAGACTCGATAGACCCTAATCCTAACCTAGGAGAAAGGAGACCTAGTGGAAGGGAAGGAGCAGGGGACTCGTGCCCCTGGGATGAGGATGGAGACAGGGTAGCATAATCTTCCACTGAAATCTCCGTTTTGAATTTGACATTTTTTTTTTGGAGATCAGCAGAGACTACACTGCAAGATGGAGGAGGCGGGAGCTGCATAGGAAATAGCTCGGGGAAGATGCAGTCAAAGAAGGGATCGGAAGATGAGAACCACATCTCGTGGAGTTGGGCGTTGGGAAGAGGAGGAGTGAATAGGGTGGATAGATCAATGGGCGGGCAATGCCCGCAAGCGCAAGGAACAAATAGAATCTCGGGCGGATCAACAAAGGATGGATTTACCATGATAGGAGGAAGACGGGGTAAGAAATCCCATTGCTGGAGGAGAGATTGAAAGCGGGAGGGAGACCAAGAAAAGACAATCGGCGAGCTCCCCTCCTCCCGTGGATCATCGACTGGCCGCTTCTTCGGTCTCCATTGCATGAGCCGAACCTCTTGCTTCTTCTGGTAGTCTTCATCATGAAACAACCCCTGAAGGGCTTGACCATAATCAAGCATATCATCTTCTGGCCTTTTTAGTGCTGGCGGTGGACTGGCAATCGAACATACTATATTTCTCTCTGACGGAGCTGGCTGCAGAGCTAATGTGCCGGGCTGGAGAGGCCCTCGGACAAAGTGTTGACGGTAGTCCCAGGTGAGTGGCCCAGAATCACCCATCATAGATAATGCGGTTTCTCGATAGCCAAGACCTCTCCTTCCCATCTTTCTCCCCTTGGGTATGGGCTTGGTCATTCCTTGTAATTGTGCACCGAGGCCTCTCCCCGGTTGGTAGCCCAGTTTCAGTATAATGTTCTAGCCTTTTGAGTCTCGGATCTGGGGCTTCATCTTGATGTTAACTGGAGTAGTGATGGGCCTAGGAGGTGTATAAGCCCAAGGAAAGTTCAAATCCAGCACTGATATGACGGGTCGGCTGCTTGGCCAAAGTGTAGGAAGAATCTGTTCTGAAATGGTCTTAACCGATTGAACCGTGGACAAACTCTTGACTTTGATGACCCTCCCTTGGAAAGGGAATTTGATGCACTGATGTGCGGTGTAGGGTACGGCACCGAGTGTATCAATCCATGGATGACCCAAGATCGCCTTAAACATGGGGTCAATGTCCAACACATAGAACTCCACGGGCATAGTGAGGGGCCCGAGCTCCGCTTGAATAGTGACTACCCCGTGGCATGCTCTCCTCGAGTTGTCATATGCTGCTATAGTGGTGGGGGTAGGTCGCAGTAGCCCTTCAGATATATTGCAAGCTCGGAGGGTACTGAGCGGGCATACATTAATTGAAGCCCCTGTGTCAACCAGTGCTGCCTCAATGCTGACCTTATTCAGAATAATTGTAATGCAGAGCGGCATCTGCCGAGCCTCTGGAGGTGCTAGCTCGGTTTCTGAGAATGTAATTGCCGGCCCTTTAGAAATAGTTGCTAGTGTTGTTGGTAAGCTGTCAACTGCCATGTCCTCGCTGACCATCACCTTCTGTAAGAAATCCCTGAGAGCATCTTGATGAAGGGTGGACCTCTTGATAAGCTCCAGAACTCATATTTTGGCGGGCACTCGGTCCAGATGATGTAGCAAGTCATACTGAGTTCCTGGTAGAGGTTCGGCCTCTTCTTGCTCGGCTGTTGGCTGAGAGGACTAGGGATTGGAGGTAGTGGGGTAATTCCGATGGAACAACTTCCCGCTTCTTAAGGCGCAATTTTCCGCGGCGTTGGGAGATGATATTATTGGCCCGGTAGGGTGGATGAGTGGAATAGACTGCGTAGGAGAGGTGATTTGGTGGTAGATAATGTTGGGGTTAACAAGAGATGGTGGCTGGATGAGTGGCGTGGGATGAGCGGAAGGTGGGGTGATGATGGGGGATGGTGCGGATGGTGGGAGGACGAGTGTAGCTAGGGTGATGTGCGGAGGATTGGATGAGGGGATGGTTATGACCATAGCGGGGGTAACTAATGGTGGGTATGATGGCGCTGTGGGTGGTGGTGGATTTGCTGGTGCGGGTGTGAATGGAAGGACAAGCGGAGAGGGTGTTGGGTGTGTAGGGAGGATAAATGAAGGAGTGAGGGGGTTGCGGTGGTTATGGTGGAGGGCCATTACTTGTGGTGCAGTACCATCATCATCAACATACCACTCGGTGTTAGGAGCCGGGGGTTGGACTATATTGACTTGCGCCGGCGCCGGCGGCTGAGGTTGTGGAGCGGGCGGATGGTTTGGCATCGGATTTTGATGGATCCCTAGATCCTGAACCTGCTGTGGTTGCTGCTGTTGCGGCGACTGCTGTGGCTGCAGTGCTTGATGCTGCTGCACTTGCTACCTCTGCGGCTGCCTTCTCTTTTCTTTAATCTCAACAATGGCCCTGTGCATTTCGGCCCAATCTATCCTCTGTCTTTCATGAAGATCATATACTAGGTCCCGGAATTGAAAACATCCTTCAATGGTATGTCCCGGTTGCCTGTGGAACATACAATACTTCGTCTGATCAATGGCCGGATTCCAGTTGGGCCGTTCCGGAGGAAGCTGTATAGCATTAACCGACATAAGAGCCGAGAAAATATCCGTGAGGGTTTCTGGCAGTGGAGGATATTGTGCCCTCTTGGGAGCCGGGCGCTTGTTATTTGGGTTGTTGTTATAGCCGTTGGGTGGAGGGACGTTGTGGTATTGTGGGGGTTGTGGTGGTTGATGTGGTGTGGCAAAGGTGTTTTATGGAATGGTGAAGATGGGCGGAGGGTTTTGCGGAGTGATTTGGAAGTTCTGTGGAGTGGGATTTTGTGGAGTGTGGGGGTTTTGAGGGAAGCGGAAAGGTGCGTTTTGGAATGGAAGAGCAACGGCTTGAACCTGCTCATTCGTTTGGACCCCTTCGGTAACCGGCCCTTGTGGCTTCTTATGGTACTTGGGCTTTTGGTTTTCGAACAGAGAATGGATAGGGGAATCCTTGAACTGAGTCTGAATAAAGCGCGCCCGGCTATATAGTTGGTGCATATTGGCTATGTCGTTCATTGCCAGGATGTTTCGGAAGGTTGGAGTAGCATTTGAAATAAGTAGCTTGACCTTCTCTTCCTCCGATATATGGCCGGGTACTCTAGCGGCCATCTGCCTCCACCTATCTACATAAGTGGCAAACTCCTCATCTGTTTTCATCTTTTCGGCCACCAGATCTGTGAAAGAATATTCCGGGCCGACCCGGTCTTGAAACGGCTAAATAAACTTGTCTTTTACTACCTTAAAGCTCTCCGCTTCTTCCAATGGCAGCGAATAAAACCATTCCAGTGCAACACCATCCAATGAGCGGCGGAATAAATACGCCATAAGGCGATCATCATATTGGAATTGGGCCGATTCATATAAGAAATCCCTCACGTGAATAAAGGGATTGCCGTTCCCATCATATTTTCTATAATTGGGGAGCTCAGACTGGGGAGGGAACCGGATGTTCTGGAAGCTGGGGATAGGAACATCTGCCAAGGATTGTGGGCCAACCCGCTTCTGAAGGAAGTCGAGTTGTTGTTGCATGGTGGCCCATTTATCAAGTAATTCCTACTCTCTGGATGGAGCAGGGGTAGCAAGAGATGATGCTTGAAGTTGAGGAGTAGAGGGGTGAATTGTAGTAGGAGGTGGGAGCCCATAAGGAGGAGCCGAAGGATAAGCGGCCGACGTAGAGGGTCCATAAGAAGGATATTGGGCCTGAGATTGACCCAGATTGGAGTGGGCTTGGACCACCCCTGACTGAGGGTGTAGAAAATCGGAGGGACCCAGCAGGACTTGTGGAACAAGTGCGCTAGACAAGTGATGATCCATCTGAGTGAAGGAAGGGATAGGAGACTTCCCTTTGTCAAAAGATTGCTGGGCCGAAGCGGAAGATTGGCCCGTCTCCATGCCGGTGAATGTGATGGTCCGGGGTTGGACCGGAGTGAGATTAATTGGAGTGGGCTGAATGAGAGGATTGGATTGACCCTGCATAATCGTGGGAGGGGAGATATTGGATCCTTGCATGGCCTGATAGACAGTTTGGAGTTGGGCCGGATCCAATTGGGCCATCATCTGGAGAATGGAGCCCGCAGAAGGAGTAGAGAAGGAAGGGGTAGCTTGACCACCTTCCATGGAGGTAGAGGAGGGAAGAGGGGCCGTCCCCTCTCCAGAAGAGAACGAGGTAACCCTAGCAGGGTTTTCAAGAAGCCCTTGAGGAAGAGAATCCTCCTGGGAACGGGGAGGATTGAAAGAAGCCATGGTGGATTCGAAGAGCGGATTTGAGTAGAACTTGGAGAATGAGTTGACCCTAGGAGGCGCTTCCAACTGACGAAAATAACTCCACATGCAACGAACAACCTTAACAAGATGCAATCAACACCACGCAAACACAAAATGAGCAACCAAACTTAGATGATTTATTACAAAGATGTAAGTAGCAAGAGATGAAGACACTCAAAGTCAACCAAGTTGTTTAACATGATGTTTCAAGATTCTTATGATTTCTCCTTTGGAACTTTAGTGGATGGATTAATATGAGCTCTCAACAATAGGTTCCTGACGGGAGATGGATGTAAAGCTTGGTTTGACTCTAAGTGTGACCACTCCTTCACTTATGCAACTCTAGACACGGAGTGGAAAAGGTAAAAGCGGCCCGGCATCCGTGTGGGAATCCACGGCTCGCGGGGACTTATGGAGGTCCCTGGTGTGATTTCCTAGTCGGCCCCAAGGAATATGGAGACGAGAGGTCCGCACACCAAGGTAGGAAAATACAATCTAATGTATGAAAGTATGAATGAACCTATGTGCACCGGAGTGCATGCAAAATCTAGCCTAGAATCTGGCAAACAACTATGCACACAATGATGTAAATATGTAGAACAATCAGGGAGGAAGTCAGATATCACCCAAGCAAGGAAATCACAGCAGAAACTGTGGAAAGTAATGCACCTCAGGATGCGTACCTGTCTGGAGTATAACGGTCTATAGACCCTGTGTCAGAAGATAATAACGGTCAAGGACCAGACCGCCAGAAGTAATATAACGCAGAGCACCAGGACCGTCGGATGAGCCCGAGAGCCAAAAACAACCAGAAATAAAAGGGAAATCCATGAAAAGCCCGCACACAGGATCAGGCATATAACGGTCCAATACCCCTGCGTCGGAGTGGAGTAACGCAGGGACAGAGGGCCGTCAGAACACCCAGAAAACCAGAAATAAGATGAAGTAAGAGGGAGATCCGAGGACAATCAAACAAGGGAATGATGGCAAGTTTAAACAGAGATCAAGACACGATTGGCACAAGTTGTCCCACCGTGATTGTCAAAAAAATATCTGTTGATTTGTTTTGCTTCTCTTCTTCTTTTTGTTTTATGTGCAATAAAGATGATAAGCAAAAATCAAAGATCTCAATCAACCCAAGGACATGTGAACCATGAACCTAGGCAACTAGAATAAGCTCTAGCATGGGCATGCTATCTCAATCATCAAACTAAACTAAGGAAATAAAGAAAAACACACGCCGGGGCGTGGAGCAAAAGCAAATAAAAACACACCGCAAGGGTGGAGCAAGGAAAGAGAATAAGAGATATGAGAGAGAAAGAGAAAGTTAATGCCCAATACCAAGAAAGAACGTGATCACCACCAAAGTAGAAACAAGCCAAAGACTTGAAAATACCTTGGAAATAGGTGGATGAAGCACCCGCCCACGGGAGAGAGAAAATCAGGAAATCTACAGATCAACAGAATGTAACGGCTGAAAGTCCACGCGTCACTTGGAAGTGACGGTCGCTCGATGAACCGCTATATGAATCTGACGCGCCTCCACAAGACCGTCAAATAACCTGTAGTAATAGTTTGTGAATTCTTTTAACTCCAACTCTTCCAGCCGGCCAGAAGACTTGGGCCTCATATGGTGAACCTGTAAACCTGCCAAAGAACGTGAAAACACAAGAAAATAGACCCAAATTAGCCCTTTAAATAATATAGCATCAATTCTTTAATAAACTCAATAGCATGCAAAAGGAAAGGAAAGTACAGGGGAGGTTTTGATTTTTTTAACCCCTCTGGGCGTTTTAAAAAGATAGGAGGATGTTTAGATGATGAAAAACCAGGGAGAACGTGGAGAAAAGAAAAAGGACAATGCTTTTGATGAAAGGGAGATGAGGAAGAACACAATATGTAATGATGAACTTTGAAAACCAATGGAACGAATACTCCCTTCACCGTGAAGCAGATGAACGTGAAAGAAAATTCTCCTTGGTCAGATGTGACTCCAGAATGCGGCATCACTTCGACGTGAACTCTAGATCTTCCTCTCTCGGGCCATGAAGTTAAGGGTGCTATTTATAGACCCTCAAACTCTCCGGTCGAGCAGAGGATAATCCAGCAAGATAAAAGGATAACTATTAGCAAATCCTTGAAGATAATATCACCAAGAGTCTATAGAAACAAACAGAAGGTTCTGAGGATCAGATTTGGAAGAGAAATCAACAATTCAAACTCTTATCTCGACCATGGAGTAGCATAAAAAAAGGCCTGAACTGCCAGGACTGTCTGTTAGATGTAACGGCTACTCGACAGACCGCCACATGAAAATAACGCGCCAGGGAACGTCCGTTACATTTAACCTTATCTCAAAAGAGATAAGATCAACAGGAAGAAGATCAAACAAGTTGGACTCTCGAAGGAAAGTAACAGCCAAGGCTGGACGCGTTGGAATAAATAACGGCTGCACAAGAGACCGTTATATTCAACGGATAAGCAAGAGGATAAGCTTTAGAACAAAGGCCTCAAACTTTAGGACTCTTCAATAAGTAACGGCCTAGGGATCATGCGTTATATGGAAGTAACGCCCCCAGTGAGGACCGTTATTTAATAATGAGAATCAAAATTGATAAGAGCTTGCAAAACTTCATCCAATGTAAAGTCACAAGGAACCACACTCAACCAAGGAGAGAAGACCCAAGAAACAAACTTCAAACTGATCAAGGAGACTCGATGAAGAGTGAACAACTCGGAGCATCATATGGATACCAAGGAGATGACCCAACTTATTGGTCATAAAATGGGTGTCAACACACGTGTTAGGGGATAGAAGCTTCCTTTCCTCGGATCACGTGCCTATCATTTGCCTGGGATCACGTGCCAGCAATTCTGTCGGATCAGGCTTAATTATCAGTTCGAATTAATCTGAAGAACAAGGAAGGAGATGCATCGAGTATGTTCGAGAATTGTACAGACTTAATGCACAAAATGCAGTGTGCATATAAGAAAGTATGTACAACGAGAATGAATGCATGGTCATGTCATCCACGAGTGTACAGACTTTGAATGCATATAATACATTTTGCATATGGAGAAGTATGCACATTGAAAGTGAATGTACAGACATGCCAGCAACGAGTGTATGGACTTAGTGTGCATGCGACAACGATGTACAGACTTGCTGGTGTGATGATACATGAACTTAACCACTCGTACCAGCAATGGAATGTATAGACTTTGAATGCCTGGTAAGGAGTGTATAGACTTTGTTTTGAAAGATTGCACAAATGCCACTGAAGGATGTACAGACGTTGAACGTGTGAAATGCAGTTTGCATCTATCAAAGCATGCACAACGAAGATGAATGCTCAGGCATGCTGTCAAAGAATGTACAGACGTTGAACGTGTGAAATGTAGTTTGCATCTATCAAAGTATGCACAGCAAAGATGAATGCTCAGGCATGCTATCAAAGAATGTACAGACTTTGCGTGCCTGAAACAAGACAATGTACAGACTTGTCACCTAGTATTTGAGAATCAATGCATCATGTATAGACTTGCTTAAATGACGCATGGACATAACAGCAAAGACTATGCAGACATTGTATATGCATGAAACAACCAAATGCACTGACTATGCCTATGCATTAAGCAAACAAATGCACTGACTATGTATATATGTAAAGGACAACGATGCAAAAGGATGCACTGACTATGTTCACGAATGTATAGACTCGCTAAGTTACCATGTGCAGACTTAGTGTATGCATATGGCAGATAATGCACTGATGCAATGTGTAGAAGAGCCAACAAGTGCAGACACATGGTGATAAATCATTCATACTCATAGTGCTTGCTGACATCAAAATCACAGGGGCACAACATTTTCGACACGCTCATTCTTTTGTTTCTTTAAGTCGGTTTATTCGGTGGGTTTATTCGTTTATTAAGTGCATGGGCGTGCCAGTCACAGAGTGACGATTTATTGTGCGCTCGATCTGACTAATCAGACGATTATGTGGTTCGTGTCGGGAACAAAACCCGCCACGCCATAAAGGCCACGGCGTTGATTACATCCCCTCGGAGAGGGGAACACCCTTGATTGATTGCCAGGAATAAGGGCCCTACAGCCTAAAGAGAATACTAATAATGCATGAGGATAATGAAAGATGAACTATGCTAGAAACCCGTATCGGGACGTGAACGTTCAGACTATGTCGGCCACTCATGGGCCACTTCATGTTCGGACGAAGGTCCGTATTTGTAGCATAAAAGATGGTAACAAAATCGCGCAAATGTCTGCCATGAACAAGGCAAGTTTAATGAGAATGCGGGATTGGATCCCGGTAAGGACGGGTCAAGTTGATAGATTGTTGGCCGGAGATGATTTCGGACTATGGCCATGTCAGAAATTCCGTAAACCACGTCCGATACCACAAGGCGTCGTTGATTTTCTCTTTTCACCTAGTCCGAGGGAGTGGATTATTAAGTGCGTAGCCCGAGCTCACCAACGTGTGCCCTCACACGGGGATCAACCTGCGCGGTCAGGTCGCGGGGATCGACCGGTTAAGGAGGCGCGCCAGTTAAGGGGTAATAGAGTTCCTTTCATTTTTTTTTGGCATTGATCTTTGCATTCTTTTTTGTTTGAACCTTTCTCTCCCCTTTTTATTTTTACGTAGCCCTTTTGTTTTGTGTTAAGGAGGCGCGCCGGTTAAGGGAAGGAAGAGGATGGCGCCGTTTTAGGAGTTTAACAGGATAGACAAGGGGGGCGCCGAGTGTAGGGGTGCCGTTTTGAGAGTTGAACACAGGGCGCACCATTCTAAAGGGCAAGATGGAGGGGGGTTAAACCGGCACGGCAAAGGGGGGGCGTGCCGGAATTGGCCGCGTCATAAGAGGATTGGAGGGAGGGCGCGCCAGATTTGGGCTCAATGACGAGGGCGCACCGGTTAAGGCCACGCCGGTTAAGGCTGCGCCGGTTAAGGCCGCGCCGGATTAGGATGTGCATAGGAGCAAATGGAAATGGCGTGCCGGTTAAGGCCACACCGGGTTAGGATGAAATGGTAGACAGATGGGTTATGAGAAGGGGTTAAAACGGCGTGGTGGAACAGTGACCACGCCGTTTCAACCCGCGCCGGAATAACCTCTCCCGATGGTTGTTTCAAAGCTGTTTACTGTGTTTTCCTTTTTTTCTTTTCGCCCGTGGGCAAGTTTGATGGTGATTTGTTCACAGAGGATTCAACATGTGCGTTGTTCTTACTCTCAGAGATTGCAATGTCCGTTTATTCTTGAGTGTTCTTAATCCCCTGGCGAAAATTGGGTAGCATCTCCCCCAGACCGGGGCTTGCCAGAGAGAAGCGAAGGCCACCAAACGGACTGCTCCGGGGTGACCCTCAAAATATCGGAGTGGCCTCACGGTGGTTCGAACCCAAATGTGAGTGTGGAGCGCTCGAGGGCCAGCCTACAAGAGCGACCACGACTCACGGTCTATTATTCTTTGATGCGGGGCAAGTGTTCGCCGCAAGGGCAGTGAATATTCATCCGTCGATGAACTCCTTCGAAGGCCATGCTACGGAGGAGCATGATTCGAAGAGCCCTGGATGAGGAGAAGGAGGAAGGGGAATAGATCACAACAGTGGAAGACTACGCATGCTTAGAGAACCCATTCTTTTCATTTATCCTCGAGGGAAGAAAAAGAAAAGGGAACATTCCAAGGCAAAAGAGGGGGAATACATTGATAGGGGATGAAGAGAGAGAGCACGGGCCTCTCCCCCCCCCCACTCACCCTCACTCCTTCACTCTTTCACTCACAGGCGCGAGGACGAGACTCTTCTTCTCTTCGGGTGGTCTTCTCTCTTTCTTTCTTCACCTTGCCGGCGTGGATGACTGGAGCTTCCTCCTCTCTTTTTCTTCTTCTCTTTAATGCACACAGCCGAGACCACCCCCTCTCCTTTTTTTTTTGGATCCCCTCCTCTCGGGGGAGAAGCCCCTCTCCTTATATATATCCCGGAAGAGGTTCTCTCTGTTCGAAGAAGAGCATGCCCCGCCGCTTGCCCACGTCGCGACCGTGTTGCTGTCGAGCTCCTTCGCGTGCCACGTTGCTTTCGTCACTTGCAGGAGAATTGGCAGCCGGCCGATGGAATGAGCACAAGGCGGGACGGGGCTCGAGAACTTCCATTCACGGCATATGCTCGGTTGCCCGTCGGATCAAAGTGGGAGTTTTAACCACTTCAGGCTTGTTCATCATCATGCCGTTCCCAGGAAACAGGGGACCGCATTGATGACGGGATGGGTTGGTTGCGGCGCCGGGTAAACACTTCAGAGAAAAGATTGCTTTTAAACTGAGCACGCCGTATTAGCATTCCAAAATGGGCGCGCCGGTTTAGTGCATTCAAAGGGGTGGCCCTTCAACGGGAGCATGCCGTTTTAACAGAAAGGGGGTGGCGCCGTTTTAACAACAAGCAAGGGGAGCTCGTATTAGAGCATAAAGTGGGTCGCGCCGTTTTAAGGTGCGCCGCTTTAAGGCCCTTCCGTGCCATTTTAAGCACCGAACATATTCTTTTTGAAGTCGCGGCCGTTTATATGAATGTTGGCATTCCCAGAATGTTCCGGTTGCGATGTATGGCCTCCATAATGTTCCGTTCACAGCCTCTGGGGCTCGGTCCCAGACTTTGCGTGACTTTCGGTGCACGTTGAGGCTGTGTCGGAGTTCCCGGCTCTTCTTTGATTCAGCTCTCGACATGGCTGGTCGGAGAGTTATAGCCATATCTTCTGCCTGGGGGGGCTTCCTTAGCGGGTAGCAGACCACCAAGCGAGTTCTCGTCCTGATCGGGCGAGGCATGAGGTTTATTCGGCATTTCCATCTTCGGCTTGCTCTCAAGTGTCGAGACGTGCATGCCGTATGATCGACACCGTCATTTTTTGATGTCCAGAAGGAGTCAGTCAAGAAGTCGGGGAACGAGCCACTCCGAGCACCGCTCTGGGATACGCTCCGCTCTGGTCCGTGGCCTATCATTCGCACGGTCCTCTCCATCGTCCATAGCTCAATCTTCATGTCATAGGCCTGATGCCAAGCCTCTAGCGCCTCGGTCTGCTAGCGCTCTAAGTCCACTAGCCCCGCGCTCAATCGCGCCACCTCCACGTGGAGATGGGTCGCCTCCGCTGCCTCTGCTCTCAGTCTCTCGGTCTTCGCTCGAGCACACTCCGCCTCAGCCAACGTTGTGGCCAGCTCTCTCGCAAACATTAGCATTCATCACATTTGGGCATAAGAATAATCATAAGCATTTCAAAGGAACTCAGTTGATTTTGCTTACCCGCTCCGCGAGGGTAGCCTCGGCATCCTCGGCATGAGCAACCGCCCGAGCGAAGTCTGCATCTCGCTTAGCCCTGCCTCCTGCAGGCTGTGACGATAAGGATGGAGCATCTGGTCCCTGCCGCTACATCCCTTGGTTCTCTGCATTTAGAAAGTTCAAGTCAGTCCAGTTGCATAAGCATAAGCATGAGCATAATTAAGTCCAAGGTTTAGGGAAGCTCACTAGAAGCTCCAGCGCGGCCTTATACTCATCCCGCTGTTGGATCGTCGCATGTAGGAGTCCCTGGAGCTCTGCGATGCGTCCCTGCGGATCTAGCTGCATATAGTAAGTCTATGTCAGAGCATATAGAAATAATTGAATGGAGAATTTGAGTTTAGAAATCATACCAGTTGTCGGACGCCGTGGAAGACCTGGTCTCCGTACCTCCGAGCATAGGCCTTCAGGTAAGCCTCGTCGCTATCGGCACGGGTTCGCACTGCCCGGCCCCTCTGAGTCAAGTCTCTAACCTACTCGGCTACTCGGGCGCTCCAATCGATGTTGCCATTGAGAGCCTTTGAAGATCTCCCGGGGCGCTCGTCGTCTCGTCCGGGGAACTCAACCTCAGGCTGGTGTAGTCCCCTCGACCTCAGGATGAGCTGGATGTGCAAGGGCTTGACAATCTCGATACAGTGCAACCAGATGTCCCGTCCGCTGTACGCCAGGGAAGCCACCACCTACGGTTGTCCCTCGTGGCCCTTGTCCCTGTACGGTGTCCTGCGCACTTGAAAGGGTAGTCAAGTCCATGTCAGCATCTAGAAGCATTTAAGGCATTTAAGAGTTTAGGGTTTTAGAAATTTATCGATGCATAGGGGAACGAGTCAATGCCGTCCTGGATGGCTCGGGTCAACCACTTCATCGACCCCATGTCCCTTGCAACAACCCACCGTCTCGCGATGGGGATCCGCTCCGGGTGTAACTAAGTACCTCGCCCCAGGACGGGGAGATATAGGAAGCTCCATATTTGCATAAGTCATGTCATTTGTCAGCATTTTAGTAAGTAGTAGAAATCATGATCATAAGCATAATTAGAAGCATTTAGAACTTAGAGCATTTTACCTGTAAGAAAGGCTAGAAGCCGCCTAGCATCGTTTGCCGGTCGGTCGTGCTGAGTGACTTGAACAGGAAGGCCAGCACTGCTGCTCCCCAAGCATATCTCCCAACCCTATCTAGATCTCTCAATAGCTGGAGGAGTCTGACACTCACTCCATCGGCTCTGGTGGCCAATAGCAACTTCCCAAACAGAAGGATCAAGAAGCGCCTCAGAATCCTATCTCCCTCCAGTCCTGCCTCTGCTGCCACTCTAGGGCGAATCTACTCTATCACTCTGTTAATGTGCTGCTCAGGTAACTCTCCCACTGCAATAGCTGCTCCTCTCAGCCCCAGGCTCTCCTGGAGTGTCTCCCGTGCTAGGTGGGACCAGTGGTGCCCCGGACTCATGAAGTTCAGCCCAAGCAACTCCTCTGCCATCGGTCGGTAGTCGTTGTATGTATAGCCTGTCACTGTTGCCCCGTGAACCCTCAGTCTTGTGATCCTCGCCACATCCTCCAGTGTTGGGATCATGTGCCCCCAGGGGAAGATGAATGCCCTGCTGATCGGGTCCCACCTCTCGTGCAATGCATACAGCAGGGCGGTGTCCACTCTAGTGACCTCTATGCTCAACACCTCTCCGAAGCCCATAGCTATCAACCTCTCTCTCTCTGGTAATCGGGCAGTGCCTGGTACACCGCCCTAACCTGCAGCCAGGAAATCCTCGTCCGTCTTTTCCCCTGCACACATGTAGAACATAGGTTAGTCATTGCATTGCATTGCATTCAATAAGAATAAAACACCAAAAAAATTAAATAAGCAAAACAACATACAACAATATAACATTCTGCCTCTAGTTTCTCTGGCGGCCCAAGGCTGGACCGTCAGAGTCATCTAGCGCACCAAGAGTGAGGCGCCAGAAGCTGTAGCGGCCACTAGAATGACCGCTACACTCCCCGCGAATGGGTGTTTTTTAATCCATTTCCCCAAGCTTTAGAAATGGCCCAAAGGGCCTACAATCAATGATATTGGGTCCTAGGACCCCTCCTAAGGTCATCCACACCACATGCAACCATTAAAAATCATAAAAAATGGGTTTTTGAGGCGGTGGCCTACCTCGGATGACTGGCCGCCCTTCTTCTTCTCCGACGTTTCCTCTGCCGCCGTGGGTTCTTCCTCACCATCGGGAGCCTCCTCTGGCGCTTCGACGGTCGTAGGGACTTCTCCTTCATTGGTTTGGGCCGCCGCCGGCCGTTCTTCCTCCAGTGGGTTCGCCGCCTGAGGAGCGTCTTCCTCTCGATCGATGCGGCCGCGAAAGCACTTAATGGCCTTCCTCTTTGTTTTCTCGTTCATCATCATGGTGGTCGCCGGTGGACTTTGCCGGAGTAGAATGTGGTTGCTCAGTTTGGGGCGTTTGGGTGTTTGGTTCGAATGATTGTTGAATGAGGGGAACTGAACGATCGGTATGTTTTGTTGAATGCCCAGGAAAATTGGCGATCTATCGTAAGACCGCTACCTTCTCTGGCGCACCTCCCTTTGACTGTTTCTTATCTGAGCTACCCTTCTTGGGGTATGTGAACCGACGTTCTATGGCGATCCAAGACTTGACCGTCAATTTCTTCTGGCGCTCCTCTATAAGACCGTTTCTGTCTTGAACTTGATTGGTGATTATTTGCTTTATCCATCGAGCTTTTCATGATATATTTATGTCAACAATGCTTCATTTTATTATCTCATGTTGATGTTGATACTTCATGCCCATTCTTATGATCATGATTGATTGTTATTGATGGCTAATCCTTTTTTGAGCAAAAATCATGAATGCCATCACATCATACCACAGCTCGCTGGACAGGTAAGTCAGGTAAGTATTTCAATCCCTGGTCCCTAAATGCATTACTATATGGTATCTATGATATATCACCTCGAGAACCGGCTGGTCATTCATGTGTTCTAGGATCTGATGTTCCCCTTTAACAAAAATGATGATGTTCTAAGTTCACATGTTTAATCGTTGGATAGGCCGTTAGGTTGGCAGAATTGGGAGACGATGGTTCTATCTTGCACGCCGTGGTTATGACCAATGAGTTGGGTCATCTTCTTACTTATCTTTATGATGCGCCGAGTTATACGCCATTTTTGGGCCATCTTAATCAATTTTTGGGGCTTATTTCATGGGTCATTCTCCTTGATTTTGTCTCGCTCCTTATTTATTTTTCGTAGGTTGAAGCTTGGTGGGCTTTCAATGGTTTTGTTGCAATCTGGCACCTAGCGGTCTATAACACAGCCGTTAGACATTGTTGGCGGTCTATTCTTTGACCGTTTTCTGCACATGTGCACTGACCTGATCCACTGTGCACCGACCTAGTTTCGCTCTTGCACCGACCTGCATTGTCTCTGGCGGTCCATTGAATGGGCGTTTGATGACGTTTGGCGGTCTATCTATGAACCGCTAGATGATGTCAGAGTCCAGAGCCAACGTCTTTCCTTCCGTCTTTCCTTCCGTCTTATCCATTGAGCTCTGGCGATTTATCGTATGGCCGTTAGAGGCATTGTGACGCTCCTCCCTTCGACCGCTAGATGCGCCAAAAGCCAACGTCTTTCCTTCCGTCTTATCCGTTGAGCTCTGGCGGTTTATCGTATGGCCGTTAGAGGCATTGTGGCGCTCCTCCCTTCGACCGCTAGATGACGCCAGAGTCCAAAAGCCAACGTCTTTCCTTCTATCTTTCCTTCCGTCTTATCCGTTGTGCTGTAGTGGTTTATCGTGGGACCGTCAGAACCTTCTCGCGCATGAACCTTGGACAGCCAACTTCTTGCAGAGTCCTTATTTCAAAAACTTCGCCCGTTGGCCTTATCTTTTGTTGGATAACGCTGGGTGGTGGTCCATTCTTTGACCGTTAAATGCTTGTGGCGGTTTATCGTAAGGCCGTTACATCGGACAGAGAGTTCTAGCAGAACTGCTCTTTTTTTGCTACTCTGTGGTCAGATTTAGAGTTTGATCTAACGATTGCTCCTTCGATATTCATCCTTAAAAGCTCATGTTTGTTTCTATGGACTCTTGGGAGTATTATCTTCGAAGATTATCTAGTGTCAGGCTTGATTTCGAGTGATTATCTCTCCAACTCATCCAGAGATTTTGAGGGCCTATAAATACAACCCTTGACTTCATGGGTTGAAGAGGAGATTTCTGGAGTTCACGTCGAAGTGCTGCTGCATCTTGGAGCTAGAACCAATAAAGGAGAACTACTTCCCACGTCCATCTGCTTCCTAAGTCCAGGGAGTATCAAGTTCCCAGGATTTTTTAGTGTTTTCTTGTGCACTTAGTTCTTATTTCCCCTCATAGCATCAAAGCATCTTCCCTTCTCTCCTCTCACGTTCTTCACCTTCTGCAACATTTTAAAACCTCCTCCCGTCTTTTAAAATGCCCCATAGGGGTTAAAAAACCCAACCTCCCAGGTATTCCCTTTCCAATTGCATGTTTTCAAGTTTTCTTCCATTATAGTTACTACACTCTTCAAAGGGCTAATCTGGGTGTTTTTCTGTGTCTCTACATGTTTTTGCAGGTTTTACAGGTCCACAGCACGAGGCCCAAGTCTTCTGGCCGGCCGGAAGAAGTGGAGATCAAAGTCCCAAAGTTCCTGTTCTGTAAATCTTGCGGTTATGTATTGGAGCGCTAAAGTCCTCTAGCGGTTTATCGTAAGATCGCTACCTTCTCTGACGCGCCAGTCTTCGACCGTCATTGTTCACAGAAGTAAAATTTTCTCTCTCCCATGGGCGGGTGTTACATCCACCTATTTTTAAAGTATTTATCTTAGCTTTGGCTAGTTTAATACGTTGGTGGCGATCACATCTTTCTAGTTTGGGCAGTAGTCCTCTCTTTTCCCCCATATCTCTTCTCTAGTTGCTTTTGCTTGCTTGCTCCACACCCATGGTGTGTGTTTTCTTTATTCCTTTTGCTCCACGCCCCGACGTGTGTTTTTCTTTTCCCTCGATTATTTCTGATACAGATGGCATGTCCATGCTTACATTCCATGTTGATTGCCTAGGTTCATGTTGCACATGTTCATAGGTGGATTGCATATTGCACTTTGCTTATTCATATTTCTATTATTGACATCACACATTCATTTGCAAAGGAACCAGTACAAATCAACAATTGAGAAAGTATGTAATGAGCACACTTGCCCAGTAGGTATCTTCGTATCAACATGATTGGCAATGTTAAAGTAATTAATGTTTTAGCTCTAAAGAATAAGATAAGTCATACAAATACGATAAAACACGTGAATAAAAGCCAAAGTAACGAGATATAACCAAACTTGAGATATGAGAGTATAATTTGATCATGCAAGAATGTAACAAAAATGCACTAGAAAGTCATGTAAGAAGCAAGAATGTACTCTTCACTTAGTAATAAATACTTCATGAATTCATGTAGATATTTATCCATGTTCCCGTGGCTTTTCACTTATTTATAAAGAAAGTACTCCCAGCGTAATGCGACACCAGTAGCATCATATCACATGGTTTAAAATAGTATGTTTACGACATTCAGCCGAGGGGATTAGTATAGAGCCCTTGAACATAATCAGTGCTCGAACTGCATCTTCAAGTATAAATCAAGCTACTTCCACGTTTATAACAATAAGGCCAAGAATGCACAATTTCAATAATAGTTCCATGAAAAGGTAACCAAAAATAAGAAATGCTTCTATTGAGAATAAGAGATTTCAATAAATGCATTAAATAACTAGGTTATGCTGTGGAGATAAATCGGTAGTATAACGGTACATTCTTTAATTCTTAAAATTACTTAGATATCTGGGAAACAATGTGACAAGCTCTAGATAATCAATTGGACCATCTAGGAACATAGAAAAATCAACCCTTGAGTCAAATCTCGGGTTAATCAAATTCATGACATTAGCGGTCATTTACTGGGCCGTCTCTTGCACTTGGCGGTCAAGTATAGGACCGTTAATGAATAGAATCTGACATTTTGAAACAGAACTTCTGGAATATGTTAGCGGTCAAATGAAGAACCGTTTAGGATCCGTTAGCGGTCAATTATAGGCCCGCTAGCAATCGTTGGCGGTCAACAATAAGGCCGCTAATAATTCAGAAATATAAAACACTGGTAAGTGCTTTATAGACAATTGGGATTTAATGGTACAACCAGCTCGGCGTCTTGGAGGGAATCCCAGGCTCACGGAGTCTTACGGAGGCCTTGAAACAAGATTTCTTAATCCATTAGAAGGAATATCCAAGGGAGAGGTCATCATGTCCAAGATTGCGTTCCTAATGTGCAATAGTGTAACTAATGACAACATACCGGGATATACGTTATGTACTTAAGAAAATGACTCTTAGATGAGAAAGAGAACAGTGATAAATCAAGAGTAAATCTCATTCATCCAACATTTAAAATATGCATTTATTACAAAGATATATAATTTGGTATGAAATTAACATAAGTTAAAATAATGCTAATGTGCATGAAAACATGAAAACTACCATGATAACAAATGAGATCAACTAAGTATATTAAACCCGTAGTCAAAATTAGGAATAAAACTTAGCTATCTAGGCTTAACATATAATAATTAAGGCAATTCTGCACTAAGTCTCGGCCAGAATTTCAGTAAATCGAATACGGTCAAGTGAACGCCCGCTACTTGCTGTTAGCGGTTTATCATACAACCGCTACAGTTATGTTAGCAGTCCAAGGTTTAACTGTTTCTTCCTGTGAAAAATCGAGTCTAATAACAATAATAGATTATGCTTAACCTATGGCACATCATGTCTAGAAATCAACATATTCTAACTTCCATGATCATGATAGAACAATCTATGGCTAACAATATGCATGGTTTATGTAACTTACATGGAAAATTCATATTTTTACTTCATTAGGCAAGTTCATGCATGAAGACTAAACTAAATGCAAAGTTTTAAGTAAAACATGAAATTCACAAAGCACAATGCATGAAAACGTATCAAACAAGAGGACTTTTATTTCTGACATAAGGTTTGAGCCTTTCATGAGATTACCTACCTCAATTGATCCTTGTAAATCTCTCATTTCTGATTGAAATCAAACCCTAATTTCTGCACTTCCTTTCTCTAAGTCACCAACTTCACGTCCCTCTAACTCTTGATTCCCTTGACCTATGGATGTAAAATTTTGAGGGTAAGTAGATAATATATAGGGGAACATAAAGTTCTAAACAACCTCTATCTAATTACCCCGTTTAGGGCTCCGAATTCCTTGATCTTCTTGAGTCTGATGCACTATTTCTTGAGTTTTTAATGTAAAATCAGCAACTTTGGGCATCTTTAACTTCCTGTAGGCTTGATCTCCTAGAACGAAAATTAGAGGTTAGTTAGTTCTAAGTATAATTAACAAATTCCTAGAAGTAACTTACCTTAGAATCGGCCTCCTTACCTGAGTTCTATACGTGCCAAAAGTAAGGGTCGCACAGGCCAAATCTGGGGTTTATTTATAGGATTTAGTTAGGGTTTGAGGATTAGAACGAATTTAGAGTCTCAATTAGACTTTCTATTCGATCCACAATCCTTCTAGACCTATCTAATTAGCTGATAGAATCGATCCAACGTGATTTAGACATGAAAAACCCAACCTTTTTACGTTTTCATTCTCTCACGGAACTGACAGTGGTTAGCGGTCCAATATTGGGCCGTTTTCTTGGCGTTAGCGGTCTTAGGATAGACCATTTCCAGCCTTAGGCGCCGAATTTCAAAGATTTCAAACTCTTTTGGTATTATCCCAATTATTTTCCCCTTATTTATAACCCAAGGAGTAATTATCTCCTTAATTTCGTGATTACACCCATTCCTAGCTTCTAGAACATGGGTTAAAGTCCAAATCAATCTATTTGGGCCTATTATATGGGTCTAATTCTTTTGAATTAGTGTAGGGCCTAGAATAATTTGATCTAATTCATTATAATTCAATTAATAGCCCATTAAATGTCTAAATAATTAATATAATTATAATTTAAATCTAAAAAAATTTTAGAAAATTCTCGGGCGTTATAGCTACAGTCACTAAGCGGCCTTTGCCGTGACCGCTAGGATCCAGAAGGTTTCACTATGTCAACTTTTTCTGTTTCATACGTAAAATGGTCCTACACTAGACCGCTTGGCTCAAGAAACGGTCTAGTAAACGACCGCTTTGTTCCTACATTTGTCTAACCCGAGGTTGACCCTTAGGGTTGATTTTCTTGAGTTCCTGAATGGTCTTAGAATTATCTGGACTTGGAATCTATGTTAATAAGTCAATGTTAAAAATATGAAAGATAACGAATGTACCGTTATGCTGCCGAATTTTTCTCTATAGCATAACCTAGTTATTAATGCATTTCTTGAATTCTCATCATGGTATTATTGTTGAACTTGTACATTATTGGCCACATTATTATTGTAACCGTGGAAGTAGCTTGATTTATAATTGAAGATGCAGTTCGAGCACTGATTGTGTTCAAGGGCTCTATGCTAGTCCCCTCGGCTAATTGTCGGAAACATACTGTAAATCATAGGGTATGATGCTACTGGCATCGCATTCCGCTGGGAGTACTTTCTTCATAAATAAATGAAAATCCACGGACATGAATAAAGATCCACGTAAATTCACGAAGTACTTGCTATTAAGCGAAAAGTACTTTCTTGATTTTTACATGACTTTCTAGTGCATAGCCTACATGGTTATGAAAAGTACATTCTTGTTACATTCTTGTTCATGAAAAGGCCAAATTTATATTCTGGTTATATACTTGATCAATCATATTCTCGTATCTCATTTTGTTACTTTGGTTTTATTCATATGTTTTACCGTATTTGCATGATTTATCTTACTCTCTAGAGCTAAAATGCTAATTACTTAAACTCGCCTTCATGTTGATACGAAGATACCTACTGGGTAAGTGTACTCATTACCTATTTTCTCAATATCTCAGGAAGTACAAGTGAATCGGATTCGGATTATAGCAGTAACGGGTCCGAGAGTGATTGAAGGATATGAACGAGAGAAGCCTTAGTTATCAAGTGTCTAGTTGAGTCATGATGTAATCTTTATTTTATTGTGTCTAGTAAAGAGAGTCAAAGATCTTCTGTATTTTGATGGTTATTTATATGAAATAAAGATGAAGTTTTTTTAGTGAATTACTTGTGCAATTACTTTGTTTGATTGTCTAGCGCTCTGATTATATTGGTTGCAAGAGGCTTACTATGCCGGCTATTCACGTTCCTGATTATTTCTGCTGCATAAATCTCGGCGCTTGACAGTTAGAGTGGTATCAGAGCATAGGACTAGAAGTCCTAGGGAAAAGTCATGTCATAGGCTAAGTCCAAGGTTTAAGGACCCACACCTATAAAACTAGGAAAGAAACTCCCTACCTATGAGAGGAATTGGGAAGTACCTGGGATAAGAAAAATAATTTGAATTATTTCTAAGATTAACCCCACTCATTCCATTAGATTTAACAAATTCATTACTCTTCTCTGGTACCTCATTCTTACGATGGCTCATCGTGTTGATTGGGGTGGAATGTAACAAATCGTTGTGGGTCTCACCCAGGCATTACATAATATGGCTCAAGCCGGCATAGAGGCAAGAGCTGGAGACCTACACCGTAATTTTCGGAGCTTAAATCCTCCGAGGTTCTCAAGATCCTCTAATCCCGATGAGGCAGGAACTGGATCGATGAAATGAACCGTATATTCGAGGTCATGCAGTGTGCCGACCAAGAGAAGGTTTGTCTTACCACGTTCCAACTCAATAAAGATGCCCGTACATTGTGGAAGTCAATTCCTGGACCACCTCAAGATGCACCACATACTTGGGAGGGATTCCTCACCCTCTTCCGAGTGAAATACTTCTCCGAGCATGTTAAGAAGAGGAAGGCTATGGAGTTTGCTTCATTACGCCAAGGCATGATGTCAGTAGCGGAGTATGAACTCCAGTTTTCTAGGCTGGCGCCTTATGCTCCTCATTTGGTTAGTACCGACTTATTAAAAGCTAACCAATTTATGGACGGTTTATGGCCCGATTTTATTCAACAACTTGGGACTCAGAATATCCGTACATATGCGGAGATGGTCCAACGGGCACATCTATGCGAAAGGACCTTGGAGAAGGTCGAAAAACTTAAGGGAAAAGGAGGGGAGCCGAGCCGAAGGTCTGATCGACATGAAAAGAAGGGAAAGTTTAGTATCACGAAACCTTACAAATCCTGTGATAGCAAAAAGAGATCCTGGAATGGGAGTGGTAGTGGCTACCACAAGAACAAGAAGGTCAAAGAAGAAGAAAAGTAAGTCATGGCGGCTTGCACATTTTGTGAGAAGTTCGGCCACTCAGCCGAAGAGTGCTGGAAGCGTCTCGGCGCTTGTTTACAATGTGGCAGTCGGGAGCACCGCATGCCGGATTGCCCCCTTATGAAGGAACAATCTTCCGATGGTGGACGTAAGCAACAGGCTCGTCTTAATGCTATTATGGATGATGAAGAAGCGCCCAAGGATGATAGGTTAATGGAAGGTACTATTCAAATCTATTCCCATCCTGCATTCGTACTATTTGATACTAGTGCTTCTCATTCCTTTATATCTACTATTTTTACAAAAACCTTGTCAATTTCATCAGTTCCTCTACCCTCAGACCTAGCAATCACTACACCATTAGGTCCCGAAACCAAACTTACAACCAACTACCCGATAGTGAGGTAATGGTAGAAGGTCATAATCTTCCTGCAAACCTCGTATGCCTTGACATGGAAGGCTACGATGCTATCTTAGGTGTATATTGGCTTGTGGACCATGACGCCTATATAAACTGTCGCAACCAGATTATCTCTTTTCAGAAATCAGTTCTTCCAAGATTTTCCTTCCTTGGTATCAAATATAGGAAACATCCTACCATTATTTCATCTCTTCATGCTTGCAAACTCATTTCGCAAGGATGTAAAGATTTCCTTGCTTCCGTGATCATTACCGAGTCCAAGGAGATCATCTTAGAAGATATTCCCATCGTGAATAAGTTTCCAGATGTATTTCCATTGGATTTGCCTGGATTACCGCCCGAAAGGGAAGTAAACTACTTCATTGAACTCATTCCCGGAGCAACACCAGTTTCAATAGCTCCCTACAGGATGTCCCCCACAGAACTCAAGGAATTGAAGAAACAACTTCAAGAGTTATTAGATAGGAGTTTTATTCTACCTAACACATCCCCTTGGGGTGCGCCAGTTCTATTCGTCAATAAGAAAGATGGATCCCTCAGGCTATGTATCGACTACCGGTGACTTAATCAATTCACAATTAAGAATAAATATCCATTGCCGTGTATCGATGAACTCTTTGATCAGATTTTGGGAGCATAATATTTCTCCAAGATAGACCTCATGTAACACCCCAGTTAAATAATAAAATATAAAAGTAAAATTTTGAAATATGTGTTATAATTAAAGATTTTTCCTTGCTATTTTTATAATTTTCTGAATTAAAGAATATTGTTTATTTTTTAAAGCGGCCAAATTATGTCAATCAAAAAAAATAATGATTTTCTGCAATGACCATAAAAAGAATTTCATATTTCCCAATGCAATTGAATTTTTCCACAATAATCTGAATATATAGATTTAATTAATGCAATTTCACCCGTAGGATAAAGTTTCGACTAATTTCTAAAAATATGAAAAAAAAATATTCCTGTAGAGAACGAAGTGTATAACAATAATGTCAACTGGGCCGACCCCTAATAAAAATTTAATAGGAGTGAATTAAAGAATTAATGGCTAAATTCGTTATTTTAATAGGTCAATCTTAAACGATCAAATTAGAGCCCATTTCTTAACCATTTGAGCCCAAACTAGGCCCAATCGAAACGTTAAGCCTAGTAGATTGATTCACCCTTTGAAACCCTAACCCTGGACCCATAGATTGGCGGCGGCGGCGGCGGCGGATTAGGCTTCATCCTGGATTTTTCACCGATTTTTCTTCCTTAGACTCTCGAGTCCAATTCGACCTCTAGAAACCTCCTTGGACACCATAAATAAAGGGCTTTCGCAACCCTAGACCTCCTTTTTATTTTCCAACAGGTGGCGCAAGCAATCATGGTCGATCGAGGGTGAATTAGGGCGAGAATGGTGACGTGTTCGCAACTAGGGTTTAGCGCATCTTTTCTTTCTTCTTCCAAATCGGTAGGTGTCTCTCAGGCTAAACAAAATTCTAATTATACCATCTTGTTCGTCTTCCTGAGCCCTTTCTTTTGATACCTAAATGCCTAAATTTCATGCATCATGCTACCCTAATTTCATGTTTTACTCCGAGGTATACACAAAGGGTAACTTCCATGTTAGCTAGTCTTATGTTAATTTAATCATTTTAGGTCTTAATCAAAGCATGCCATTTTATACGATTTTTAATGCTCTTTTTAATGGTAGTATTTTTCTTAATTTTTGTTCACTCTATCATGAGAAATCGAAGTTTTAACGTAGCATGTCGAGGTTCATCGTCGACGGGTCTCGGGTTGAGTTGACAGTTCTTTCAGTGATCGCTAGATACCTGGCGGTCGCACGATAAACTGCCACCATGGTCTGGCGGCCCCATGATAAACCGCCACAGGCCCTGCATTTTTAAATTTATAAGATTGATGTATATTTATTTTCCGATATGAAACGGCCCCACGATAGACCATTTTATGCTTATGGCGTCCCTTACATAGACCGATTCTTTCCTCTGACGGGGTGTTTTAAACTCTAATTCATACATTTTTAACCAGGAACTTACTATGTTTTGATATGACATCTTGACCTATAACATTGTAGAACATGATATTAATGGGTAGAGGCATGATTTCCATTATTTTCCATGAAAGTTGTTGACAATCATCAGTTAAATGATCATATGAAACTTGATAAAATCTTGGTTAATAATCTTGTCAATTTTGAACCGGGCTATTATAAATTGTTATATTATGATCTTGGCATTATTGTTTGACAATCATGCCACTCCGGTGGGATTGACTGACCGCATTGACTCATTTTACGTGTTTCGTCTAGCCTCAATCTTGTAATAGTTGGGACTCTCCGCCGGATATTCCTTCCGTCGGACTAGCACCACTATTATGAGACCTCCGTAAGTCCCCGTGAGCCTGGGATTCCTACCAGGACGCCGGGCGGGTTGTACCCCAAGACCTGAACCTTGCAGCTTGGACGTGTTTGATTCGTGTTTGGGCCAGTCCAAATCTGGATTTGTTCTGCGACCTTAGCGGCCCAACATGAGACCGCTAAGCGACCTTGGTGGCCCAGGTTTAGACCGCTATCATTTTTTTGGCCTGGTTAAGTAATGGCCTTGGGTTTAGTCTAATTCTTTTGAGCCCAGTCAATTCTAACCTGGCACAATCCGTTCTATTTGACTTTAGCTTCGTGGGCTGAACTCTTGTTTGGACCCATTCTTATTTGGGCTAAATTGAGGACCTTTTTGGGTTCACTTTTATAGCCCGTTATACTTAACCTTACGCAGTCTAAGGTTAGACCATCAATATCACCTTAGCGGCCCAGTTATTGACCGCTACAGTTGAGATTTAATATGATTTTTCATGTTTTATTGTTGTGATAGTAGTCATATCAAGGTTGGCCTTGAACTGCGAAATCTTGCTTGATCCTTGTTCTTCCACTTGATATCCATTCTAATTTTATTGAAATATCACTTGATCTTAGTTGGTAAGTTACATAGCTTAAACCTTGGAACTCTTGGCCATTAAACATTGTGGATGTCTAGATTTCGTGGGATCTATGATCCAGACAAATCAATGCCAAGGCAAACTTATTCAAGGGCCCAGTCTGGCCCTAGGAGGCGCACCCGTAATGTACTTCATCCCCGTGGAGGTGAATGACTAGGTGTGGCATTGTCATCGAGTACTATTTAGCGTGTTGAGTGTACGACATTCCACACTCTCGTGATACTTGCTATACTTGCTTGAAAGCATGAAGTGCTTACTTGCGTGACATGACATGACTTGACTTGACTCGATAAATGGTCATTCACTTATTATTGTGCATGATGTATTGACTTGACTTGACTTGGCATGTGGCCACTCACGTGAAATTCTAGTTATTGTTTTGCTATCTCGATTTGCAATGTTTCTTTCCATTTATCTATGGATTATATTCTGATCTTGTTGGTTACCAGCTTGTTTTATTAAATTTTTCACTTTATTTATACATTCATGAAAATGCCTAATTACTTAAACTTCGCCTGATAACAGAGTATAATTCCTACTGAGCTTTTCGCTCACCCTCCCTTATCTCCATCCTTTTCAGGTAACGTTGTAGATGGAACGCTTGCAATTGCGATCGGGTCAGCGTGATCGAGTGAACATGGAGCCTTGAGACCCGAGTCTTTAATTTCTTGAGTCTAGATAGTATAGTCATCTTGGTATTTTCTCTTCTTTATTTCTTTTATCGAGTCAAATTATATTTAAATTTTTGAATATTAATAAAATTATATTTTTCTCAAATTAATGGCCTCCATGTTTTGAATATCAATTTTTATGTTCATTTATTTTCTGCTCGAATTATCATGACTGTTTCACTGCTACGTTCCGAGCATCGCTTCCCGCTGCTATCGGTTTGGGGCGTGACAGAAGTGGTATCAGAGCCTCGGTTGTTGAGTCCTAGGTTCTTATATGTAAGTATAGGTTATCCTAAGTAATAGGTCGTGTAATCCTTGTCATCCCTTCTTGTCACCTGGTGAGAATGCGTAGTGCTTCGGGTTAAGTAATAAAATATATATAAGATTGCGTAGCACGACGTGTTAGGATAATAAAAATTTTAACCTTCTAATTATTTTGCATGTATCTAAGCTCCTTTTTGAAATGAAAGCAAGAGGGTCCACGAGTAAGCTAAGGTTCGGTTTCGCTAGAAGGTGGCGAGTTCATCGTAAAAAGATTCGAAGTAATAAGAAGAAAAGGAATAACCTTTCACAATTGAAATATTTTCACTGTCACAAATTTGGTCATCTAATCAAAGAGTGCTGACGAAGGAGCGGAGCGTGTCTTCGTTGCGGAAATAAAGATCATGTAATGGCTAATTGCCCTAAGCTACTTCCACAAGTAAATTGGAACTAATTTCTATCAAATGAGGAATTATATAAGGTATCGTTCTCCCTCATCCTTAACTCTAGTTAAATTCTTTTGCATTCCATTAATTGCATGATTACCATGTTATTTTACGAATAGCTAATGGCTATTGACGAATTTGGGGACCAAATTCCTTAAAGTGGGGGAGGATGTAACACCCCGGTTGAATAATAAAATATAAAAGTAAAATTTTGAAATATGTGTTAGAATTAAAGATTTTTCCTTGCTATTTTTATAATTTTCTTAATTAAAGAATATTGTTTATTTTTTAAGGCGGCCAAATTATGTCAATCAAAAGAAATAATTATTTTGAGCAATGACCATAAAAAGAATTTCATATTTCACAATGCAATTGAATTTTTTTCATAATAATCTGAATATATAGATTTAATTAATGCAATTTCACCCGTAGGATAAAGTTTCGATTAATTTTTCAAAATATAAAAAATATATATATTCTTGTAGACCCCTAAAAAAAATTTAATAAGGCTGAATTAAAGAATTAATGGCTAAATTCGTTATTTTAATAGGTCAATCTTAAACGACCAAATTAGAGCCCATTTCTTAACCATTTGAGTCCAAACCAGGCCCAATCGAAAGGTTAACCCTAGTAGATCGATTCACCCTTCGAAACCCTAACCCTAGACCCATAGATTAGCGGCGGTGGATTAGGCTTCATCCTGGATTTTTTGCCGATTTTTCTTCCTTAGACTCTCGAGTCCAATTCGACCTCTAGAAATCTCCTTGGACGCCATAAATAGAGGGCTTTCGCAGCCCTAGACCTCCTTTTTATTTTCCAACAGGTGGCGCAAGCAATCATGGTCGATCAAGGGTGAATTAGGGCGAGAACGGTGACGTGTTCGCGACTAGGGTTTAGCGCATCTTTCCTTTCTTCTTCCAAATCGGTAGGTGTCTCTCAGGCTAAACAAAATTCTAATTATACCATCTTGTTCGTCTTCCTGAGCCCTTTCTTTTGATACCTAAATGCCTAAATTTCATGCATCATGCTACCCTAATTTCATGTTTTACTCCGAGGTATACACAAAGGGTAACTTCCATGTTAACTAGTCTTATGTTGAATGTAATCGTTTTAGGTCTTAATCAAAGCATGCCATCTTATACGATTTTTAGTGCTCTTTTTAATGGTAGTATTTTTCCTAATTTTTGTTCACTCTATCATGAGAAATCGAAGTTTTAACGTAGCATGTCGAGGTTCGCCGTCGGCGGGTCTCAGGTTGAGTTGACGGTTCTTTCAGTGACCGCTAGAACTCTGGCGGTCGCACGATAAACCGCCACCAGGGTCTGGCGGCCCCACGATAAACCACCGCAGGCACTGCATTTTTAAATTTATAAGATTGATGTATATTTATTTTCTGATATGAAATGGCTCCACGATAGACCGTTTTATGCTTATAGTGGCCCTTACATAGACCGTTTCTTTCCTCTGGTAGGGTGTTTAAAACTCTAATTCATGTATTTTTAACCAAGAACTTACTATGTTTTGATATGACATCTTGACCTGTAACATTGTAGAACATGATATTAATGGTTAGAGGCATAATTTCCATTATTTTTCATGAAAGTTGTTGACAATCATCAGTTAAATGATCATATGAAACTTGATAAAAGCTTGGTTAATAATCTTGTCAATTTTGAATTGGGCTATTATAAATTGTTATATTATGATCTTGGCATTATTGTTTGACAGTCGTGCCACTCCGGTGGGATTGACTGATCGCATTGACTCATTTTCCATGTTTCGTCTAGCCTCAATCTTGTAATAGTTGGGACTCTCCGCCGGATATTCCTTTCGTCGGACTAGGACCACTATTATGAGACCTCCATAAGTCCCCGTGAGCCTGGGATTCCCACCAGGACGTCGGGCTGGTTGTACCCCAAGACCTGAACCTTGGTCGTGTTTGATTCATGTTTGGGCCAGTCCAAATCTGGATTTGTTCTGCGACCTTAGCGGCCCAACATGAGGCCGCTAAGCGACCTTGGCGACCCAGGTTTAGACCGCTATCATTTTTTTGGCCTGGTTAAGTAATGGGCTTGGGTTTAGTCTGATTCTTTTGAGCCCAGTCAATTCTAACCTGGCCCAATCCGTTCTATTTGACTTTAGCTTCGTTGGCTGAACTCTTGTTTGGACCCATTCTTATTTGGGTTAAATTGAGGACCTTTTTGGGTTCACTTTTATAGCCCGTTATACTTAACCTTACGCGGTCTAAGGTTAGACCGTCAATATCACCTTAGTGGCCCAGTTATTGACTACTACAGTCGAGATTTAATATGGTTTTTCGTGTTTTATTGTTGTGATAGTAGTCATATCAAGGTTGGCCTTGAACTATGAAATCTTGCTTGATCCTTGTTCTTCCACTTGATATCCATTCTAATTTTATTGAAATATCACTTGATCTTAGTTGGTAAGTTACATAGCTTAAACCTTGGAACTCTTGGGCATTAAACATTGTGGATGTCTAGATTTCGTGGGATCTATGATCTGGACAAATCAATGCCAAGGCAAACTTATTCAAGGGCCCAGTCTGGTCCTGGGAGACGCACCCGAAATGTACTTGATCCCCAGGGTGGTGAATGACTAGGTGTGGCATTGTCACCGAGTACTATCTAGCGTGTTGAGTCTACAACATTCCACACTCTCGTGATACTTGCTCTACTTGCTTGAAAGCATGAAGTGCTTGCTTGCGTGACACGACATGACTTGACTTGACTTGAATCGATAAATGGCCATTCACTTATTATCGTGCATGATGTATTGATTTGACTTGACTTGGCATGTGCCCACTCACGTGAAATTCTAGTTATTATTTTGCTATCTCGAATTGTAATGTTCCTTTCCATTTATCTATCAATTATCTTCTGATCTTGTTGGTTACCAGCTTGTTTTATTGAATTTCTCGCTTTATTTATACATTCATGAAAATTGCTAATTACTTAAACTTCGCCTGATGATAGAGTATAATTCCTACTTAGCTTTTCGCTCACCCCCCCCTTATCTCCATCCTTTTCAGGTAACGTGGTAGATGGAACGCTTGCAATAGGGATCGGGTCAGCGTGATCGAGTGAACCTAGAGCCTTGAGACCCGAGTCTTTTATTTCTTGAGTCTAGATAGTATAATCGTCTTGCTATTTTCTCTTCTTTATTTCTTTTATCGAGTCAAATTGTATTTAAATTTCCTAATATTAATAAAATTATATTTTCTCAAATTAATGGCCCCCATGTTTTGAATATCAATTTTTGTGTTCATTTATTTTCTGCTCGAATTATCATGACCATTTTGCTGCCACGTTCCGAGCATCGCTTCCCGCTGCTATCGGTTCGGGGCGTGACACCTCAGGTCAGGTTACCATCAGCTCTGAATCAAGAATGAAGACATACACAAAGCTACTTTTCGAAGCAGATATGGCCACTATGAATTCGTGGTAATACCGTTCTGGTTAACTAATGTCCCGGCAGCATTAATGCAACTGATGAATAACGTCTTCAGACCTTATGTTGACTAGTTTGTAGTCGTCTTCATTGATGATATTCTTATATACTCCAAAACTAAGGAGGAACATGAAGAGTACTTAAGAATAGCCTTGTAAACGCTAAGAGAGCACAAACTTTATGCAAAGCTTAGTTAGTGCGAGTTCTGGCTAAAAGAGGTCTCTTTCCTTGGCCATATTATTTCAAAGGAAGGTATCGCTATCGACCCTTCTAAAATTAAAGCTGTTAAGAACTGGAGCCGGCCGATGACCGTGTCTGAAGTCAGAAGTTTTCTAAGTCTGGCTGGTTATTACAGGAGATTTATCAAAGATTTCTCAAAGATCACCGTTCCTTTGACTAGACTCACCAGAAAGGAGAATCCTTTTATATGGTCGAAAGATTGCGAAGAGAGTTTTCAAACTCTTAAAGAACACTGTACCACTGCACCTATATTAATGCTACCGACAGAAGGGGGTGACTTTGAAGTCTATACGGATGCGTCTGGCATTGGCCTAGGATGTGTTTTTATACAAAATGTAAAGGTTATTTGTTATTCATCAAGACAGTTGAAGCGCCATGAAGAAAACTACCCTGTGCATGATCTGGAATTGGCAGATGTTATATTCGCCTTAAAAATTTGGCGGCTTTACCTTTATGGGGAGAAATTCATCATATTTTCATATCATAAAAGTCCGAAATATCTCTTCACCCAGAAGGAGTTAAACATGTGCCAACGCAGATGGTTGGAGTATCTCAAGGACTTCGACTTTACGATCCAATATCATCCAGGGAAAGTAAATACTGTAGCCGACGCTCTTAGCAGGAAACTAATGGCAGCTCTAGCAAGCCTCAAGAAAGGTATAACTTGTCTTATTGAATATTTTTCTCATTTAAATCTTGATATTGACAGAGAAGGAAAAGGAGGTGTGATTGACAATATAAGGTCTCAACCTACATTGATCGAGGATATAGTCCAATTGCAAGAAAATGACCCGACATTGATGGAGATTAAGGATAACATTGATCAAAGACCAGAATTTTCTATCTCAAATGATGGAAGACTATTATTTAAGGATCGAATTTGTGTGCCGAATCATGACGACACTAAGAAATTGATCATGGAAGAAGCTCATAAGTCAAAGTATGCTATTCACCCTGGTGCTACCAAGATGTATCAAGATCTGAAAAAAAAAACTTATGGTGGCCCAACATGAAAAGAGAAGTAGCAGAGTTTTTAACCCGCTGTCTCACTTGTCAGCAAGTAAAGGCAGAATATTTAAAGCATGTTGGGAAATTACACCCCTTAAATATTCTCGAGTGGAAATGAAAAAGTATAGGGATAGATTTTATCATGGATTTACCTAAGACAAGAGGAGGACATGATGGTATATGGGTAATCATAGACCGATTGACTAAATCTGCACATTTTCTACCAATCAAAAGTTAATAGTCTGTGGATGTACTAGCAACATTATACATGAGGGAAATTGTCAAACTACATGGTATCCCTGTCACCATTATATCCGACCGAGATCCTCAGTTCACATCACAATTCTGGAATGGTCTAAAACATTCATTAGGGACCCGGCTTAATTTTAGCACTGTGTTTCATCCACAAATTGATGGTCAAATTGAAAGGATAAATCAAGTGGTGGAAGATATGCTCAGAGCTTGTGCTATTGACTTTGGAGGAAGTTGGCACGATCACTTGCCTTTAGTGGAATTTTCATACAACAATAGCTACCAAGCTAGTATACAAAGGGCACCATTCGAGGCTCTGTATAGTAGAAGTTGTCGATCCCCTATTTGCTGGAATGAAGTAGGAGAAAGGTAATTTCTCGGCCCCGACGTCATTAGGGATACTAATAAGTGTCCATTTTCTATGGTAATTCATCGCATGTATACCATTTTATGTGCATATAATTAGGCAATTATGTATATTTCATAGTTAACCTCAACTCCACGTTTAAATTGGAGCTTTCATGCAAATTGATTAATTTGGTGATATTATTTAATAAATTAAAGTTGAGGGCCATGGGCATTAATTCTCCATTGCATAACTATGAGCATTTGAGATTTATGTGCACATTATGATAATTTTTATGGAGTAGATTGTAATTATGTGTGTGCAGGACACTGAATGTAATTGCAAGAAACTCCGGGGGTAAAACTGTCATCACCACTTTGACTAAGTCAAAAGCACATATTTTGGTTGGAGGGAAAATAAACTTCAAAAGTTTGAAATTGAGGAAAAGAAACATATATTTTGGTTGGAGGGAAAATTGAATTCAAAGTTTGAAATAAAGGAGAGACATGATGAGCCTTGGGAAAGGGGGTGCCCAAAGTCCAAGAAAGGGGGTGCCCACCTCCTTTTTCATTTCCCCATACATCATCTTCTACCTAAATCCCAACCATCCATCTCCTTTTGATACAATCTCCACCCTCCATTGACCCAACTTAACCTATAAATAGCCCATGACAAGGAGGAGAAGGGGAGTTCTTTTTTGGTAATCTTTCACTCTTTCTCTCCCAACCTTAGGTCACCGATTTCTCCATCTTCCGTCCCTCTTCTCCTCTGACTTTCTTCATGTAAGTTCTTCAATGTTAAATGCTCTATAACTTTTTCTTCTGCATCATCTTCTAATGCCTTCTGGTTTTTACGTTATTTTATATTTTTCACTATGCTATCCTATTCATCTATGAATTAGTATTTCTCTCTGTTCTTCTCCTTATTTCTCCAACTTCTAGTCATTTTCTCATCTTACTGCCTTCATAAAAGTTCTTTACTTTTAAGTGTTCTACAACTTTTTCTTCTGCATCATCTTCTAATTCTTTCTGGTTCGAAAGTTATTTCTCATTTTTCAACTTGCTGTCCTGTGATTATACTGTTCATCCGAGATGCTAACTTTTGTTATTCCTCTGTTTTGAAGCCTTTCTGCTCTTCTTTGCTATCTGAGTCCTTCATCAAAGTTCTTCCTCTTCAACTTCTTCTTCTTCGGCATCCCCTAAATTGTCTTGGTTTCAAAGTTATCAACCCTCCAAAGGTCGCTTCAATGACGAAGGTGACTTCCTCCTGGCGTAGACGACATCTTCTGCAATGTGGTTCGTGATCCAAGGCCAAGAGAGGACGGCGCTGTCATCACCATTGCTGCCACCATCTTCACATCTCGGGCTCCTCTTGTTGCTATTACTTTAGTTTTATTTTACTTCATTGTAATCTCGTCGCATCTTTATTGTAAGATTGTCCTGCACTTCGTGTACCCATTTCTTTATGTTAATGAAAGAAGTGTTCATTTGATCTAGAGTTTGTTCATCTTCCCTCTCTTCCTCCTTCTTCTACCTCTTCTTCTCAATGTTATGTAATTATTTTGTTGGAATCGTTCTTTGTTTAATCATTCTCTTTAAGCTACAAAAAATCACAAACATTTTCTAAAAAGTTACAAGGTTTTGAACTTTAAAAATCTCTTCTTCCCTGTGGATTTGGACCGAGCTTGCCATAGTACTACGTTCTCTTTTGATCATTTTGTGCGAGTTCGGTTTTAAGATTGTTAGCGCGCGTGTAGTAACAACATACATTTCCGCATTATCAATTTTTGGCACCGTTGCCGGGGAAGAATGATGATTTTTGGTTTAAGAACATTATTTTCCTTGTGTTTATAGTTTACTAATAAAGCTCTCTTTTCTTTTCTTTTTTCAGAAAAAAAAGGGGGAAATTTAGAAAATCAGAGGTAAGTTTGTCTTTCTTTCTTTCATCTTTTGATTTTGTCATTCATTTCCAAAAAAAAAAAGAAGAGAACGAGGGATTACGCATCAAGTAAGTCTTCAAACCTATTCCTCTCATTTTGTGTCATTTCCTTAATGATTCTTGCATATTGTGGTTAGATAGGTTCACAAATTAAAAAAAAACACTTCACTTGAACTCAATAAAAGTCTTCATTCCAAGAGTAGAAATCACACTTTCAGGTTTTAGGTCATGCATCATTTTGAATAGTATTTATTTTTCCTTGTTGTTTAATTGTTGTTAATTGTATTGTTGAAGATTGCGGGAGGCAAGATGAGTACTCTAACTTTTCCAAAAACATGCTCATGCATTTCCATACTTGCATAAAATCCCTGTTTTAACTTGGTTTGTTGCATATCATTTCAAAGTATCTTAAGGGCAACACCCATAAGCAAGATAAGGTGGGAATTTCATCACCCTTCCTTAGCCCGCAAACCATAATTCCCTTGCATATTTGTATCACCTAGACCTTAAATAAAATCTAGTAGACATTGACCCTAGGTTCACACTATGGTTCTTGTGTTATTTGGGCTTACCCTCTTGTGAAAACCGGTGCCTAAGGCAAGACGGTCGAACGGTAAACGCCTTAAGTGGGCTAGTGGTTTGTAATTAGGTCCCTACGAAAGTAGAGGGAGCCTCCCACTACCCCACCCCTTACCTGACCGGTGAAAATATTGAGGGTGAACTTAAGTTACACTTTAGCCATTTGTGAAACCCAATTTGTAGGTCTAGGTCACATCTGGATCATTAGGTAATTTGTGTGATAACTTGTTTGTGTTTGCATAAAAAAATAAAAACAAAAACAAAAAATTTCTTCTCTTCTCTCCCTTCGTCGTTGTTAGTGTTAAAAAAAGCACCAAAAAATACAAACAAAAAAATCATCTCCATGGATTGGGTTCTTAATCAAAGTAATTGCTTGACCCAAAACCAATTCATTCCTATGGTCCAAGCTCTCATACACCACCTACCTTTCAAGATGATCACACATGGGCCCGGTCGACTCATTATGTAGGTGAATATCTGACCTCATATCCATCTTTCACCCAACTCAATGAAAACCCATATCCCCGATCGGCCCAACAAGAAAACCCCACACCCATGGCAGCCCAATATCCTTATCCTTCCCAAAACCAAGACCAATTTGCTCAATCATATTTAGGGGACCATATGCCATTCCTTCCTCATGAACAAACTTCAACATGCCAAAACTTCCCTACACCTTCTTGCACTTCTATCTTTGAGTGGAGAAATCAAAATAATTTCTCTTGGAAAAATCCTCAATATCAAGCGCCATGCCCTCCCGAGTCAAACTTACAAACTCAATTTGATCAAAATCAATATGGAGGGCATGTCACATACTTCCCTTATCAATATGATCATCAATACATTCATTCCACCCCTCCATACAATGGTCCATCAAATGAAGAAAAACTCAACCAATTGATTCAAATCATCTTAAATAATCAACAAAGCATTGGCTCCCTCCAAATCAAATTGGACAAACTCACAAAAGCCATATATGAATTATCTATGGACCAAGTGCCTAACCCCCTTGATGCAAATTTGGAAGATCAATTCCCTCACTTTACCCAACACACTTATTCTTACGAGCAACCTATGGTTCCTCTGCCAAAGGAAACTTTTGACCTAGGTAATGAGGGAATTGTGGAAAAATTGTATCGAAAAGAATCTGGGGTGACGAGCAAGATGGCTTGTTTGTGTGAGGAGTCCACACCCATCTATGAGGAGAGCCACAATAGGCCGGTTGAAAATATGTTGGGGGATGAATCAAATGATGTGCAAAATGATGTTAGTCAAAACTATGAAAGTGAGAATACCCATGGGTCAATTGAGAAAGAATGTAGAACAGATGATTGTCAAGCTGAAAAGGATGATAAGGTAATGGAATGTGACCCCCCCCCCCTTACTTGAAAAAATATCATGAAAGGATCATATCGAAAGATTTCTCATTTCATCTCACAGTCCCACAATTGGAAAAACTGATTGACATGTTTCCTATGTTAGAACAATGTAAACACTTTGACATCAAGAGTGTCATCATTAACTCATGTGAAGAGAAGCATAAAGAAGAAGGTAATGATGATGTTGCAAACATGTTGAATGATAAATATCATGAGGAAGAGAATTGTGAAGGGCCCTTGAGTGAAAAATTCATCTCTAATTTAGATGCCTCACTTGTGGAGAATATGTCTGATAATCTCATTTTGATAGAGGATATTGATAACAGGACATCACGTGAAGAACTTGAGAACATCACTCCAAACACCAAAGTCTCAATTGAGGATATACTTGAAGAGGAGGATTACCTTGGGGTTAATAATCTTGATGATTTAATGAAGATGAATTTTGATTACCCTGCTCTTGAAGAACATGATGAAGGGACTATGTTGGAGAAGTTTACATTTGATCTACCCACCTCACCATTGAAAAATGTGATTAATAATCTTCATGAGTGTGATGAAGGGGCCTTGTTGGAAAGGTTTACATTTGGTCTATCCACCCCATTACTGGAAAGTTTGATTGATAAATTTCATTCGAGTGAAGAGTGTGATGAAGAGGCTTCATTAGAGAACTTCATATTTGATCTGACCCCTGAACCCTGCCCCATAAAGTTTGAATTATTAGATGGGTCCACACCTTCCAATTTGATTCCCCTGTAAGTTAAGCCTCCCCAATATGACATTCTAGGACCTGAGGAAGATATGCCAACTATATTCACTTTTGATTTGACGTCTCATCAGGAAGATAAGTTCATTAGTGCCCTTATTGCTCATGAGGCTATCATTACGGGGAATGTGGCTAATAATGTCAATCTTTATAAGCCACTAATGCTTGACCGAGTTAATGTGGAGGAAATAATCAATAAAGGGATAGCTAGGTTGGAAGATACAGGATAAGGGGACCAATGGATAGATATTAGGCAGAGAGTCCATCCCGATCTTGATAGATTGATGGCCATTGATCATTACATGGCTCTCAAAGATGAAAACTAGCTAACACATATGGTCAGAGTTAAAATCAATAATGTGCGAGACCAGCATATTTCTAGCTCCAATACGTACATGCTTACTCTTGTCTTCCAATGACATAAGGGCTGGAATTTGAAGCAGGACAAGATCACTTGGTGGCTCATTCTAAGTGCCACCCGTTTTTTAGTGAGCTACATTGAGTCTGGCTAAAGACGTTAAAGTTAGCGCTTCTTGAGAGGCAACCCAAAGTTTTCATGATTTTCGTGTGCTAATATATGGCTTCTTGGGAGGCAGCCCAAGTTTTTAATGAGTTTTTATTTTTATTTTGAAGGTGTGAATAAAAGATAAGTTGGGGGGAGAAAGAAGATTGTTTGCACCTATGCCTCGCCATTAACGGCCAACTTTTATTCAAGCACTAATGCCTGTCGAAGTTCACTTCCGTCAGGTTGTACTGTTCCTTCACACATTTCATGTCTACATTGTTAATTATTCTATATTGTTCATGCCATTGAGGACAATGTCACCTAGGTTGGAGGGTAACTTGAGCTCTAAATTTCTCAAAATGCTTGCAACCTTTCATCACACCCCTAACAAATGCTTCATGTTCATATTTCGTGATGATAAAATTTTTTTTATGATAGGACTTAGAGTCTTACTTGTGAGAGCAGGAAGTTAAAGGGGTGAATTAATTAGTTATGTCTTTAGCCTTTTCTTCGGAATACATCTGAAATTCTATTGAACTTGCACACAATTGCACAATAACAAGATTGGTAGATGATAAATATTAGGATGATGGGAATTCTGCTTAACACTTAGGTGATGATTGATATTATGCCCATTCGTTGAAAGTAATCGTGAGGAAAAAGCTACCTGCCAAAAAAAATATGAAAAATATCCCTGAATCTAGTAACCGGGCCTGCTTCTCCTAAGACAAGAGTTGAGGTTCGCGTCAAACGGCGAAGGGATGTGTAGCACCATGTATTAAAAAAATAAAAATGAATGACAATGAATGAATAAGCAGGCAGAGTGAAGCTACCTGTAATTCGAAAGCTTAATTCCAGATGTGGCCAGAATCGAAAATCATCTTTAAGTGAATGGTAGAAGATTCATTCATCTAGACTGTTTGGTAGTCACTAGTAAAGTTACATCACTTCTACACAAAGGGATATTTAATTTTGAGTGTATCCTGAGGAAAGGTCTAAACACATGGGCTAATGAAATTTGTTTCGAACACATACTGCTTGAACTTGTAATACCCCAAAGTCAAAATCATCGTGCATAATGTTCTTGCCATGAATTGTGACACATGAATGTTTGCCAGTCCTAATTCTATAATTGTTTACATTGCCAAGGGACTAGCAATGTTCAACTTGGGGGGTGTAATAAGTGTCTATTTTCTATGGTAATTCATCACATGTACATCATTTTATGTGCATATAATTAGGCAATTATGTATATTTCATAGTTAACCTCAACTCCGCGTTTAAATTGGAGCTTTCATGCAAATTGATTAATTTGGTGATATTATTTAATAAATTAAAGTTGAGGGCCATGGGAATTAATTCTCCATTGCATAACTATGAGCATTTGAGATTTATGTGCACATTATGGTAATTTTTATGGACTAGATTGTAATTATGTGTGTGCAGGACACCGAAGGTAATTGCAAGAAACTCCGGGGGTAAAACTGTCATCACCACTTTGACCAAGTCAAAAGCACATAGTTTGGTTGGAGGGAAAATAAACTTCAAAAGTTTAAAATTGAGGAAAAGAAACATATATTTTGGTTGGAGGGAAAATTGAATTCAAAGTTTGAAATAAAAGAGAGACATGATGAGCCTTGTGAAAGGGGGTACCCAAAGTCCAAGAAAGGGGGTGCCCACCTTTTTCTTTTCCCCATACATCATCTTCTACCTAAATCCCAGCCATCCATCTCCTTTTGATATAATCTCCACCCTCCATTGACCCAACTTTCCCAATAAATAGCCCATGACAAGGAGGAGAAGGGGAGTTCTTTTTTGGTAATCTTTCACTCTTTCTCTCCCAACCTTAGGTCACCGATTTCTCCATCTTCCGTCCCTCTTCTCCTCTGACTTTCTTCATGTAAGTTCTTCAATGTTAAATGCTCTACAACTTCTTATTCTGCATCATCTTCTAATGCCTTCTGGTTTTTATGTTATTTTATATTTTTCACTATGCTATCCTATTCATCTGTGAACTAGTATTTCTCTCTGTTCTTCCCCTTATTTCTCCCACTTCTATTCATTTGCTCCTCTTGCTGTCTTCATAAAAGTTCTTTACTTTTAAGTGTTCTACAACTTGTTCTTCTGCATCATCTTCTAATTCTCTCTGGTTCGAAAGGTATTTCTCATTTTTCAACTTGCTATCCTGTGATTGTACTGTTCATCCGAGATGCTAACTTCTGTTATTCCTTTATTTTGAAGCCTTTCTGCTTTTCTTTGCTATCTGAGTCCTTCATCAAAGTTCTTCCTCTCTTCCTCCTCTTCAACTTCTTCTTCTTCGGCATCCCCTAAATTGTCTTGTTTTCAAAGTTATTCACTCTCCAAAGACTACTTTAATGACGAAGGTGACTTCCTCCCGGTGTAGACGACATCTTCTACAAGGTGGTTCGTGATCCAAGGCCAAGAGAGGATGGCGCTGTCATCACCATTGCTGCCACCATCTTCACATCTCAGGCTCCTCTTGTTGCTATTACTTTAGTTTCATTTTACTTCATTGTAATCTCATCACATCTTTATTGTAAGATTGTCTTGCACTTCCTGTACCCGCTTCTTTTTGTTAATGAAAGAAGTGTTCATTTCATCTAGAGTTTGTTCATCTTCCCTCTCTTCCTCCTTCTTCTACCTTTTCTTCTCAATGTTATGTAATTATTTTGTTAGAATCATTTTTTGTTTAATCATTCTCTTTAAGCTACAAAAAATCACAAACATTTTCTAAAAGGTTACATGGTTTTGAACTTTAAAAATCTCTTCTTCCATGTGGATTCGACCCGAGCTTGCCATAGTACTACGTTCTCTTTTGATCATTTTGTGCGAGTTCGATTTTAAGATTGTTAGCGCGCGTGTAGTAACGACATATATTTTCGTGTTATCAGATACTACCGAGAAGATAAAGCTTATTCGGGAAAGACTCCAGATGGCTCAAGATAGATAAAAATCATATGCTGATAATCAAAGGCGCGACCTGGAATTTCAAGTAGGCGACCATGTATTCCTTAAGGTTTCTCCACGTCGAGGTATTCAAAGATTCGGTATCAAAGGCAAGCTTACTCCAAGATTCATTGGCCCCTTTGAAATTTTCGATAGGGTTGGTGAAGTCACATATCGACTAGTTTTACTCCCTCAACTATCTGAAGTTCATGATGTATTTCACGTCTCAATGCTCAAGAAATATGTACCTGATCCATTCCATGTCATCACCTACGACAACCTGGAGATTAAAAAGGACTTGACGTATGAGCAAAAGCCAATAAAGATTATTGAACGAGAAGTGCGTCAACTTTGGAATAAAACTATTCCTATGGTCAAGATCCAATGGACCAAGTCATGGCCACATGAAGCGACATGGGAAACTAAAGAAGCTATGAGCAAGAGATTTCCCGAGCTATTCAATTGTAAGTACACTCTCCGTAAAATCCATATATTGAATTTGGGGGCCAAATTCTCTTAAGTGGGGGAGGGTGTAATACCCCAAAATTTTATAAATAATATTTTAAATTTTCTAGAAACATAATTAGATTTTCTAAGATTTTTCTAGAATTAATTCAAAGCCAATGGGCTATTAAATGAATTATAGTTAATTAAATCTAATTATTAAAGCCCAATACTATGTAAATAAATCCAATAGGCCAAAAAGGACCCAACACCAAGCCCATAAGGTTTGGCCCATATTCTAGATACTTAGACTAGTGTGTTTTCAAAATTCAAGTCGAATAATTACTACTTAGTAGATAAATAAACGGATAATAATATGAGATAATATCAAAGAGTTTGAAACTGTTCAAATTCGGCGCCCAATAGAAGAAACGGTCTATCGCGAGATCGCATGGAACAGGAAATGGTCTAGCCCTAGACCGCTAGGCTCTACAGATTCCTTGAGTGGAAGAAAGTGTAAAAAGATTAGATTTTTGGCATCCAAACTCCAAGAGACCAAAGTATGAAGAGTTGTAAGCATGTTTGGGACTCTCAGAGATCGATCTAATACCTAATTAGGACTCTAGAATCGTTCTAATCCATGAAACCCTAGTAAAACCCTATAAATAGACCCCAGATCTCACCTACGCGACCCTTGCTTTTGGCTCGCGTGGAACTAAGGTAAGGAGGTCGAATTAGAGGTAAGTTTTTTCTAAGAATTTATTCATTTTAGTTAGATCTATTTTTTCTCAAAATTTCGTTCTAGGAGATCAAGCCTACAGGAAGTTAGAGGCATCTAAAGTCGCTGGTTCAGCACAAGAATCTCAGGAACCTGTGCGACCGGGTCAGATTGATCAGCGAGATAGAAGCCCTAAACGAGGTAATTAGATAGAGGTTCCTTAGAGTTATTTGTTCCTTTTAGTACCCTCTTCTTACCCTCCAAATGTCGTGGTCATAGGTAAAGGGAATCAAGAGATAGAAGGCCACGAAGTTGCTGGTTCGGTTTAGGAAGAGCAACAATCAGGGTTAACTTCCAGGCCTAAATTTGAAGTCCAAAGTCCAGGACAGAGGTAGGTTATCTCATGAACAGCTTAAACAAGACATTAGGGATCAAAGCCTTCTGATTTCAGTCAATTTCATGCATTGTACACTGAGAATTTTATGTTTTCATTAGGACTATGCATCAAGTATAATATTCATGCATGAACAAGCCCTAATGGAGTAAAAAGGAAATTCTCTTGTTAGTACATAAACCCACGCATATTGCCTGACCTATCCTTGTTTTATCAGGCTATAGAGTTTATATATGTTGATTTCCATGCATGATATACCTTAGATTAGTATTGTATTTTAGTATTATTGAGTTTTCTATTAACACAGGAAGAAATGGACTTCCTGTAGACCGCTAGAAACACTAGCGGTCGTACGATAGACCATTTGGCCTAGTGAAACGGTCCTACACTAGACCATTTTTATTTTCTAATTTCTGTTATGTTGTTAACCCGAAACATATTGCAGATTAGCCCTAATTAATGTATGTTAAGCCTAGTTAAGTAGGTTTTACTCCTATTTCAAGTGATATTTTCATATACCTAGTTATGTTAACAGAACATTCTAGTAGATTTTGTGATTCTTCATACACTTAGAATTATTTTTAAACTTATATTATTTTCATGACCAAATCATATACTTTTGTAATTAACTTAAATTTTTATGATTCATGGACTAGTCATGATTTGATCATTGTTACCACTATCTCTCTCTTCTAGAGTCATTTTCTTAAGTACATGGCACATATCCCGGTATGTTGTCATTAGTTACACTTTGCACTATAAGAACACTCTCTTGGACTTATGAACCTCTCCGCCGGACATTCCTTCTGTCAGACTGGGGGATTATGTTTCAAGGCCTCCGTAAGACTCCGCGAGCCTGGGATTCCCACTAGGACGCCGAGCTGGTTGTACCATAAAAGCCCATTATCTAGAGAACACTTTTACCAGTGTTATGTGAGATCTGGACCTTTGCGGCCATATACTGGACCGCTACAGTCACTAAGCGGCCTTTGTCGTGACCGCTAGGATCCAGGAGGTTTCACTATGTCGACTTTTTCTGTTTCATAGGTAAAACGATCCTGCACCAGACCGCTTGGCTTAAGAAATGGTCCAATAAGCGACTGCTTGGTTCCTACTTTTGTCAAACCCGAGGTTGACCCTTGGGGTTGATTTTCTTGAGTTCCTGAACGGTCTTAGAATTATCTGGACTTGGAATCTATGTTAATAAGTCAATGTTAAAAATATGAAAGATAAAGAATGTACCGTTATGCTGCCTAATTTTTCTGCATAGCATAACCTAGTTATTAATGCATTTCTTGAATTCTCATCATGGTATTATTGTTGAACTTGTACATTATTTGCCACATTATTGTTATAATCGTGGAAGTAGCTTGATTTATACTTGAAGAGTGATTGAATGTCTCAGGAAGTACAAGTGAATCGGATTAGGATTATACCAGTAACGGGTCTGAGAGTTATTGAAGGATATATGAACGAGAGAAGCCTTAGTTATCAAGTGTCTAGTCGAGTCAGGATGTAATCTTTATTTTATTGTGTCTAGTAAAGAGAGTCAAAGATCTTCTGTATTTTGATGGTTATTTATATGAAATAAAGATGAAGTTTTTTTAGTGAATTATTTGTGCAAATACTTTGTGTGATTGTCTGGCGCTCTGATTATATTGCTTGCAAGAGACTTACCATGCCGGCTGTTCATGTTCCTAATTGTTTCCGCTACATAAATCTCGGGGCATGACACAAGAAGATGGAGAGGAGGGGGAAGGAGGAGGAGGGAGCGCGAGAGGGTTGATGGATGGACAGAAGATGTCGAAGAAAGGATCAGAAGAGGAAAACTATGTACTGATTGTGTTCAAGGGCTCTATGCTAGTCCCCTCGACTGATTGTCGGAAACATACTGTAAACCATGGGGTATGATGCTACTGGTGTCGCATTACGTTGGGAGTACTTTCTTTATAAATAAGTGAAAATCCACGGACATGAATAAAGATCCACGTAAATTCATGAAGTACTTGCTATTCAGCGAAAAGTACTTTCTTGCTTGTTACATGACTTTCTAGTGCATAGCCTCCATGGTTATGAAAAGTACATTCTTGTTACATTCTTGTTCATGGAAAGGCCAAATTTACATTCTTGTTATATACTTGATTAATCATATTCTCGTATCTAATTTTGTTACTTTGGTTTTATTCATATGTTTTACCATATTTGCATGATTTATCTTACTCTCTAGAGCTAAAATGCTAATTACTTAAACTCGCCTTCATGTTGATACGAAGATACCTACTGGGCAAGTGTGCTCATTACCTATTTTCTCAATGTCTCAGGAAGTACAAGTGAATCGGATTCGGATTATACCAGTAACGGGTCTGAGAGTGATTGAAGGATATATGAACGAGAGAAGCCTTAGTTATCAAGTGTCTAGTCGAGTCATGATGTAATCTTTATTTTATTGTGTCTAGTAAAGAGAGTCAAAGATCTTCTGTATTTTGATGGTTATTTATATGAAATAAAGATGAAGTTTTTTTAGTGAATTATTTGTGCAAATACTTTGTGTGATGGTCTGGCGCTCTGATTATATTACTTGCAAGAGACTTACCATGCCGGCTGTTCATGTTCCCGATTGTTTCTACTACATAAATCTCAGGGTGTGACACAAGAAGATGGAGAGGAGGGGGGTGGAGGAGGAGGGAGAGCGAGAGGGTAGATGGATGGACAGAAGATGTCGAAGAAAGGACCAGAAGAGGAAAACCATGTACTGGAAAAATCAATTGGTGGGCAACGCCCACACTGACAAGTCACAATCAAAAATTCAGTCGGCATTTCTAGCCGCAAAGGATCAATCATGATAGGAGGTAAACGGGGTATAAACTCTAGCTATTGAAAAAAGAGACATTAAACAGGAAGGAGACCAAGTGAAAACAACGGGTGAGCTCCCCTCTTCCCGCAGACGGTAAGATGGCTTTCCTTGTGTGTATTGCACGAGCTGCACCTCCGAGTTTCTCTGGTTATCTTCTTCATCGAACAACCTCAAAAAAGCTTGACTGAAGTCCTCCATGTCATCAATAGGCCCCCTAGGTAGTGATGGCGGGCTAGCAATGGTGCAAGCAGTATCTTTTCTCTCAGGTTGACTCGACGAGGCATTCAAAGTACCTGGCTGCAACGGACCCCTGACAAAGTGCTGACAGTAGTCCCAAGCCAATGGCTCTGAGTCTCCCAGAACTGATAATGAGGACTCTTGGTATCCGAGGCCCCTCCTGTTCATTTTTCTGCCCTTGGGGATCGGCTTGGTCCGCCCCTATAGCTGAGCACCGAGACCCATGCATGCTGGCCTAGCTTCAATATCATGTTCCAGCCCTTGGGATCTCTCATTTTTGGCTTCATTTTGATGTTTATCGGCGCGGCGGTTGGCTTGCGCGGCACATAGGCCCATGGAAAATCAAGGTCCATCACAGAGATGACTGGCTTGTTGCTAGGCCAGAGAGTCGATAGTATCGTGTTAGAAATGGCTTCAACTTACTGGATCATAGATATGCATTTGACCTTTACCACCTGTCCCTGGAATGGGAATTTGAGGCACTGGTGGGCGGTAGACGGTACGGCATGAAGGTTGTCGGTCCACGGATGACCCAAGATAGCCTTAAACATCAGGTCAATATCCAACACATAAAATTCTACAGGCATTGTCAGTGGCCCGAGCTCAGCTTGGACAGTAATCATGCCATGGCACGCCCTCCTTGAATTGTCATAGGCTGCAATTGTAGTTGGGGTGGGCCTTAACATATCTTCAGAGATATTGCAAGCGTGCAGGGTGTTTAGGGGGCAGACATTTATGGAGGCCCCGGTGTCGACCATGTTAGCGCAGCAAGAGTGATATAGAAGGGGGGATGAATAGATCACTCCCAATTTGCAAAACTTAGGTGAGAAAATAAATCTACCGCTTATGCCCCTTCTAAACTAGCACACAAAGAATAGCAAATGCAGATATCACTCAAGATCGAATAAGAGAATGATGATGAAGAGCTGAGCAAACAAATAGTCGAAGTGACAAACAGATAGAGAGTGCTGATAAGGACTGCAAACCACAGAGAAGACAACCGGTTTTTTAGGTGGTTCGACTGCAGTCAGCAATCTACATCCACCCCTCACTCCAACTAGAGTGAGGATTCCACTAGCCACTACTAGAGCACAGCAGACTCAGTCTGCGAACAACTTGCTGCCAAACAGCTTGAAAACCTAAGGGAGACAAATCCCTCAACCAAGTTCTGCCACCCGCAGAGCTTGAAACCTGTTCTAGCACCCAGCACGAACAGAACCGGAGAGTGCCTCTCCCTTCCTCCACACACCGGAGGGAACCTGCTAATGACAACCCGTCACTAGCAACACTAGAGATCAGCGATCTCTCTTCCTCTGCAACCCAGAGGGAAACCGGAGTTAGACTCCCTTCCTCCACATACCGGAGGGGAACATATTAGAATTAGATGAAGAACACATAAAGAAAATCAGAAAAGAAACTAAAGACTGATCGAGAAAACATTCGATACTGAGAGTTAATACAAATGTAGCTTCCTGGGAAGCAATTTCAAAAACCAGATACTGCAAACTCTCTTTCTCTCTTCACTGCTATCTCTCTTTTTCTTTCTCTTCACTGCTATCTCTCTTTTTCTTTCTCTTCACTGTTGGATCGAGCTCTCTGTAATTCTACGTTTTCTTTCTTGGCTCTGATCACCCTTCATCGGTGGGCGAAGGTTTCTATTTATAGTGGCAGCTGGTGGATAGGGCACAACATGCGTGTGCTTCCCACGCTCGATCCAGAACCTTCCTGCCACGTGTCCTCATTGGGTTGGTTCCTCTTGTCTTGGATCACGTGCAGCCCATTTATTTAGGAATATTCTTCCTCGTACCTGTAAGGAGATAAAAACCATTAACACGCTGTATGGCCACTAAAACTAAAGCTGCATGAGGTATATGATAACAACACGACGTGACAACTACACGAGATAAGAAAAGAACGACACGAGATACAATGGACAAGACTGACACAATCAAGGAAGGTGACACGAGGTCAGATCAGGATAGCACGAGGTGAGAAGAAAATATCACGGAGTGAAACAGTAGAAGAACACGTGATTTAGAAGAAACCTGGACGAGGTTAGAACGAAACAACACGAACTAACAAACGGCAACAAACGACGACACGAAGTGAAACAACACTTGAAAACATAAGAAAAACAACTCGAGCACAAAATAGCTCGAATGAACGACTCGAAGACGAGGCGACACGGGCTGACCACGACACGAAGACAAATAACAGAAACCGTCACGAGTTGAAGACAACACGAAGATGAAAACAGAAATCGACACGAGTTGAAAACAACACGAAGATGAAAATAGAGACCGACACGAGTTGAAAACAACACGAAGACGAAACACAGAATTGACACGGAGTGTGGTCAAGGCGAGAAGGACACGAAGTCTAAAGCGAAAAATAGCACGAAGACAGAAGAGTGACACGGCTATCACGACATGTGATGAAGCAGTGACACTAAGAAAAAGAACGACTCGAGGAACAACAGTAAGTGACACGTAATTAAACAAGCAGACATAAAAGATGACACGAGATGAGCAACTAAAGGACAGAGAGAAACGACACGAGGTTCACAGAGAAGCGACTCGGAGTTCGTCAGAACTATTCGAGCTACTTCAGTAACACGACACGAAGACAAAGGGAGACACGACACGAAGTTAAACAACCGAGACTAGGACTCGAAGACATAGATGACAAGGATAGAACAACACGAAGTATTACCTCATACAAGTTTTCCTGTCAAGCATGGAAATCAACACGAAGTGTTGTAAGCTCAGACGACACGAAATCTTTTCGTGTTAGTGAGGAGAAACAACACGAAGTGTGGCTCAAGTGGCACGAAAACAACTCCCAAAATTAAGTGAAGTGGCTCGAGGATTTACATTAACACAGAGAAACATTTTTTTTAACAAAGGTTCATAGTGTTGAAACCATCAAGACATTATGACTCAGGCAACACTAAAATTCATTTGGTCAAATTGTTCAATTGAACAGGACATTCCCTTACTGTGTAATCCATTCACTTACATGATGAAACATGAGATTATCTTGAGATAAAGAAATGATTTATAGTGTGAGACATCATCAAAATCATAGGGACACAACAATCTCCCCCTTTTTGATGATGGCAACACTATGAATCAGGCAATATCAAGGTTTATCAAGATTTAACATGAAATCAATATCAGCTTCAACAACAGATTAAATTCAAGGCATGCTCATGTAACGGAATTAAACATTCCCTACAACACACTCTTATTTCCCCCACAACTCATAAACATATCAGCATGAAGCAACATGACTCCCCCAAAGCTCAAGACAAAACCAAGACTCACTGATATTGCAGAACATTGCAGAACTTCTCACTAAAATTGTAGACATTGCAAACTTCTCTCCCCCTTTGACATCAGCAAAAAAAATACAGAATGTGTGACAGTGCTGGAAACATGAGGACTCAAGACAGTAACTGCATAGTGCAGAAAGTCACGAGTAGGTCTTAAGAGAATAAGTGAGTTTCTAATCTCAAGACAAGATTCTTTAGATTTCAGTACACAATAGAGAAGTGGAATGATAGACAAGTTTATCATCATACATAGTGGATGATTTAGAGCAGGAGGTGACAAGTATGACTAAAAATAGCTGATCATTCAACTATTCCACTAGACAGCAAGAGACTAAATCATAGAGGTGTTCTCAAGGTATTGAGGACAAGCAATCCATTAGTTGCATAACAACAAGGAATTTTTGTTGGAGATGATATTCAAGAAGATCAATGAGTAAGTTGGTAGTTCACTTCCTTTGACATTAGGGAGACACCTTGATCAGAGGCTCGAATCCCCAGTTACTCAGAGTGAGTACCTCATTACTTCCTTCCCCCTTTTTTTATATTAAGGAACAGAGTTAGTAACTGTGACTTTTGACATGAGGAAACACCTTGATTAGAGGCCAGAGTCCCCAGTTACTCACCAGCAAGCCACCATTTCTCTGTCATGACTTTTCATTTATTTTAAGCATTTGACACCTCATGACTTGGGAGAAATATTCATTTCATTGATGAAGCTCCCAGTTTCTCAGTGATCAAAACAGAACATGTTTGTTCAGTTCAGCCCTTGAGTTAAAGAGATAGAATGATTGAAGACAATACCAAAAAAAAAGGACTTTTCTTGAATTGAGTCTTGAAGTCTAGATTTCAAGTTGATTGGGTCAGATATCAAGACATACATGTTTTTTGGCCTGAACCATAATCAATGACAATGTAGGAAGATATACTTTATGCAATTAGTCCAGATCTATGAAGGAGTACCAAAGGAAAGATTCTGACCTGGAGATTAGAGTCACTGACTTATAGACTTAAGAGATAAGTGACACTCTACTTTCTGAGAGAACCACACTAAATCAATCATGCAAGACCAGCAAAGGTACACATCTGGACAGCCCTTTTGAATCTGTCAAAGAACTTCTCTTCTCACTAAACAACTCAGCTCCCCCTAAGATATAGCATTCCTCAATAAAACATTTCAGCAAAATCTCAAGACTTTCCTTTATTTAGAGCATTCCTGAAAGCTAACCAGTAAGCATTCTGAACTCCCCCTTAAACCAGCATGTAAGAAGGCTAAACAACAGATAGACAAAACTCCCCCTCACACCAAGAACAGGCTTCATAATTAAGACAATTTGTATAAGCCTAATTCTCTTCTCAATGTAGTGAATTTTTCATTATCCAGAGGTTTTGTGAAAATATCAGTAATCTGATTATCTGTCCGTAGATGAATCAGTTCAAAATTATTCTTAGACACCTCATCTCTTATAAAATGATGTCTTATCTCTATGTGTTTGGTTCGAGAATGCAAAACAGGATTTTTAGCAAGATTGATGGCACTTGTATTATCACAGTAAATAGGTGTACACCCCAGGTCTACTTGGTAGTCCTGAAGCTGGTGTTTAATCCATATAACTTTTGTTCCACAACTCCCTGCAGCCACATATTCAGCTTCTGCAGTGGAGAGGGCCACAGAATGTTGTTTCTTGGAGCCCCAAGATACTAAACACCCACCCAAGAATTCACAATGGCCACTTGTGCTTTTCCTGTCTAGTTTACAGCCTGCATAGTCAGCATCTGTGTATGCTACTAGATTCAATGTGCGAGATGCAGGAAACCATAAACCAAGAGAGTGACTAGCTGACAAATATCTGAAGATTCTTTTAACTGCAGCTAAGTGTAGTTCAGTGGGTCTAGACTGATACCTTGCACACATTCCTACACTGAATTGTATATCAGGTCTAGAGGCTGTCAAGTAAAGAAGTGATCCAATCATACCTCTATAAAGTTTGGCATTTACTTCTTTACCTGTCTCATCTGCATCCAATGATGTATTGGTGCCCATGGGTGTAGTAATGTGCTTTAAGTTTTCCATGCCAAACCTTTTGAACAGTTCCATTGTGTATTTAGTTTGGTTGATGAAGCACCCATCTTCTAGCTGCTGTACCTGCAATCCAAGAAAATATTTTAGTTCACCAATCAAGCTCATTTCAAATTCAGCAGACATCATGGTAGAAAATTCATCACATAGTTCATGCTTAGTTGATCCAAATACAATGTCATCTACATATACCTGAACTATGATGAGATCTTTATTCATGCCCTTGGTAAATAAAGTCTGATCAACTTTACCTCTTTTGTAGCCCTTGCTGATCAGAAATTCAGATAATCTTTCATACCAAGCTCTTGGAGCCTGCTTTAGACCATACAAGGCTTTGTTTAACCTGAAAACTTGGTTAGGTTGAGGAGAAAATTGAAATCTAGGAGGTTGTTCAACAAAAACTTCTTCTTTAATAACTCCATTTAAAAAAGCACTTTTAACATCCATTTGTTGGAGTTTAATGTTCTTTGAGCATGCAAAGGCAAGCAACAATCTTATAGCTTCCATCCTAGCAACTGGTGCATAGGATTCATCAAAGTCTACACCGAATTCCTGACAATAGCCTTTGGCTACTAGTCTGGCCTTATTCCTCGAGATGATTCCATCTTCATTCATCTTATTTTTGAACACCCACTTGGTTCCTATGACATTAATACCATCTGGTCTTGGGACAAGCTCCCAGACATTATTCCTTTCAAACTGACCTAATTCCTCACTCATAGCATTGACCCAAGCTTGATCAGCTAAGGCCTCTTCTACTGATTTAGGTTCAATTTGTGAGACCAAAGCAATTAAGTCATCATTATTCACATTTCTAAAATGAGACCTAGTCCGAAGAGGATCTTCAGGATTGCCTATGACTTTATCTAAAGGATGGTCTTTAAGAAATCTGATATTTGTTGAAGACTCACCTGTTTCTCTTGGCCCTTCCTGATTAGGGGAATTTATTTCTCCATTTGGCTGAGTCTTCTCTTCTTCCTGTTGGTCTTCTAGAAAGTCTCCACCATGATTGGAGTCCCTGTCAAGATTTTCAACATTAGAAACATCTTTCTTTTCACTAAAAAGAATGTGTGGAGATTCTTCCACTTTCTGATCTGATACATTAAATACCCTATATGCCCTTGACACTTCAGAGTAACCCAAGAATATTCCAGGTGAACTCTTGGCTTCAAACTTGTCTAAGTCTTTCTTATCATTGTTATGAATAAAACATTTTGCTCCAAAAATTCTGAAATGAAACAAGTTTCGTTTCTTACCTTTTAGAAGCTCATAGGGTGTTTTCTTGTGTATGGGTCTTACCATGGCCCTGTTGATTATGTAGGTTGCTGTATTGGCCGCTTCTGCCCAAAACCTTTTAGGTAACTTACTTTCAATCAACATGGTTTGGGCCATTTCCACCATTGTTCTATTTCTTCTCTCCACGATCCCATTCTGTTCAGGTGTCCTGGGAGAGGAAAACTTGTGAGTTAGTCCTTCTTTGTCACAAAGATCAGTAAACATGGAATTTTCAAACTCACCTCCATGGTCAGATTGAATAGAACTAACCTTGTACTTCCCTTCTTGTTTGCCCTTATTGAAAAACAGATTAAACTTTTGAAATGCATCACTCTTATTTGCTAAGAAAAATATCCATGAATATCTGGAGAAGTCATCTATGATGACATAGCCAAACCTGTTACCATTAAGACTCTGAGTTCTAGTTGGACCGAAAAGATCCATATGAAGAAGTTCCATTGGTCTAGAAGACAATGGCTCAGATCTTAATTTGAAAGAATTTCTGGTCTGTTTGCCTAGAGCACAGGCATCACATGCTTTTTATATAGAGTTGAATTTAATTCTAGGCATGCCTCTAACTAAATCATGCTTGACCAATTTATTTAAAGTTGAAAAGCTAGCATGACCTAGACGTCTATGCCATTCAAAGGCATCATTTTCAGAATTGGCAGATAAGCAAATAGTGGATTTAGATTTCTCATCTAAGTCTACAATGTAGACATTATTAATCCTGTTGGCCACAAATTTAACCATGTCAGAATTTGTTTCAAGGATTTTACATGAACTATCATCAAATACAACCCTGTGACCCCTGTCACATAATTGGCTAATGCTAATCAGGTTGTGTTGAAGCCCTTCCACAAGTAATACTTTTTCAATGGAATTTGTGGAAGACTTACCTACTGTGCCAACTCCAATTATTTTACCTTTGTTCTTTCCTCCAAACTTGACCAGACCTCCTGGCTTCATCTCTATGTTGCTGAACTTGGATCGGTCTCCTGTCATATGCCTGGAGTAGCCACTGTCGAGGTACCACTTGTTGTCTTCAGCTGCCAGGCCGACCTACACAAATATATCAAGCTGATTGATTTGGAACCCAGGATGAGTTGGGTCCAAGGACATTGTTTAAATCTCTGATCAAGTGTTTAGGTATCCAGATTTGTTTCAGCATGGTTTTCTCTGGCACCTTCCTTTCTGGTTTATTAAAGTTGAATCCAGCTGAACTGGAGAAGTGAGTTCTATTCCATTCATTAGTCTTCCTATTCCTAGGAAACTTCCTGTAGGCTTGTTGATTAGTATATCTTTGACCATGAAAGTTATTTCTCCAGTAGGTCCTGCTTGGACCCATCTGATTGTTGTAATTCCAGCACTTATTCTGATTTACTTTCTTGGTCCATCTACTATTTGTGTTCTGGTAAGTGGGCTTAGTGTTATTCTTTATAAAATTCATTCCCATCTTAAATGGTTGTCTAGTACTGATTTTTGTGTTTTCTTTAGGACTTTGAATTCCCTTAGAGCTGTTTGAGCTGGATGGTGTGTCCAGCTTTTCTTTTCCCTTCTCTGGACAGAAGGTGATGGTCTTGAATTGCAAGGGTCTCTTGTTGGTTGGGTCACAGCCTAGACCTTCCTTATTGAAATTGACCCTAGTCCCTAGTATAGCATCTAGGCTAGTCTTTCCTTGGACAAACTTTTCTAAGACTTTCTGTTTATCTTCCAGCTCCTTTTGAAGAAACTCAGAATTCTTTAGGAGTTCAGCATTTACTTTCTTCACAGCTTCATATTTCTCTGAATTCATTCTGATTTCACTCATGCTTTCTTCAATTTTAGTTTTGAATTCATTGAGCTGTTTTTGACTTTCCTGAATTTCTCCCTTAAGCTTATCATTCTCTTTCCTTTGTGAGGTCATTTCTTCTAGTTGTTCTTTTAGCTTTGCATTTTCCTCACAGACCAGAGTTTGTTCTTCAATATTTGTGTTAAATTTTCTTTTCAGAACCCTGTGCTCTTTGCTAAGTGAATTAAATTTATCTAGCAAGTCACCATAAGCATCCTCCCAGTCATCAATTGAGAAATTTTCAAAAACGTTTATTACCTCCTCTTCATTGTTTGCCATAAGGCAAATTCCATCTTCGTATTCTTCTGAGGAAGCTTCTTCTGGGTCTTCTTCTTCCTCGCTCCATGTGCAGACCATTGCCTGTGGCTTCTTCTTCTTCTGCACCTTTATGTTTTTCTTCTGAAAATAGGGACCTTTCTTCTGGAGTTCTGGGCATTCGCCTTTCATGTGTCCCTGTTTGTTACAGTTAAAATAAGTCAGTTTCTTAGGATTTCTATCCCTGTAATTGGTAAACTCAGCATTCTTGTTAAAAGAGTGTGGGTTCTTCTTCCTAAAGGTCTTTCCCTTTGTCCTCAGAAACTTTCTGAACTGACGAGTGAGCATAGCCTGCTCCGCCTGGTCGAGATCTGATAAACCTTCAAGCTCGGACTCAGACTTGGGGGTACTGCTGCTGCTCCCACTGTTACTACCCTTGTTGCGGGAAGCTCTTAAAGCTACATTTTTACCCTTCCTCTCACTTCCTTCTCCACCTCCTTGGAAATTCATCTCATAGGTCATCAGGGATCCTATGAGTTCATTCACAGTTAAGACAGTCAAATCTTTTGACTCCTCAATCACAATGGCCTTAGTGTGCCATGCCGGGGATAAAGATCTAAGGATTTTCCTGACTATATCTGCCTCAGCAAGATCCTTCCCTAGCCCTTTAAGAGTGTTAGTGATCAAGGATAACCTGGCATACATTTCGGTTATATTCTCATCTGCATTCATCTTAAACATTTCATACTTAGAAGTGTAGAGGTTTACCTTCGAGGCTTTCACTTGAGCTGCACCTTCATAGATCAATTGCAGCTCATCCCACATTCGCTTGGCAGTTCTGTATGCAGATATACGAGCATATTCCTCTGGATGAACAGCACACTGGATTATGTTCAGCGCCGTCCAGTTGAGTGATGAGAGCTTCACATGATCATCTGTCCAAGCTTCCTCGTTTGGTGGCAGCTCATATGGCCCCACCGTGATTACTCTCCACAATTTATGACTCTGAGCTCTGACGAACACTTCCATCCTGTTCTTCCAAAATAGATAGTTACTACCATCGAAATAAGGAGGGCGACTAATGGATTGACCTTCGGCCATGAAGGTTCTAGGACCACCACCATTTCCTTGACCGTTCGTCCACATGACGTAAACCCGCTCTAATACCAAATGTTAGCGCAGCAAGAGTGATATAGAAGGGGGGGATGAATAGATCACTCCCAATTTGCAAAACTTAGGCGAAAAAATAAATCTACCACTTATGCCCCTTCTAAACTAGCACACAAAGAATTGCAAATGCAGATACCACTCAAGATCGAATAAGAGAATGATGATGAAGAGCTGAGCAAACAAATAGTCGAAGTGACAAACAGATAGAGAGCGCTGATAAGGACCGCAAACCACAGAGAAGGCAACTGGTTTTTTAGGTGGTTCGACTGCAGTCAGCAATCTACATCCACCCCTCACTCCAACTAGAGTGAGGATTCCACTAGCCACTGCTAGAGCATAGCAGACTCAGTCTGCGAACAACTTGCTGCCAAACAGCTTGAAAACCCAAGGGAGACAAATCCCTCAACCAAGTTCTGCCACCCGCAGAGCTTGAAACCTGTTCTAGCACCCAGCACGAACAGAACCGGAGAGTGCCTCTCCCTTTCTCCACACACCAGAGGGAACCTGCTAATGACAACCCGTCACTAGCAACACTAGAGATCAGCGATCTCTCTTCCTCTACAACCCAGAGGGAAACCGGAGTTAGACTCCCTTCCTCCACATACCGGAGGGGAACAGATCAGAATTAGACGAAGAACACATAGAGAAAATCAGAAAAGAAACTAAAGACTGATCGAGAAAACATTCGACACTGAGAGTTAATACAAATGTAGCTTCCTAGGAAGCAATTTCAAAAACCAGATACTATAAACTCTCTTTCTCTCTTCACTGCTATCTCTCTTTTTCTTTCTCTTCACTGTTGGATCGAGCTCTCTGTAATTCTGCCTTTTCTTTCTTGGCTCTGATCACCCTTCATCGGTGGGCGAAGGTTTCTATTTATAGCGGCAGCAGGTGGATAGGGCACAACATGCGTGTGCTTCCCACGCTCGATCCAGAACCTTCCTGCGACGTGTCCTCATTGGGTTGGTTCCTCTTGTCTTGGATCACGTGCAACCCATTTATTTGGGAATATTCTTCCTCATACCTGTAAGGAGATAAAAACCATTAACACGCTGTATGGCCACTAAAACTAAAGCTGCATGAGGTATATGATAACAACAAGATGTGACAACTACACGAGATAAGAAAAGAACGACACGAGATACAATGGACAAGACTGACACAATCAAGGAAGGTGACACGAGGTCAGATCAGGATAGCACAAGGTGAGAAGAAAATATCACGGAGTGAAACAGTAGAAGAACACGCGATTTAGAAGAAACCTGGACGAGGTTAGAACGAAACAACACGAACTAACAAACGGCAACAAACGACGACACGAAGTGAAACAACACTTGAAAACATAAGAAAAACAACTCGAGCACAAAATAGCTCGAATGAACGACTCGAAGACGAGGCGACACGGGCTGACCACGACACGAAGATAAATAACAGAAACCGTCACGAGTTGAAGACAACACGAAGATGAAAATAGAAACCGACACGAGTTGAAAATAACACGAAGATGAAAATAGAGACCGACACGAGTTGAAAACAACACGAAGATGAAACACAGGAATTGACACGGAGTGTGGTCAAGGCGAGAAGGACACGAAGTCTAAAGTGAAAAACAGCACGAAGACAGAAGAGTGACACGGCTATCACGACACGTGATGAAGCAATGACACTAAGAAAAAGAACGACTCGAGGAACAACAGTAAGTGACACGTAATTAAACAAGCAGACATAAAAGATGACACGAGATGAGCAACTAAAGGACAGAGAGAAACGACACGAGGTTCACAGAGAAGCGACTCGGAGTTCGTCAGAACCATTCGAGCTGCTTCAGTAACACGACACGAAGACAAAGGGTGACATGACTGTTGATTGTTTGTTTACCTATCTCTTCTTATCTTTTTTCTTTTTTTGTTGATTGTGAGGGTTTTGAAAAAATGATATGGCGAGATGATAAATAAACTACCAAAGATCAGCTCAATCTATGCACATGTGAACATGAACCTAGGCAATCAAATCTAACTCTAGCATGGGCATGCTATCTCAATCAAATTACGCTAAGGGAAAAACAAAAACACACGCCGGGGCGTGGAGCAAAGATATATAAAAACACACCGCTAGGGGTGGAACAATCAAGGGGAATAAAGAGATTTGATGAAAAAGATAGCTAGTGCCCAACACTAAGGAAAGTCGTGATCGCCACCAAAGTAAACACGAGTCAAAGACTCGAATATACCTTGGAAGTAGGTGGATGAAACACCCGCCCACGGGAGAGAAAACCAAGGAAAGCCTGCATATCAACTTGAAAATAACGGTCCAAACCCTGTGCGTCGTTTGGAAGTAACGGTCGTGAGATAGACCGCCAGAAGAAAATAACACTCCTGCACCTGACCGTCAGATAACCTGCAGTGAAAAGATGTGAATTCTTTGAACTCCAACCCTTCCAGCCAGCTAGAAGGCTTGGGCCTCGTGCTAGGGATCCTGTAAAACCTGCCAAGGATGTAGAAAGCAAAACAACACAACCTCAATTAGCCCTCAACATAAGTATAGCATCAATCCTTAAAAAGCTTAAGAACATCAAAAGGAGAGGGGATTACCGGGGAGTTGTTGGTTTTTTAACCCCTCTGGGCGTTTTTTAAGTTTAGGAGGATATGTGTATGCTTAGCAACAGTGAAAAACGTGGAGGAAGAGGAGGGACAATGCTTTTGATTGATAAAACCAAGGGAAACTTGAGCATGCAAAGATGATGATCTTGACAAGCTAAAACCCAAAATTACTCCCTTGACTTGGAAGATGGACGTGGGAAGCAGCTCCTCCTGGATGTAGATGGCTCCTGAATTTGGCAGCACTTCGTCGTGAATCAAATCTTCCTCCCCCTTGGGTCATGAAATCAAGGGTTCTATTTATAGACTCCCTCAAACTCTCAGGTCGAATTGAAGATAAATCAGCCAAGAAAGGAGGATAATCCTTAGCAAATCCTTGAGGATAATGTCAACAAGAGTCCAAAGAAACAAACGAAAGGTCCTGAGGATTAGAATTGAAGGAGATAATGCCAATCCAAAACCCTATCTCGTCCACGGAGTAGCAGAGAAAAGGCCTGAACTGTCAGGACTCTCTGAAGGAAGTAACGGTTGCACGATAGACCGCCACTTGGAAATAACGCTCCAAGAAATTACCGTCATTTTCAACCCTATCCAAAGGATAAGATCGACAGGAAGAAGATCTAAACAATAGGACTCTGCAAGTAAGTAACGGCCAGGGCATAGGGCGTCATAAGGAAACAACGGCTAGGGAGTAGACCGTTATTATCAAAGGACAACGAGGCCCTAAGTCTTGGGACTCTTCAAAGAGTAACGGCCTAGGCTTCATGCGTTATTATGAAATGACACACCTAGTCCAGACCGTTATTATCATTGATTTTCAAGAAAATAGAATTGAGGGATTTGCCAAGCTTTTGAACGAAGTGCCACCAGGAACCAGGTCTAATCCAGGAATTGAGACCCAGAAAACAGGCTTCAACTGATTAAAAGGAATTCAATGAAGAGTGAACAACTCGGAGCATCATATTGAATAAGTAAGGAGATGACCCGACTTATTGGGTATAAAACGGGTGTCAACAGATGCCCCTCCTTAACGTCCTCTTTGCAGGGGAATGAGCGGAAGTGAAACGAAAGTGAAATGGAACATGGAGATGAAGCGGAAATGAAGCGGAGTGGATCAAAAAGAGGGCGTTAAGGTAAACGACACCCGTTCTTCACCAACAAGCGATAAGAATTTTCTGGAAAAACTTCAAAACTGATCACAAGGAAATAACTAACCAAAGGATGCAAGTCTGGAGGATTTAATTAACTAAGGAAAGGAAACACGGCTGGCCGCCGGAGGCAACGGAAAGGAAAGAGACTAAACTCTAGACAGGAATCTTCAGTCAACCAGATCAAGCGAGCAAATCGAAGGAAACCTTCAAATTCAGAGTGGAATAATTCTCCTTATCCAGGATCAAAAACACAGCTGTTCACCGTCAATGAGACCTCTTGAACAAATGAAGCTCATGAATGCTCAAAGAATGCGTATGATGCATGCTGGGCTAAAGAAAAACAAATCTTCAAAGCAAATGCAAAGAAAGATAAAATAACAAGATATTCGAGAATAATATTGCTAGATTGGGGAAACCAGAGTCAAGACACTATCTGCAACCACGGCGTGCAAGATAGAACCATCATCCCTAAATTTTCCAACCTAACGGCCTATCCAACGATTATTCATGTGAACTTAGATCATCATCATTTTTGTTTAAGGGGAACATCAGATCCCAGGACACCTGAATGACCAGCCGGTTCTCGAGATAATATATCATAGATAACATATAGTAATGCATTAAGGGATAAGGGAATGAGATACAATACCTGACTTACCTGCTTGATGGACGGCGAAGCGTGCCTTCTGTTCATAGTTCCTTTCATGAAAGATAGGTTAGCCAACAAGATAGTTATGATAATAGTTAAGGCATAACCATTGACTGTGTGATAAACTCATCAAATGTTTTTATGATGGAGATAAGTTTAAACATTAATTTTGACCATTCATTCATCAAGAAACTTGCAAGCATATAACGGCCTGACTCAGGAGCGTCACATGAAAATAACGGATTAAGCCTAGTCCGTCAACACCGAGTCGGTTCATATTCTTCAATAAAACAGTCCGTCACAAGCGACGGCCTTAAAGGGGGGCGTCAGGATGATGTGACGGTCTAACGATAGACCGTCGCTTCTCCTGAGTTTAAAAAAAAACAAACCGAACGGCCGTTCGGTCTCATTTCATGCTCAAACAACCAAAACGCCAAACCAGAAAAAACCCACCGGCGACCTCCATCTCCACACTCCAATGGCTGGCGACGAGGCACCGCAGCCACCACCTCAGAAGAGAGGGAGAGGAAAGAAGATGGCTATAAGGCGGTTCCACCGCCGGCTCGAACGAGAGACCACCCCACCGCCCGTGGAGGAAGAACCGAGGGGAAGGGAGCCAAGGGAAGAGGAGGAGGTCCCCACGGTCGTGGAAGAACCAACCGAAGCCTCCTTGGGTGCAGAGGAGCCCAAGGAACCAGAGAAGAAGAAGAGGAAGGTCCTCGACCATGAGGTAGGCCCTCCGCCCTAATTTTTAAATTTTTGATTTTTATGTTTTTATTTATGAATGCATGTGGGGGATAATGGTAGAAATGGGTCTATGAACCCACTAGGAACACTTGTAGGCCATTTGGCCAAAGTGAGAAGTCATGGGGATGCAGGGGAGAAATTCCCTACTGGCAGACTAAGTGACGGTCCCGCCAGCGACCGTCACTCCTCTGACGCTCCAGGCTAAGGCCGTCAGAGACAAGTAACGGCCCATCCCAGGGCCGTTACTTCTGCCAGGGTTCCAAACTCTTTTTTACGATTTTCAATTTTCAAATTTTTGTTTTTCTTTTCGATATTTAATGTTTATGCAATGTCTATATGATGCGAATGGACTAATTAGTGCTCTAATATGCAATGCAGGGAAAGAGGAGATCGAGGATCTCATGGCTGCAGATTCGGGCGGTGTACCAGGCACTGCCCGACTACCAGAGAGACAGACTTGCAGAGATGGGTTTCGCCGAGATGCTCAGCATCGAGGTGATCTGGATGGATACGCCATTGCTGTACGCATTGCACGAGAGGTGGGACCCGGTTAGCAGGGCGTTCATCTTCCCGTGGGGCCACATGATCCCTACGCTAGAAGACATGGCGAGGATTACAGGCTTGAGAGTCCACGGCGCTGCAGTGACAGGATGGACGTACGGCGACTATCGGGAGATAGCGCAGCAGCTACTGGGGTTGGACCTGATCAGGCCGGGCCAGTCTTCATCCCAGCTCTCGAGATCGGTGCTGCAGGAGAGTTTGGGGCTGAGAGGGGCAGCGATTGCCGTGGGAGAACTGCCCGAGGAGCATCTTAGCAGAGTGATAGACCGGGTGCGCCCTCGTGTGGCGGCAGAGGCAGGAGAGGAGGGGGATCGAGTGATGAGGCGCTTCTTGATACTGTTGTTCGGGAAGCTCCTGTTCGCGACCAGAGCGGATGTCATCAACTGCAGACTGCTGCCGCTGATAGAGGATTTAAGCAGAGTGAGGAAATACGCCTGGGGAGCAGTGGTCTTGGCCTTCCTGATCAACTCGTTGAGCACCACGGACCGACTGACGATGCTGGGAGGCTTCTCGCCCTTCCTACAGGTAAAAATGCGCTTAAGTGCTTTCTACTATGCCATGATGTATGCTATGATTGATGATTTATGTAACTGACTTGATTCCTAACCGCAGATCTGGAGCTATTTGTACCTCTCGGGCATTGGGAGAGGCGCATTACTCCATCCTGGCCTGATACCGATCGCGAGGCGATGGTCGGTGGCGAGGGATACGGGGTCGGTCTTGAGACAGACCCGGATGATCCAGGAGGACCTGGACTCCTACGCACACACATCGGTGAGCCCAGAATTTAAATGCTTTAAATGCTTTATATGCCTATATGTGCTCATGCTATGCGAATGCTAATGGATCTAAATGCCTGCAGGTGAGGTGGACTACTTACCGCAGTGACGAGACGTCTGGCTGCACTGCCTCCACATCATTGAGCCTCTACACTACAGGCTGATCTTGCGGACCCGAGGACTACACCAGCCCGAGGTGACCTTTCCACGCCGCACCGACGACCATCCAGGCAAGTCGGCGAGAGGTATTAGTGGGAATGTGGATTGGCGTGCCCGGAAGGCGAAGTACGTCCTCGATTGGAGGCAGCGAGGCAGGGCTGTGAAAGAGCGGGCAGAGAGCGATGAGGCCTACCTGAAGGCCTTTGCTCGACACTACGGCGACCGGGTATACCGAGGTACCCGACGACCGGTATGCCATTCTAAACCTAAAGAACCTTTCTATATGAACCTGTAAGACGATGGATGCTGACATGCTGGCTCATGCTTTCTACATGCAGCTCGATCCTGAGGGGCGGATAGCTGAGTTAGAGGGATTGCTCCACTCTACCATCCAGCAGCGGGATGAGTACCGGACTGCTTTGGAGCTCCTAGTGAGATTCTGAATGCTTATGATATGACTATGATTATGCATGATGCTAATGCTTTGGCTATGACAATGCAGCGGGCAGAGGGAGCTCAACGAGCAGGACCGGATGCCCAATCGTCGTCCTCGCAGCCTGCGGGAGACAGGGCTGGGCGAGATGCTGACTTTGCTCGGGCGGTTGCCCGGGCCGAGGAGGCGGAGGCCACCCTCGTGGAGCGGGTAAGATACTTACATGCTTTATGATTATGCTTATGCTAATTAAATTTATATGACTAACCTATATGCAATGCAATGCAATCTACAGGCGATAGAGCTGGCAGCGGCAGTGGCGGAGGCCACCCAGGTGAGGGCAGAGGTAGAGAGGAGCCGGGCCGAGACTGATCGAGCTCGAGCAGAGACGGAGCTCGTGCGGGCAGAGATAGCCCGACTGAGAGCGGAGACCCCTCGTCATGTGGATGATGTGGAGATGGAGCGACTTCGAGCAGATTTAGCACGGGCGCAGGCCGAGGTGAAGGACCTTCGCCTTGGGACCGCGGATCTTGATCGCTACCGGACCGAGGCACGGGAGACGCGACGCCAGATCTTCACACTGAAGATCAGGCTGCAGACAATGGAGCAGACGGTCCGGATGCTAGGCCGGGCACCAGAGCGGAGTTCTTCCCGGAGCGGGGCTCATAGGAGTGCTGCCCCAAGTGGCTCGGTTGGGGATTTCCTAGTTAGTTCCGCCGGCCAACAGAGAAATGAGAGGGCAGAGAGAGGACAGTAGGAGGAGAGTGCTTCCATAGCACCGCCACCCAGGAAACCCGAGGGTGGAGAGGATGAGGGCGGCCCGACGGATAAGCCGGCCGAATGATGTACTTTTATGCTTTTCTTACCACTTGTACATGCCTTTTATGAAAATGAAATTTTTGTTGACTTTTTTATGTGGATGTATGAATGGATATGCACGAATGAGTGATTGAAAGTACGCATGATGGATGTGTATGGGTGAATGAATGATTGTGTGGAGAAGGTGTGGTGTACAGATGTGAAAGACCGCCAGGTCTAGGCAAAGGATAGACTAACTGCCTGAATTTAGTAGCAGAGGAAATGACGGTCTGGTCTTGGACCGTCATAATCAAACGTCGCGCCTACCTTAGGCCGTCATTCATGAAATATCTTATTCTGATAGCCGGGCTGCAGAGGAAATAGCGGCCCATGGTAGGAGCGTTAAAAGCAAACAACGGTCCTAGACCAGACCGTTGTTCATGGCAGAACATGGTTTTAGAACTATTCTCAGAAAACGCGACGGCCTGAAGGAGACGCGTCATAACGAAACGACGGTCCTAACCTGACCGTTACATGGCGTTCAGCCCAGAAGAGAGAGCCTTGAGCAATTTGAAGGATATAACGGATTAGGGTTCGTCCGTTGAAAGGAGACGGTCTGAGACCAGACCGTAAACAGCCACAGAACATGTTCTAAGGAAAACCCAACCCACAGAAAAAGTGACGGCCCAGGGTAGGCGCGCCAGAGTGAAGTAACGGCCCTACGACAGACCGTCAGAGTCTGGGTCATTTCCAAAACGGATTCGGCCGTGAGAGCTTAGAGCCCGAGGTTCAACCACTTAATCTCTTGCTAGAACTTATCCAAATTTCAGATAAAGCCTCCCAACTCCAATCTTATCCTTCCAAAGTTAATAAAAAGCCCCAGCAACTTGGGAAACTTATCCAAAATCACAGCTTGCAAAAACCTCTGTTCTAGGGTTGAAGAATTCTCCCTAACAAGCAGAAATCAAGATGAAGAGGTGCTTCGAGATGGCGGCTATGGAAGAGAAGATCTACACCGGCCTTAAGGCTGCAAGGAGGGAACATGGGGAGCTTCAACGGCTATCCTCGATCCCCAAGCATCTAAGCTCTAATGTCCAAAGGGTGGTAAGCTTGCATGACTTCATCCAAAGTTCAGATTTTTTGCTGCACTTTAATTTTCTTCATAACTTTCCTTCTTCTTTTCTTCTTCAAGCCCCTTCCTGGCCCAAGGTGTTACTCCAACCTGAAGTGGGTGGCTCCCATGGTAAAGGCACTCCCTTTAGAGGTGGTATCAATCCTCAAAGCATGGCACCTCCAACCCCTCTTGGTTCTAGGCAAAAACTTCCAGAAATTGTCTTTAGATTGGCCATGCCTTTCAGCCCTTGTGGAACTATGGCATCCACAAACTCATACCTTCATCTTCCCCTCCTTTGAAGCAACCATCCTATTGGAGGAGGTAGAGACCTACCTAGCCCTTCCTAAGACTAAGTTGGGGGATGAGGATCGGGTTTGCTATACAATAGAACCTATTGATCCGTCCTTGATCTTAAGCGACTTCATTCATAACCCAAAGGACGTGCGGACCATGATCAGCCCGCGCCACATTCACATGATCCCTATGGCACAATGGATAGTGCCTCACTGTAAAAACAAGTGGGAGAGACACGAAGCAATAGCCAAGGCGGTGGCGGTTTGCTTGTGCGGGGTCTTCCTTTTCTCCACAACCGACCACCTCTTAGATATCCAAAATCTTAGCATTATTAGTGGACTGTGGCGGGGTATGTCTATTTCTCAAGCGGTCCTCTCATACCTCTATGAAGGACTAAGCTCGGCTTGCCTTGGAGGGCCTTTATTCGGTTCCATGATACTCCTTGAGTGTTGGATAGGAGTGAGAATCAAATTCCTTCCCAAGGAAGATATAACTTCGGCGAGCCGGATCTTCGGGAGCCACCCCCTCTTCTTCATTGGAGGGGCTTTTGGATATTCTTCTTATGTTGAATGCAGGACGGCGGATAAGAAGACGCGGGATGAATGGCGCCTCTTCTTCAATGCTTTGCCTCTTGAAAAGTTCATCATGCGACCAAGCGTTCTTCGAAGTGCTCTTCTCAAAATACCGCGGCGCCAAGGCCTCGACCTCCAGCTAGTAGGGAATACTACCATGGCGATCTACAACCCGCACCGATGCCATCTTCAGATCGGATTACCTCGAATCAGCGTTTCTGCACTATCACACTATCCTCCCCTTCTACCTAGGAAGATGGGGACCGAGGAAGATGAAAGAGCGATCCGGAACGCGCTGACCATGTGGGAGATCAGCAAGGTGCGCCCGTGGCAAGCAGAAGTTGAAGAGAACGACGAAACACGCCGAGATTACTTGAAAGAGTTGAGAAGAATCCGCCCTCTTGCGGATAAGAAGTTGAATGTACCTTGATTTTCTTTTGCTTATGAAAGATGTTATGAGATTGCCACTCAGAACTTGGTTTATCATAAATTATATTTTATTAAGCTTGCTTGAATGAGATGAGATTGCCTTAATTGAAAGAACTTGAGTTGTGTGCTTTGGAAGATTAGATTGATGTGAATAATCAAAGTTTCTGGGGGGAGTAACGGATGTACCAAGGGCCGTTATAAGGTAACAACGGTCTTACGATGGACCGTCAGAATGGAGGCAGGGAGGACCTGATTTCTGAAGGAAGCGACGGAGAGGATTGGGTCCGTCATAAGGAACAAACGGTCCTATCCCAGACCGCCACAATGATGATGGTCGCAAGAAATAGGGCTCAAGCTAAAGGGAGAGTAACGGTCCGGGAATGGTCCGTCACACGGAAGCAGCGGCCTGAGACTGATGCGTTACATGCCTTGAACCTGCATAACTGTGAGTTCTGGCTTTTGAACTGGCCCCTGCATTCTGCACACACTTAAACATGAGACAAGTTAGATCCGTTCTTAGACTCAACCCCTTGCCTTGGAGCAAGTTAGATAATGACCGTTTCTTGATATTTGGTCAAGGGGTGGAGCCTTATTAAATAGGCGAAAAACAAAAAAACAATGCATGTTATGCAGATGATGGAAGTATTGAATGCTTTTGATTTTTGAAAATATTTGATTTGTTTGGATTTTTAAAATATTCGATCTGTTTTTGGATTTTGAAAACATATTTGATGTTTTTGGGTTTTGAAACATATCTGATGTTTTTGGATTTTGAAAACATATTCGATGTTTTTGGATTTTGAAAACATATTCGATGTTTTTGGATTTTGAAAACATATTCGATGTTTTTGGATTTTTGAAAATATTTGATGTTTTTGGATTTTTGAAAATATATTTGATGTTTTTTGGGTTTTGAAAAACCAGTGCCTCTCTAGCAACACGAGACCTCCCTTGTTTTATCTTGAGTCTCGAGACCGGCGTGCAAATAGTGTGACAACCCCTGGCTGAGACCTGGTCATTGTGACGGTGTTTTTACCAACGTCATACCTAGGGTACTCGTCTCAGTCCTAAAAGAAAAAAAGAATATGGGGGTAAGCTTAGGCCAGATATGGAAGTTTTTAGAACTTGATTCCCTCACCGTGCAACCTTATTAGAGATTTGGTCTGTTGTGCCGGGGCTTTTTATGTCCGTCATCGAACCTTTATCCACTTAGGCATGCATGCGACCGGGCTCATAACGTCCCGCGGGGAACTGTACTGCCACTCTTGTCATGCCTAATTTTCTTTTCTTTTGGAGCTTTTGAGAATTCATTCACAGACCTTGAGATGATGCTTTTGATTTCATGGTAAAGAGCACTCCTTTGCTTTTCTTTTCTTTTCTTTCTTGTGGAGTCAGGTCATAACGAACTTGCCCCTATTTGAGACCTCTTCTCGTTAGGGAGTTTGGATCGGTTGTCGCCTTCTTATTCACTCCTTGCCCCTGGATGCAGCCGAAGGATGAAACGTACAGGGACTTTGACTTTCCCCCAAAGCATGGCCAAGGAAAAACCGTGTCTTTTTAAACAAGGAACCTGACCAGGGGCGTCGTGTAGTGTGTGTTCGCCTTACTCAAGACTCTCTTTTAAAGATAGGGAGGCATTTCTTATTGCCGGAAAAGCACATGGTTTAGATTTTTTAAGGAAAGAAACGCTTAAGATACAACCCATTCCACGGGTGAGAGAGCTCCTCACCTTCCGCATTTACTAAACGATAAGCATTCCCTGGATAAGCTTCTTTTATTACAAACGGCCCTTCCCAGTTAGGTTGTAATTTAGACCTAGGACCTGCAGACCGAATGAATTTGCATTTCAAAACCATTTCACCCTTGCAAAATTTTCGTTCAATTACCTTCTTTTGAAAATAACGCGAAACTCTCTTTTGATAAACAGATACGTGATCGGCCGCATTCATCCTCTTCTCATCTAGGAGTTCCAGTTGGACCAGCAACGCCTCTCGACGTTCATCGAGATTAAGTTCCTTATCGAGCTGTACTCTGAGTGAAGGGATTAAGATCTCATATGGGAGCACCGCCTCCATCCCGTAGGTTAGAGAATAGGGAGTTTGTCCCGTAGGAGTACGGACGGAGGTGCGGTAAGCCCACAGAGCTTCCACCAATCTTTCAGGCCAATCAGAAAATTTATGCGCTTCGCATGTTTTCTTAATGATTTTAAGAAGAGTTTTATTAGTGGCTTCGGCTTGACCATTGCCTTGAGGGTAATATGGTGATGAATGATGCAATGTAATTTTGAACTTCTTACAGAGGTCTTTAAGCTCATGGGAGACGAACTGGGGTCCGTTGTCGGTGATGATGCTGCTTGGCACTCCGAACCGCGAGATGATATTCTTCATAATAAAGCGGCACACCGTTGTAGCTTTGATCTCTGCGTACGCCTCGGCTTCGGCCCATTTGGTGAAGTACTCAGTTGCTGTGAGAATGAAGGATTTCTGCTTGGTCTGAGAATTAGGATCACCGAGTGGGCCGACGACGTCGAAAGCCCACATAGAGAATGGCCAAGGAGCGGTCATAGGATGAAGAGATCAAGCTGGAGAGTGGATTTTATCAGCGTGGAGTTGGCATTTAAGACACCTCCGGACATAGAGGGAGCAATCCTCCTCCAGAGTGGGCCAATAGTAGCCCTGCCTAAGAATCCTCTTCGCTAGAGCCTGGCCATTGACATGACCTCCACACTCGCTAGAATGTGCTGCTTCTGCTACTTTCCAAGCTTCCACATCATCTAGGCATCTCATGAGCATTCCATTAGTAGCGCGCCTGTACAGTTCTCCTGCAATGATAGTGTACCTTGCGGCGGCTCTTCTTATTGCCTTGCGCTGCTCAGCTCTTGCCCCTTCTGGGAATGCCCCTTCTTTGCAAAATAACTCGATTTCATGGTACCAAGGCAATTCTTCTTCATCTAAAATCTCCTCTAGTTCTGCCAATGATACCTCCTCGAGATCTTCCTTTTCAGCTCTCACTTCTGCAGACTTCCTAAGGTTGGTGAACCAAGGATCCTGGAGAGAGGGTGCGTCCATCCTCTGGACGACGACAGTCTCAGTACTACGACTGAGAGGGAAGGATAAGGAGGAGGCCAGAGATGCCAATGCATCCGCCAGAATGTTCAGAGAACGGGGAGTATGGATATAGATTAGCTTGCGGAATCGCTTAGCGATGAGCGTGACCAAATCTTGATAGGGCTTGAGCTTGGGGTCACGGGTACGGTAAGTGGACAGAACTTGCCGTAAGACGAGCTGAGAGTCTCCTATGATGTTTAAATAACGCGCGCCTAAGAGATAGGCGTTCTTCAAGCCGGCCAGGAGAGCCTCATACTCAGCGATGTTGTTGGTAGCAGGAAATCGAAGTTGATAAGCGAAGGGGATGGTTACTCCCTCTGGAGTAAGCAAGACAGCCCCGATCCCTTGGCCCTGTGAGTTAAGCGCACCATCAAAGTGCAGAGACCAGAAGGGATGCTGAGAAAGGACAGAGAGATGCTCATCAGGGAGATCGTCCTGAATAGAGTCGGTGTGAGGACTAGGGAGATGTGCAAGATGCTCAGCGATGGCATATCCTTTGACTGCCTTCTGAACGACAAAGGTGATATCGAATTGAGAGAGGAAGCTCTGCCAGCGAGCTAACCTACTAGAAAGAACGGGCTTTTCTAAGAGATAACGGATCGGGTCCATTCTAGAGATCAGCCTAACTGGGTGGGCGAGAAAGTAATGTTTAAGTTTCTGAACTACCCACACTAAGGCGGCACAAGTCTTCTCCATAGCGGTGTACCTGGATTCAGCTGGATTAAACAACCGAGAAAGATAGTACGCAGCCCGCTCTTTTCCTTCGTCATCCACTTGTGCTAAAACCGCCCCTAGGGAGTCCTCAATGACCGAGATGTATAGGATTAGGGGTTTCCCAGGGACAGGAGGTTGCAAAACCGGGGGATTGGATAGATATTCCTTGAGGTCCTCATTGATAAGTACAATATGAAGTGATCTAGAAGGGGAGGGGATGAATAGATCACTGTTTTCGTAGATTTAAAAATTATTACAGAGTATATTGCTAAACGGAGCTAACCTCGAGTTCTGACTATCGTAAAAGATGCAGTGCAGTTAATAGCTCAAGCAAATAGAAGGCATACCACAGTATTATCACGATCAATCACACAAGGGCTCAGAGGATTTTAAGGTGGTTCGGTCCTTCAGACCTACATCCACCCCACACTCAACCTGAGTGTGGCTTCACTAAAGGCTGGGCAACACAGCTTGCCAAACAACTGCTGATACACAGCTTCCCAGGAGAACAACCTCTCCTCTTCCTCCTACCCGGAGGGAACCTCTAGCGATCAGCAGTCACTAGAACCCAGAGACTCACGTCTCTCTTCCTCTTAACCAAGAGGGAAACCCCACTAGTAGCAGCCCTGCTACTAGTGAACCAGAGGTCGAAGACCCCTCTTCCTCCCAACCCGGAGGGTACCTACAAGCAGCTCACCTGCTGCTTGCAAACCGGAGATTGACTCTCCCTACTCCTGATCTCACAGGAGGACCCCGACCTCAGTCCAGAGGATCGGAAACACAAACAGTAACGGTTGAAGAAAGATAAGAACAAGAAATGAAAAATGCGAACGAAGGAAATCAAATGCCAGACAATGGAAACAATGTAGCTCAATATAGAGCAATAGACTTCGGATTTGATCCGCAAGTCAGAACAATTCTTCTGAACACTCTTCTGCTCTCTTTCTATTTCTCTCTGCTATTCTTTCTTCTTTCTTTTCTTTTTCCTGGATCGAAGGGCTCTCTGTTTCCCTGTTTTCTTCTATGCCTCTCTACTTCGATCCCTTTCATCTGAGGACGAAGGATTCTATTTATAGCATCAACAGCAGATGGATAGGGCATGAAATGCGTGTGCCTCCCACGCTCGATCCAGAAGTATCCTGTCACGTGCCTTTATCAAATTGGTTCCTCTTGTCTCGGATCACGTGCAGCCCTGGAGTGTGGAATGTTCTTCCTCGGACCTGTAATGAGATTAAGTCCATTAATACGCTGCATGGCTATTAAAACCAAAACTGCATGAGGTATAGTAACAACAACACGACGTGACTATTTCTCGAGATGTCATAAGAACGACACGAGAAATTCTGTAACAGATCAGATATACAGAAGATAATGACACGAGGTGAGGTTATACGCAAGAGAGACACGAGGTTACGAATGCAAAAACAACACGAGGACAATACGGGCTTACGACAGAAACCGACATGAAGACTAAAGCGAGAGACCAACAAGAGGACAGAGTATAAGGAAACGACTCGAGGTGAAAAACAACACGAAGTGAAGTTAGACACGAAGTAAGAAGCAACGACACGAAATAAAAATAATGCTAAGTGAAAACAGTAATCGACATGCGGTGAGAACAACACGAGGATAGTGAAAACAGCACGAGATGAGAGCAACACGGGCTGATAACGACACAAGGTCGAAACAGTAAATGACACGGGATAACACTGCACGAGGTAAAACGACACGAAGACTTAATAATAAAAACGACACGAGGTGGCAATAAAAGAGAACGACATGAAAACAACATGGACTGTAACCGAAACCGACACGAAGTCAAACAGTACAACACGAGGTGTTGTAACCAAGACGAAGTGCCAATCGACCACGAAGACAGTATGCAAAGAAACGACTCGAAGACAGAAATACAAAAGATGACATGGAAACAACACAGTAATCAAAGACTGCACGAGGTGAAAGAACAACACTCAAACAGACGACAACATGGCTAATTCGACACGAGGTGAAAACGCGAAGCAAGAACTACATGATGTTTGAGGAAAAACAGCACGAAGACAGAACATGAACGAACACACGAAGTGTTACCTCTTTAGCAGTTATTTCATATAAAACCATGGATAACTCAAGTGCAAGATATCTGATCAAAAATAACAAGAACAATTAACATAGTGTTGCTCATCATCAAAATACTTAGGGAAGACACACAATCCAACAATCTCCCCCTTTTTGATGATGGCAACACTATATTAAGTGTGAGAGATAAGTTCAAAAGAGATCAATTCAGGATATTTAATGCAGACAACTTAAAGCATACTTGCTTCCTTACTTCCCTTGATGAAACCTGAACACTCCCCCTCACCTGAACACTCCCCTTCACTCCCCCTGAACACAGCAACAGTTTCAGTTTACCTCAGACTTGATAACGAACTCAATTCTCTCCCCCTTTGACATCATCAAAACTAGGGTCAAATCTGAAGATACAGAGAAGGGAAAATTGCTGACTATAGAGAGAAAACAGGACAGAGTAAGGCAGATAAATGGAGACTATTGAGATGTTTAGTCAATCAAGAAAGCCATTAATTTTATGTGAGGATTTTTGAGGTACAGTTAGTCAGACTGTGCAAAAACTGTGACTAAGGATTTGCTCCATACACAGAACCAGATTCTAAGCAAGTGAGGTACAAGATACCAGTTTGATCAAAATAAGTCTTTACTGAGAGAGTATTATGTAAGACAGCCAGAAGACAATGACCTGTGGTATTGAGAACAAACAAATCAAAAGCTATACTTCAAGTGAGCAGGATCTTTAAAAATGGTCAAGATCAGAGATAAGTCTGTCAAGTACACCTTTGACATTAAGGAGACACCTTGTTTAGAGGCAAGAATCCCCAGTTACTCGGTGGCAGGACCACATTACCCCTTCTGATAAGAAGACAGAGATAGTATTCTAGCTGGTGTTGACATTAAGGTGACACCTTTATCTGAGGCCAGACACCCCAGTTACTAACCAGATATGTACCATAGCTCTGTATGATCAAGACAACTATTAAGACCAGATGATTACTGCCATCTCATGACATGGGAAGCTTTCACTTCATTGATGAAAAACCCAGTTTCTCAATGAGCAGTTAACAAAGTTGATAACCCTTTTATGAATTTTGTTTTTATTTACCAGCTCTTAAAACCTTGTTAATGAAGCTTGAGTCCGTTTGAGAACAATACACCAGATCCAAGGTGATTCAGACTAAAACACACAATACCTCATTTTGGACTCACCATTGACTAAGTAGGTATGCTGTACTGACTAGATCAGAAGACAGTTACAGTGTATGAAGATTAATCTTGAATTCAGATTTTGATCTCAGTGGGACTAACAGCTGAAAATTCCAACAAGAAATTAGATGAACAGCCTTAAAGAGTAAAGCATCCAACATTTTCTTTTATACACCTAATCAACCTGATTCTCTTATGATGTCAGCAAAATGTCGTTCAGAGTATGTTCAAAATAGGTCAAAGATCAAGACACCTATTATAAATCATCTCCCCCTGAGAACTTGACCCCAATACAGACTTAGCCAAGACAACCCTCAATGCACTTCAAAAAGAACACCATGATGAATATGATAAGCATGGTATTCAGAAATCAAATCTTCAATCATGAAATTCTGTAAATACCTAGTTCTCTGCGCATAGTGCTAAATTTTTCAGTATCCAGTGGCTTAGTAAAGATATCTGCAATTTGTGAGTTAGTGCCAACATGGATCAACTCAAAAGTTTTCCTTGCTACTTCATCTCGAATAAAATGATGCCTGATTTCAATGTGTTTAGTTCGAGAATGAAGTACAGGATTCTTTGCAATGTTTATTGCACTAGTATTGTCACAAAAGATAGAAGTACAACCTAGCTCAACCGAGTAATCCAGAAGCTGGTGTTTTATCCATATAACCTGTGTGCCACAGCTCCCTGCTGCCACATATTCAGCTTCAGCAGTAGAGAGAGCCACAGAGTGTTGCTTCTTGGATCCCCAAGAGACTAAGCACCCTCCTAGAAATTCGCAGTGACCACTAGTGCTCTTCCTGTCCAATTTACATCCTGCATAATCTGCATCAGTGTATGCAATGAGATCTAAGTTACATGATGCAGGATACCAGAGACCTAGATCATGAGTGGCAGATAAGTATCTAAAGATTCTCTTTACAGCTGCCAGATGCAATTCAGTAGGTCTAGCCTGGTATCTGGCACACATCCCTACACTAAATTGAATGTCGGGCCTGGATGCAGTTAAGTAGAGGAGTGAACCGATCATACCTCTATATAGTTTAGCATCCACCTCTTTACCTTTTTCGTCTGAATCCAGTGAAGAGCTGGTACTCATGGGTGTTGAGATTGTCTTGAGGTTGGTCATTCCAAACCTTTTCAGCATCTCCAGAGTATACTTGGTTTGATTTATGAAACAACCATCCTCCATTTGTTTGACCTGCAGCCCAAGAAAATATTTTAGTTCCCCAACTAGACTCATTTCAAATTCTTGGGACATAGACTCAGAAAAATCTTTACATAATTTTGAGTTGTTAGATCCGAAAATGATATCATCAACATATACCTGGACCACAATTAACTCCTTTCCGAGACTTTTGGTGAAGAGAGTTTGGTCAACCTTACCTCGAGTGTACCCCTTGCTCACAAGGAACTCAGAAAGTCTCTCATACCAGGCTCTGGGAGCCTGCTTCAATCCATAGAGGGCTTTATTCAACCTAAAAACCATGTTAGGCTGAACAGAGAAATTAAACCCAGGAGGTTGTTCAACATATACCTCTTCCTTCAATAACCCATTTAAGAATGCGCTTTTGACATCCATTTGCTGTAGCCGAATTTTTCTAGAGCATGCAAATGCAAACAGAATTCTTATAGCTTCCATCCTAGCTACTGGTGCATAGGATTCATCAAAATCCACACCAAATTCTGACTGTAGCCTTGAGCTACAAGTCTTGCTTTGTTTCTAGAGATAGCACCATTTTCATCAATCTTATTTTTGAAGACCCATTTAGTGCCAATGACATGAGTGTTTTCAGGTCTAGGAACTAGTTTCCATACATTATTTTTCTCAAATTGATTTAATTCTTCACCCATGGAGGATACCCAAGAATCATGCTTTAAAGCCTCTTCCACAGTCTTGGGTTCTACCTGAGATGTCAAAGCAGCTAAGTCCTGTTCTTGGACAGTTCTAAAGTGAGACCTTGTCCTAGTGGGATCATGCAAATTACCTATGACATTTTCACTAGGATGATCTTTGTGAAATATTACCTCACCTGAGGGTTCACCTACTTCAGTTGCTCCTTCTTGTTGTAAGTTTTCTGGTTGTGCAGTTTGCTGCATCTCTCCTACTTCAATTTTCTCCAAGAAATCTCCCTCATCAGGTGACTCCCTGTCATCATTTGTCCTTTTGTCAGATAGAACATTCTCATCAAACACCACATGAGGTGTTTCTTCAACAGTTTGCTCATCTTTATTGAAGACTCTGTAAGCCCTAGAGGTTTCTGAATATCCGAGAAAAATTCCAGGAGAGCTTCTTGCTTCAAACTTATCCAAACCATTCTTACCATTATTGTGGATAAAGCATTTGGAACCAAAAATTTTAAAGTAAGAAATGTTTGGCAGCTTACCCTTGAGGAGTTCATAAGGAGTTTTCTTATGAGTAGGTCTTACCAATGCTCGATTTAAAATGTAGCATGCTGTATTTGCAGCTTCTGCCCAAAATCTCCTTGGAAGTCCACTCTCAATTAGCATAGTCCTGGCCATTTCAATTATTGACCTGTTTCTTCTCTCAACAATTCCATTCTGCTCCGGTGTCCTGGGAGAAGAAAATCTGTGAGTCACTCCCTCTCTTGAGCAAAATTCAGAGAACGAAGAGTTTTCAAACTCTCCTCCATGGTCAGACTGAATTGTAATGATATTATGTTCACCTTGCAGTTTGATTTTATTAAAAAGTTCTTCAAAGTGAACAAAAGCATCATTTTTATTTGCTAAACAGAACAACCAGGAAAATCTAGTGAAGTCATCCACTATGACTAGACCATATCTCTTACCTGACAAGCTTTGTATTCGAGTAGGACCAAAGAGATCCATGTGCAAGTGCTGTAGTGGTTTAGATGAGAGACCCTCAGTTCTCAACTTAAAAGTTGCACGAGTCTGTTTACCTTGAGCACAAGCATCACAGAGCTTGGACCCTAACTGGAATTTTATTTTGGGCAAACCTCTGACTAGGTTATAATTAGACAGTTTATTCAAGGTAGACACACTAGCGTGGCCTAGACGCCTATGCCAGTCAAAAGCAACCTGTTCAGAATTAGCAGACAGACACAAGTTTGTTTCAGAATTATCATCAAGATCAACGATGTACACATTATTTACTCTATGACCTTTGAACATGATGTTATCAGAATTCAGCTCAAAAACAGTGCACGAGTTGTGGTCAAAGAGTACCTTGTGTCCTTTGTCACAAAGTTGACTTATACTTACCAAGTTGTGCTGAAGTCCTTCTACAAGATACACATCTTCAATGGAGTTAGTGGAGGACTTACCAACCGTGCCAATTCCAATTATTCTTCCTCTGTTATTTCCTCCGAATTTGACCAAGCCCCCAGACTTCATTTTTAGTTTGCTGAATTTGGACCGGTCTCCTGTCATGTGCCTGCTACAGCCGCTGTCAAGATACCACTTGTTATGCTCAGCTGCCAGGCTGACCTGCAAAAATTCAGACAGAGTAATGTGGGACCCAATTCAAATTGGGTCCAAAACCAGTTTTCTGATTATGCAGAAAGCACTTGGGAATCCACATTTGTTTTATAGTTCTCTTCAGTGGATTTATGTGGGTTGATTCTTCCCTTTTGTTATTTCTTGGTGGGTGTTGAATAAGCTTATTCCTATTTGAACTATGCTGTTTCTGAACAAAGACATTGTTGGTTGGCCTCTTAGAAGATGTGCGTGTGTGTTGAGCATAATTCATGTAAGCATTTTTACTCCAATAAAATTTGTGCTGAAACTGATGATCGTTGCCATGCTCTACTTGATAATTAGCATGATGAGTTTTCTTAACAAAACTTTTCGCTCTTTTTGTGGCCTCTATAGGACTGGTCCTGTGAGAACCTTTGTTCCACGCCTGCTGTACATGAGCAGTGCTTGTCTCAGGATTTCCTGACTTAGACTGCTGACCAGTGGAGTGAATGAATTTACTGGTCGAAGACTTCATTGTAGAGACAGATTTGGAACCGGATGGTGTTTCCAGTTTCTCCTTGCCTTTGGCGGGGCAGAACGTGATAGTCTTAAATTCAAAGGGTTTTTTACTAGTAGGATTGTATCCTAATCCCTCCCTATTGAAGTTTACCCTCGACCCCAGAAGGACATTCAGGTTGTTTCTCCCCTCTGTAAACTTTTCAAGCACTTTTTCTTTGTCCTCAATCTCCTTCTGAAATTCATTGCATTGGTCCTGGAGTTCCTGATTAACTGTTCTAACTGCCTCATATTTTTCAGCCATCAGTCTAATCTCTCCTTTAGACTCTTCAGCTTTACACTTCAGCTCATCTATTCTAGCTAGATTCTCTTCTCTTTCCATTCTCAACCTCTCAATCTCACCTTTAACCTGATCTAGCTCAGTGGCCATCTCCTTGGTTTTCATGCTATCAGTGACAATAGAAGAGTGTTCTTCAGACAGAGAATGAAACTTACGTCTAAGCATTCTATGCTCCTTGTTTAAACAATTATATTTACTTAACAGGTCGCCATAGGCGTCCTCCCAATCATCCAAAGTAAAATTCTCAAATAAATTTGTTACCTCTTTCTCATGGTCGGCCATGAGGCAGGTCTTCTCTTCATTTTCACTGGACGAAGTGGCTTCTGGGTCCTCCTCCTCATCGCTCCATGTGCACAGCATGGCCTTCTTCTTCTTGTGCACCACATTCTTCTGGTGTCCTGGAGCCTTAGCTTGTAGCTCTGGACATTCACTTTTCATGTGACCGGATTTCTGACAATGATAGCAAGTGATCTTCTTAGCAGACCGGTTCTTCTCAAATCTTCGTTCAGGAGACTTCATTGCAGCATTAAATTTCTTCCTCCTGTAGAATTTTCCTTTTGTTCTTAGGAACTTTCTGAACTGCCTGGTGAGCATAGCTCGCTCATCCTTGTCCAAGTCTGAGAATCCATCAGACCCTTCGCTGCTATCATCACTGCTGCTGCTGCTGCTGTTGTTGCTCTTCTTAGTATGTCGTGAAACCTTCAGAGCAACATTCTTTCCCTTTCTGTCATGCCCATCGTTTCCTCGTGTGAAATTCATTTCATGGGTCATGAGAGAACCAATCAGCTGGGTTACTGTCATGATGGATAAATCTCTTGATTCCTCTATTACAGTCACCTTGGTATCCCAGACGGGGGTTAGAGACCTAAGGATCTTCCTGACTATGTCTTCTTGTTGAATATCCTTTCCAAGGCCTTTCAGACTGTTGATGATCACAGATAATCTGGCATACATTTCTGTGATCGGCTCCTCTGGCTTCATCTTAAATAACTCATATTGAGTTGTAAGTATGTTGATCTTGGTAGCCTTCACCTGAGATGTGCCCTCATGAATTAACTGCAAATCATCCCACATATTCTTTGCAGTCTTGCATGCTGAGATCCTTGAATATTCTTCCGGATGGACGGCGCACTGTATGATGTTAAGAGCTGTCCAATTTAGTGCGGAGAGTTTGACCTGATCTTCTGTCCACATATCTTCATTCGGTGAAAGGGTGTATGGACCATCTGTAATGACTTTCCATAGCTTGTTGCTTTGGGCCCTGATAAAGACTTCCATCCTGTTCTTCCAGAAGAAGTAATTATTACCATCAAAGAAAGGGGGGCGGGTGATAGACTGCCCATCAGCTATGAAACTGCGCGGACCATTGGATCCGTTTCCCTGGCCGTTGGACCACATTCTGGGAAAAACCTGCTCTGATACCAACTGATAAGTACAATATGAAGTGATCTAGAAGGGGAGGGGATGAATAGATCACTGTTTTCGTAGATTTAAAAATTATTGCAGAGTATATTGCTAAACGGAGCTAACCTCGAGTTCTGACTATCGTAAAAGATGCAGTGCAGTTAATAGCTCAAGCAAATAGAAGGCATACCACAATATTATCACGATCAATCACACAAGGGCTCAGAGGATTTTAAGGTGGTTCGGTCCTTCAGACCTACATCCACCCCACACTCAACCTGAGTGTGGCTTCACTAAAGGCTGGGCAACACAGCTTGCCAAACAACTGCTGATACACAGCTTCCCAGGAGAACAACCTCTCCTCTTCCTCCTACCCGGAGGGAACCTCTAGCGATCAGCAGTCACTAGAACCCAGAGACTCACGTCTCTCTTCCTCTTTACCAAGAGGGAAACCCCACTAGTAGCAGCCCTGCTACTAGTGAACCAGAGGTCGAAGACCCCTCTTCCTCCCAACCCGGAGGGTACCTACAAGCAGCTCACCTGCTGCTTGCAAACCGGAGATTGACTCTCCCTACTCCTGATCTCACAGGAGGACCCCGACCTCAGTCCAGAGGATCGGAAACACAAATAGTAACGGTTGAAGAAAGATAAGAACAAGAAATGAAAAATGCGAACGAAGGAAATCAAATGCCAGACAATGGAAACAATGTAGCTCAATATAGAGCAATAGACTTCGGATTTGATCCGCAAGTCAGAACAATTCTTCTGAACACTCTTCTGCTCTCTTTCTATTTCTCTCTGCTATTCTTTCTTCTTTCTTTTCTTTTTCCTGGATCGAAGGGCTCTCTGTTTCCCTGTTTTCTTCTATGCCTCTCTACTTCGATCCCTTTCATCTGAGGACGAAGGATTCTATTTATAGCATCAACAGCAGATGGATAGGGCATGAAATGCGTGTGCCTCCCACGCTCGATCCAGAAGTATCCTGTCACGTGCCTTTATCAAATTGGTTCCTCTTGTCTCGGATCACGTGCAGCCCTGGAGTGTGGAATGTTCTTCCTCGGACCTGTAATGAGATTAAGTCCATTAATACGCTGCATGGCTATTAAAACCAAAACTGCATGAGGTATAGTAACAACAACACGACGTGACTATTTCTCGAGATGTCATAAGAACGACACGAGAAATTCTGTAACAGATCAGATATACAGAAGATAATGACACGAGGTGAGGTTATACGCAAGAGAGACACGAGGTTACGAATGCAAAAACAACACGAGGACAATACGGGCTTACGACAGAAACCGACATGAAGACTAAAGCGAGAGACCAACAAGAGGACAGAGTATAAGGAAACGACTCGAGGTGAAAAACAACACGAAGTGAAGTTAGACACGAAGTAAGAAGCAACGACACGAAATAAAAATAATGCTAAGTGAAAACAGTAATCGACATGCGGTGAGAACAACACGAGGATAGTGAAAACAGCACGAGATGAGAGCAACACGGGCTGATAACGACACAAGGTCGAAACAGTAAATGACACGGGATAACACTGCACGAGGTAAAACGACACGAAGACTTAATAATAAAAACGACACGAGGTGGCAATAAAAGAGAACGACATGAAAACAACATGGACTGTAACCGAAACCGACACGAAGTCAAACAGTACAACACGAGGTGTTGTAACCAAGACGAAGTGCCAATCGACCACGAAGACAGTATGCAAAGAAACGACTCGAAGACAGAAATACAAAAGATGACATGGAAACAACACAGTAATCAAAGACTGCACGAGGTGAAAGAACAACACTCAAACAGACGACAACATGGCTAATTCGACACGAGGTGAAAACGCGAAGCAAGAACTACATGATGTTTGAGGAAAAACAGCACGAAGACAGAACATGAACGAACACACGAAGTGTTACCTCTTTAGCAGTTATTTCATATAAAACCATGGATAACTCAAGTGCAAGATATCTGATCAAAAATAACAAGAACAATTAACATAGTGTTGCTCATCATCAAAATACTTAGGGAAGACACACAATCCAACACTCATAGGCCTTTTGACAATCTTGATTCCATTCGAACTTGACCCCCGCCTTGAGTAATTCATAAAACGGACGACACCTTTGAGAATGCTGGGATATGAATCTTCTAATGAATTGCAATCTACCAATCAGTCCTCGAAGTTCCGTAATGTTCTTTGGCCGAGGCATATCCGTGACGTCCTGTGCTTTGTTAGGATCAATCTGGATCCCCCGTTTGCTCACTATGAAACCTAGCAGCTTCCCCGAGGAGACTCCGAATACGCACTTCTTCGGATTCATCTTTAGCTTGTACTCCCTGGCTCTCTGCAGCAGTTTAGCCAAAATAGAGGGGTGTTCTTCCTTTGATCTTAACTTCACCAGAATGTCATCCACGTAAGCTTCCATATAGATGTGCATCATGTCGTGGAAGATAGCCATCATCACCCTTTGATAGGTGGCGCCTGCGTTCTTTAATCCAAAAGGCATAACTACATAGCAGTATGTGCCCCAGGGCGTGGTGAAGGAAGTTTTCTCTTGATCTTCAGGAGCGAGACGGATCTGATTATAGCCCGAGTACCCATCCATGAACGATAGAGCTTCGTACCCGGCAGTGTTATCAACCAGGACGTCTATATGAGGCAGCGGGAAATCATCTTTAGGACATGCTTTGTTAAGGTCCCTGAAATCAATGCATATGCGCACTTTTCCATCCTTCTTGAGGACAGGGACTATGTTCGCCACCCACTGGGGATATAAGACTACTCTGACGAACTTGGCCTTGTATAACTTATCGACTTCTTCTTTGATCCTTAAGGCCATGTGGGGGTGAAATCTTCTTGACTTTTGTTTAACAGGCGTTGCCCCTGGTTTAAGCACGAGTCGATGTTCCACTAAGGAGGGGTCAAGACCTGGCATGTCCTCATAAGACCAGGCGAAAGAATCGCTATACTCCCTCAGTACCTTAATTAGATCCTCTTCTACCTGTGAAGGGAGATCAGCTGAAATAATGATAGGCCTTGGGTCTTCTTCTGTTCCCAAGTTGATTTCCTTTGTAGGTTCATCCACTGCCGTCGACGGCTGGTCGAATCTCTTTAATCCTTGTGCATACAAGTCGGCAGTGTCATCTACGTTGCTATCTTCATCTATGGGATCCTTCTCATCCAAAACCTCATAGACGCCTAATCCGTCGTCGCTCCATTCCCCTTCTATTTCCTCTTCATCTTCGATCATAATCGCCGTGGTGACGAATTCCGGACACTTCAGAAGAGCATGACATCGCTGAGCCAAATCTTGCAAGAACCTATCAGGAACAGATCGGGAAAGATGCGCAAGCGAGCGCGGCTCAGAATGGGAAGGGTTGGATGCCCTAGAATAAGACCCTACTTCTCTAGACCTAACTGACTCTACTTCCTTAGACTCACTAGACCCTAATCCTAACCTGGGGGAGAGAAGGCTTAGTGGAAGGGAAGGAGTAGGGGATTCGTGCCCCTGGGAGGAGGAGGATGGAGATAGGACAGCGTAATCTTCCACTGAAATCTCTGTTTTAAATTTGACGTTTTTTTTTTTGAGATCAGTAGAGACTATGCAGCACGACGGAGGAGGCGGGAGCTGCATAGGGAACAGCTCAGGAAAGATGCAATCGAAGAAAAGATCACAAGAGGAGGAACCCCACATTTCGTGGATTTGAGAGTTAAAAAACGGAGGGATGGGGAAAGCAGGCAGATTAATGGGGCAGCGAGGCCCATAAGCAGAGGATTGATTGGAATCTGGAATGGATCACTGAAGGATGGATTAATCATAATCGGAGGAGGACGGGGTACAAACCCCTTCAGCTGGATCATGCACTGAAAATGAGAGGGAGATAGAGAAAGAGCAATCAGCGAGCTCCCTTCTTTCTTTGAATCATCACCAGGCCGCTTCTTCGGCCTCCATTGCATAAGCTGAACCTTCTGTGGCTTCTGGCTGCCTCTTTCACAAAACAGCCCCTGGAGGGCCCAGCTGTAGTCGATCACATCGTCATTTAGCCCCCTTGGCAATGGGGGTGGACTGGTGACTGGACAAATCGTGTCGGTTTCTGACTGGACTGGCTTCGCAGCTAACGTGCCCGGCTGTGGGGGCCCTCTGACAAAATGCTGACGGTAATCCCAGGTAAGCGGCCCAGAGTCACCCATCATTGATAATGCTGTCTCCTTGTAACCGAGACCTCGTCTGCCCATTTTCCTTCCTTTTGGTATGGGCTTGGTCATCCCTTGCAGCTGTGCACTGAGGCCCCTCCCCAGTTGATAGCCCAGTTTCAATATAATGTTCCACCCCTTCGAATCTCAAATCTGCGGCTTTGCCTTGATATTGACCGGGGTAGTGACGGGCTTAGGAGTGGTGTACGCCCAAGGAAAGTTTAGGTCTAGCACTGATAGCACGGGCCGGCTGCTTGGCCAGAGAGTAGGAAGAATCTGTTCAGAGATGGCCTTCACTGACTGTACCGTGGATAAACTTTTAACTTTGATGACCCTCCCTTGAAAAGGGAATTTAATGCATTGGTGCGCGGTAGAGGGCACGGCGCCAAGTGTGTCGATCCAGGGACGACCCAAGATAGCCTTGAACATAGGGTCGATATCAAGTACATAGAATTCTACAGCCATGGAAAGAGGCCCGAGCTCAGCCTGAATAGTGACTACCCCGTGACATGCCCGCCTTGAGTTGTCGTATGCTGCTATAGTGGTGGGGTAGGCCGTAGTAACTCCTCAGATATATTGCAGGCTCGGAGAGTGCTGAGGGGGCAGACATTAATTGAGGCCCCAGTGTCGACCAGTGCTGCTTCAACGTCGACTTTGTTCAAAGTAATTGTTATGCAGAGCGGCATTTGCCGAGCCCCCGGAGGTGCAAGCTCGGTCTCAGAGAATGTGATTGCCGGCCCTTTAGAGATAGTTGCTAGTGCCGTTGGTAGACTGTCGACTGCCATGTCTTCACTAACCATGACCTTCTGCAAAAAATCCCTCAGTGCATCTTGATGGAGAGTGGACCTCTTGATTAACTCCAGCACAGATATCTTGGCGGGTACCCGATCTAGATGATGCAGTAAATCATATTGAGTCCCCGGTAACGGTTCAGCTTCCTCTTGCTCGGCCACCGGTTGGGAAGACTGGGGATTGCTAGTAGTGGCGTAGTTCCGATGGAACATCTTCCCGCTCCTTAGAGCACAATTTGCCACGGCATCGGGGGATAGTATGATGGGCCCTGCGGGGCGAATGAGTGGAATAGGTGGCGTGGGGGAGGCAGTTTGGTAAAGCGGAGGGTTGGTGAAGTTAATGGGGGATGCACGGATGATAGGTGAAGGATTGGTGGGTGGTAGGGTGGTGATGGACGTGGATGCTGGTGAAGGCAGGGTGAATGGATGGGTAAGGATAGGTGCGGGATTGGATGGTGGTGTGATGACGGTGATGGGGGTTGGCGAAGGATACGACGGGATGGTGAGCGGATTTGGTGGAGCGGGTGTGAATGGTGGGATGAGCGGAGAGGGTGTTGGTTGTGTAGGGAGGATGAAGGAAGGTTTGTAGTGGAAGGCCATGACCTGTGGTGCGGCGCCATCATCATCAAATGACCACCCGGCGTTGGAGGCCGGTGGTTGGACTACATTAACTTGTGTCGGTGCTGGCGGCTGTTGCGGAGGAGCGGGTTGATGGTTTGGCATCGGATTCTGATGGATGCCCAGATCTTGTGCTTGCTGTGGTGGCTGCTGTTGTGGCGGCTGCTGCGGCTGCGGTGCTGGATGCTGTTGCACTTGCTGCCCCTGCGGCTGCCTTCTCTTCTCTTTGATTTCCATAATGGCCCTATGCATCTCGGCCCAGTCTATTCTCTGTCCTTCGTGTAAGTCGTACACGAGATCTCGGAAGTGAAAGCATCCTTCTATAGTGTGACCCGGCTGCCAGTGGAACATGCAATACTTAGTTTGATCAACAGCTGGGTTCCAAACAGTCCTTTCTGGAGGAAGTTGAATTGCATTTACCGCCATGAGCGCTGAGAATATGTCTGTAAGTGTCTCTGGCAATGGAGGATACTGGGCTCTTCTGGGAGCCGGGCGCTTGCTGTTGGGATTATTATTGTTGTAGCCGCCGGGTGGAGGGACGTTATGGTATTGCGGTGATGGTGGTGGTTGTTGTGGTGCGGTGAAGGTGTTTTGCGGGATGGTGAAGGTAGGCGGAGGGTTTTGTGGAGTGTTTGAAAAGTGTTGCGGAGCGGAGTTTTGCGGATTGCGGGGGCTTTGGTTGTAGCGGAATGGTGCGGCTTGGTAGGGAAAAGCAACAGCTTGTACTTGCTCATTTGTCTGGACTCCTTCGGTAACCGGCCCCTGTGGTTTCTTATGATACTTGGGCTTTTGGTTTTCGAAAAGAGAATGGATAGGGGAGTCCTTAAACTGAGTTTGTATAAATCACGCCCGGCTATACAGTTGATGCATATTGGCTATATCGTTCATTGCCAGGATGTTCTTGAAGGTGGGCGTAGCATTTGAAATTAGCAGTTTAACTTTTTCTTCCTCTGGAATATGGCCGAGCACCCTGGCGGCCATCTGCCTCCATCTATCTGCATAAGTTGCGAATTCCTCATCCGGTTTCATTTTCTCGGCCACCAGATCTGTGAATGAATATTCCGGGCCGACCCGGTCTTGAAACCGCTGAATAAACTTGTCCTTGACCACTTTGAAGCTCTCGGCCTCTTCTAGGGGCAGAGAATAAAACCATTCCAGAGCAACGCCATCCAATGATCGGCGGAATAGGTACGCCATAAGGCGATCATCATATTGGAACTACGTCGATTCATACAGAAAATCCCTCACATGGATGAAGGGATTGCTGTTCCCATCATACTTACGGTAGTTGGGGAGCTCAGACTGCGGAGGGAAACGGATGTTCTGGAAGCTTGGGACGGGAATATCAGCCAAGGATTGTGGGCCCACCTTCTTCTGAAGAAAATCAAGTTGTTGCTGCATGGTGGCCCACTTATTAAGCAAATCCTGCTCTCGAGAGGGAGCAGGGGCAGTGAAGGGAGTTGATTGTATCTGGTGAGCAGGAGGAATGGCGGTTGCCGAGGGCGGGAGCCCATAGGAAGGAGCAGAAGGATAATTAGTGGAATTAGGGGGGCCGTAAGAAGGATACTGGGCCTGAGATAGACCCGGATTGGAGTGAAATTGGGCCACCCCGTGCTGTTGGGGCAAGAAATCGGATGGGCCCACGAGGACCTGTGGAGCCGCCAGAACAGAGGGGTGATAATCCATCGGAAGAGAGGGGATAGGCGATTTCCCCTTATCAAAAGATTGATGGGTCGGATTGGAGGATTGACCCATCTCCATGCCAGCAAAGGTGATGGTCCGGGGCTGGACCGGGGTGAGCTCAATCGGGGTGGGCTGAACAGACGGCCCAATAATGGAAGAATTAGAGTGCCCCTGGACGGTAGCGGAGGGAGGAGGATTGGACCCTTGCATGGCCTGATAGAGGACCTGGAGTTGGGTCAGATCCAACTGGGCCATCATATGGAGGACAGAGCCCGCGGAAGGAGCGGATAAAGAAGGGATGACCTGACCACCTTCTATGGGAGTGGAGGATGAGAGAGGGGCGGTCCCCTCTCCAGCGGAGAAAGAAATAACCCTCGGGGGGTTCTCAAGGAGCCCTTGAGGAAGGGAATCCTCTTGGGAGCGAGGAGGATTGCAGGATGCCATGGTAGATTCGAAGAGGGGATTGGAATAGAATGTGAAGGAGGAAGCGACTCGAGGAGATGATTCGGACGAACGAAAACAACTCCACATGCAACAGACACCCTTGATAAATGCAAAACAACAAACACAACAAACACACAATGAGCAACCGCACCCAGGTGATTCAAACAAGATACAAGTGATAGGGAATGAAGACACTCAAAAGCCAACCAAGTTGCTTAAGATGATGCAAACAAAGTTTCTTTATGGCTTCTCCTTTGGAACTTTAGTGAATTGATTGATATGTGCTCTCTCCAAATGGGTTCCTAATAGGAGGTGGATATGGACTTGGCTTGACTTTAAGTGTGACCACTCCTTCACTTATGCAACCCTAGACACAAGGGGGGGGAGGTACAACCGGCCCGGCGTCCGTGTGGGAATCCACGGCTCGCGGGGACTTATGGAGGTCCCTGCTGTGATTTCCTAGTCGGCCCCAAGGAATATGGAGACGAGAGGTCCTCACAACAAGGTAGGAAAATGCAGTCTAATATATGAAAAGATGGATGACCCTTTGTGCACCGGAGTGCATGCAAAGTCTAGCCTAGAATCTAGCAAACAACGGTGCACATAATGATATGAAGATATGAATGGAATTATGGCAGAAATCAAGCAGCACCCAAGTAATAAATCACAGCCAAAAACTGCGGAAATAACTGCACCTCGGATGCGTACCTGCCAGGAGAGTGACGGACGAAGGCCCCTGCGTCAGAGCCAAATAACGGTCAGAGACCAGACCGCCATAAATAATGTAACGTAGGGGTTCCAGACCGTCGTATGAGCCAGGGAACCAAAAAACAAACTGAAGTAATAGGAAAACCCGTGAAAGCTCACACCACAGAGACAAGCGACGGCCTGATGTCCCCGCGTCAGAACACTGTAACGCGCCGAGACAGGGCCGTCATATGATTCAGAAAACCAGACAGAGGGGTGAAAACAAAGGGATCAGAAGACAACTAAACAAACAGATGATGGCAGGTTTAAACAGGAATCAGAAGCACGATTGGCACTAGTTGTCCCACCGTGATCGCCAAAAAATTATCTGTTGATTGTTTGTTTACCTATCTCTTCTTATCTTCTTTCTTTTTTTGTTGATTGTGAGGGTTTTGAAAAAATGATATGGCGAGATGATAAATAAACTACCAAAGATCAGCTCAACCTATGCACATGTGAACATGAACCTAGGCAATCAAATCTAACTCTAGCATGGGCATGCTATCTCAATCAAATTACGCTAAGGGAAAAATAAAAACACACGCCGGGGCGTGGAGCAAAGATAAATAAAAACACACCGCTAGGGGTGGAACAATCAAGGGGAATAAAGAGATTTGATGAAAAAGACAGCTAGTGCCCAACACTAAGGAAAGTCGTGATCGCCACCAAAGTAAACACGAGTCAAAGACTCGAATATACCTTGGAAGTAGGTGGATGAAACACCCGCCCACGGGAGAGAAAACCAAGGAAAGCCTACAGATCAACTTGAAAATAACGGTCCAAACCCTGTGCGTCGTTTGGAAGTAACGGTCGTGAGATAGACCGCCAGAAGAAAATAACGCTCCTGCACCTGACCGTCAGATAACCTGCAGTGAAAAGATGTGAATTCTTTGAACTCCAACCCTTCCAGCCGGCTAGAAGGCTTGGGCCTCGTGCTAGGGATCCTGCAAAACCTGCCAAGGATGTAGAAAGCAAAACAACACAACCTCAATTAGCCCTCAACATAAGTATAGCATCAATCCTTAAAAAGCTTAAGAACATCAAAAGGAGAGGGGATTACCGGGGAGTTGTTGGTTTTTTAACCCCTCTGGGCGTTTTTTAAGTTTAGGAGGATATGTGTATGCTTAGCAACAGTGAAAAACGTGGAGGAAGAGGAGGGACAATGCTTTTGATTGATAAAACCAAGGGAAACTTGAGCATGCAAAGATGATGATCTTGACAAGCTAAAACCCAAAATTACTCCCTTGACTTGGAAGATGGACGTGGGAAGCAGCTCCTCCTGGATGTAGATGGCTCCTGAATTTGGCAGCACTTCGTCGTGAATCAAATCTTCCTCCCCCTTGGGTCATGAAATCAAGGGTTCTATTTATAGACTCCCTCAAACTCTCAGGTCGAATTGAAGATAAATCAGCCAAGAAAGGAGGATAATCCTTAGCAAATCCTTGAGGATAATATCAACAAGAGTCCAAAGAAACAAACGAGAGGTCCTGAGGATTAGAATTGAAGGAGATAATGCCAATCCAAAACCCTATCTCGTCCACGGAGTAGCAGAGAAAATGCCTGAACTGTCAAGACTCTCTGAAGGAAGTAACGGTTGCACGATAGACCGCCACTTGGAAATAACGCTCCAAGGAATTATCGTCATTTTCAACTCTATCCAAAGGATAAGATCGACGGGAAGAAGATCTAAACAATAGGACTCTACAAGTAAGTAACGGCCAGGGCATAGGGCGTCATAAGGAAACAACGGCTAGGGAGTAGACCGTTATTATCAAAGGACAACGAGGCCCTAAGTCTTGGGACTCTTCAAAGAGTAACGGCCTAGGCTTCATGCGTTATTATGAAATGACGCGCCTAGTCTAGACCGTTATTATCATTGATTTTCAAGAAAATAGAATGGAGGGATTTGCCAAGCTTTTGAACGAAGTGCCACCAGGAACCAGGTCTAATCCAGGAATTGAGACCCAGAAAACAGGCTTCAACTGATTAAAAGGAGATCAATGAAGAGTGAACAACTCGGAGCATCATATTGAATAAGTAAGGAGATGACCCGACTTATTGGGTATAAAACGGGTGTCAACAACGACACGAAGTTAAACAACCGAGACTAGGACTCGAAGACATAGATGATAAGGATAGAACAACACGAAGTATTACCTCATACAAGTTTTCCTGTCAAGCATGGAAATCAACACGAAGTGTTGTAAGCTCAGACGACACGAAATCTTTTCGTGTTAGTGAGGAGAAACAACACGAAGTGTGGCTCAAGTGGCAGGAAAATAACTCCCAAAATTAAGTGAAGTGGCTCGAGGATTTACATTAACACAGAGAAACATTTTTGTTAACAAAGGTTCATAGTGTTGAAACCATCAAGACATTATGACTCAGGCAACACTAAAATTCATTTGGTCAAATTGTTCAATTGAACAGGACATTCCCTTACTGTGTAATCCATTCACTTACATGATGAAACATGAGATTATCTTGAGATAAAGAAATGATTTATAGTGTGAGACATCATCAAAATCATAGGGACACAACAGACCAAAGCCGCATTAATAGTCACCTTGTTCAAGGTGATGGAGATGTAAAGCGGCATTTGGCGCACCTCGAGAGCTGCTAACTCGGCCTCAAAAAAGGTAATGGCCGGCCCCTTAGTAAGTGTACCCAGAGCCGATGGTAGACTGTCCACTGCCATATCTTCATTGACTAAAACTTTCTGAAGAAAATCCCTCAAAGCACCTTGGTGCAACTTGGACCGCTTAATCAACTCTAAGATAGAGATCTTGGCCGGCACCTGATCCAAGTGATGTAGTAAGTCATACTGTGTGCCAGGCAATGGGTCTACTTCTTCCTGATCAACAGCTTGTGTCGGAAACTGGGGGTTAGGTGCGGGTGCACCGGTTGTAGCATAGCTCTGATGGAACAAACGCCCGCTCCGGAGGGCAAGGTTTTGTGTCGGCACGGCGTTGGATGGACTCATGACTGGCGGCTTAATGGGCCTGGTAGGGTGAGTAAGGGGTGTAGAAATGGGGGTGATGAAGGTGGAGGCAGGCTTATTGGGCCCCGTCGGGAGGATGATGGGTGACGGGTTAAACAATGTGGTGGCAATGGAGGGTGTGATGGGTGCTAGCGCGAGGATGGGTGAAACGATGTGCAATGCAGGCGGAAGAATGAGGGGTTTTGGAGGGATGGCAGGTGCGGTGGAAGTTGCGGCGGTGGGTTGAAGGATAGCGGGGGTAGACGGCGAAGGGGAGTTGCGGTAGGTATGGTGGAGGGCCATGAGGTGAGTAGAAGACTCATCATCATAAGACCACCCAGCGTTGGGAGCTGGGCGGTGGACAATGTTTACCTGAGCCGGTGTCGGCGGCTAAGGTTGTGGAGCGGGCGGATGGTTAGGCATCGGATTCCGATGAATCCACAAGTCTTATGCAAGCTGCTGCTGCTGCTGCGGTTGCAATTGCTGTTGCGGCTGCTGTGGCTGTTGCGACTATCGCGGCTGCTATCTTCTCCTTTCCTTGATCTCTATGATTACTTTGTGCATCTCGGCCCAGTCGATGCGTTGTCCTTCTTGTAAATCAAAAACGAGATCTCTAAACTAGAAACAACTCTCAATCATGTGCCTGGGTTGTCGGTGGAAAATGCAGTATCTAGACTGGTCAACGGTCGGGTTCCAATTCGGCCATTCCGGAGGAAGTTGCAAAGCACCAGTGGACATGAGGGCGTAGAAGATATCTGAAAGGGTTTCAGGCAATGGAGGGTACTGGGCTCTCTTAGGACCCGAACGCTTAGGTGCATAGCCATTTGGCGGAGGGACGTTATGGTATTGTGGCGGCTGTTGTGGCTGTTGTGGAGTGGGGAAAGATGGTTGGGCATTTGGTGGAGTGGGGAACTGAGGGTTACGAGGAGGTTGTTGGAAGCGAGGTGGAGCGTGTTGGTTGGGAAAACTAAAGGCTTGCACCTGTTCATTTGTTTGAACTCCCTCGGTAACTGGTCCCTGAGGCTCTCTAGTGGATTTCGGCTTTTGGGCCTCAAAAAGGGTGTGAATGGGGGAGTCTTTAAATTGGGTCTGGATAAATCTAGCCCTACTATACAACTAGTGCATGTTGGTGATGTCATTCATGGCTAGAATGTTCCGAAAGGTAGGGGTGGTGTTGTAAATGAGGAGCTTAACCTTCTCCTCCTCCGGAATATGACCGGGCACACGAGCAGCCATCTGCCTCCATCTATCAGCGTATGTTGTAAAGTCTTCATCGGCCTTCATCTTCTCGGCCACCAAATCGGTAAATGAATATTCTGGGCTGACTCGGTCCTAAAATCTCTGGATGAACTTTTCCATGATGACTTTAAAGCTTTTCGCGTCCTCTAGTGGCAAAGCATAGAACCATTCCAAGGCAACCCCATCTAATGAGCGGTAGAACAAATATGCCATGAGGCGATCATCGTATTGGAATAGCACCGACTCATATAAAAAGTCCTTCACATGGATATAAGGATTACCATTCCCGTCGTACTTTCAGTACGTGGGGAGCTCTTACTGAGAAGGGAAATGAATGTTGTGAAAACTGGGAACTGGGACATCAGCCAAGGACTGTGGGTTGACTCGCTTCTAAAGGAGGTCAAGCTGTTGCTGCATGGCAGCCCATTTATCGAGAAGCTCTCATTCTCGGGATGGAGGAGGCAAAGCGAAAGGAGCAAACCCGGTGTGAGGGGCCAAATGATAAGTAGATAGAGGGGGAAGCCCATGAGAAGGATATTGGGCCAAGGAGGGACCCATATCCGTGAAAGCTAAGTGGGCCGTCCCAGCCTGAGGATGCAAGAAATCAGCCAGGCCCATGAGAGCCTGCGGCGCTGGAGGAATGGACCCATAAGGATCAACCTGAGAAGATGGAAGGAGCCCGGTCTTCCCTCTATCAAGAAGTTGATGGGCGGAACTAGAATATTGGCCCGCCTCAAAATTAAGGAAACGAAGAATCTTGGGTTGGACCGGGGTGAGATCAATCGGAGCAGCAGATGAGGCCCCTAGCCCATTAACAGTGAACGGAGGGGTGGAGGTAGTTGATAAACCCTAGGGAGCAGTAGGAGATGGGGGGCCTGGCCTTTGCAAGGCCTGATAGAAGGCCTGGAGCTGGGACGGATCCAGCTGGGCCATCATCTGAAGAACCTGACTTGCGGAATTGTGGGCAGGAGGATTGGAAAGAGAGGGTTGACCACCCTCCATGGCAACAGATAGAGGAGGGGCGGACCCTTCCCCAAACTAGACAGGCGTGACCCTAGATGGGTACTCTAGAAGGCCCTGAGGAAGGGTGTCCTCACGGGAATAAGAGAAATCGTAGGATGACATAGCGGAATCGAACAAGGGGTTGAAGTAGGAGATGAAAGAAGGATTGCCCCTAGGAGAAGATCCTATTAACGGGAAACAACTCCACATGCAACGTGGCACCTATCACAAAGAGAATGATAACAACTAATCAGCACCTAAACGGGATGACTAACAAAATGCACAAATAAGAGAAGGGATGAGAGGCAACCAAGATCGACCAAGTTATAATGATGCGTGAAGATTTTATGCGTTCCCCCTTTAAGAACCTTAGTGATTTCAATTAAATCAATATTCTCTCAAAAATAGGATTCCAAATGGGGTGGACTGAGAGACTTGGTTGACTCTAGGGATAAACTCTCTCTCACGGATGCAACCTAGACATTGGGTGGTAAAGGTACAACCTGCCCGGTGTCCGTGTGGGAATTCACGGCTCACAGAGGCTTACGGAGGTCCCGTATAGGATCACCTAGTCAACTCCAAGGAATATGGAGGCGAGAGGATCTCCTACCAAGATAGGTATGCAACTAAGAGATGATAAATGGATGACCCTATGTGCACCGGACTACATGCAAATTCTAATCTAAAACTAACAAGCAATGATCAAACAATGATACAAATATGCCAACAATGACATGGATATAAACATGAATGATAACCCAGGGGAGATAAATAGCACCCAACAGCAAGTATCAAAATGGTAAATAAGAGATCACAACAATAAGCCTCGAGGTGCAGAATGTGACAACGTAGCGGTCACTGAGATGACAGCTCAATAATGGAGACGGTCCTGAAAGGACCACAATCAGCCAGGGAACAGTGAAAGATAACAGACAAAAAAATTGAACAAAATAGTGACGGGAATCTTGGAACGCGTACCTGAGCGGAATCCATGGTCACTTGAATCACCGTAACCTACAGAGACGGTCCAGAGAAGACCGTAAAACACCAGAAGATATAAAATGACGGAGAACAGACTTTAATGGAAGTAGACGTACCTGAGAGCGACGGCTGTGGTCTCGCGATAGAACGCTAGAAGAAGAGAAACGGCCCTCAGAGGACCGCAACAACGCCCAGAGAACAGAAAACAACAGAAAATCAAACGAAAAATCCGGGGAGACAAAACTGGACCAAACAATCACAGATAAGCAGGTCAAACAGTGCTAAGAACACAAATGGCATAAGGTGTCCTACCGTGATCGCCAAAAAAAGTATGTGTGTTGATGTTTTTCTTTCTTCAATGTGTGAATGTGAATGGGATGAGTGATTTTCAATGAAGTATGAAGTGATGCAAACAATAAACAAATCCGTTATCGCCACCATGGCTGGCAGTACAGAAAAGATGCACCACGTACCATGGAAAAGAGATGAGTGAAGACACTCGCCAACGAGGATAGCACTGGTGCAGGAAGAAGACGGCCCTCGATGGGTCGCAGGCGTGATTAAGACGGCCGGATGAAGACCACCGTCTCCAGGAGGACAGTCGGACGATAGGTCGCCGCCTACACCGAGACAAAATACGGGTCTGGATGTTTTGAAAATGCAAGCTCAGGAATGAAACGGTCCTCGTAGGGCCATAATCTGAAGTGAAACGGCTATGTGGAAGGTTTCTACATAGGGAAATAGTCTAGATGAAGACCGCTAAGCCGCGTCCAGACCCGAACATGAGACTTGAACCTCCAGCCCTTCCGACCGGCCAGGAGGGATGGGCCTCATGTTCAAACGACTGTTGACCCGCAAAAGAACTTAAAAGACTACAAGAAACACCCTGATTAGATCAAGGATCGTGCAATATCTTTAAACATGAATAATGACCAAAACGTAAGATTACAAGGGTGGATACCTGGGGGTGGTTGTTTTTAAACCCATGTGGGGCGTGAAAAAGCAATAGGAGGATGTAAATGAATGCAAGAGAACAGTGAAAATGTGGAGAAAGGGAGGGAAGATGATGCTAGAATGACCAAAAACAATGACTTAACACAATGTGGGGAGACAAAAAAATGCAATGGAAACCGATACTCCCTGAACCAAAGACTTGAAAGACGTGAAGCATTGGTTCTCCCTGGCTGAGACTTGCTCTAGAAACTAGCAGCACCTCGACGCGAGCTCCAAAATCTCCCCCCTCACGAGCAAGAGTCAAGGGTTCTATTTATAGACCGTTGAAACCCTAGCTCGGATTATGGGGATAAGAGCGAAAATTAGGCCTCATTTCTTTAATAAAATTCATAGATGAATATCCCAGGAGTCCCCAGGATCAAATGGCACCTCCTAAGGCTCGAAATTCACGGAGAAAACACTAGATGAAGGACTCTATTCGACCATGGATAGAGAGAGAGAAAAACCAGTCGACGCAGGACTTTCGGCCAGGAAAAATGGTCGCTCGATGGACCGCCACCTTTATTAAATGGTCTATCGCGTGACCGCTATTATGGTGGTCGTTGGGAAAAAAATAAATAAGAGATAACTATGTGTATTTATCCCAAAGACCAAGTCAAATCAAGGCCCATTAAATCCAATTTTGAGAAAATGTGGGAGCAAGCCCAACCAGGGAGAAAATACCCATAAAATAGGCCCAATAAACCATCTAGAAATGGCCTAATGAGTAATGGACAACTTTGAGGCATTATAAATAAGGGTAAAAAAATGACTCAACTCAAAGGTAAAAAATGGGTGTCAACAAGTATGAGCCAAAGCAAAGAGATCTTTTTATTCATCGACTCCAAACGAAAGGTATGGGTCGAAGGAAAGGGGTCTTTTTGTTCTCTGGCTGGGACAGCATGTCCGATTCAGAGTGAAATAGTCTTTTTATTCTCTAGCTAGGACGCAGGGTCCAACTTAGAGTGGAGTGATCTTTTTGTTATTTGGTCAGACTGAAAATCTAAACTAAAGTGAAAGAGGTCTTTTTGTTCTCTAGCCGGACGAGCGGTCTGATCTAGAGTTGAAGGGTCTTTTTGTTCTCTAGCCGGACGAGAGGTTTGATCTAGAGTGGAAAGATCTTCTTGTTCTCTGGCTGTATAGAAAGTCCAAACCAAAGTGTGAAGGGGTCTTTTGTTCTCTAGCCAGACGGAAGGTCCGATCTACAGTGGAAGGGTTTTTTTGTTCTTTAGTCAGATGGAAGGTCCGATTTAGAGTGAAAGGGTCCTTTTGTTCTTTACTCGAACAGAAGGTCTGTTCTAGAGTGAAAGTGTCTTTTTGTTCATGGCTTCGGATAGAACGTCTGGGCCACAGGTTTATTCATCGATAGGACAAAGGGTTACAATGCTGATATATATTTGAGACTTTTGCTACTACATGGAATGCAATTGTTTGGATTATTCGGCCCAGATAAGTAATCCAGGTTGGAGGAGGAATTTTGAATTCTGATAAGACTTAGTGAATTGACATCCCCTGGTGACTTTGACGATTTCTCTCTTTTTTTCACTTTTATTTTCTTTCTTTTCTTTTCCTTCTTTTTCCCTCTTTTTTTCTTTTTTCTCTTTTTCTCTCTTTTTTCTTTTCTCTATTTTTTCTTCCTCTTTTTTTCTTTTTCTTCTTTTTCTAATAGATATTGTAGAGCCTCATGGGAGATCTAAAAGACATGCCTGCCCTGTGCGAGGTTCGGGGTTTAATTGTTCATCGACTTGGGGAAGTGGTGCACGGTACAGCTTCAGGTGTTTTCCATGGAGGGGCAAAAACTGAGTCTCCCCCCTATGGTTGATGACCACATATGAACCTCCTTTGTAAATGTTTTGGACAACAAAGGCCTAAGCCAATTTTCATTTAACTTGCCTTTAAGGTTAACAGTCATAACTTCTCTTCTTTTGACCATCACGAGGTTGCCTTTCTTGAATTTACGCCCTTTGACAAGCTCGTCGAAGGTGCTGGCTATGCTGGCCTAACAGACTTGTATGTTTTGTTGAGCTTGGAGCCGGTTCCCCTCTAGGTCGGAGAGCTCTTCCAATCTTCACTCTATGTTTGTTCGGTCATCTTTGACCAATTCATGTTGGATTGTGACCCGTAGTGAGGGCACTTCCAGTTCAACAGGGACGACCACTTCTGAGCCAAACACCAAAGAGAAGGTGAACAACCCATTGGAGTTTTATAGAATGTATGGTATGCCCAGAGCACCCTGTACATCTTATCTTACCAGTCCCTCTTGCTGGAACTGACAGTCTTTGCCAGGAAGGTGCAAATGGTTTTATTGAATGCTTCTGCCAACCCGTTCGCTTGCAAGTTGTACGGAGTGGATGTTCTTCAGTCAATCTTGTGCTTTTTGGCTAGCTTGTAGACCTTTTTATTTTGAAAATGGCTTTTGTTGTTTGATACGATCAGGTTGGGAATGCCGAATCAGAATATTATATTTCGTTGGACAAATCAGGCCACAACTTCTCCTGTTACTTCTTTTAGGGCTATGGTCTTTGCCCAGCAAGAGAAATAGTCTTCTACTATCAGGATGTACTTGCATCCTGAAGAGGATGCAAGCTGTGGGCCCACGACATCTGTTCCCCATTGGGTAAATGGCCAGTTGGGTACTGTTGGATGAAATTGTGCTGGGGGTCACTTAGGGACCGTTACGTGCTCTTGGCACTTTTGACATGACTTAGCATATTCGCAGCAGTCGTCAAACATTGTCAGCTAATAATAGCATAGCTTCTTAATTTTGATCTTCATTTTCGGTCTGCCCTGGTGTGCTCCAGCTATCTCGACATGAATTTATTTCATGACTCTCCAAGCCTCCTCCTGAGAGAGGTACTAAAGTAGTATATTCTTTTTAGCGTCGGCTACAATTCGGAATAGAATTCCATTTCTAACTTCGTAGGAGTCTTTCATTCGGATCAGCTTGATCTTCTTTTCCCTTTGCTTGGGTAGGTGTTAGTATTTAAACCACGGCATGAGGGGCTCTCTCCAGTCGAGTGAATCGAAAACTTCTGCGGCTGATATCTCAGGCACTTCTTCGCTTGGTTCTTCTTCAATCATGCTGGGGACCTGCCATCGGTTTGTCACCCATATATTGAGTGATTCATTTGGCAGAATTTCTAATGAGGTTGCCAGCTTTGCTAATGCATTGGCCTGTGCATTTTGACCCCGACTGACATGGTTTATTTCAATTAAGTAGATGATGGGGGCATCTCTTGCCCTTCACATTTTTTCCACAGCTCCGATTGCTCACTGGCAGTACTCCATTGTGTCCGTCACATTTTCTGAGTCATGGTATGTAATTTTTATATTTTATTTGAGTCATATCATTGTAATTTTTCTTTTATTTGAGTCCACTTACTAGGTTAGGAAGTCATTTACCTAAGTTTGAGTATCATTAGGTTGATTAGATTAGTTAATGGGCCCATTTCAATGGGCTAAGCCCAGGGGCGCCCCCTTCCCCCTTGGTTATTTGTCATTGTTCCTAAACACAGGGACTTATTGTAAATTGTGTGATCCCTATAAATAGGACCCCACTCTCTCCATTTGAAGTTAATGAAGAATGAAGAATAAAGAATGAAGAATGAAGAATGAATATTGAGTTCTAGAAAATCACATTTCTTTGGTGAGAAGCCATAGAGTGGAGTGAGAAACTCCAACCCCCCTTCTCTCTCTCTCTCTCTCTCTCTCTCTCTCCAAGGGGGGAGCCCCCCTCTCTCTCTCTCTTCCCCCCTCCCCCAAATTCAAATTTCTTCTCTCTCATCCACCTCACCCTCCACATCAGCCCTAGATCTGCCACCAAAGCTCCCACCTCAGCCACCTTGCCACTTCCCTAGGTGCATTCATTACCCCTCCACCACTCCCCACCAAATCTTCTCCCTCCCTAGGAGGATCTTGACCTTCCCAACACGATCCCCCCACTTCCCCACACAATCCTATAGCTCCCAAGTGAATTTTGAATTATTCCCTCCACTGTCTCCTCCCCCCCATGCCCTAGACCACCCCAAGGAGAGAGCCCCCAAGTTCTGTGCCCCCCCTCTCCCCCTCCATCACCCTTGAACCTCCTTCACCTTCCCTCCCCCACCACCTTGTAGACAAAACCAGCAGCCCCCATCCCCTGCAAGCTCCATCCCCTCCCTCTCCCAGCCACCCCCACCACCCCTAACACCCTCCTCCATCCCCCACAGCCATTAGCCTCCCACCCCTTGCTGTGTTGGCCCCCTTCCAACTCCATTCATCCTCATCAAGTTGAAGATCTTGCAGCAGTTCGCAGGCAGCAGAGAAGCTACTGCTTTCAAAGCCTGCCACGGCGTCATCCTGGAACCCCTGGATGCGCAAGAGGTACCATCGGAAGTGTCTCCAAGCCCTCTGTGCAACGGTGGTTGTCTCGTCCCCGTTTGAGCTCATGGCAGCCCGGAGGAGCCGTCGTCGCCGGACTGTGCAACTTCTTCCTGATAGTCATCCAGAAGCTGCTTGCAGAGGCTCCCATGGCCATTCCCATGAAGTTCTTGAAGCAGGGCTCGGCTGAGACATTCTACTACAAGTCTCCTGCCACCACCAAGAAGCATCACTCCGTTCGGCATCCGAAGTTGTGAGTTCCAAATTTTCTCCCTCCGGTGCGCTAATCAGTTTCCTCTGTAACCAGTCTGATACCCTAGTACTGTTCAGATCCTCGCCATCTGCTCTGACCTCCTCCGATGTCCCAGCAGATCTTCGATCGAAGAGGACTCAACCACGAATCCAACGACTCTAGCCACGCCTGAAGCAGAGCTCGGGAGCGTCCGTGGCGGCCTCGTCTTGTTGCTACAGTGGTGCAGAAGCTGTCAGAACTAGAAAGCAGAGGCCCTATTCACGACCCTGCCCCGACCATCGTCGCCAACCAGAAATTCCCTCAAAATTCGGACGTCCTCCTGGGCCAACCCAGGAGATTTTTTTGCTGGTTTCGTCACCGACGGAGTTCGGGAGAGGCTGTAGCGGCGCCGACATCGACTGTCTATCCCCTGTTCCAGCGATCGGACAGAACCGGCAATCACCTTCCATTTAGTTTTCTAGTTCAACTTTCCCCTCCCCGCCTGGCCGGCTGACCTCCCCTCCCTGCGTGGAGGTACATTTTGGTTGTAATCTAATTCCCCACTCCTAGTCCAACCCCCTTGCAATGGGCGTAGTGCATGTAGCTTAAATTTTTAGGTTAAAGCTTCATCGGCACGGCGTGCGAGTAAGCCCACGCTTCCTCGCTCGCCCTCGTCTCCGACCGGGATCGACATCTTCACACCGATCATGTGAGCTTCTGGTCACTCCTCCTTGTTGGCACTTCTTGCTTAATTAGTATTGCTTCTTAGCTCCGTCGGTGGTGAGGGAGTGCCCGGTCCAAAAGGCCAATCGATCGAGTGACCACCGCAGGTGAGTTATGAGCGAGACACTACATCCCACGCCCTCGGCGTGCTGGCCTCTCACAGAATCAGGCATCCCAGGCCCTTAGGGGTCTGTCCCAAGCTATCCATACCCTTGGAGCAGCAAGGTCCCACCTCGGACCCTTCTCACCATCGTCGAGTTGCCTACAGGCACTAGTGTGCGCTACGCGAGTGAGCTTGCCCGAGTGATTCCGCCGTCAAAGTTGCTTGCTTACGATTGTAGGTCCAAGGGCATCGACGAGTGGCTGCCACCCCCAAGGTGGTGTCACATCAGTAGAATTGCCCCATGAGTTGCTTCACCTTGGCGTGGTAAGGGAGTAATTCGGGCTTTCAGACTTCGAACTGTCCCTGGACCTATTTGATGATTAACATCGAATCCCCAAATACCTATAGCATTTGGATCTCCATGTAGAGAGCAACTTGGAGGCCGATAATTAGAGCTTCATATTCTACTTCATTATTTATGTAGGATTTGTTGATTAAACAAGAGATATATAGCACCTCCCCCTCGAGGGATTTGAGAACGACTCCTACCCCTGCTCTGATTCTTATTTGCCCTGACAAGGATGTTTCTATTCTTGAAGTCCCGTCAAAGTATAGCTGCCACGTGGTCTGCTGGACTTGGTCCACTTCTAAGGTCTTGTCTTCAAGAAGCTATGTAATCAAAGGAGAATTTTTGGGCACTGGATGTGCTGCAAAGAAGTCTGCAATGACCTGGCCTTTATCGACCTTCTGCGACACATAAGTAATGTCAAACTCCATAAGGATGATAGCCCATTTGCCCAATCGCCCTTTTAGAATTGGTTGAGAGGGTATATATTTGACTGGGTCAGCCCTGGATATTAACTTGACTTCATGCGGATGAAAACTACATTGAACTGCCCCCTTCAAGCTGTCTCTTTCTAAAAGGATAGCCCGTTCAGCCAGTCGGGCTAGTAGTACATCTCTCTTCCCCACGATGTTGAAGGTACAAATGAAAGAGATTAAGTGCTGATCTTTTGGGAAATCTAGGCAATAGCTGTCATCTCGGCCATAACGTAAAACACCATCGACGAATGAAAGCCGAGCTATCGATACAGTGTCCGTCTCAAAATCTGAGGAGGCCTCAACAATAGCCACCTTCCCATGGCCTCGATCTAGATGGTGTACATTTGCCCAAGTCACTGTTGGGATGGATGGTCCGGTTCGAGCAATGGAACTAGGAGAAGCGGTGCTAGAAGCCATTTTATACTGCAAATTCATTAAAAAAAGGTTAGATTCTGCAAGACAATAACAAGGTAGATAGTTCAAAGGAAATTTCGGTAGCATCTCCCCTTATCCGAGGTATGCCAAAAGAAAATAGGAAGCACATCTACATCCATAGGGAGAGATGGCCCCTCAAACAAAGTCGTGAGATCACTCCCAGGCTGGCCCTGAGGGATAGCATAACTACTGAATGACGCCTACTCACTCTCATGGTCAAAACCCATGTGCCACCACAATGAGCAGAAGAAGAAAGGAGGAGAAGTCGTGCGCTGAACACTCACTGCGCCGGTCGGGTGAGAAAGAGGAGAGAGAAGGGGTGCGAACAAATGAGGAAATCGGTGAGGTTTCGAAGACTTAAAAATGGGTGAGGCGAGGCAGTGCCGCGTCGTTGTCGCTGAGGAGGAGTCAGCCATCGAGAGCGCCTGATCGAGCATGGAGGCCGTCGAGTCGGCCCCGCAGCCGAGCCGACCCCGTCGCCGCATTCGCATGGTCACCGATTCACATTGAACCAATGAAAGATGAGGGCCTCAAACTTCGAATAGACTCAAGAGAGACATCCAAGACTCAAAATATCTGGCCTTGATGAAAGTAAAGTCTAACGGGCAGCCCAATTTGGTCAAATGGGAAGAAACAAAACTGTGCATAAATAGATCAAATATTACACCCGCATGCCCCGTTCCGCTCAATCCTCGCTCACGCCACCTGCGGGTGGGGGGCATTTGTTGGCATTTGAAAAAAAAATCTACAAGCAGACAAGCTTGGAAAGCTACAACAATGCTTCCAACTGCGATGGTTAGAGCATCGAGAGTTATTAAGACTCGGCTCTGATTTAAGTTCAAGACATTGATACCCCTCTAGCTCATGGCTACGGCAAAGGGAGTCCATTGCATACAATATCTCACCCAGCTAAGCCTTTCTGCAGAAGCCGCTACCTGGTAAGAACGTCATCCTAAAGCGATCAAGCCGATCAAACGTGATTATCAAAAATAATAGAATTCTGGGCAAATATCTGCCTGCTAAAAAGTAACTTCCTAACAGTCATAGAGATGAAAAAGAGGGGTGATCAATGTTATTTGCAACATAGCCGTTTGGATCAATGGGTGTACAACATGGGCCGTGAAATGGATGTGAGCTTGGCCGCTGAGGCCCATTGGCCACAAGAAGGATGTGCCAGCTACTGATGAGCCCATTATCTAGCCGCCGATGGCCCAAGCCCACCTTGTGCTGACCGATGCATGGAGGGTTTGGTTGTATATAAAAGGGCCCCTTTTGGATTAAAAAGGAGCGGGTTCAGAAGAAAAAAGAGGAGGGTTTCGAGAAGGCGACGGCGAACAGAGAGTTCCCAGAGTGAAAAGAATAGCAGAGCGGCGAGCGAAGGGAGAGAGTGGACAAGAAGTAAGAAGGAGAAAAAGCTTACAAGAGGGTAGAGAGGAGAGCAATTTGAGGAGAAAGGCAGTGCTAGTGGGGAAGAAGAAACAAGGAGAAAATGCTTACAAGAGGGTAGAGACGAGAGCAATTTGAGGAGAAAGGCAGTGCTAGAGACTCCATCGTGCTAGGTGGGTGTCCCACCAATTGAAGGCCTTGAATGGGCTACAGTCTCCCTCTCTCCCATATGTTCATTGTTTTTTTTATGCTTTCTCTCTAATTTCTTCCCAAAAGCATCATGTAACATTTGTTGATGGCAATACAATTTCAAGAATTTTCTATGTACGCACTCTACTTGTAGACATGTTTTCCTTCTCTCTCCCTTCACTAACGGTCAAAGTGCATCAGGTGCGTGGAACAACGTGAGACGGGCAAACCATGAAAGTGAGAGGAAGAAGAGAAGACAGGGAACAACGAAGAATACCGTGATCGCCACCAAGATGCCGTACGTGATAGACACGCCGTAGCTTGGAAAGTGGCGAGACACTCGCCTTAGTGCAGCGCTGAGGGATGAATGGTTCCCTTAGGACCGCCAGACGTTGAGCGGTCTCACGATAGCCGCCCTGGGACGCTGCGAGAACGCGGGAGGAACTGCTGCAGTGGAATGGACGGCACTATGGGGACCGCACTCTGAGGAAGAACGGCCGTTGATGAACCGCACTTAAGTTGAGCGGCCGGAGTGCAACCGCCCAATACCTTCACGCAGCAAGTTGAAAAGGGTTCGACCTCCACCCTCTCCGGTCGGCCAGAGGGGATGGGCCTCGTGCTGATGAAGTGCTGACCTGCAAAACAATGTGAAGACACAGAAGGAACACCCAGATTAGAACTAAATGACGTAGTATGCGTTCATGTGAGAAGAATGAAACATAATCAAATGGAAAGGGGGATACCTGGGGGGTTTTAAACCCCTAGGGTGACAAGAACGTGGGTGGGTGTATGCATGATAATGAGAAGGAGAGGGTACGTGGGGAAGAAACGATGCATGCAATGAAGGAAGGCGGCAAAAGCTACGAAATGAAAGAACTATGAAAACTGGGCTACTCCCTGAACCGGAGGCTCGTAAGGACGTAGAGAGCCTCCCTCCTTGGTGCTAGGTCGTTCGAAAATGCGGCAGAGCTTCGCCGTCGACCAAAAATCTCCCCCCCCTTTTGACGTCCGGCCATAGGGTCTATTTATAGAGCCTAGAAGGCCAGCCTCGAAATTAGGGTTTAGAGACCTTTTCAGGTCGAACTCACAAAAGATAATTCGTAGATAATATCATAATCTTCCATCCAGACGAAACGGTATCAAAAATGGTTGATTATCCGCGGAGAAATCATCAAAATAAGTTGGGGATAAAACCATGGAATAAAAGGGATAAAATCAGTTGAAAATCAACAGCCGACGTCTTGCACGGTCTTACGATAGACCGCTCAAGGTATGGGCGGTCTTACTCGGACCGTCCATCCTGTCGGTGGAAACTCGAATAATCAAAAAATTATCCCAACTATCTCTCGAACTGGCCGAAATGTTCGCCGTTGGACTCTGAACATATGAACGGTTGTATTGAGACCGTTTTCGTTTAGGGCGGCACTAAACCGACCGTTTTACCCTGTCGGTGATAATTCGAATCATTTGGATAATTATCTGAGAAAATGGGCGCACGTAGGACTCTGAGATATAGGCAGTTGGAATAGGCCCGTCCATGAGCTTGAACGGTCCTAATCACACCGCACAAAAGCCTGTCGGTGAATATTCAGAAAAACCCTCAGAAATTAGCCAAAATTTATGAACGGTCAATATTAAACCACCCATATTTTGAACGGCTGAGGTTAAGCCGTTCATGCCCTTTAGGTACTTGATTCTTGTAAAATAGTTCGATTGACCAAAGCCACGGCCCATTAAGTCCCGAATCACCACAGATTGCACCAAGGAGGGAGACGACCCATAAAACGAGCCCAAGACATGCCACAAAAATAGCCCAATGAACGATGAACAACTCGAGGCATCAACTAATGGGAGTAAGAGAAACGGCTCGAATTATCGGTATAAAACGGGTGTCAACAAATGCCCCTCCTTAACGCCCTCTTTGCAGGGGAGCGAGTGGAGGTGAAGCGGAGGTGACATGGAACATGGAGGTGGAGTGGAAATACAACGGAGTGGACCGAAAAAGTGGGCGTTAAGGTAAAATGACACCCGTTTCTACCAACAAGCGGCGGGAATCTTTCGGAAAACCTTGAACCGAGCGTCAGGAGTATTTGATCAAAAGGCGACGCCAATCTGGAGGGACTAAACTAAATGAAACAAACCGACAAGACCAGCCTCATGGGGGACACAATCCCGCGGTCCAATGAGGGGGCCACAAAAGAAAGAATGCTAAAGCTCCAGACGGGGACCTTTCAGTCAACCAACCCCAACAAATCGACCAAAGAAAACCTTCAAATTCAGAGTGGGATTAGTTCATCTTACTCGAACATTTGAACACACAGCCGACCATCGCTCGATGGGCCACTTCTTAAGCACACTATGGGGCGTGAAAGCTCAAAAGGATGCGTATGATGCATGCTGGGCTAAAATAAAAGAAATCGTTAAAACGAATGCGAAGAAAGATTAAAATATAAAATATTCGAGAGTAGTATTGCTGATCTGGGAACATCAGAGTCAAGATACCCTCCGCAACCACAACGTGCGGATAGAACCATCCTCCTCGTGACATCCCAACTTAACGGCCTATCCGAAGGTTAGGTACATGAGCCTGGATCATCATCATTTTTGTTGAAGGGGAACATCAGATCCTCGGACACGTAGGTAACCTGTCGGCTCCCGAAATAGTATAATGTAATACCATATAATTAATGCAATAAGGGATTTAGGGCTAGAAGGCCATATCTGACTTACCTGTGCGGGCGAAATGGCGAGACAGGCTGAAGTGATGCTGCATAAGATGGTTAAGAGATGTATTTCCAAAGAAAATATCAATATTCATGATATAAATATACCATCCAGACAAACGGTTGTATCTCAACCGTGCAATATTCCAAACGGCTCTATGTTAACTGCGCTTACCTGTCCTTCGAACATTTTTTTTTTAGAGCCAGATACCGGGGATGCACGGTCGGGACTGCACTGTTTATAGCAAGAACGGCTCTTTCAGGGCCGCGAAGCCTGGAATTTCAACCGTCTTGAAATTAACGGTCAAGAGAGTCATACGGTTATAGATGGACCGTTCACCCGATGAACGGTCTAACGATAGACCGTTCTTCTCTGCAACCTCGAAAAAAAGAAACCCCCTCGTCTCCCTCCACCGTAACCGACGGTGGAAGGGATGAAGGGGCAAAAGCCCTCATTCACCCATTCCCTCGCTCTCACTTCTCCATTCCCCTCTCTCTCTCAATCTCTCCCAAACTCTCTTGATGACCCGGACGAAACACCAGGCGGCCAGGCCGTCGGCCGCCGGTGAGGGCTCGCCACCGCCGGAGCAACCGCCACCACCGTCGGAGGAGGGGGAGACGCCCGGGGTGACGATGGAAGAACTCACCATCGTTGCCGCCGACAAAGAGGCTACAGCCGGCGAGGAGGAGGTCACCGGAGGACCACCACCCATGGGGGCGGCCATGAAGCCCCGTGATCCCGAGGTAGGCCTCTCCACCTTAAACCTCATTTTCTTTTAATTTTTATTAATGCATGTTAGTTTAGAAATCCTTTTAGGGGGGTTCTAGGTGCTTAGGAGTCGGTTAGGGGGGCCATGGTGGCCTTCCCGGCCGGCTGGGGGCGTTCACCGTCGTCGGGGACGACGACGGTAGAACGGTCCAACAGAAACCGCACGAAAAAACAATGCGGTCCACATAGGACCGCCCCACATAAACACGGCGTAGGGAGCGCCGTTCAAACTCACACAGCCAACGGGCCACCAAAACCTCAATATGGTGAAGTTGTCACCGTTCAAAATGTAGACGGACCATATAGGCCCGTTCAAACATGCATCCAAGGCAAAACAATACGGTCCTCACAGGACCGTCAACAATTCATACGGCCAAAGGTGGGCCGTCACTCCTTAGGAAGACGGGACGATAGACGGCGCATGGTAATCCGTCTAAGATGGGAACGGTTAATGATAGGCCGTTCAAAACGGGGAACCTGAGAAACAGAACGGTTCGATAGAGGCCGCTCAACTGTTGAGCGGTCCGCGATCAGCCATTCTTCGAATCAAGATTTGGACCTTTGAGAATTTATTTAACTGAAACAAAATATGACACTAAATGACTAACATAAATGAGATGGATGAATGCAGGGGAAGCGTAGGACCCGTACCTACTGGCTGCAGGTCCGTGCAGTGTACCTGGCACTGCCGGACTTCCAGAGGGAGCGGTTGACTGCCATGGGGTTCGCCCCCTTCCTGAGTATTGAGGTGTGTCGCTTTGACGCAACTCTGCTCTATGCCCTGCACGACCGCTGGGATCCAGTGAGTCGGACATTCCTTTTCCCGTGGGGGCACATGGTCCCTACATTGGAGGACGTAGCCCGGCTTACTAGCCTACGTGTGCACGGGTCACCGGTCAGTGGGACTACTTTTCCCGACTACCGGAGGATGGCTCGGGAGCTGCTCGGCCTACAGCTGCGGCGCCCCGAGAGGCAGTCGACCCTTCTTTCCCGAGCTGCTCTCCAGGACAGCCTGGGTCTCCGACGAGCGGGAGTTGCGGTTGGGGAGCGACCGAAGGAGCACTTGGAGCGGCTCGTGGGGCTGGCGAGATCGAGGGTTGCTGCGGGACCAGGACCTGAGGCAGACAGAGTGCTGAGACGGTTCCTGATGCTGATGTTCAGGCGGCTTCTCTTCTCCACTCGGGCGGACGTGATGAGCTGTCGCTTCCTCCCTTTCCTCCAGGAGCTCGAGCATGTAGGCGACTACGCTTGGGGAGCGGCAGTCCTCGCCTTCCTCTTTGACACTCTCAGTTTGACGGCGCGTCGGACGATGCTTGGGGGCTTCTCCCCCTTACTCCAGGTACTACTCTCTACTCTAGATTTAATTATAATTTAATCATGCAACCCTATATGCTTGCTATAATGTTGACACGACTTGTGATGCAGGTATGGGCCTACGTGCGCCTACGTGGGCTAGGCAGGGGCGAGGAGACCCGGCCTGGGCTCCTGCCGATTGCACGGAGGTGGACAGCACCTCGGGAAATGATGGCCTTGAGGCGGCAGGTCCGGGAGCTGCAGGACGACTTGGACACCCTACCGTACACCTCGGTGTGCTTCTAGACTTAGACTCTTTAATTACGTGCTATTCTTATATGATGATAATGATGCTGATGCAGTTTCCTATTCCTTACAGGTACGGTGGACTCCTTACACGGAGGAGAGCCTGGAGGACCAGCCGTGGGTGACTGAGGCCTTGGCCTTCTCTGGCCGGGATGTGTGGCTACACTGCATGAATGTGGTGGAGCCACTATACTTTAGGTTAGTGATGAGGACCATTGGGGTCCATCAGCCGGCCGTAGAGTTCCCTGCGCCTGAGAAGGGGGGGGGAACAGGTGACGAGGACGACCCGGGGACTCCGCGAGGCGTACGATTGGACAGCGAGGAATGCCGAGCAGGTTGCCGACTGGACTGCGCGAGGGCGAGTGGTGACTGCCCGGGCAGAGAGCGACAGCGCATACTACACTGCGTACGCTCGGCACTACCGGGACCAGGTGTTCTGAGGCGCCCACCGACAGGTATGACTTCTAAACTTAAACCTTGTCTATTATGCTTATGGATGACGCACTGACACATGAATCTTTTAAATGTAGGTTGACCCTATAGGACGAGTGGCAGAGTTGCAGGGACTCCTGCACTCTACCATCCGAGAGAGAGACGAGGCCCGGCAGGCCCTGGCCCTACTGGTGAGTTTTTCTAAACCTTAGACTCTTTAAATTATGCAATTCTATATGATTATGATTATGCCTATGACTGACCTGGAGTATTTGGATGCAGCGCGCCGAGGGTGCTCAGAGGGCGGGACCAGACGCTCCTTCTTCCTCCTCCGTCCAGACTCCAGCAGACCGAGCCGAGCGGGATGCGGACTTCACTCGGATGGTAGAGCGGGCCAAGGCGGCCGAGGTGGCACTTGTGGAGAGGGTACGCAACTCTAAACTTCCCCTTTGCTTATTTATGCCTTAGGAAATGTATGAAATGTGACCAACTGACAATGATGTGTGAATGCAGACGTCCGAGCTGTCCCGCCTACGGGCAGAGTTGGAGCAGAGCCGAGTAGCGGCTAGGGAGGAGGCAACTCGTGTGCGGGAGGAGGTGGCACTGAGCCAGCCAGCGGGCACGGTGGAGATGGCACTCCTTCGACATGAGGTAGAGCGACTCCGGGCGGATGCGGCGGAGTTGGTGCGAGTTCGAGCGGAGCGGGATCGTGCTCTGATTGAGATGTCCGGGCTGAACGGAGAGTTGCGGGTTTTTAGAGAGATGAGCCGGCGATCGCGCAGCGGGACTCCGAGCGGCAGCCACGGCACCCACGGCTCTGTGAGGAGTTTTTTTACAGGTTCCTCCGGCCAGCGGAGGAACGAGGAGGATGAGCGGCGCCGACGACGTCAGCGTGACGAGGCGACCTCAGCGATGCCTCCTCCAAAGAGGCATGAGGGTGAGGGGGACAGCGACGGGGGCCAGAGAGAGGGAGCTGCTTGACTTGTTGTACTGGGCCCGTCTTTTGTACATGGTATGACATGATAGTGATGTGTCTATTCTTTTTGCTTGCTTTGTGGATGAATGTATGTATGCATGCATGAGTGGATGCAATGAGTTTGAGGAGTGCCTAGCCCGAGAGAGATGAGTGACGCACACGCCGACTTGAGTGAGATGAGTGATGCACACGCCGACTTGAGTGAGATGAGTGACGCACACGCCGACTTGAGTGAGATGAGTGACGAACACGTCGACTTGAGTGAGGTGAGTGACGCACACGCCGACTTGAGGCAGTAGGCTGATTGGGGGCAGAGTAAATGGGCGGTTCTCCCAAAGCCGTCCGTAGAGAAGAGCGGTTTTCCACAGACCGCTTAAATGGAGTTGGAACGGTTCAATATGAACCGTAAGAATATTTGAACGGCATATTTTGGGCCGCACAAGTCACTGGGCTCGGGCTTCCTTAGGGAGAAGAACGGTTGATTATGGGCCGTATAAGAGATGGACGGTCTATCGTAAGACCATCCAAGATAAGATCCTATTTACTCGAAAGGGGACTCCCTGGAGAGTCCCCAGCCCGAGGGTAAGGCGCTTGCATTTATCACAACCCTATCTAAACCCGTCCTAGACTTATCTGGGCCTAATCCAAAGAGGTTTAGGCTCCCTAATGAATCCTATAAGTAGTAGGGAGGTCTGAACCCTCAACTCACACATCCTCCCTTTCCCGAGGCCTAAAACCTTTGATTCTTGTCACCTCATCATGAAGAGGGCCTTTGATGGAAGTCCTACGGAGGGTGCGTTGCTTGAAGGACCGCAGCCGGCTAGAAAGGAGCGAGAAGCGATTCAACGGCTAAGCTTGATTCCTCGACATCTCAGCGCCACCCCTATGAGAGAGGTGAGTTTGATCAGATTATGTTCAGATTTTCATCTCTCAACTTCCTCTTATATCCCCTTACACCCTTTGCCTTCTCCTTCTTCTCAGCTTCTCCCCGGTCCGAGACGCTTTTCTAGTTTAAAGTGGGTGGCTCCCATGGTTCGTGCATTGCCCCTCGGGGTGACTTACCTTCTCAAATCCTGGCACCTTCACTCCCTCTTAGTTCTAGGTCAGAACTACCCTAAGCTTTCTTTAGATTGGCATGGTATTTCTGCTCTGATGGAGACTTGGCACCCTCAGACCCATACTTTCTTCTTCCCATCTTTTGAGGCCACTATCCTGTTAGAAGAGGTGGAGACGTATTTCGGGCTTCCTAGGTCCAAGGTGGGGGAGGAAGACTTGATATGCCACACCGTTGCCCCTATAGATCCAAAACTCATCCTAGGAGGATTCATACCTAATAGCGGGGATGTTCGCACCTTTGTAAGCCCTCGCCACATTCACCTCCTTCCTCTGAGCCAGTGGGTAGTGGAGCATTGCAAGAATAAGTGTGGGTGGGTTGAGGCCATAGCCAAAGCTGCATCCATCTGTCTCTGTGGGGCCATCCTTTTCCCTTCAGCCGACCACGTCCTGGAGATCCCCTTACTCAGCACCATTAGTGTACTTTGGCGGGGACTTTCCATTTCTTAGGCCGTCTTAGCTTATTTGTACGAGGGTCTTACTTCAGCAGCCTTAGGAGGTCCTCTCTTTGGTTCGATGATCCTATTGGAGTGTTGGATGGGAGTTAGGATGAAGTTCACCCCGAGGGAGGATATCACTTCAGTCAGCCGGATCTTTGGGAGCCATCCCCTTTACTTCATAGGAGGCGCTTTCAGGTTTTCTCCACAGGTTGAGTGCAGGACGGCTGAGCTGAAGACCAGGGACGAGTGGCGCCCGTACATCAACAGGCTACCTTTGGATAGGTTTGTGATGCGCCCGGACTTCCTCCACGACACCACCATCATGCTACCGAGGAGAGCCGGCTTGGACTTGAGGATCGTGAGCGACACTGCCTTAGCGTTGTACAGCCCACACAGATGCTACCTGCAGATTGGACTACCCCGGACGGTGCTACCTATGCTACCCCACCTTCCCATGCTACAGGCACGGAGGATCGGGACAGAGGAGGACGAGCAGGCGATCAGGAGTGCGCTGATTATGTGGGAGGTGAGTAGGGTGCGTACCCTACCAGCAAAGGTTGAGGAGGCTCCAGAGATGCGACAGGCTTACCTTAGGGAGTTGAGAGAGATACGTCCTCGCGGGGATGCCTAGCGGCGGACTGAGTGATTTTCCTTTTATTTTTATGATGATATGGCATGAGACTTTGTATCCAGACAGCTTGACATATGAATAAGATTTGATGATATTGAGTTTGAGCTTTGTGATTCGATTATGATGTGATGTGATTACATAGGCCAACACGAGGATTGAATATTCATGTGGTCTCGAGCCAACTGCCCTTCCAACCTGCCCCTGTACACATGCAAACATGAAACAGATTAAATCTATTTTAGGCTTAGCCCCTTGCCTATAGCAAGTTAGGGGATGACCCTTTCTTGATTTTTGGTCAAGGGGTTGAGCCTTATTAAATAGGCAAATACCAAAATGCCAGAAATGCATATGAATGTGCGTTTTTTTTTGGAATATTTGATTTTTTTTTGTTGGATTTTGAAAATATTCGATCTTTTTGGGTTTTGAAATATTCGATTTTTTTGGGTTTTGAAATATTTGATTTTTGGGGGTTTTGAAATATTTGATTTTTTTGGGTTTTGAAATATTCGATTTTGTTGGGTTTTGAAATATTCGATTTTTTTTTGGGTTTTGAAATATTTGCTTCTTTTTTTTGGGGGGGGGGTTTGAAATCAGCTCGGGTCTCAATATCAGGGACCTTCTCGTCTTGCTATGGACTTCCAAGGCTCAGCGCGTGCAGGAAGGGGGACCGCCCGTGATCGGAGTCAACTTTGCTCGACGGTGCTTCTGCTGAGGCCATACCCGGGGTGGGATTCATTCCTTGGGAAAGTAAAAAAATATTGAGTAGTGAAGCTGACGATAGGTGTAGAGGTTTTTTAGGGCTTGAGTTCTTTCCCAGGACCCCTTTTTTCAAAGAATCCGGTCTGTTGCGCCGGGGCTTTGTATCCGTCATCGAACCTTCATCCGCTCTAGGCACGCATGCGACCGGGCTCATAACGTCCCGCGGGGAAACTATACTGCCACTCTTGCCATGCCTAGTTGTATCCTTTCGGGGGTTTTGAGAGCTTCGAGCCTTATGTGCTTTCGGCCTTATCTTTTGATTTCGCCCCTTTTCTTTCCTTTTTTTTTTTGCTTTCCTTTTCCTTCTTTTTGCGGAGTGAGGTCTTAACGGATTGCCCCTATTTGAGACCTCTTTTAATGGGGGATCTGGGTCGATTCTCGCCCCCTTATTCACCACTTGCCCCTATCTTCAACCGAGAGAGAGAAAATACAAGGATCTCCACCTTCCCCGAGCATGGCCAAAGGAGAAACGGTGTCGGGTAGCATGAGAGAATGCCGAATCACGGGGTCATGTAGTGTGTGAGATGCTGGACCTAGGTCCTCCTTTCGCAATTTGGTGGGGCATGCCCTGCCATCGAGCCGTTCACTGGTTTTTGATTTTTATGGATAAAAACGCTTTAAATATAGCCCATTCCACGGGTTTGGCATTTCCTCCCCTTCCGCGTTAATTAGACGATACGCATTGCCCGGATAAGCTTCTTTGATTACGAAGGGCCCTTCCCAATTGGGTTGCAGCTTAGACCTGGGGCCTGCTGACCTGATGAATTTGCGTTTCAAAACCATATTATCCACTTGAAATTTCCTTTCAATGACCTTCTTTTGAAAATATCGTGAGACACGCTTTTGATATACTGAAACATGATTGGCCGCATTCAACCTCTTCTCGTCTAAGAGTTCCAGTTGGACTAGCAACGCCTCTCGACGTTCGTCAAGATTAAGTTCCTTATCCAGCTGCACCCTTAGGGAAGGGATCAGAATTTCGTACGGGAGCACCGCTTCCATTCCATAGGTGAGGGCAAAGGGAGTCTGCCCTGTGGGAGTGCGGACGGAGGTGCGGTAAGCCCATAGAGCTTCTATCAATTTGTCGGCCCAATCAGTAAATTTATGGGATTCACATGTTTTCTTGATAGTTTTAAGAAGGGTTTTATTTGTGGCCTCAGCCTGGCCATTACCTTGGGGGTAGTATGGTGATGAATGATGTAAAACTATATTGAATTTCTTACAGAGGTCCTGGAGTTCTTGTGAGATGAACTGAGGCCCGTTGTCGGTGACGATGTCGCTTGGCACTACGAACCGCGAGATAATGTTCTTCATGATGAAGCGGCATACTGTGGTGGCTTTGATTTCTGCATAAGCTTCAGCTTCAGCCCACTTGGTAAAGTACTCCGTAGCCGTTAGAATGAAGGATTTCTGTTTAACAGCAGAATTCGGATCACCGAGGGGTCCGATGATATCAAATGCCCACATAGCAAATGGCCAGGGGGCCGTAATAGGATGAAGAGAAGAGGCCGGAGCGTGGATTTTGTCGGCATGGATTTGGCACTGAAGACACCTTTGGACATAGGTGGAGCAATCTTCTTCTAGGGTTGGCCAGTAATAGCCCTGCCTAAGAATCTTCTTTCCCAAGGCCTGTCCGTTCACATGCCCTCCACACTCGCTGGAGTGGGCTGCTTCCACGACTTTCCAAGCTTCTTCATCATCTAGGCACCTCATTAGAACTCCATTCAGAGCCCGCCTATACAATTCACTTGCGATCATCGTGTATCTTGCGGCGAATCTTCTAATGGCTCTTTGCTGCTCAGCATTGGCCGTTTCCGGAAATGTACCATCCTTGCAGTATTGCTCTATCTCATAAAACCATGGCAACTCTTCTTCTTCAATGATCTCCTCGAGCTCAGTCAATGAAACTTCTTTTGTCTCTTCCCTTTCTATTTTCTTCTCTACGGACATTCTAAGATTGTTGAACCAAGGATCCTGAAGAGAAGGGACATCTAGCCTTTGGACCACAATGGTCTCAGTGGTGCGACTCAGGGGAAGTGATAGGGAAGAGGCGAGCAACGCAAGGGCGTCGGCCAAGATATTCTAAGAACGAGGAGTGTGAATATAGACGAGTTTCCTGAATTGCCTGGCCAAGAGCATGACCAAATCCTGGTAGGGTTTGAGCTTAGGGTCGCGGGTGCGGTAAGTCGCCAAAACTTGCCGCAGCACCAGCTGAGAGTCTCCTATGATATTAAGGTATCGCGCGCCCAAGATGTAGGCGTGCTTCAGACCGGCAAGGAGAGCCTCATACTCGGCTATATTGTTGATGGTGGGAAATGAGAGTTGATATGCCACGGGGATGGTTACCCCTTCTGGAGTAAAGAGAACGGCGCTGACTCCGCTGCCCTGGGAATTAAGGGCACCGTCGAAATGAAGAGACCAGAAAGGAAGATGAGTGATCACCGCCAGGTGCTCATCGGGGAATTCGTCCTGGATGGAATCAGTGCGAGGGATAGGAGAATGAGCCAGGTGCTCGGCAATAGCATATCCCTTGATTGCTTTCTGCACGATGAAGGTGATGTCGAACTGGGAAAGAAAGCTTTGCCAGCGAGCTAGCCGATTAGAAAGGACCGGCTTTTCCAACAGATAACGAATGGGGTCCATTCTAGAGATGAGCCTAACCTCGTGGGCAAGAAAATAGTGTTTAAGCTTCTGCGCTACCCACACTAGTGCTGCACAGGTTTTCTCCATAGTAGTGTACTTGGATTCAGCGGGATTAAATAACCTCGAGAGATAGTATGCTGCCCTTTCCCTTCCTTCATCGTCTACCTGTGCCAAAACAGCTCCTAGGGAGTCCTCAATTACAGAAATGTACAAGATCAGGGGTTTCCCGGGGACGGGGGGTTGTAGAACCGGGGGATTAGAGAGGTAAACCTTGAGTTCTTCATAGGCCTTCTGACATTGTTCATTCCATTCAAATTTCACGCCTGCCTTTAGTAGTTCATAAAACGGGCGGCATCTTTGCGAATGCTGAGATATGAATCTCCTGATAAATTGCAAACGCCCGATCAAACCTCGAAGCTCAGTGATGTTCTTCGGTGGTGGCATTTCCATGACGGCCTTTGCCTTGTTTGGATTGATCTGAATCCCCCTCTTACTAACTATAAACCCGAGCAATTTCCCTGATGCAACTCCGAAAACACATTTCTTTGGATTCATCTTTAACTTGTATTCCCTAGCCCTTTGCAACACCTTGGCTAGAATGGTGGGGTGCTCATCTTGTGACCTCGATTTGACTAAAATATCATCCACATAAGCTTCTAAATAAACGTGCATCATATCGTGGAAGATAGCCATCATCGCTCTTTGGTAGGTGGCACCTGCATTTTTCAACCCAAATGGCATAACGACGTAGCAGTATGTGCCCCAAGGTGTGGTGAACGAGGTCTTTTCTTGATCCTCCAGAGACAGAAGGATTTGGTTATACCCCGAGTAACCATCCATGAAGGAGAGGGCTTTGTACCCAGCTATATTATCGACCAAGACATCGATGTGAGGAAGCGGAAAATCATCTTTCGGACATGCCTTGTTTAAGTCCCTGAAGTCAATACAAATTCAAATTTTACCATCCTTCTTCATTACCGAGACTATGTTCGCCACCCACTGTGGGTACAGCACAACTCTAATGAACCTGGCCTTATGTAATTTATCGACTTCTTCCTTAATCCTCAAGGCCATTTGTGGGTGGAATCTCCTTGCTTTCTGTTTAACGGGCGTTGCCCCTGGTTTGAGAATCAGCCTGTGTTCGACCAAGGTGGGGTCAAGGCCCGGCATGTCTTCGTAGGACCAGGCGAAAGAATCACTGTACTCCCTCAAGACTTTGACAAGTTCCTCTTCGACTTGAGGAGGGAGATTGGCGGAAATAAGTATGGGCCTGGGGTCCTTTTCTGTTCCGAGGTTAATTTCCTTAGTGGATTCATCCACTGCTACGGAAGGCTCGTCGAACTTCTTCAAGCCTTGGGCATATAGGTCGGCAGTGTCATCCGTTTCATCTTCCTCATCATCTGCTGGGTCTTTCTCATTCACAATTTCATATACTCCTAATCCATCATTGACCCATACCTCCTCAATTCCCTCATCATCTTCCAGGACAATCGCGGTCTCCACAAATTCCGGACACTTCAACAGAGCATGACATCTCCCAGCCAAATCTCGTAGAAACCTATCGGGAACGGTTTTAGGAGGGCGCGCTACGGCGGGTGCCACTGACGTGGATGGGCTGACAGAACTCGAACTAGACTCTACCCTGACCGACTCGACCAACCTAGAAGACTCTGTACACTGTACATCCAACCTAGGGGAGAAGAAATTTACCGAAAAAGAAATAGGGGTCTCGTACCCCTGGGAATCTGGGTAGAACATAGCGTAATCTTCCATGGAGACCTCCGTTTTGAAATTGGCATTTTTTTTTTGGAGGCCGGAGGTGATCACGCAGCAGGAGGAAGAAGACGGAGGAGCAGGAAGCTGCAGAGAAAGGATAAGAAGACTTAAACCACATTTCATGGACCTGAGCTCCTGGGAGAGGAGGAGTGAACAGAGTTGATAGATCAATGGGCGGGCATCGCCCGCAAGCACATGGAACGAATAGAATTTCGGGTCTCTCCGCAAAACACGGGTTGACCAGGAGTGGAGGGGAACGGGGAACAGAATCCAACCATTGAAACCAGGAAGCGAGACGGGACGGGGACATAGGATAGGTGGTGACGGAGCTTCCCGTCTTCCGTGGCCCCTGGCGGGCCAATGGCATCGGAGGGCGCTTTACCAACTGCGTCTCCTTCTTCTTTGGGTCACCCTCTTTTCCATAAAACATCCTTGTAAAGCAGTCAGAAAGGTCTTCCAAGTCACCGGCTAGCCCTTGCGGTGATGGCGGCGGATCGGCAACAGCACAAGCTTTGTCTATCTTTTCTTCAAGGCTGGATGGCGGGGACTTCAAGGTGCCGGGCTGCAACGGACCCTTCACAAAATGTTGCCTGTAATCCCAGGTCAATGGCCCGGAGTCCCCAAGCATCGACATGGAGGATTCATGGTAGCCGAGGCCCCCGGCGGCCCATCTTCCTTCCTTTGGGAACGGGGTTGGTTCGGCCCTGCAATTGTGCGCCGAGTCCTCGACCTGGCTGATAGCCCAATTTTAGAATTAGGTGCCACCCTTTGGAGTCTCTCATCTTGGGCTTGACCTTCACATTGATTGGTGCAGCGGTGGGCTTGCGTGACGCATATACCCATGAATAGTTTAAGTCCATGACAGATAGAACAGGCCTGTTACTCGGCCACAGTGTGGGCAGAATCTTGGCGGCTATGGCGTCAACATTTTGTACTGCGGAGACACTCTTCACCTTGACCACTCGTCCTTGGAATGGGAACTTTAGACATTGATGGGCCGTCGAGGGGATGGCATTCAGACTATTCAACCACGGACGGCCCAGAATGGCTTTGAACATTGGGTCTATATCCAGCACATAAAATTCCACATCCATAACTAAGGGCCCTAGGTCGGCCTGCACAGTCACCACTCCGTGACAAGCACGTCTGGAGTTATCATAGGCTGCTATGGTAGTCGGCGTCGGCTTGAGCATGTCCTCTGATATATTGCAAGCACGAAGGGTACTCAATGGGCAGACATTTATTGACGCCCCCGTGTCTACAAGGGCGGATTCCACGGCTGTTTTGTTCAGATAGATGGTAATACATAACGGCATCTGTCGTGCCTCGAGAGGAGCTAGCTCTGACTCAGCAAATGAAATAAAGGGCCCCTTTGTGATCGTGGCCAAGACCGAGGGCAGGCTATCCACTGCCACATCTTCGCTTACCATAACTTTCTGTAGGAAGATCTTCAGGGCATCTTGGTGGAGTGGCGACCTCTTGATTAGTTCTAACACTGAGATTTTAGCCGGCAGCCGGTCTAAGTGCTGCAACAAGTCATATCTTGTGCCCGGCACGGGGTCTATCTCTTCTGGCTCAACTGTAGGGGAGGAAACTGTAGGATTCGGTGCAGACACACCTGAAGAAGGAAGAATTCTTTGGAAGGGACGCCCGCTCCGAAGGGCGCATTGTGATGCTGGCACGGCCTGGACTGAACCCCCGCTTGGCCTGGTGGGGTAGGTGAATGGCGTGGAGATGGAGGTGAGGATAACTGACGTGGGTTTAACAGGCCCTGGCGGCGGGGAAATGGGTGAAGGGTTAAGCTTAGGGGAAATGATGGGAGGTATGGCGGGTGGTGGTGAAACGACGGATGGAGCGGAGGGGAATGTAGCGGGCCTAAGAGGCGACGCGGAGGATGTGACGAGTGGTGTGGTGGCCGGAACGGCGGGTCTAAGAATGGAGGGGATGGCAGGCGTGGGAGAGTAGTGGTGGTGTAAGGCCAAGAGATGGGCGGGGGTTTCATCATCAAATGTCCACCCAGCGTTGGGGGCTGGGCGCTAGACCATATTCACTTGTGCTGGGGCCGGTGCCGGCGGCGGCTGTTGTTGTTGAGGAGCGGGCTGATGTACTGGCATGGGATTTTGATGGATCCCGAGGTCTTGCTGATGCGGTTGAGTTTGCTGTTGCTGCTGGGGTTGTTGTTGCTGCTGCTGCTGGGGCACCGCCTGCTGCGGCCTGGCCTGTCTCTGCCTCTGCTTGATATCCTCAATCAGCTGGTGCATCTGGGCCAAATCAATCCTCTGGCTCTCATGCAAATCATACACCAGGTCTCTGAACTGGTAGCATCGCTCTATCGTGTGCCCGGGTTGCCGATGGAATATACAATATCGGGATTGGTCGGCAGTCGGATTCCAGTTCGGGCGTTCATGAGGCAACTGAAGGTCACCAGTATACATTAGAGCAGAGAAGATATCTGGCAAGGTCTCCGGAAGAGGGGGGTAATGAGCCCTTTTTGGAGCTGGTCGAGCAGAGCCATAGGTGGGGGGTGGGGGAACATTATTATACTGCGGGGGCCGCTGAGGCTGTTGGGGTGGCGGAGGTGCTTGTTGAGGGTATTGCGGGACTTGGAAGGTGGGCTAGGGAACTTGCGGAGCGGCATATTGGGGGTTGCGCTAAGGCGGTGGGAAGCGGGGTGGCGCGGCTTGTTGGGGGAATTGAACAGCCTGGACTTGCTCATTAATTTGTACTCCCTCAGTGAAGGGGCCTTGGGTTTTCTTGGTGGCTTTGGGTTTCTGGGCCTCGAATAAAGAATGGATGGGGGAGTCCTTAAGTTGGGTTTGAATAAACCTAGCTCTGCTGTATAGCTGGTGCATGTTTGAGATATCATTCATTGCCAGAATGTTTCTGAAAGTTGGCGTAGCATTGGAAATTAACAACTTCACTTTTTCCTCTTCCGGAATCTGCCCGGGCACACGTGAGGCCATCTGCCTCCAGCGGTCTGCATAGGTTGCGAAGTCTTCCTCCGGCTTCATTTTCTCTGCCACTAGGTCAGTGAAAGAGTACTCGGGTCCAACCCGATCCTGAAATCTCTGTATAAACCTCTCCTTGACTGTCTTGAAATTCTCGGCCTCCTCCATTGGCAAGGCATAGAACCATTCTAGAGCGATCCCCTCTAGAGACCGACGGAACAAATAGGCCATCAAGCGATCGTCCTGCTGGAACTGTGCCGATTCGTATAAGAACTCCCGGACGTGGATGAACGGGTTGCCATTCCCATCGTATTTGCGGTACACGGGGAGTTCAGACTGAGAATGAAAATGAATGTCCCTAAAGTTAGGGATAGGGACATCGGCAAGAGATTGCGGGCCGACCCGCTTATGGAGGAGATCAATTTGTTGCTACATAGCAGCCCATTTGTCAAGAATTTCCCGTTCCCGGGAAGGAGGGGAAGGAGCAAGAGGAGCAGTACTTGGATAGGCGACCAAAGGATAAGCTGACGAAGGAGGCGGCCCGTAAGAGGGATAATGGGTTGAGGAAGGGCCCATATCCGTATGAGCCAACTGGGCCGCCCCTGACTGTAACCTAGCGAAGTCCGCCGGGGCTATGAGGGCCTGAGGTGATGGAGAAATTGTAGGGTACGGCTCGAGATAAGGAACAGAGGGGATCGGGGATTTTCCTTTATCAAGTTGTTGATGGACCGATGTGGAAGCCTGGCCCATTTCTATATTGGGATAGCGAAGGGTCTGAGGGCGGACAGGAGTAAGGTCAATGGGAGCCACAGAGGTGGTCCCGACCATAGGAGATGAAGTGGCGACACTGGCCGTGGCATGAGCCGGAATTGAGGCCGGGGCATCGCCCCCTTGCAGAGCTTGTCTGATGAGATGGAGTTGGGTGGGGTCCAACTGGGCCATCATATCGAGGATCATACTGGCTGAATTCTGATTGGGTGGGTTTGGAAAAGAGGGTCGGGGACCCTCGCCAAGAGTGGTCGGGAGCGAAGGGTCCGTCCCCTCTCCTCCCTGCAAATGGGTGACCCTAGGTGGGTCCTCAAGGAGACCACGAGGAAGGGAATCCTCGTGGGCCGAAGAGAAGTCGTACGACGACATGGAAGAAGAAGAATCGAACAAGGGGTTGGAGTAGAAATGGAGATAAGAATCAACCCTAGGAGGTGATCGTAGGGACAGAAGGCAACCCCACATACACCAAGACCCCTACGACTAGAACAAGCAACACTAATCAATCAGATCTACCAGGCAAGTAACAAGCGTACAATGGAGCGAGATGAGAGCAGAATCACTCAATAATACAATCAAGTTCTTAAAATGATGCTCGTCAGTTTCTTATATCTTTAGGTCTGAGCTTTAGTGGATTAATGAAAATATAAATTCTCTCGACCACTAGGTGCCTGATTGGGATGCGAAAGGAGGAACTGTGTGACTCTATCGGGACTTCTCACTCGCGGATGCAACCCTAGCCTAGGGTGGATACGGTACAACCTGCTCGGCGTCCGTGTGAGAATCCACGGCTCACGGGGGCTTACGGAGGTCCTCAGCAAGGTCCCTAGTCGGCTCTAAGGAATATGGAGACGAGAGGAAACCCTACCTCGGTAGGAATGCAACTAATATGGGAAGATGTCGATGCTCCTATGCGCACCGGAGTGCATGCACAAACTAGCCTAGCAGCTATCAATCAACGAGCAAGTATACACATGAGTAATAAAGAGCATGGTGATGCAGTGATAATAAGAGAGCAGGGGGGAGTCAATGAACAGCACCAGGAGCAATATATATCATGCGAAAACTAACCAAGATAAAATAAATGCACTGTGACAGGGGATGTGCGGTCCTATTCTGACAGCTCTAGTACACAGACGGTTAATATCCAGCCGTAGTTGACGGGAAGAAAGCAAGGGAAATACCAGACAGACGGCCGATAGTCAACCGCTCACGTACTTGAACCGTCGCATCACAGCCGCGTATCTGCCACCCAGAAAAAGTACAGCGTACCAGTGCCTGGGAGCGGGACAGCTATGTGAAAGCCGCTCAAACAAATGGACGGTGTCTAGGGCGCCGTCTGTGACAGGAAAGGTCGGGTAGCTGGCTCTGATGGCAGCGGATGGACGGTGGAGTATCAACCGTGCGTGTGGTAGGCGGCTCTGGACGAACCGTGTATACGCCAGAGGACAAAAACCGCATCCAATCCATAAATCACTCCAAGAAGAAAACCTTGACAACAACTAAGAAGGGTCAGCAACTCAAAAGCACGATGGGCATTAGGCGTCCCACCGTGATCACCACAAAAGGGATGTAGACATATGTTTTCCTTCTCTCTCCCTTCACTAAGGGTCAAAGTGCAACAGGTGCGTGGAACAACGTGAGACGGGCAAACCACGAAAGTGAGAGGAAGAAGAGAAGACAGGGAACAACGAAGAATACCATGATCGCCACCAAGATGCCGTACGTGATAGACACGCCGTACCTTGGAAAGTGGGGAGACACTCGCCTTAGTGCAGCGCTGAGGGATGAACAGTTCCCTTAGGACCGCCAGACGTTGAGCGGTCTCACGATAGACCGCCCTGGGACGCTGCGAGAACGCGGGAGGAACTGCTGCAGTGGAATGTACGGCACTATGGGGACCGCACTCCGAGGAAGAACGGTCGTTGATGAACTGCACTTAAGTTGAGCGGCCGGCGTGCAACCGCCCAATACCTTCACGCAGCAAGTTGAAAAGGGTTCGACCTCCACCCTCTCCGGCCGGCCAGAGGGGATGGGCCTCGTGCTGATGAAGTGCTGACCTGCAAAACAATGTGAAGACACAGATGGAACACCCATATTAGAACTAAATGATGTAGTATGCGTTCATGTGAGAAGAATGAAACATAATCAAATGGAAAGGGGGATACCTGGGGGGTTTTAAACCCCTAGGGTGACAAGAACGTGGGTGGGTGTATGCATGATAATGAGAAGGAGAGGGTACGTGGGGAAGAAATGATGCATGCAATGAAGGAAGGCGGCGAAAGCTACGAAACGAAAGAACTATGAAAACTGGGCTACTCCCTGAACCGGAGGCTCGTAAGGACGTAGAGAGCCTCCCTCCTTGGTGCTAGGTCGTTCGAAAATGCAGCAGAGCTTCGCCGTCGACCCAAAATCTCCCCCCCTTTTGACGTCCGTCCATAGGGTCTATTTATAGAGCCTAGAAGGCCAGCCTTGAAATTAGGGTTTAGAGACCTTTTCAGGTCGAACTCACAAAAGATAATTCGTAGATAATATCATAATCTTCCATCCAGACGAAACGGCATCAAAAATGGTTGATTATCCGTGGAGAAATCATCAAAATAAGTTGGGGATAAAACCATGGAATAAAAGGGATAAAATCAGTTGAAAATCAACAGCCGACGTCTTGCACGGTCTTACGATAGACCGCTCAAGGTATGGGCGGTCTTACTCGGACCGTCCATCCTATCGGTGGAAACTCGAATAATCAGACAATTATCCCAACTATCTCTCGAACTGGCCGAAATGTTCGCCGTTGGACTCTGAACATATGAAACACTAAACCGACCGTTTTACCCTGTCGGTGATAATTCGAATCATTTGGATAATTATCTGAGAAAATGGGCGCGCGTAGGACTCTGAGATATAGGCGGTTGGAATAGGCCCGTCCATGAGCTTGAACGGTCCTAATCACACCGCACAAAAGCCTGTCGGTGAATATTCAGAAAAACCCTCAGAAATTAGCCAAAATTTATGAACGGTCAATATTAAACCGCCCATATTTTGAACGGCTGAGGTTAAGCCGTTCATGCCCTTTAGGTACTTGATTCTTGTAAAATAGTTCAATTGACCAAAGCCAAGGCCCATTAAGTCCCGAATCACCACAGATTGCACCAAGGAGGGAGACGACCCATAAAACGAGCCCAAGACATGCCACAAAAATGGTCCAATGAACGATGAACAACTCGAGCGATCAACTAATGGGAGTAAGAGAAACGGCTCGAATTATCGGTATAAAACGGGTGTCAACACTACTGTCCTTTCTCTTCCCTCTTAATAGCTGATGCGCTCGACCCGTCGTTTAAAAATACCGTGCCACACAAATTTTAAAATTGAGAAAACTGCACTCACTCACTTAAATGATTTTGGAAATACGAGTACAGTGGTAAATACGGGTCGATCCCACGAGGAGAAAAATCTTTATTGATCAAGTTGGAAAATATCCTTATATTTTGAAAACTAATTTTTGTCTTTTGAGTGGAATTAACACTAAAGAAAATTAAATTGCAACTTTGAATAAGAAGAGAAAAGTGAAGGAAATTTTAGCCAATTGATGAAGAACGCCGTTGTTTCCTCACTGAGCCTTGGATGAAGATCACTCCGCCTTGGAAGTCGACGCCGTGAGATGACTGAAAGATGACTAACCGCCTTGAGTTGTGTGAAGAAATTGTGAAGAGATGGAGATGGATAGAAATGGGAACAAAGACAAGTTGAAAACACAACAGAATTATATTGAAAATAGGGGCTTGGAAGGAATAGAATAACTTAAAATCAATATGGAATTAGAAGAAGTGAAAAAAATGAAAGTTTTACATAATGAAAAGAGGAAGAAGTTTGATGAAGATCACAGAGATAGAAAATGAGAGGAAGACAGTGAAAAACGTGAAAAATCAAGATCTATCGGTGCGGATGAACAGTAAAAACGTTAAAGATAGAATTGTGAAAAATTAATTATAACTCACAAACCAAGAAGAATTAGAAGACATAGTAGAAGAACAAAATCTAGATCTATAAAAGAAGAACAACTTTCATGAAGAACGCATAGTGAAAAGAGGATTGAAAAGGCCTCAAAACAGAAAAATACTAGAAGGTATCACCTCAGATGAACAGTAATCGCATATAACAGAACTTAGAAAAATGGGAAATAACTTTCAAACTAGAAGGAATTAAGGGAAATTATAGAAAGAGAAATCGAAGAACACATAAAGATGAACAACTTTTGTGAAGATAGGACAATGAAATAGAGATCAGAACGATAAGTAATGGAACTAAGAAAGGACTAAATGTTTAAACAAAACATTCATTATAACAACATCAACTTACAAAGTTTACATCAAAAGCTCTCAAAACAACACCCTCTAACTCTCCTATGTAGCTCTACAAAGGCCAACAAGAATGAACTTCAAAAACTCAAAGCAACCCCTTCCAACTCTTAGCAACTCCCTCTCACTTCCTTACAATAGAAGCCCCTTTTATAGGGTTAACATAACCTCATTCCCCATGTGAACACTTTAACATTCCTTGCGTCTTTTGTTGAAAAACACAACACATTACTGCCATTTTTGACTCAGAATTGTCTGTCAACATGTGTTGCACACTTTTACAATTTTTTCTGATTTTGTTTCTTTTTTTTCTAGCCTTCTTTCTCTTCCTTTCTCTCTCTTTCTCTCTCTTTCGGCCGCGTGCGCCGCCCGTGCGCCGCATTCCTTCCGCCGCGGGTGCGCCGCTCTCGTGAGCCGCCTGCGTGAGGTGCCGCGGGTGCGCCGCGGTGCGCCGCCCCCCGTTGACGCGCGTGAGGCGCGCTGACCGCGCGCCCCTCTCCCTCGTCGGCCGTGCCGACGCGCGAAAGCGCGTCGACGCCTTCCTCCGCCGACCTGCACAGAAAACACACACACACACACACACTTATTATATATATATATATATATATATATATATATATATATATATTATGTATATCTATATATATATTATGTATATCTATCTTATAAAAGTCTTTAAAAATATCAAATGAACTTATTATTTTTTTCTTTTCTTTTTGAACAAGTCCATGGGCTTTTGGCTTTTATTATTATTTTTATTTTCCTTTTATTTATATTTGTTTCTTGTCGCTTCCCTCATACCGAGTGCCTGCATAAAAAAGTAAATATCGTTATTAAAATTATTTAATTCTATAAAATTAAATATTTGACTCTAAATTAAAAGTAAGTGTGATACGTGCATATTTATTAGTATTAAAACTCATAACAAATGTGTATAACATGAATTAATATGTAAAAATACACACTTATCACACCCCCCAACTTACTCATTGCTAGTCCCTTAGCAATGCAAATAATTAAAAATTTTAAGACCAATAAGAGTTTACAAAGTTCATGCCTCATTTCTAGATCATCTTTCATAGAGTCAACTAAAGATTAGGAATCTGGAAGCATTAACACACACTAGCCTTAGATTTGGAAATTAAGGTATATGGTCAAGAATTTTAATCAAAATTCAGTAGCACTTGTGCATGTGTAATACTAAATTCACAGTGTAGACAATTGCGTCCCCCATTTGCTATTTTAAGCAAGTGCCCTTCAACCCTGCACTTCTAAATCAGAGCATTAAGTATAATAACTTTTTGTCTGCCTTATTACTTTGTCCCTTTTAGGATCTTTTTTATTCTTTTCTTCTATTTTTTTTTCATTTCTATACACACATGATGCTGCACTACCCTTCACTATTTTATGCGAACCTCAACACGTCTTAGGTGAAGTAGACCCGGTTACTCAGAATCAGAGCATTTTTCATAGTGTTGTTCTAAAAAAAATTTTCAATTGTGCTTTTGCACTAATTTTGATAGATAGCATGGCAGAAAGCTTATAAATAAAAGATATCTTCTTCAAGAAGTGCTGAATATCGGACAACATACCCAAAATAGCAGAAGACTTGTCCTACTTGTTTCATTAGCGTGTAACATGATTTTATTTTTTCTAAAGTGCACATGAACTTTATAGAGAGTCTTAGATCAGTTTTCCATGGCTAGATGACATAAATTTTTCATCATTCCTATCTAGTCATTTTTATTTCAGAATTACTTTCAATAGAAGCATGAATCAGGAAACTCCAAATGGGTTTATTTTGGTGATAACCTCATTTTTTTTAAAAATGAGGTTATATGAATGCAACATGTGCAACATGATTTCTGTCCCCCCCAACTTAAATGACATTGTCCTCAATGGCATGAAAAATAGAGAATAATGAACAATGTAGACATAAAATTTATGAAGGAACGGTACAACCTGACAGAAGTGAACTTCGACGGGCATCCTTGCTGACTAAAGGTGGTACTTGACTTTGAAAATTAGGACAACAATGTAAGCAATTATCTCTCTCTCCCCAACTTACCTTATATTGACGCTTGCAAAATAAAAATACAAACACAAGAAAAACTTGGGTTGTCTCCCAAGAAGAAATTTATTAGCACACAAAGAAATCAAAAATATTGGGTTGCCTCCCCAAAAGCGCTAAGTTTGACGTCTTCAGCCAGACGCAAAGCTCTATAACCAACGAGTTGATTTTAGAATGAGCCACCAAAGAATTTTATCTTTGCCAAAAAAAAATTTTTCATGTCCTGAAGAAAACAAGAAAGATATCGGGGTGGAGGTAGCTCAAAAGAATCATCCCGATTACAGAATAGAGGAGGAACATTGGCAAAAATCATGTCATGAATTATGAAATATTTCTCCTGAGAATCCGTGGGATCAGATAAATCAACATGTAGAGCAATGTTGGACCAATCGGCTGGGAGAGTTTTAAAAGAAGCACTGTGGTCAAGAATTGGCATAAGCTCTACCCTCTCCTCTAGAGTGAAATTATCATGCGAAACACTCAATTCATTCAATTCCTCATTAACCCCAACTGTATTGTTCAAATAAATATTCAATTCTTGTTCCATCTTCACTCCTTCTTCCTTCCCATCTTCATCAAATTCTGGGAACGGCATTTGATCGTAGATTTGAGATTCAGTAGTTTCCGCCTCTCCCCTTAACTTGAGATCATCCATCTTTCTAGAATTCTCCTTCTGAAGTAAATCAAACATAGGCTCCTCGAATTCAATTTTAGGAGGGGGAATATGATCATCTATTAGTTCATCACCTTGCTTTATTTCTTTTCCATCAAATTCTTCAATCTCCTCGATCTTTCTGGGTTCCTCATTCAAATTTTGCTGACAATATCTCTCCATAATTCCTTCATCTTCTAAATTAAGATTAATAGAAGTGTTATACTCTTGGGGAATCATAGATTGATCGTAGTCATCATAAGGAATTTGATCAATAGAAATGGAACCAGAATAGCTAAGCACTTGCTCTTCCTCAATCCTCTTGATCGTCTCAATCATCCTATCAATTCGGGTTTGGAGAGATTGACTTTGAAGTATCATTGATTGACAGTGTTGATTGAGTGTCATATCTGAATTGGGATTTGAGGGTAGAGGAGATGAATAGGGAGGGTGAGATTCAATGGAATAATGTGAAGAGTAATCAGTAGAAGGTTGTGACAAGAACATAGGCCATCCCTCTTTATGCTGGGCTTGATCATAATAATCATTAGAATTTGGGGCCCAAATTTGATTTTCATGATTCTCTCATTCTCCCCCCAACTTAGACTCCTCATTATTTTTCCTTACAAATTGAGATTCATTATCTTCCCTCAAATATTCCTGATATGGCTGCTCCATATTATCCTCATTATCAAAAATTATTAGAGAGTTGTTGAATTGAGGATTGATGGATGGATCAATCAATGTGATACTATCATCAGGAAATTGATTTTTAAAATTTTCCATGGGGAGGCCAGTATGTTGGTCCATTTCAAGCTTTCTATCACGTTGGTCAAGCTGAGCTTGAATGATTTGGCTCTGAGCTTGAAGGGATTGTTGATTGGCCAAGATGAGTTGAGTCATTTGATTGAACCTGTCCTCGAAATCAGACTTTGGAGGAGCTGGATAGGTTGGGTGGCACTCAGACTGTGGTAAGTAACAATCAGAATAGAAATCAGTCTGGTACTGAAGTGATGGAGAGTGGATGGGTTGTCCTCCATATGGGGCTTGATTATAATGATCATTTGAGTACGAAGCCCAATATGAAAAGTGTGGGTTTGAAGGACTTTGCATGGGGTCTTGGTAAGGTGCCCAAGAAGATGATTGTTGATTTTCTCACCTAGGATATGTATTTGTGTAAGAGAAAGAGGTGGAAAAATTCGATGACAATTGATATGGCTCTTGGGTGAAAGATGGATTGTAAACCCCATTTTGGATGAGTGAAGGAGATTGATGACATTGGGTAAATGAAGAATTTAAGTTCAAGTGACTCGTATGGTTGAACATGAAGGAATCGATTAATGGGCCTGAACAAAAGTGGATTGTGGAATGCAAAAGGCCCAAGAAGAGTTTAATTCTTTTTTTAATGATTTTTGTATTTTATTTTTATTTTTACATACACAAACAAGTTAACGCATAATTACCTAACGACCTAGATGTGACATAAACCGATAAATAGGGTTTCACAAAATGATTAAAGTGTAATGTAAGTTCACCCTCAATATTTTCACCGGCCAAGTAAGGGGTGGGGTACTGAGAGGCTCCCCCTACTTTCGTAGGGACCTAATTATGTTAAACCACTAGCCCGCTTAAGGCGTTTACCATCCGACCGTCTTGCCTTAGGCACCGATTTTCACAAGAGGGTAAGCTCAAATCATACTAAAATCACAGTGTGATCCTAGGGCCAATGTCTACTGACTTTTATTTAAGGTTTAGGCCATGCAAAGATGCAAGGGAAATGTGGTTTGTGGGCTAAGGAAGGGTGATGAATTCCTCACCTTATGTTATTTAAAGGTAGTGCCCTTAGAATATTTTAAAATGAAATACACACCATAATTTCAAACAAGGGGTCTTATCCAATATGCATGCCAGAATAGGATAAGTAGAACGTACCTTGCCCCTCGCAATCTTCAAAATGCAATGACAGGAATTAAACAAAGAAAAATTCTATGCTAAATGATGCATGACCTAGAACATGATGGGTGTGGTTTCTATTCTTGGATGAAGTCTTTTATTTTGGTACAAGTGCTAAAAAAAAAATTTAGTTAATGAACCTATCTAGCTAGCACAAAAATGCCTTTTGTTTTGATTTTTTTGATTTTTTTTTAATAAGAGATAAATGCAAGAAACTATAAATAATAGAATAACAAAGAAATGTAAATTTAGTACAACATGAAACTTAAAATGGTGTTTTTGTGTTTTCTGATTTTTTTGATTTTTATAGATTTTTCAAGAATTTTTCAGATTTTTTTAAAGATTTTTCAGAAATTGGAAAAACAGAACATGTTCCTACGTTTCTGCCCTTTAGCGACGCTTGACTGCTACAGTACCAGGCTTTCAGCGCCACTTCATTTTCTTTGAATTTCAGGTATGCTTTTTCTCTTTCTTTGATTTTCTGATTTGTTTTCTTTTTCCTGTAAAATAAAAATAGAAAAATTATTATACAAATATACACATCAAACACAAGAATATCCCAACATTCAAAAATTTCTCTCCCCGACAACGGCGTCAAAAATTTGATGCGCTCGACACCCGTCGTTCAAAAATGCCGTGCCACACAAATTTTAAAATTGATAAAACTGTACTCACTCACTTAAATGATTTTAGAAATACGAGTACAGTGGTAAATACGGGTCGATCCCACGAGGAGAAAAATCTTTATAGATCAAGTTGGAAAATATCCTTATGTTTTGAAAACTAATTTTTATCTTTTGAGTGCGATTAACACTAAAGGAAATTAAATTACAACTTTAAATAAGAAGAGAAAAGTAAAGGAAATTTTAGCCAATGGATGAAGAATGCCGCCGTTTCCTCGCCGAGCCTAGGATGAAGATCACTCCGCCTTGGAAGTCGATGCCGTGAGATGACTGAAAGATGACTAACCGCCTTGGGTTGTGTGAAGAGATGGAGATGGATAGAAATAAGAACAAAGATAAGTTGAAAACACAACAGAATTATATTGAAAATAGGGGGTTGGAAGGAATAGAATAACTTAAAATCTAGAGGGAATTAGAAGAAGTGAAAAAATTGAACGTTGTAGAGAATGAAAAGAGGAAGAAGTTTGATGAAGATCACAGAGATAGAAAATGAGAGGAAGACAGTGAAAAACGTGAAAAATCAAGATCTATAGGTGCGGATGAACAGTAAAAATGTTAAAGACAGAACAGCGAAAAATTAATTATAACTCACAAACGAAGAAAAATTAGAAGAAGTGGTAGAAGAACAAAATCTAGATCTATAAGAGAAGAACAACGTTTATGAAGAGCTCAGAGTGAACAGAGGATTGGAAAGGCTTCAAAACAGAAGAATACTCGAAGGTATCACCTCGGATGAACAGTAATCGCATAGAATAGAACTTAAAAAAATAGATAATAACTTTCAAACTAGAAGGAATTACGGGACATGATAGAAAGAGAAATTGGAGAACACTTAAAGATGAACAACTTTTGTGAAGACAGGAAAATGAAATAGAGATCATAACAATAAGTAATGGGACTAAGAAAGGACTAAATGCTTAAACAAAACATTCATTATAACAACATCAACTTACAAAGTTTACATCAAAAGCTCTCAAAACAGCACCCTCTAACTCTCCTATGTAGCTCTACTAAGGCCAACAAGAATGTGATAGGTCCAGAGGGGGGTGAATGGACCTTTACCCGTTAAAAATTAAGGATTAAAAATAAGTTTAGATCTCAAACAGGAGTTTCCGAATTAGAGCACAATGGTCAAACACTAACCGCAGAACGAACTGCTTGGAGGATAGGGAAGGATCGGCCTAAACAAGCATCTACCGAATACCCAAGCCCAGAAGAGAAAAACAAGCACACGGCACGGGGATTTTTAGGTGGTTCGGTCCTCCAGACCTACATCCACCCCACACTCAAACTGAGTGTGGCTTTACTAACAGCTGGGCAACACAGCTTGCCAACAAACGCTGATACACAGCTTGCCCAGGGGAACAACCTCCCCTCTTCCTCCTACTCGGAGGGAACCACTAGCAACCCACGGTCACTAGAAACCAGAGACTCACGTCTCTCTTCCTCTATACCAAGAGGGAACCCCACTGGTAGCAGTCCCACTACCAGTGAACCAGCCAGTAGCAACCTACTACCGGCAACCCACCAGAGGCCTAGCCTCTCTTCCTCCAGACCAGGAGGGAACCCACCAGTGACTCCCCGTCACTAGTAAACCAGAGGTCTAAGACCTCTCTTCCTCCAACCGGAGGAACCCCTTGACTTGCAAGCCACAAACCAAGGACCGGAGGACAAGCCTCCCTTCCTCTAAACCAGAGGGAACCCTCAAGTGAAAACCTGCCACTTGCAACCTAGAGATCAGATCTCCCTTCTCCTGTACCACCAGAAGAAACCCGATCCCCAATAAGGCAATCAGAAGAACAAGACTAAACAAGGTAGCAAAAGGAAAAATAAGAAAATATGAAAATGACAGCGACAGAAGCTGGAAATAAAACGCAAGATATATAGCTCTCAATGAGCATAGTCGTTCTGGATTTGATCCATGAACAGACTGATCAGATCCTCAGTAAAGCTCTCTCTCCTCTTCTTTTCTTCTTCTTCTTTCGCCTTCAGTTTCTGCTCTCTCTTTTTCTTCTCTTCTTTCTCTCGTTTTTCTGGATCGAAGGACTCTCTGCTTTTCTGCTCTTTCTTCTATATCTTTCTCTTTTTCGATCATTCTCCATCTGAAGACGAAGGTTTCTATTTATATCAGCAGCAGCAGCAGATCCGGTTCAGAATGCGTGTGCCTCCCACGCTTGATCCAGAACCTTCTTGCCACGTGTCCTTATCGGATTGGTTCCTCTAACATTGGATCACGTGCTGCCCAGACACTGAGGAGTAATCTTCCTCGGATCCCTGCAAGCAGATTAATTACATTAATGCTCAGAGTTCGATATATGTAGCTGAGATAAGTTGGTTGGCCATAAGAACAAAGAACTGCACGAGATATATGATAACAAAACGAGGTGCACTATACTGTGACTGACACGAGGTACGTTAGATGAGTTTAGCACGAGATAACACGAGAACGACATGAAGTACACAAGAATACAGCTAACATAACAACAAAGACGACACGAAGTCTGATGAAGACAGCATGAGGTGAGAAGAAGATAACACAGAGTGAAGCAATAGAAAGACACGCGATCAGAAGAGACCAGGACGAAAATAGAAGGAAGCAACACGGAGATACACATACAAAAGAAACACGAAGACACGTAGTGAAACAACACTTGAAAACACAAGAAAAACAACTCGAGCACACAATAGCTCGAATGAACGACTCGAAGACGAGGTGACACGAGTTGAAAACAACACGAAGATGAAAATAGAAACCGACACGAGGTGAGGTCACAAAGCGACAAAGACACGAGGTCTAGGAAACACGACACGAAGACATGAGATAGACACGTCTTCAACAACACGTGATGAAACGGTGGAAGCAGAAGAACAACTCGAGGAACTACATTAATTGACCCGAAGACACAAGAGCAAACATAGAGGACTGACTCGAGATGAGCAACTAAGTGCTAACGACACGAGGTTCATACAGAAGCAACTCGAAGTTCATCAGAACAATTCGAGCTGCTTCAGAAGAATCAGCACGAAGTCAATCAGCACACAACTTAACACAACACGAGGTACGAAAGGATGACACGGCGTGTTGAAAACATAAACAGTACTAAAACTAAAACGACACGAAGGCAAATAGTACAACACGAGGTGTTATACACAAACATGACGAAGTTCCAACCAACACGAAGACAGTCCCTGAAAATACCTGAAGTGAAATGAAGGTTTATTCTTCACAGAAAAATATTCTTTTTTCACTTTCACAGAAAAATATTTTTGTTAATTTTTCACAGAGAAATATTTTTGAACACCACTAAGACTTATAGTGTTGTCATCATCAAAACATGTAAAGATTCAACAAGACTCAACAATCTCCCCCTTTTTGATGGATGGCAACACTATGAGTCTTGAGTCTTTGCAGAAAAAAAGAATTTCATCCTTTCCAAGGCTAAACAAACATTAGCACCATTATTAAACATTTCTAAAGTGTCAAATAACCATTCTCAATGAATAACAAACATTCTCAACGAGCTAGCAAAGGCCTGATTTCTCCCCCTTTGTCATCATCAAAAAGAAGGAAACAATAAGGATGCAACAATGCAAATGTTATGAAATTTAATTAATAAGTCCAAGAGTGTGAGAGAGAAAGCCTCAAAATGGGCAACAAGATACAGAGCATTGTCTCTTCAAGAAAAATGTCTAGCATGTCTGCTATAAGGGCCACGCGGCCTGCCATGTGGTGGTCTCCCCCTTGGAGAAGCAGAGGTGTATTCTTGAGGTGGAGTTCTGCTAGAAGAAGCTTGACCAGGTGCTGAACCCAAGATAGACTGAAATTCCTTTAGGTCATTTGACAGTTCAGCTAGCCAATACACCACATCGCTTCTGACAGGTGCCACTTCAGAAATGATGTCATCTTGGCGAATATTAACAGTTTCATATCTGTCAGTCAGAATTGTCATTTCTGTTAAGAAGGCGACCAATTTATCATAGATCTGCTGAACACCTGGACCTAGGGCACTGGATGACTTCTTCAAAACTTCTAAAGATGTTCTGATCTCAAAGCAGTGATCTATAATCTTGGTAGATAGTTTGAAGGAGGAAATTTGAACATCTTGTAACTCACGCAGTGCTTTTGCTATCTTTGAACAAACCTCCTGCAAACCTTGCATCAAGGATCTGTTGGCATCATCTGAAGCCTTTTTGTTGAGTAGGAACCTTTTCCATTCAGTGAGGAGAGATATCTCAAGCTTCAGTAGCCTGGAATGTACTTGATTGATGTTGAGAGTGACATATTAGAGCAGATCATCTAATTTCTTATCTTGTTTCTGCATCTGCTGAGTCAAGTTTATGAGGAGTTCTTCAATGTTGGGTGCCCGAGCAGATTCAATGTTGGGTGCCGGTGCAGATAGAAGTCTAGGTGGACCTAGAGGTGTACCAAAAAATTCTTACACTGGCGGTTGATTGTCTACTGCTGGAGCCTGATCTTCAACTTCAGCTTGTGTGTCTTTGACAGGAACTACAATTTCAGGTTCCTCTTCCTCATTTGAAGATTCTGTATACAATTCTATGACAGGAACTTTTTCTTGACTATTATCCCCTCTATCTTCCATGAGATCATGATCTGCAGGGCTGTCAACAGGTGCATGTTCAAGACTTTCAGATGAAACCAAGTTGGTAGCCTCTTCCAAGCTTTTCTCTACAGTCTCTCTTAGAATCACATTAACAAAATCAGCAAGTTCTTGATCAGCACTTTCTTGCTCTTTAGCTGGCTGTTCCACGGGCAATATCACCTCTTCAGATGTCTTCCCAAAAGAATCAAACAGACCATCAATATTTGCATCTAGATCAGTCTGAATACTTTCTTCAGACAACCTGATTTCTTCAGATGCAACCTCAACTAGCCTCTGAAAGGAAAAAGATACTTCAGTGAGTGCAGCAGATGTAATAGACTGTGGTTGTTCAGCTGGTGTATCCTGTACAGCAATCTTAGAAACTAATTGCACACTAGTTTGAGCTAAGTCTTGAGATTGTTCCAGATGCTCCCCCTGAGTTTGTGATTCCTTGACTTTCTGGGCCTTAACTTGCCCCACCATTGAAGAGCTCTCCAAGTCCAAAAACACTGAAACAAAATTCATATTAAATATGTTTCGGGCCTTAACTTCAGATGCAGCCTCTCCATCCAAGCAAATCTCTGAAAACTTGAAGATGTCTGTCAGATGGGCGGCATAGGGAAGGTGTCTCTTGGATCCAATACATCCCTTCATGATAGTAAAAATGATTTCTGGCAAACATATCTTTACACTCTGAATCAGACAAAATAGTAGAAACCTCTGTGTGTCTGTGATTCTACCCCTAGCTCCAGTCTGTGGTGTGACTATAGAAGCAATTATGTTTTGAAGGAGCTTGTGAAGAGGAGGAAATGACGAGGTTTGGAAAGCTTTCAGCTTCACTTGCCCCTTGTCAAGAATGTTACTGGGTTTACCAGTAATAACCAAAAATGCCTCATGCAGACTTTATCTGTACCCTCTCTCCACCTCTCCCTTTTCTGGAATACTTAGAGCTTCATGGAGAGAGTTGTGTGTCACTGTTATCTCAACCCCTTTAACAGTCGAAATCAATGCAGACTTATCTCGGCTCAACAACAAGTTGTTGTAAAATTCCATCACCAGGCTAGGGTAGAATACCCTGTGATCTTCCAAAAATTTCCTCCATTCCTGAAACTCGAAGATCTTCAAGAGTTCTGGAAACTTCAGGACCATGGATTCATCACCGAAATCAACTATCCTCGGAGGAATGATTTTACCACTCTCTAAAAATACGGTAGTCTGGGAAGGCCTGGTACCTTGCTCTGAAGACATTCCCGCAGCAGCTTCTGATTCTAGACAACGTTGCTGCTTGGACGGAGGCTCCTCAGTAGTTTCCTTTCCTTTCCTCTTCCTTTCAACCTGAGCGGCGGATGCTTGCTGATCCATTTGCCAAGACTCCTAGAGTATCAACTCTCTCTTGCCGGTTGCTACTGGAAGTGAAGCTAGACCCAAGAGAGGAAGAGATCTCTGTGGGGAAAGGAAGTGAGCGGGAAAAGATAGAGATGAGTTTGAAGGAACACTCAAGGTGGAGCGGCACGAAGATGAATAGGAAGCGGCAAGGGGAAACGAGGGTTTGTGGATGAAGGCGTGTGAAACAAGAAGGGTTTTGTCGGGTTGCTTTTCACTCTTATCAAACTTTTTCTAGAAATACTCAAACTACCCTCAGTCATGATGTAACACAGCCATTGCATGTTAAAGTTTGCCCTTCAATATATTGACTAGTTATATTCTTCCAAAATCCATAGTCAGTTACCTCAAGATATTAAATCAACATGATCACAAAATTAGCTGTTAAAGTTGCTTAACATAGAGAGAGTCACGATTAAATTACTCCTTATGTTTGTCAAGCAAAGAAATAACACATCGTTGTCAAGCAGATTTCATTTCTTCATTTAATGGACAAGAGAAGGCATACAGGGTCAACCAATTTGTTGAGCACAAGGTAGAATAGTCCCTTTTTACACAAGGAGACATGTTTATCAGACACCAGAAACCCTGGTTACTCAGGACGGACTACCTTTATGCCAATCAAAGCCAATGAAATTTTTCTTTGTTGACTTTTCCTTTTTTTTATTATTTTAACATTTCTATATAGAGATAGCTAGTTGTATCATGACAGAAACTCTGGACTTCTCTGATCTAGAGTGTCTATTTCTCCACAAAAGCCATTGCTCTGCCACAAAGAATGGCGTATTCCCTGGTGGCACTTCTCATGATTTTAGACAGAAGACAGATATCTTACTTAACACAATTTTTATCTCACAGCTCTCTTCACATAAGTTTCAGTTAAATCGAGATCCTCAACAAGTTTTTCTCATTTAACAGGAAGTTTTAAAATATGTTGACCAACACTTGAGAGGATAACTTAGAAGGATCAAGGACCAAATATAACCCCCATACATTGAAGTTCTTTATTAACAGGTGTAAGTTGTTACACTAGATATTGGGTGGTTTAAGGTATACAGATCACATCTGATAAGAGCAAGAAGACTGTAAGAAAAAAAAATTTCTTTGAGAGAATTTCTGAACCAAAAGTGATAGGAGAGAGATAAGAAGGTGGCAGACCGAATGGAGAGAGATGTGATGAGCAGCACTCCTATCAGCAAGCCAACAAGTGAGAGATCACTCAAGACATTAAGCACCAAGGACGCTTACAAATATAATATTCTTGAAGAAGTTCTGTCTCACATCCAGAGAAGCTCTTGGGCAATAAACTGCAACCTCATGAGATGACAGATCTTAACACCACATTAAGTGCATCGGCTGACAAAATTCTTCATAAACCAAATGGCCTGTCAAACTCCTTTTCAGCCCACTCAAGGACATCTCACACACGACTCTTGGAAGTATTAATTATTTATTGAATGCAGTGTTTGCCATGAAAATTAAACATGTGAGTTTGTGAATCATGCACATACAGGCTCCCCTGATCAGCAGAATAACCCATGGTACTAGGCGGAGCACATGGTCTGAAAGACCACCTCACACATAGTAAGCACCTCAGGACAGATTTCCCTGCCTTTTGATAGCTTAATATTTGATATATCATAGTGGTCAAACATGATAATCAACGGGCATGGCAGACTAGAGAGGTTATTCTAATCATGATAATTCTGTCTAGTCCAAAATAGGCAGTTTATATGAACAACAACAAACATCATTCTGATGGATTGGAGATTGAATTCAGATTAGGAGGGAAGCAGTAAATTTACCTGGAGCATTCAGACATGGGGTCTTTTTATGTGCCCTAGTTTATTACCCCTTTATTCCATCCAAGGCACACCTGCAAAGCAAAGTTATTTTGCACAAATAGGTACCCAAGAAGTCTTGGGTCCTGACATGACAGTATTACTTCTAGCAAGTTTCCTCAGCACATTTTTAACTTGATAGCAAAGAGCAGCAGTTTTCAGTACTGATTTATGCATATCCTTGTTAGCATGAATCCTATGTGCATAAACATGAGACTCCTTGTTAACAGAATAAACATTCTATTTGCCAAAACCAGTTTGGTTTTGATATCTTGCCAGCCAACAGGTTGCAATCCTGTGACCTGGCTTCCCACATTTGAAGCACTCATTGTGCTTGCCTCTAAAGACATTTCTACCAATTGCATTTTTATTCACAGGGAGATTAACAGTTTTAGAATTGAGTTTTCTACCCTGAGCATGCCAGCAGTCCTTGACTGCATGGCCATGCTTCCCACAATGGGAGCAGAAAGGAGACTCTCTCCTATAAGATCTTGCCCAACATTCAGTGACCTTATGCCCAAGCTTGTTACAATTAAAACATCTGACATGCTGGTTCGGAGAAGCAGTTTTGTTGATATTAAGAGCATGTTGGTTAGCATAAAATTTAGCATGATGTGGGAGTGATTTTTTCTTTCCATTAGCAAACCAACATTGAGCAAGGGTGTGGCCTAATCTACCACAATGCGAACATTCCCTTTTCTTTGAATGAACATCAGGATTTCTATCACGATATTTCCTAGCATCTATATCATCCTTTTCCATCAATCTACATTCATGCATCAAATGGCCAATTCTATGGCAGTAGTAACATGACATTTTCTTTTTCTGAACCTCATGATTTCTGTCATGAGTTTTCCTAACATGCATTTTACTAGTATTCATGTCATCTTTTCCTTTCAGTTTGCATTCATGCATTTGATGACCAGCTTTATGACAATTAAGGCATGACATAGGTTTCTTGTTAGCATGGGATTTAAAGTCAGGATGCATGTATGTAGTAGAATCCACTTTGTTCTTCCCTTTTTGTTCTACAGTTGTCTTCAGACTTCTTTGAGTAGTGAATTGAAATACAGAAGGACTGGCTAGGCTAGCAGATGCAACATCTGAAACAGCAGAAGTTTGAATCTTATTTTCAAAACTCTTTTTCTTTGTTGAGTTATAGTCCAACCCTTCTTTTTGAAAATTGACTTTAACACCTAACAATCTGTCCAGATTTTCTTGTCCTTCCACAAATTTTGACAAGGATTTCTTCAAGTCTTCTATTTCATTTTCCAGAGAAACAATGTGTATTTCATAACTGGCAATCTCTTGTTCATTGCAGTTTACACATTCACTTAGCACCTTGTTTGCGATTTTATAGTCCTCAATTTCATTTTCCAGATTGCTCAGTTTATCAGAATCTTCAATGCAAACAGTTTTTCCTTTTTCTAAGGTTAGAAGTGTCTCAGACATACTACTGTTCAACATTTTTAATTTTTCAATTTCTCCCTTGAGCTTGTCATTCTGGACCAATTCATTTATTAAAATCTGATCTTCACACGGTGGTTCAAATTGTTGATTAGATTCAGATTTTTCAGTTAGCAGTTTGTTTTCTTGTCCAAGGTTTTTAATTTTCTGAACATTTTCTTCAATGATTTTCCTGAGAGAGTCATTTTCAGATTTAAGTTCATTCAGTTCTGAATTAACAGATTCTTGATTCTTTTTCTTTAACAATTTAATTTGACTCTCAAGCTTACGAATCTCAGCTATGGAAGCATCATTTGTTTGTTCCAATTTTAAACAGTTTTGACATGAAGAGGAGTTTGCACTGGTTAACCTAGTACCCTTTCTCAGTTTCTTATGTTCTCTTTTTAAATTTTCATATAGCCCCAACAAGTCAGCATAGCTATTTTCCCAATCATCCATAGTATAATGTTGAAAAGGGTTTACCTGATCATCATTGTCCTCTTCATTACTTTGATTGTTGCTGTGATCAGTCCCATTGGCCATCATGCAGGCGTCCTTCTTTGACTCGAAGGCTATTTTCAGTTGGTCCAAAATTTTAGTGGCTGACCTGCAATGATAAAAACATGAATGTAAAGCTTTGTCAGTGGCAGCCTTCAGAATTTCCATAGCCTTCTCGTTTTGATCACACATGTATCTACCATTGTCAGTCCATTTGGACATTTTCTTTGGCAGTTTGTGTGGACCATGTGAAATCAACTTCCACATATCCGGATCACGTTCTTTAACATAGGTACGCAGACTTCTAGGCCACAACTTAAATCCAGAACCACTAAAGATCGATGGGTGCTTCATTGAAATCAGTTCAGGAGTAAAACCAAGCAGTAAGACCAAAACAGAAATGCACCTATCAGACCAGCAGGATCCCCTACAGATCGTTGAATCTGGAGATATAGGGAATCGCTCTGATACCAATTGATAGGTCCAGAGGGGGGTGAATGGACCTTTACCCGTTAAAAATTAAGGATTAAAAATAAGTTTAGATCTCAAACAGGAGTTTCCGAATTAGAGCACAATGGTCAAACACTAACCGCAGAACGAACTGCTTGGAGGATAGGGAAGGATCGGCCTAAACAAGCATCTACCGAATATCCAAGTCCAGAAGAGAAAAACAAGCACACGGCACGGGGATTTTTAGGTGGTTCGGTCCTCCAGACCTACATCCACCCCACACTCAAACTGAGTGTGGCTTCACTAACAGCTGGGCAAAACAGCTTGCCAACAAACGCTGATACACAGCTTACCCAGGGGAACAACCTCCCCTCTTCCTCCTACTCGGAGGGAACCACTAGCAACCCATGGTCACTAGAAACCAGAGACTCACGTCTCTCTTCCTCTATACCAAGAGGGAACCCCACTGGTAGCAGTCCCACTACCAGTGAACCAGCCAGTAGCAACCTACTGCCGGCAACCCACCAGAGACCTAGCCTCTCTTCCTCCAGACCAGGAGGGAACCCACCAGTGACTCTCCGTCACTAGCAAACCAGAGGTCTAAGACCTCTCTTCCTCCAACCGGAGGGACCCCTTGACTTGCAAGCCACAAACCAAGGACCGGAGGACAAGCCTCCCTTCCTCTAAACCAGAGGGAACCCTCAAGTGACAACCTGCCACTTGCAACCTGGAGATCAGATCTGCCTTCTCCTGTACCACCAGGAGAAACCCGATCCCCAACAAGGCAATCGGAAGACCAAGACTAAACAAGGTAGCAAAAGGAAAAATAAGAAAACATGAAAATGACAGCGACAGAAGCTGGAAATAAAACGCAAGATATATAGCTCTCAATGAGCATAGTCGTTCTGGATTTGATCCACGAACAGACTGATTAGATCCTCAGTAAAGCTCTCTCTCCTCTTCTTTTCTTCTTCTTCTTTCTCCTTCAGTTTCTGCTCTCTCTTTTTCTTCTCTTCTTTCTCTCATTTTTCTGGATCGAAGGACTCTCTGCTTTTCTGCTCTTTCTTCTATATCTTTCTCTTTTTTGATCATTCTCCATCTGAAGACGAAGGTTTCTATTTATATCAGTAGCAGCAGCAGATCCGGTTCAGAATGCGTGTGCCTCCCACGCTTGATCCAGAAGCTTCTTGCCACGTGTCCTTATCGGATTGGTTCCTCTAGCATTGGATCACGTGCTGCCCAGACACTGAGGAGTAATCTTCCTCAGATCCCTGCAAGCAGATTAATTACATTAATGCTCAGGGTTCGCTATATGTAGCTGAGATAAGTTGGTTGGCCATAAGAACAAAGAACTGCACGAGATATATGATAACAAAACGAGGTGCACTATACTGTGACTGACACGAGGTACGTTAGATGCGTTTAGCATGAGATAACACGAGAACGACACGAAGTACACAAGAATACAGCTAACACAACAACGAAGATGACACGAAGTCAGATGAAGACAGCATGAGGTGAGAAGAAGATAACACATAGTGAAGCAATAGAAAGACACGCGATCAGAAGAGACCAGGACGAAAATAGAAGGAAGTAACACGGAGATACACATACAAAAGAAACACGAAGACACGTAGTGAAACAACACTTGAAAACACAAGAAAAACAACTCGAGCACACAATAGCTCGAATGAACGACTCGAAGACGAGGCGACATGAGTTGAAAACAACACGAAGATGAAAACAGAAACCGACACGAGGTGAGGTCACAAAGCGACAAAGACACGAGGTCTAGGAAACACGACACGAAGACATGAGATAGACACGTCTTCAACAACACGTGATGAAACGGTGGAAGCAGAAGAACAACTCGAGGAACTACAGTAATTGACACGAAGACACAAGAGCAAACATAGAGGACTGACTCAAGATGAGCAACTAAGTGCTAACGACACGAGGTTCATACAGAAGCAACTTGAAGTTCATCAGAACAATTCGAGCTGCTTCAGAAGAATCAACACGAAGTCAATCAGCACACAACTTAACACAACACGAGGTACGAAAGGACGACACGGCGTGTTGAAAACATAAACAGTACTAAAACTAAAACGACACGAAGGCAAACAGTACAACACGAGGTGTTATACACAAACATGATGAAGTTCCAACCAACACGAAGATAGTCCCTGAAAATACCTGAAGTGAAATGAAGGTTTATTCTTCACAGAAAAATATTTTTTTTTCACTTTCACAGAAAAATATTTTTGTTAATTTTTCACAGAGAAATATTTTTGAACACCACTAAGACTTATAGTGTTGTCATCATCAAAACATGTAAAGATTCAACAAGACTCAACAGAATGAACTTCAAAAACTCAAAGCAACCCCTTCCAACTCTTAACAACTCTCTCTCACTTCCTTACAATAGAAGCTCCTTTTATAGGGTTAACATAACCCCATTCCCCATGTGAACACTTTAACATTCCTTACCTCTTTTGTTGAAAAACACAATCCATTGCTGCCATTTTTGACTCAGAATTATGTGCCAACATGTGTTGCACACTTTTACAATTTTTTCTGACTTTTTTTCTATTTTTTCTAGCCTTCTTTCTCTCTCTCTTTCTCTCTCTTTCGGCCACGTGCGCCGCCCGTGCGCCGCGTTCCTTCCGCCGCGGGTGCGCCGCCCGCGTGAGCTGCGTGCGCCACCTGCGTAAGGTGCCACGGGTGCACCGCGGTGCGCCGCCCCATGTTGACGCTCGTGAGGCGCGCTGACCGCGCGCCCCTCTCCCTCGTCGCTCGTGCCGACGTGCGAAAGCGCGTCGACGCCTTCCTCCGCCGACCTGCACAGAAAACACACACACACTTATTATTATAATATATATATATATTATGTATATCTATATATATATTATGTATATATATCCTATAAAAGTCTTTAAAAATATCAAATGAACTTATTTTTTTTCTTTTTTTTTCTTTTCCTTTTGAACAAGTCCATGGGCTTTTGGCTTTTATTATTACTTTTTATTTTCCTTTTTTTATATTTGTTTCTTGTCGCTTCCCTCGTACCGAGTGCCTGCATAAATAAGTAAATATCATTATTAAAATTATTTAATTCCATAAAATTAAATATTTGACTCTAAATTAAAAGTCAGTATGATACGTGCATATTTATTAGTATTAAAGCTCATAACAAATGTGTATAACATGAATTAATATGTAAAAATACACACTTATCAATAGCTATATTATTTCTCATCGGTGCATGTTTACCCTCACGGCCAGGATATTATCTGAGCTGAATAGAAGTTCATTAAAGGTTGTAAGACCTCCCCACCTCATTTGATGTTCTTTTATGGGTTTCTATTCTAGTTATTTCGTTTGGATCCTCTGTTCCGTTCGAATTCAGAGATTTGCCATTGGTTGATGAACCTCTCGTAGGCACACTAGGGACCCATAGAATGATGGCATGGCTCTTGGTTGTTCCCCGTGAACGAGAAACATCATTCGTGTGTTTCTCACCGATGTTTTATTAAAGTGTGTAAGTTGGGTGCTAATCAACGAGTCCCTCGGTGGTATGACAGGGACCTGTGAAGCTATCACATGGCCCATGCTCATCCCCCTAATGAACAAGGCACATTATGCAGATGCTCCCTCTGCTATAATAGAGTATGGATTTATTCATTCCTATTCTCGATGATTTTTCCATTTAATCTCCAATTCTCCTTGTGAGCGAGCAATTCTCTACCGAAAACCTATGCTTCCTCTCTCCTGGAACCCATGAATCCCCTTCAAGAGCCCAAAAACCCCTTATGCCATGACCCCGACAGATGAGATCCACTCGGTAGCCCCTCAACTCGGTCGCCAACCCCCTCTCACATCCCAATACCCAGTCGGCACCCATTGCCATGCGTCGCCGAGAGCGCAGCCCAGCCGCCGATGCCGCCCATTATCCTTTGGCCACTGAAGAACCCCGCCACTTGGCCACTGACTGCTCACATCCTTTTGCCGCCGAGTCGACCCGTACTCCTGTGATGATAGCCACCGGACACCCTCCATGTTTGCTAGACGTCACCCCAGAGCCCATCGGCTTGCCTCTCTTAACCATTCCTTCAGTCCTGCAGCCTTAGGTTGATAGTAATATCTCGCCACAAGTGAGCGGCAGGGAGCTATATTAACGGGGTAGTCACCCCTACATTACACGATTTGTTTTCCTAGTTTTCTCCTCACCCCATCGAGCCACGGGGATCCACCGCTTACCATGGCGTGCTCTCCGATGGTCTCCCTTGGGGAATAATGAGAAGATCTCCTCAATGGCGAACATCATTCCGTCACATCTCGGCCCTCCTTTGTGGATCTCGGGCATTGATATGCTCGTATGTTGTGGACTCCATCTCGACACTTCGTGGATGGATGTCCTATATATTTTTGGGCATACCCCGAGATAAGGAAAGATGCTGTCAAAATTCATTCGAAAAGGCGTTTCAACGTATCGTATTTGTCATAGGGATCTATCACTCGTGATTACATGCTCTCCACCGACTTACCCTAGGGAATAGCAAATAAACTACCTTACGGGCATACATGGTCCCGCAGCTTCTCGACCTACACGGTCCTTGGGCTCTAGCATGCCCATCTGACATGGATTCTGTCTCGGCTCTGCGTAGACGGTCTCCTATGCTTTCTTGGCATACCCCAAGTGATGTGACACCACCTTGGGGTGATAGTCACAAGACCAATGCTTCCTCGGACCTAAGTATGCAAGCACAACCACAAGGCTAAGAAGCCTACGTAAGCGGACCTTCGTATGGCGCACACAGTCAACCCGGGGGTAACTCGGGGATGCCGAGTCGAGGAAGTGGGACAAGACCCTTGCTGGTAGAGGGCCAGCAACATCCAAGGTAAACCACCCCTTGGGGAACGGATATCCAACTCAATGAGTCGGCAATGGCCAAAGGGCGCGGGTCACTCACTCACACCCACGGTGGTCACACAAAGACGGTGGAGCCTTAGGATCGGGCGCTCTCTCCCTAACCGACGGCGCAATTGGAGAATATTAAATGAACAAGCATAAATGAGAGCAAGGGACGAGTTCTCACCTAGCAGGTTTGAAGAAACCGACTCCGGTCGGAGACGGGGGGGAGCGGGGAGGCGAGGGGAAGCACCCGCACGCCGCGTCGACGAAGCTTCAAACCTGCGAGTGTAATTATTACATGAACTACCCCCATGCAAGGGGGGGGGGAATCTTGGGTAGGAATTGTGTGGTTACAACCAAAACTACCTACACGCATGGAGGGGCCTTCAGCCGGCCAAGCGGGGTGGGGAATTAAGCTAAGAAATGATAATCTTCGATCTTCGTCGGTGCTGCCAACCCTCTGTGCCTGTGGATAGATGGTTGATGAAGTTGATGCTGCGGCCAGTCTAGATTTTTGTTGAAGATGAAACTAGTGGGAAACTCTTTGTAGCTGGACCGAGACGACACCAGAATTTTCTTGATTTCTTTGATTGCCGGTGCAGGTCGGGGCAGAGTCTCGAACTGAGGTGCAGTTCTTCTGTTCGGACTGCTTCAGATTCTCAACAGCAGGAAGAAGATGTCGCCACGAGCGCTCCAGAGCTTCAATTTGAGCACAGATGGTACCGATGGAATCGTTGATGAGCCCTCTTCAAAACGTGGGTCACGGGAATGCCTGAAGATGTCGGAGTAGGCCGGAAGATCTAAAACAAGGAGAAGGGATCGGAGCAGACTAATAGGAAACAGAACCGCGCGCCAGGAGGAAGAAAATGAGAACTCTTGCTTCCAGGTGCCAATCGGAGCTCCGCTTCTTGATTCTGAAAGTAGACTGTTCGAAGAAGATTTTTGCAGAAGAACTCTTGCTCAGATTTCCAATAGGATCGCCGCAGTGGAGCTTCCCATCAGGTTCAGGTGCTCTGCCAGGGAAGCTTCGCGCAGTCGGGGGAGAAATTCTCTCCCGGGCAGCACAGAGCTCGGACGATGACGAATCCACCGCCGTTACGAAGAAGACAGGCAGACGCTTCCGTGGGTACCTCTTGGGCCTTCAGATTCGCTGGGATGTGGTAGGAGTCGCTGCTGCAAGTTGCTGGTCCACCTACAACTTCTGGACTGCGAACTGCACCTTTGATGTAGCTTCCGATGATCAAGAAAGAAGAAGAAGAAGTAGATATATGGTGAAGGGGGAGATGATGAGTGATGGGAGGGGAGTGTGAGGGAGGTATTGAGGGAGGTTAGAGGTGGTGGGGAAGCTGGAGAAGGGGGGGAGGGCGAAGCTGCTTGGAGGTTCTATCAATGGAGGTGGGAGAGGTGATGGAGAAGAGCAAGGAAGAATGGTGGAGATGAGAGAGAGGGGGGGCGACCCTAACCAAGGGGGAGGGGTCTTGGGCGCCCTAGGGCTGGGAGGTAAGGAGAATTTTGAATTCAAAATGGTCTAGGGAGGTGGAGGGTTGCATGGGGGAGAGGGAAAAGTGTTTGGGGAAGTGGGTAGGGTAGTTGGGGGTTGGAGGGTGGCTTAGTGATTGGGGATGCTCCCTTGGGACTAGAGGGTGGAGTAATGGGATGTGTGGGGAGTTGTAGAGGACTTAATGGAGGTATGTGGTAGAGGGGAGGTGGTTGGGAGGGGAGGAGAGAGAGGGTTGGGCACCCTCCTCTTGGAGGTTGAGAGAGAGAGGAGAAGGGGGGTAGGTGGGATTCACTCCCTAGGGCTTCTCACCCAAATAATGGATTCACTCCACTAAGAAGATTTAAACCCTCAAATGGCAATTTTTTCATTGATTGATTGATTCAAATGGGGGGAAATGGGGTCCTATATATAGGCAACCCACATTTTACAAAAAGCCCTTGACACTTGACACATTGACAAATAACCAACAAGGTAGGGGCGCCCATGGGCCAAGTCCACTGGGTTGGGCCCAATAGCTAGTCTAAATTAGCCTAAAGAGACTCAAACTTAGGGAAATAAACCAAAGACCTAGATACATGACTCTAATAAAAGGAAAATTACAATGATATGACTCAATAAAAATAAAGAAATACAACATAGGACTCATAATAAATGGCTAGACCATGACGTACGCCTCCGGGGTGACGAGAAGGGCCGAGAGTGCCAGGACGGATGGTGATGACCCCATCATACTCCCGGGGTGCGGAGAACTCGACTCCGTCGAGTAAGAGTCCTTCCCTCTTCGGAAAGGTGCAGAAGTGGTGCCGCACACATGTCTTCCGAAAGAAGCCGATTCTTCCACCTAGCGAGGTAGTGCCCGTACACCTTGCTTCGAGTGATGATTTCTTGTTCATCCAATATTCTCTCAAGTTGCTTACGTCGGGCTTCTCTGGGCTGACGGTGCTCTCATGGGGAGGGGTGGGTGCTCTCTCAAGGGAGGAAGGGGGCTTGAAATCCTCACTTGGTGCCACCGTGGGTCCCTTGTGTGGCACAAGGCCTTCCACATTGAAATTGAAGTTAACTCCGTATCCCTCGAGGAGGCCTAACTTATGAGTAGTGGGGCTAGTGCACCTTAAAACCTGGAAGGGGCTAATCCTACAAAACCTCAATCCTGAGTTATCTCTATGTGAGAGCCTCTCATTCCTCACCATCCCAGAATCACCCATTTGGATTTCTTGGTGACGCCATTGAGTCGGCCTGCCTTTTGTAAATTTCATGGCTCTTATTGATGTGCTTGCAAGGTTGTCATGCAATTTGTGAATGCTGACCTTCTAGTGGTTATGGGTGGACCTGGACAACCATATGTAGACCAGTCATGCCATGATGCCATATGGACCTTGATGAGCCTTAGTGGGCCGGGGCAATCAAATGTGGCCCTATCATGCATGGACTCTCTAACAAAGGTTGGAGGGCCAGGGCATCCATAGGTGATCCGGTCATGTATGAGGGTGACAAATGCCGGGGGACCCGGACATCCAAGAATACACCTATCATGCTTAAGACTCATGATGAGTGAAGGTAGACCATTACATCCGAATTTGGACCACTCATGCTTTCTACTTGACATGTGGGTGGTATGAATGAATGGACCCAACATAATGTTCATGCCAATTGGTGTAGTAAGCCTAGACACATGCATGTTTTTCCCAAAGGTGACTTCCATGTGTATAGGTGTGGGAAAACCTTTGAACTCCCATTGGAAAGGATCGAATGGATCTAAGAAGGTGGTCATCATGGGGTGAGTCACAACTTTATTACCTAGGGATATGTGGCTCAAGATCATGGCTCTCAAGGTGTAACCCGGGTCTAGGATGGGGTAGATTGGGTTAAACATGGTGGGTTAGGATAGGGAAAGGTGGGTGGTGAGTAAGGTGGGTGGATTACATGGGATTCTAGGCTCCCATAGGAAGGGATCAAAGGGGTCATGGGAAGGGCTACCTATAGGGAGGGAGTCCATGTCCTTAAGAACCTCACATAGTGGTAAGTCATCCTCCTCTATTGGAATGATTGGGCCGGTGTATTGAGTGGATGGGTTGGCCAATGTTTTTGAGATCTCAATGGTAGGGGAGTGGATCGAGATAGGTTTTTCCACCATGGGGAGAAGAAAAAGGAGGTCACTAGTGTAGCAACCAATGGTGCAGACCGAGGTGATAGACCCATCACAAGGGTGGATGAGACTAAGGTTTTTTGGGTGGGCCGTCCCTAGGGTCAACAAGCAAGTCAACTCTAGCTACCATTCTAGGCCTTTAAGGAGGTCATCAAAACCCTCTACTTCATAGTAGGATTGGATTGTTGTGTGAGGAGTGTGGATGGGCACTAGATGGTGGTCTTGCTTCATGGGTAGATAGGTATGGGTCATGATTTCTCTAATCAAGCTCTCCCTTAGCCACCTAACAAGGGACTCTTCTAAGATGAATTCGGCCTTATCTAGAGGGAGTGGTGTAAGGTGAAGATCCTCGTGCGAGGCTTCCTCTTCAATTTGGACATGGGTGCTCTCCATGGAGGGGATAGGTTCCCGAGGGGTATTTGTCTTCATGTGGCAAAGCCGGTGGACTACTTCTTCCAAAGCTAATAGAGTGGGAAGGTTCTTTGATGGTGGGGTGATGATGACCGGAGTATGGTGCACCCAAGGTGGTGAACAAGGGCGGGATTCCAGCGGGTGGGAGAATACAAGGTTGTTGAATTTAAAGGTTCCCGGGAGGTGTGGCGGATGAACTAGGCAAGTTCGACGTGTCGGGTCGATGTCGGCATTCCTTTCATTTAACCATTTCTTACCTAGGATTATACATGGACCCGCCATTATTCCTAGTTGACACCAAGCCCCATCCAAATACTTGGTCTTCCCGAACCATTTATGGAATTCAATAAAGACTTGGTCTCCATTGTGCACAATTTGTCCGGTCCTACAAAGACAGGTAATGATATCGGGGGACACCCAATTTTTAGATTCTAGGTCAATGAAATCAATTTCTACGGGCTCTCCATTAGGTAAGCATGCATGGGATATGATTGGGAGAGGGGCCATGTGACCCAAGACTCAATGTTAACAATGGTGGGTTGACAATACATGGTTCACACAAGAATGCAAGCATGCCCTAGGACTTGACTTGTAGAGACAAGTCAATGACTTGCTCTGATACCAATTTGATGTGACACCACCTTAGGGTGATAGTCACAAGACCAATGCTTCCTCGGACCTAAGTATGCAAGCACAACCACAAGGCTAAGAAGCCTACGTAAGCGGACCTTCATATGGCGCACACACTCAACCCTGGGGTAACTCGGGGATGCCGAGTCGAGGAAGTGGGACAAGACCCTTGCTGGTAGAGGGCCAGCAACATCCAAGGTAAACCTCCCCTTGGGGAACGGATATCCAACTCAATGAGTCGGCAATGGCCAAAGGGCGCGGGTCACTCACTCACACCCACGGTGGTCACACAAAGACGGTGGAGCCTTAGGATCGGGCGCTCTCTCCCTAACCGACGGCGCAATTGGAGAATATTAAATGAACAAGCATAAATGAGAGCAAGGGACGAGTTCTCACCTAGCCGATTTGAAGAAACCGACTCCGGTCGGAGACGGGGGCGAGCGGGGAGGCGAGGGGAAGCACCCGCACGCCGCGTCGATGAAGCTTCAAAACTGCGAGTGTAATTATTACATGAACTACCCCCATGCAAGGGGGGGGGGATCTTGGGTGCGGATTGTGAGGTTACAACCAAAACTATCTCCACGCTGGGAGGGGCCTTCATCCGGCCAAGCGGGGTGGGGAAATTAAGCTAAGAAATGATAATCTTCGATCTTCATCGGTGCTGCCAACCCTCTGTGCCTGTGGACAGACGGTTGATGAAGTTGACGCTGCGGCCAGTCCAGATTTTTGTTGAAGACGAAACCAGTGGGAAACTCTTCGTAGCTGGACCGGGACGACACCAGAATTTTATTGATTTCTTTGATTGCCGGTGCAGGTCGGCGTAGAGTCTCGAACTGAGGTGCAGTTCTTCTGTTCGGACTGCTTCAGATTCTCAATAGCAAAAAGAAGATGTCGCCATGAGCGCTCCAGAGCTTCAATTTGAGCACGTCTGGTATCGATGGAATCGTTGACGAGCCTCTTCGAAACGTGGGTCACGGGAATGCCAGACGATGTCGGAGTAGGTCGGAAGATCTCAAACAAAGAGAAGGGGTCGGAGCAGACAGATAGGAAACAGAACCGCACGCCAGGATGAAGAAAATGAGAACTCTTGCTTCCAGGCGCCAATCGGAGCTCTGCTTCTTGATTCTGAAAGTAGACTGGTCGAAGAAGATTTTTTCAAAAGAACTCTTGCTCAGATTTCTACTAGGATCGCCGTAGTGGAGCTTCCCATCAGGTTCAGGTGCTCTGCCAGGGAAGCTTCGCGCAGTCGGGGGAGAAATTCTCTCCCGGGCAGCACAGAGCTCGGACGATGACGAATCCACCGCCGTTGCGAAGAAGACAGGCAGACGCTTCCGTGGGTACCTCTTAGGCCTTCAGATTCTCTGGGATGTGGTCAGAGTCGCTGCTTCAAGTTGCTAGTCTACTTGCAACTTCTGGACTACGAACTGCACCTTTGATGTAGCTTCCGATGATCAAGAAACAAGAAGAAGTAGTAGATATATGGGGAAGGGGGAGATGATGAGTGATGGGAGGTGAGTGTGAGGGAGGTATTGAGGGAGGTTAGAGGTGGTGGGGAAGCTGGAGAAGGGGGGGGAGGGCGAAGCTGCTTGGAGGTTCTATCAATGGAGGTGGGAGAGGTGATGGAGAAGAGCAAGGAAGAATGGTGGAGATGAGAGAGAGGGGGGGGACCCTAACCAAGGGGGAGGGGTGTTGGGCGCCCTAGGGTTGGGAGGGAAGGGGAATTTTGAATTCAAAATGGTCTAGGGAGGTGGAGGGTTGCATGGGGGAGAGGGAAAAGTGTTTGGGGAAGTGGGTAGGGTAGTTGGGGGTTGGAGGGTGGCTTAGTGATTGGGGATGCTCCCTTGGGACTAGAGGGTGGAGTAATGGGATGTGTGGGTAGTTGTAGAGGACTTAATGGAGGTAGGTGGTAGAGGGGAGGTGGTTGGGAGAAGAGGAGAGAGAGGGTTGGGCGCCCTCCTCTTGGAGGGAGAGAGAGAGAGGAGAAGGGGGGGTAGGTGGGATTCACTCCCTAGGGCTTCTCACCCAAATAATGGATTCACTCCACTAAGAAGATTTGAACTCTCAAATGGCAATTTTTTCATTGATTGATTGATTCAAATGGGGGGAAATATGGTCCTATATATAAGCAACCCCCATTTTACAAAAGTCCTTGACACTTGACACATTGACAAATAACCAACAAGGTAGGGGCGCCCATGGGCCAAGTCCACTGGGTTGGGCCCAATAGCTAGTCTAAATTAGCCTAAAGAGACTCAAACTTAGGGAAATAAACCAAAGACCTAGATACATGACTCTAATAAAAGGGAAATTACAATGATATGACTCAATAAAAATAAAGAAATACAACATAGGACTCATAATAAATGGCTAGACCATGACGTATGCCTCCGGGGTGACGAGAAGGGCCGAGAGTGCCAGGACGGATGGTGATGACCCCATCACAGAGGCAATGGGGAGATGCTGTCGGAATCGATTTAGAAAGTTACCTTTATTTCCGCTTCCCCTTCATCCCATTAAGTCACAGAGTCTGTTAATCGCCATGATGGGCTTTCCGATGACTTCGATTGGGAGACAATGAACAAATAGCCTCTTTTCGAATATGGCTTGAACAACAAATGGCTCATTGAAAGGCAATTGCCTTTCAACATACAAGTCAGATTGTGTAAATAAATTCATGAAATAATGAAGTAAGCAACATTAATTTGATAGTGCCACGGTCCGTGGTTATGCTTAACCCTTTAAATAAAGAATAAGTCGATATATAATGTCAATACTGCCCCAGGCTCATTGGTATATCAAATGGTGATTAGCCGAAAGTCGGGATAGGCCCGACCAGAATCTTTCACTATGCGTGATGGTAGTCCCCGGACCTAAGTTCTCCGTCACGTAGCCGACTTAATAAACCCTAATGGATTGCATGGATACACAGATCCTCTTTTTGTTTGTCAAGGAATAAGCATTACTTTTGTACTCCTTTAGCCCCCGTGGTCCTTCTACTTTGGTGATTAATCAAGGGTTATCCTTCTCTGGAAGGGCATAATTAACGTCATAACCTTTATGGTATGGCGGACTTCCGATCCCAACACGATCAATCACTATCGTCTGACTGGTCAGACGAGCGCACAATAATTTTTGTCACGGCCAGTGACTGGCATGCTTATTAAACCACCATAATAGCATTCCATGTCAAGTGTGTATCCCCCATGTTTTGCTGATGTCAAAGGGGGAGAATGTCATTATCACAGGAAGTCAAGTCATTGTCATAGGTGTCAGTAGTGTCACCAGTCAATTATGGTCAATCAGGCATGAGTAGTCATAGTCATTAGTGTCATGGGAAGGTGGTCTTTTGCACATTGTCTCTTCATTGTGTGCAAATGGATTCTGACTCTATGAACATATGAAATTCAAATTAAATATAAGTTTCTTGTTCATCAGTCTCTTGCTTAAATATGACTTGATCTTCTACTGCATATGTCTGATTGAAATGAAGTTCTTCCATTAACAATAACTTATAGTTGCCATCATCAAAAAGGGGGAGACTGTTGTGCACCTCTTATTTTGATGATGACAAGCTATAACCCATTGAGGTCAATAATTCATGGAATTCATCCCTCATGCATTGCATAAATGTCAAATGCAGAAGCACAAGGCAACCCAACTAAGGAAGAGATTGAAAAGTCAGTATCAAAGTCCGACAGGGAAGGAAGCAGTTGAAAGTTAGAAAAGAACAAGGTTTTTACACCTATGGTGCAGAAGTCGACTTCTAGGTCACTGGAACTCCACGGGTGCACTCAGGCCAGAACCACCTAGGTTTTGGATAGGCGTAAAAATTGACTTCCTCTGAAGCAAAAGTCGACTTTCGCCTGGCAAATAGAACCAAGGCTTTCTAGGATCGTTTGGAAGTCGACTTTGATGGCTCCGGAAGTCAACTTTCACGGAGAATGCATTTTGTAAAACCTAAAATAGACCCAGTTGTCATAAGATCCGATACCCAAGCTGTGGATCCATTTTGGCACGCACATAGAGAGTCCAGATGTGCCAAGGAACATGAGTTTTTAACAGATTCTGTTGCCTCACATGGAGAAGTCCTGGTCTTCAACCTCTTCGTAGAAAAATAGGGGATTTCCCAGTAGTTGCTCCAACTGAATCAGTAGATATTTCAGAAATGCTTCAAAAAATTGAAAAGGGATGGCGGGAAGTCTGAAAGCAAGACTGGTGAAAAAGGCCTCAAGCTAAGGAAGAAAAGAAGGAGTGCAGAACAGAAGGTGTAGAATAAAAATCGTGAGCGTCAGTCCTCAAGTGTGAAAAAGAAGCAACATCTTCTGGAAAATGAAGGTCACCTAGTGATGCAGAAATCAAACTCTCTCTGCTGAAGCCAAGAACCCTTGGAAGTCTTAATCAGCGAAGCTCTTATCAGCACTAGAGTAGGTTCCAGAATGTATAAAACATCGGTAAAAGCACTTTCTAGACATTGGGTTTTAATGGTACAACCAGCTCGGCGTCCTAGTGGGAATCCCAGGCTCGCGGAGTCTTATGGAGGCCTTGAAACAAGATTTCTTAGTCCGTTGGAAGGAATATCCAAAGGAGAGGTCATCAAGTCCAAGATTGTATTCTTAATGTGCAAAAGGTGTAACTAATGACAACATACCGGGATATGCGCCATGTACTTATGAAAATGACTCTTAGAAGAGAGAGAATCGTGATAAAACAGTGATCATGATTCATCTATCTTTGGAAAACACACATTTATTACAAGAGTATATGATTTTGGGTCATAAATTAACATAAGTTTAAAAATAAGACCAATGATCATAAAAACATGAAATATACTGTGATGAACAGTAAATACAACTAAGTATATGAAACCATTGCTCAAATCTGGATTAAAACTTAGTTAACTAGGCTTATCATACATTTATTAAGGCTAATTCTGTAATATGTTGAATTAACAATATTACAGAAAAACAAAAATCTCAAACGGTCTAATACAGGACCGTTTAACTTGGGCTAGCGGTCTATCGAGCGACCATTAGAGTTCCTGGCGGTCTACAGGATGACCGTTTGCTCCTGTAAAAATCTGAGTTCAAAAGATAATAAGACTAAATACTAAACTAATGCATATCATGCACAGAAATCAACATATATAAACTGCCATAATCATGATAGAATAAATATGGGCCAACAATATGCATAGGTTTATGTAAACTACAAGAAAACTCCTTTTTACTTCCTTAAGGCTAATTAGAATTATGCATGAAGACTAACTAGATGCATAGTCCTAATGAAAACATGAAATTCTCAAGGTACAATGCATGAAATCGAATGAAAACAGAGGGCTTTTATTCTTGACTTTAAGTTTGAGCCATTCATGAGATAACCTACCTCTGTCTTGGGCTTTAAATTTTAAATTTAAGGCTAAAAGTCAACCCTAGTTCTCTGCTCGTCCTGAACTAAATCAGCAACTTCACGACCTTGTATCTCCTGATGCCCTTGACCTAAAAACGTGAAATTTTGAGGGTAAGAAGAGGGTACTAACAAGAACAAATTATTATAAAGAACCTTTATCTAATTACCTTGTTTAGGGCTTCTATTTCCCTGATCTTCTCGAGCGTTATAGGCCTGGCCACTACGTTGTCGATAGGGTTCCGTGGGGTAGCGGCCTGGCGGCTGACCGCTAGCAAGGGGTTGCGGTCAGGCCAGGGCCGCTACTCAGGGGGTTGCGGCCTAGGTGGTGACTACCCTTGACCAACTAGAGGACACGACGTAGAGCGGATGATCTGTGTGTGTACACGTGGTTGGGGACGTTAGACCCGCGCTAACGAGTGCGACCCTAGCTAGTCCTTGTTCCGTGGTTACGGGTATGGTGTCTCAGTTCCCACTAGGCCGGAGGGAGACACCTGAGGTGCGGACTCAGACGTCAGTGGAAGCATCCGGCCTTGCTTCTACTGGGCAGGTACTCCCGTCACGTAACGTGAGATTCTCATGACTCGAGGTACCATTTCTCATCCACGAGACGTAGTTTTGCGTGAAGTTTTCGGGTGTATTCTCGAGGTTGAGGTCAAGGGTTCCAGTGAGCGTCACCGAGGGTTTTTCCTAGGTAGTGTATGGTCCATGACAGTGGTGTCATGATGGGTTTCACTAGCAGCATAGCCAGAGATTTTCTTGTTAGTCTGGTGGTCTCCCGATGGTGAGATCGAGGCATGTTTTTCGGTACAGTAGGAGTAGCTGTAGAGCCAAGATTTGACCGGCCACCGAGGTGTTGTTCTGTTGTTGTTGTTACTGTCTGCCACTGTCGTTGTTTACGGTTGTGGTTCCGCGGGACCCCTACTAAACCAGTGATAGGAAGCTCACCCCTACTTTTCAGGTGTGATGGCTCTTCCTTGAGGTTTGAGAATGCTGCATGCGGAGGTTTCTAGGTGCCAGCTTGTCGGGCCGAGTGTTCACTCGGTGTTGGGTACGCCTCTCTTCCTTAGACTATACTTTTGTCAGACTGGACTCTATCGTAGTTGTTTATTTATTTTTGTTAATTGTTGAATTATGTTACTTTATTTTCTATTCCTTTGTACCTTTACAATCCTTTTAGCCCTTCCGAGCCCTCCGACTCATGGGCGGCAGGCCAGGATTCGAATGGTATCGGGCTCTTCTCGGTATCCAGATCTTGGGTCATTACAGTTGGTATCAGAGTGAGATTATGGACATACATGGGAATTCGAGATATTGCAGTGATCAGAGTCCGTAAGGTCCAGTACAGTCGACAACTCACATAGGGTTTTGTGTATGTTTTCCACTTGATTTTTCATGTAAGAGCTTTAGGGCGCGGCGTTGGTACTATGAATGTGGTTGCTGTACTGTTGGAGTGTCGGTGTGGGGCCCAAGGGACGAGATAGAGAGATTTCTTCCCGATGGGTGGTGGCCCCAGTTGTGCTGCGTTGGGCAGAGGTTGCCGACATGTGCGCGGTTGTAGTGCTGCGTTCGAGGATTTGTAGCGAGATAGGGTGGTTGGCAAGGATTGCACATGATTAAGTGGCCGTGAGTGTGTTCTGAGGGAGTTGTTATAGGGTTTGGCCACTCCAGCTTGAGGTTTCAACCAGCCCTTGAGGTTTGAGATCGTGGTTTGAAGTGGCTGAGCGAGTGCCCTGATCGAGAGGTGTGCTCAAGTGAGCAGCGGATCTTCTATTGAGCTGCTAATTGTCAAGCCTGGTTTTTCCTGTCGTGCTCTATGACATCAGAAATGACGTGTCGGTCTCGGTTATCCTTGTGGATTTCGAGGCAGGATTGGGCGGAGTTGCCCCAGTGAGCTTTAAGTCTTGCGCTTCTGCGTGTGAATGGGTTGTGTTCGCCCTAAATTTGGTTTGAGATGTGAAGGTTCCGCGGCGAGTTTGGGGCTCGAGGATGAGCATTGGAAGTTGCCAATTATGTCTCGTGTTGCGGCTCTTGGCGTGACGTGTTGCAGTTTGAGGAATTGCAATGGTGCATCGAGAGATGTTGTGATCGCGGTCCCACGAGACACTTGGCGAGTGTTATCGGAGGAGTTGACCTGACGGAAGTGATGGTTTTCTTGGTGCTAGGAGGTGTGGTTCCTATCAGGCACAAGGTTTAATGTCAGGTCGAGCGTGGAGAATTTCCATTGGTCGGAGGTATGCTAATTTCTCCTTTGGTTCGAGAGAATCGAGTTTGGCTAAGGTTCGTCGTCATGCATTGTGTGTCCGGATTGGTTGGCTTTCTGTGTGCCATGAAGTTCATGCGGGACGCGTCCCGTTTTGGCAAGGTGGTTGCCTGTGAGAAGCGTTGCCCATTCCCTGATACACAAGGGTGCGTTGACACTGTTCCGAAAGGACGAGTGCCGGTTGGGCGGTGCTCGTGAGAATTTACGACTGGTGTTGTGCTTTCTGAGGTGTTGAGGATTAGAGTCTACGGAGTTGCAGAGGATTGTCAGGATGGCGGATCCTGAGTCATTTGTATTTGCTGTGCACATGGATTAGAGTGCACAGCGGAAGCCTGGTGGGCCCAGACCCACAGGTTCAGGATCGTAGCATTGGTTGCTACGGGTGGATTCCCGAGAATGAGTTAAGCATCGAAGGATTGGTTCCTCAGTGTGAGACGTGTTGTTGCCGTGCCGTTGCTGGAGGCATTGTGGTCCATGGCACTGGTAGGTGGTGAGTTGGGGAAATATGTTGGCAAGTGTGCCGCATGACTACCCTGTTCGTGTGTTGGAAGCTATGTTCTTGCATGAGATCATGTTCTGGAGAAGTGATCTCTAAGAGATTATGGGTCCCAATTGATAGATGCGAGCGACTGGTAAGGTGGACCGAGTGGTCGACCATGGTAAGATGTGTATTGTTTGGGGACCCGTGTGCTTTGGTCGTGGCGTCGTCGACCAGGTTGCTGTGATGGCAAGTGGCACTTGGTTGCCTTGGAGGAATCGAGATCGGCAGGCGTCCATTAGGAGTAATTGAGATGAGATAGGATTTGATGAGACAGGACGGTGGTCGATGCCTATGTATGATGGTCCTTGATGGGACATTGGCGTTGGATATGGTGGTCCTTGGTCTGTGACCAGCATGGGAGGATTCCCCTATACGTCTGAGTCGAGTGAGGAGAGGACCGAAGACTCTAGGATCTTGTCCATTGGTTCCGCCGTGCTCCCCTGAGAGGATAGAGTTGGCATGAGGCTCGAGATCAGATGTGGTGTTGTTTTGTGTGAGAGTCAACGGATGGCCCGTCGAGATTTAGAATGTGCCCTTCGGATCTGGTGGAGGACCAGGAAAGAAGGAAGAAGCTGAGTAAGTCAAGGGTTTCCCGTTGGTGAGTGTCTGGTGACCGATGAATGGTCTTTCACAGATAGTATATGCTGGTGGTTGCGCATCAAGAATGGTGAGAGCCGTGTGCGAGTGAGGCCTTTGTTGACCATTTCCATGATGTGCATTTTTACGGATAGGATCTGTGCTTTGTAAAAGTTTGAGTTCTGATAGAGTTGGTCCCGTGTTGTTATTGGCGTTCAGCTTGCCAGGTGTGAAGTGGTCCTTGGCGTGGAGCCGACGGATTTGTGGCGGTCAACTGGTAGAGAGGCTAACGTGCATTTTGGTTCACCGAGCATGGTTGGGTCGGTGGCTACTTCTCGTAACAAGGATTGTGTCTCCTCGGTAAGCGAGACTGTGGCAGCGATGCTGTGAGTGGTTTTCGTTGTGACTGAGGTGATGCCAGACTTTTGTCCTTTTTGTGGTATTCCTACTCTGATGATCGAAGTGTGCTGTGTGCGGAGCGAGGTGTTGCTCGTGATTAAGGTCTGTCTGTATCCCTTAGGATCGGTGCTTTCGTGAGAATTGAGGTTTTTTTTGTTGAGTCCTGACAGCGTTGTCAGTTCGTTTGGGGTGTTCTCCCCCTGTGGCTTGGTGCTAGTCCTGAATTTCGAGGATAAAATTTGTTTAAGGGGGGAAGGCTGTAACACCCTGAGTTTTTCGGATCATTGTTCGGATCTGGATCCGTGGGTTTCAGATCACTTTCGTGGGTCCCAGATTGAGTTTTGCGGTTCACGCGTGTTTTTATCTGTCGGACCTTTGGAACCCCGTGTAGGGCGAACCGTTGCGTTCTCTGACTCTGGGATGTTACTAGCACCTTGTGCATTTTTCGAGGATCGTGGGGTGTATTTTTCCCTATTTATGTATTTTTTAGAAATTCTGAATTTTCTATATAAACCAACCCCTTTTTCTCTCTCCCCATCTCTCATTTCGCACCCTCTCCCTCTCTCTTCTCTCACGCTCTCTCTTCTCTCCCTCTCTTCTCTGGCGGCCGACGGAGGTGGACGGGGGTGAGGTGGAGGCGACGCGGGTGAGGTGCGGGTGAGGATGGGATGAGGATCAAGGTGGTGGTGACGCGGCGAAGCTCGACCATGAGTTCGAGGTGCTGCGGCCATTCGTGCGGTGTTTTCTTGGCGGATCGGTGTCCTCGGTGCGCGGAATCTTCAGTGGAGGTAGGGGGATGCTTCCCTAGCCCGAGTACTTCATTTCCCATGAGTTTGGTAGCCCGAGATGAGCCGAGTGGGTTTATTTTTTTACCGAGGTATAAATGCATGATTTTGGGGTGTGAGCCGGATTGGGTGTTTCGATCTTATTTTTGGGGTTTAAATGGATCTTCTTGGTGCTATAGAGGTTGGGGACTAGTTTCCACTATTTTTTCCCTTCACATCGATGTGAACAGGGCGTGGAATGGGGTTTTCTACCGTGTTCGTCGTTTTCACGCTCGGGATGACCTAGCGGTACTTCCAGGGACCGCCAGGTGACCTGGCGGCCATATGGAGACTGCCAGGGGTCCCCTCATGTTGGTTCGGCTTTATAGTCTCGTGATGGACCGCTACGTGGTGCTAGCGGTCCAGGCACGATCGGTTTCCCCGTGCTAGCGGCCAAGGGGCTGGCCGCTACTTTGTCGATGGGGTTCCGTGGGGTAGCGGTCTGGCGGCTGACTGCTAGCCAAGGGTTGCAGTCAGGCCAGGGCCGCTACTCAGGGGGTTGCGGTCTAAGTGGTGACCGCCCCTGACAGTGTGTTTCAGTAAGGTTGCTAGCGGCCCAATCGTGGATCGTTAAGCGGGGCCTTGTAGTCCAGGGTGGACCGCCGAGCAGGGTAGCGGTCCAGGGAGGACCGCCACAATATTTTCTATGCTAGTCGTGTTCCGTTTCCATCGTGTTGGCCCCCGGTCGACTCGGTTGTGACCCAGTGGCCGACCTTTGATCTCGTGAATGTCCCAGACACCCCCTGGGTTCTGTGTCCGTATTTTTGCGTATCCGGAGGTACCGTGTCATCTCGATTAGCGTGCCCATAGGTTGGAGTGTCTGGGTGACCCCATGTGTTCCGAGCTTTCGTGTTTTCACTAAATCGAGTCACCGTGAGTTAACGTGAGTGCGGCGGGCTCTCCCCGCACGACGTGGCTTTCTCCGGAAGGTGGTTTCTAAGTGGGCCATGCTTATGGCCTCGGACTGTGAGTCCAGTCACCCAGCCTGGGGTTGGAGGTTTCCCACTCTTCCCTTGGATAGGGAATTGTCTCAACAGCTCGTGAGCTACCTTGGTATTAATGCTACCGTGGTTTCAGACCTAGGGATTTGGCTAGATTGACGGCGCTTTGCCATCACGTGCGGCGGTCTTGACCCGAGTCGCGTGACTCAAGGACCGTTGGGTTTTTAGGCCTTGTGGACTGTCTAGAGTCTAGTGGCCTCGAGCCACTTGGTACTCCATGTTGCTCGCGATGGGTGTGTGCATGGTTTTCGATGTTCACGTTTAGTGACGCCCCACTAGCTGTGGCTTTCCTGCGCACGCGAGTGTGGACCCACCTGGGAGTGGTGGAGAGCATTCCCAAGAGAGACGATTTTTAGGCTGGGTACCGTAGGGCCCCTCACCTTTGCAGCCTGCGTCCGGGCTGGGGGGAAAACGAGCTAGAGGACCTGACTTAGAGCGGATGGTCTGTGTGTGTACACGTCGTTGGGGACGTCAGACTCGCGCTGACGAGTGCGAGCCCAGCTAGTCCTTGTTCTATGGTTTCTGGTACAGTGTCTCAATTCCCGCTAGGCCGGAGGGAGACACCTGAGGCGCACACTCAGACATCAGTGGACGCATCCGGCTTTGCTTCTAGTGGGAAGGTACTCCCGTCACATGACGTGAGATTCTCGTGACTCGAGATACCATTTCTCATCTGCGAGACGCGATTTTGCGTGAAGTTTCCAGGTGTGTTCCTGAGGTTGAGGTCTAGGGTTCCGGTGTGCGTCACTAAGGGTTTTTCCTAGGCAGTGTCTGGTCCACGACAGTGGTGTCATGATGTGTTTTCCTGGCAGCGTAGACATAGGTTTTTCGGTTAGTCTGGTGGTCCCCCGACGGTGAGATCAGGGCATATTTTTCGGTACAGTAGAAGTAGCTGTAGAGCCGAGGTTTGACCGGCCACCAAGTTGTTGTTCCTGCTATTGTTGCTGCTTTCTGCTACTGCCGGTGTTTACAGTTGGGGTTCCGCGGGACCCCTACTGAGTCAGTGATAGGAGGCCCACCCTTACTTTTTAGGTGTGATGGCTCTTCCTCGAGGTTCGAGATTAATGCTGCGTGCGGAGGTTTCTAGGTGCCAGCTTGTCGGGCCGAGTGGTCACTCGATGTTGGGTACGCTTCTCTGCCATAAACTATACTTTTGTCAGACTAGACTCTGTCGTAGTTATTTATTTATTTCTGTTAATTGTTGAATTATCCTACTTTATTTCTTATTTCTTTGTACCTCCACACTCCTTTTAGCCCTTCCGAGCCCTCCGGCTCAGGGGCGGCCGGCCAGGATTTGAATGGTATCGGGCTCTTCCCGATATCTGGATCTTGAGTCCTTAAAGTTGGTATCAGAGCGAGGTTGTGGACGTACATGGGAATTCAAGATATTGCAGTGATCAGAGTCCGTAAGGTCCAGTACAGTCGGCAGCTGGCATTGGGTTTTGTGTATATTTTTCACTTGGTTTTTCACGTAAGAGCTTGAGGATCCGGCGTTGGCGCTGTGAATGTGGTTGTTGTCCTATTGGAGTGCCAGTGCGGGGCCCAAGGGACGTGATAGAGGGATTTCTTCCCGATGGGTGGTGGCCCCGGTTGTGCTGTGTTGGGTAGAGGTTGCCGGCAGGTGCGCTGCTATGGTGCTGCGTTCGAGGTTTTGCAGCGAGGTCGGGTGGCTGGCAAGGATTGCTCGTGATTAAGTGGTCGTGAGCGTGCTCTGAGGGAACTGTTATAGGGTTTGGCCACTCCAGCTTGAGGTTTCAACCAGCCCCCGAGGTTTGAGATCGTGGTTTGATGTGGTTGAGCGAGTGCTCTAATCGAGAGGTGTGCTGGAGTGAGCGGAGGATCTTCTATTGAGCTACTGATTGTCGAGCCTGATTTTTCCTGTCATGTCCTGTGGCGCCAGAAATGACGTGTCGGTCCTGGTTATCCTTGCGGATTTCGAGGCAGGATTGGGCGGAGTTGTCCTAGTGAGGTCTAAGTCCTGCGCTTCTGCGTGTGAATGGTCGTGTTCGCCATGGATTTTGTTTGAGATGTAAAGGTTCCGCGGTGAGTTTGGGGCTCGAGGATTAGCATTGGCGGTTGCCAATTATGGCTCATGTTGCGGCTCTTGGCGTGGCGTGTTGCAGTTCGAGGAATTGCAATGGTGCATCGAGAGATGTTGTGATCGCGGTCCCACGAGACACTTGGGCGAGTGTTATCGGAGGAGTTGACCTGACGGAAGTGATGGTTTTCTTGGTGCTAGGAGGTGTGGTTCCTATCAGGCATAAGGTTTAATGTCAGGTCGAGCGTGGAGAGTTTCCATTGGTCGGAGGTATGCTAATTTCTCTTTGGTTTGAGAGAATCAAGTTTGGCTAAGGTTTGTCGTCATGCATTGTGTGTCCTGATTGGTTGCCTTTCTGTGTGCCATGAAGTCCATGCGGGACGCGTCCCGTTTTGGCAAGGTGGTTGCTTATGAGAAGCGTTGCCTGTTCCCTGATACACAAGGGTGCATTGGCACTGTTTCGAAAGGACGAGTGCCGGTTGGGCGGTGCTCGTGAGAATTTACGACTGGTGTTGTGCTTTCCGAGGTGTTGAGGATTGGAGTCTGTGGAGTTACAGAAGATTGTCGGGATAGAAAATCCCGAGTCATCTGTGTTTGCTGTGCACGTGGATCAGAGTGCGCAACGGAAGCCTGGTGGGCCCAGGACCCACAGGTTCAGGATCGTAGCGTTGGTTGCTACGGGTGGATTCCCGAGAATGAGTTGAGCATCGAAGGATTGGTTCCTCAGTGTGAGACGTGGTGTTGCCATGCCGTTGCTGGAGGCATTGTAGTCCATGGCACTGGTAGGTGGTGAGTTGGGGAAATATGTTGGCAAGTGCGCCGCATGACTACCCTGTTCGTGTGTTGGAAGCTGTGTTCTCGGATGAGATCGTGTTATGGAGAAGTGATCTCTGAGATATTATGGGTCCTAGTTGGTTGCTACAAGCGGCTGGGAAGGTGGACCGAGTGGTCGACCATGGTAAGATGTGTATTATCTGGGGATCCGTGTGCTTTGGTCATAGCATCGTCGACCAGGTTGCTGTGATGGCAAGTGGCACTTGGTTGCCTTGGAGGAATCAGAATCAGCAGGCGTCCATTAGGAGTAATTGAGATGAGATAGGATTTGATGAGACAGGATGGTGGTCGATGCCTGTGTATGATGGTCCTTGATGGGACGTTGGCGTTGGATATGGTGGTCTTTGGTATGTGACCAGCATGGGATGATTCCCCTATAAGTCTGAGTCGAGTGAGGTGAGGATCGAAGACTCCAAGATCTTGTCCATTGGTTCCGCTGTGCTCCCCTGAAAGGACAGAGTTGGCGTGAGGCTTGAGATCGGATGTGGTGTTGGTCTGTGTGAGAGTCAACGGATGGCCCATCGAGATTTAGAATGTGCCCTTTGGTTCCGGTGGAGGACCAGGAAAGAAGGAAGAAGATGAGTAAGTCTAGGGTTTCCCATTGGTGAGTGTCTGGTGACCGATGAATGGTCTTTCACAGACAGAAGATGTTGGTGGTTAGACATCTAGAATGGCGAGAGCCGTGTGCGAGCGAGGCCTTTGGTGGCCGTTTCCGTGATATGCCTTTTTTCCGGATGGGATCTGGGCTTTGTCAAAGTTTGAGTTTTGACAGAGTTGGTCCCATGCTATGATTAGCGTTCGGCTTGCCAAGTGTAAAGTGGTCCTTGGCGTGGAGCCGACGGATTTGTGGCAGTCAGCTAGTAGAGAGGTTGACGTGCGTTTTGGTTCACCAAGCATGGTTGGGTCGGTGGCTGCTTCTCGTAACAAGGATTGTGTCTCCTCAGTAAGCGAGACTATGGCAGCGGTGCCATGAGTGCTTTTCGTTGTGACTGAGGTGATGCCAGACTTGTGTCCTTTCTGTTGTATGCCTGCTCTGATGATCGAAGTGTGTTGTGTGCAGAGCGAGGTGTTGCTCTTCATTAAGGTATGGCCGTATCCCTCGGGATCGGTGCTTTCATGAGAATCAAGATTTTCTTTGCTGGGCCTTGATAGCATTGTCAGTTGGTTTGGGGTGTTCTCCCCCTGTGGCTTGGTGCTAGTCTTGAATTTCGAGGATGAAATTTGTTTAAGGGGGGAGGGTTGTAACACCTCAGTTTTTCCAGATCATTGTTCGGATCAGGATCCGTAGGTTTTGGATCGGTTTCGTGGGGCCCGGATTGAGTTTTGTAGTTCACGCGTGTTTTTATCTGTCGGACCTTCGGAACCCCGTGTAGGGTGAACCGTTGCGTTCTCCGACTCCGGGACGTTACTACCGCGTTACACGATTTCTGAGGATCGTGGGGAGTGTTTTTCCCTATTTTTTGTATTTTTCAAAAAAAGTGGATTTTCTATATAAACCAACCCCTTTTTCTCTCTCCTTATCTCTCATTTCTCACCTTCTCCCTCTCTCTTCTCTCACGCTCTCTCTTCTCTCCCTCTCTTCTCCGGCGGCCGACGGAGGTGGACGGGGGCGAGGTGGAGATGACGCAGGTGAGAAGCGGGCATGGATGGGATGAGGATCAAGGTGGTGGAGACGCGGCGAAGCTCGGCTGCGAGTTCGGGGCGCCGCGACAGTTCGTGGGGTGTTTTCTTGGCGGATCGGCATCCTCGGTGCGCAGAATATTCGGTGGAGGTAGGGGGATGGTTCCATAGCCCGAGTACTTCATTTCCCATGAGTTTGGTAGCCCAAGGCGAGCCGAGTGGGTTTATTTCTTCCCCGGGGTATAAATACATGATTTTGTGGTGTGAACCGGATCGGGTGTTTCGATTGTGTTTTGGGGGTTTTAATGGGTCATCTCAGTGCTAGAGAGATTGGGTACTGGTTTTTCCTTATTTTCTCCTTCACATGGGTGTGAAAGGGGTGTGGAACTCGGTTTTCTACCGTGTTCACTATTTTCATGCTCGGGATGACCTAGCGGTCCTTCCACGGACCGTTAGGTGACCTGGCGGCCTTATGGAGACCGCCAGGGGTCCCCTCATGTCAGTTCGGCTTTACGATCTCCCGATGAACCGCTACGTGGTGCTAGCGGTCCAGGCACGAACATTTTTCTGAAGCTAGCGGCCAGGGGGCTGGGCGCTACGTTGTCGATAGAGTTCCGTGGGGTAGCGGCCTGGCGACTGACCGCTAGCCATGGGTTGCGGTCAAACCAGGGCCGCTACTCAGGGGGTTGCGGTCTAGGTGGTGACCACCCCTCACCGTGTGTTTCAGGCAGGTTGCTGGCGGCCCAATGGTGGACCGCTAACTTGGCCTTGCGGTCCAGGGTGGACCGCCGAGCGGGGTAGCGGTCCGGGGAGGACCGCCACCATATTATCCGTGCTAGTCGTGTTCCGTTTGCATCGTGTTGGCCGCTGGTCAACCCGGTTGTGACCCAGTGGTCGACCTTCGGTTTCGTGGATGTCCCGGAGACCCTGTGGGTTCTGTGTCCATATTTTTTCATGTCTGGAGGTACCCTGTCACCTCGATTAGCATGCCCTTAGGTTGAAGTGTCCGGGTGACCCCATGTGTTCCGAGCTTTCTTGTTTTTGCTAAATCGAGTTACCATGAGTCGGCGTGAGTGTGGCGGGCTCTCCCCGCACGGCATGGCATTCTCCGAAAGGTGGTTTCTGTTGTGTATGTGATTTTGATGATTATAAAATGTTGCTATTCTGATTTCATCATGTGGATGCATTTGTGACTTTGTGTGGCTCTCTATATATGTGTTTCCACATGGAATGTTAATGTCAATTATGTTTGGTTGCCTTGTGATGGAATGATGCTAGCACATTGCATATACACTTGGTGAGATTGCTTTGTATTGAATGAGAAAGATTTTGTGGAAAACATGCTTGTATGAATGCCCATCTTCATATCTGTGAGATGCATGTGAAAATAATGCTTCATGAATGTTAATTTTTATCAACAAGAATGCCATTTGAATGATTGAGTTCCCATGCCTTTCTACATGCTTTACATTTGGCATGATTGTCTACATATGTGTGTTGAAGCATTTGAGTCTTGAAGATTTGGTAGATACACGAATGCTATTTGAATGTTTGAGCTTCCATGGCTTTATATTTAAATGCTTGAGAGATTCAAAGTTTATCAAATGCCAAAGATTGTGGCTCATGTTTTTAAGGAAACATTTACTTGATGCAATGTGCATTTAGATGTGTAAAGATATGGAGTTGGATGTGGAAGAATCACGTTAAGTAGAACCTAATTTTTGATACATAAACTAACTTGATGTTTGTGTGTTTTTGCAGGTTCAATGATGGTTTTTAAACCCTCTCATGTCAAGTGGATGATGGTAACATCTAACCATTTTTTATGGTTGAATTGAATGGGGTTTGAAGTGTTTTTATAACACATTCTGGCATGGGTCGACCCATAGGGTCGACCCTTAGTGGTTTTGCGTCGGACTGATAGCATACTTTGGAGTCTACCTGTAGGGGTCGATGATGGGGTCATCACCACCCGATCCCGCACTCAGGGCCCGTCTCCTCGCCCCGGATGCATCCGGTATGGTCTAGTTATTTATTTTTGAGTCCTATGTAATTTCTATTTGTGTCATGTCATTGAATTTTCCTTTTATTTGAGTCAAGTACCTAGGTTAAGGGTCATTTACATAAGTCATATGTCAATTGGGCCATTAGATTAGCTAATTGGACCCAATTTAATGGGCTAGGCCCAGGGGCGCCCCTTTCACCTTGGGAGTCTGGTCATTATTCCAAAAGTCAGGGACTTTTTATAAAATATGGATTTCCTATAAATAGGACCCCATTCCCCCATTTGAGAACTAATGATAAATTGCATATTTTGAGTTTCTAAAAAAATTGAGTGTTCTTGGGTTAGAAGCCCTGTCTCTCCCCTCTCCTTCTCTCTCTAGGGGGCGAACCCCTCTCTCTCTCTTCCCCCCTCCCCAAATTTTGAATTTCCCTCGCTCTCCTCTCTCATCCACCTAGGCACCACCTTCTCCACTCTCTACTTGCCACCTCACCCACCTCTTCATATCCCTAGATCACCATAACTCCTCCATTCAATTCCCACCCTCTTCCAAGGTGACCCTTGGCACTCTCCATGCACCTCCTCCATCTCCCAAGGTATAACACCTCTCCCCAAGCAACGCTCCACCTTCCCAAGGCACCTCTTCCCATCCCCAAGACCAGCATTAACCCCCCCACCATTAATCCCAATTTCAAACTCTCATCTCCTTCCACTAGCTAATCTGCTCCCTCCCCCACTCTACCCTCCACCTCTGGCCGCAACTCTCCCCTCTCCTCCTGCTAGCTTTGACCCAGCAGCCCCTACACCCTCTCCCACACCCTGGGACGTCCCCCCTGGTCCCTCTCTCAACCAAGAAGCCTCCCGGGACCCTCTCCCACCATTTGCTCCTCCTACACCCTTCATTCTTCTCCTTAAACTTCCTACTACCAGTATGGATCCTGGAGCAGTAGAATACTATGAACTTTCAGAGGCTGCCACGTCTTCACCGGGCATCTCCTGGAGGCATACCATATATTGCTGGAAAGACCTTCAAGTCAGCTTCGTAGGCAAGGTGATCCCGCCTCAATCTGAGTTCGGAGCTGTCCCGGAGGGCCGTTCTCGTCAGGTCACGCTTCCAGCACCCGGGTGAAGATCAAGACCATAGTACAGAAGCTCATGCGGCCACATCCTTGGTCTCCTTGGTGCGCCATTTGACCGGGGATTAGATACTACCAGTCCTCTATGCAACGGAGCAAGCGGAGCATCGTTCGGAGTTTGGAGCTTCACATTCCATTTAATCTCCCCCAGGTGCGCAGATCAGTCCAGTCAGGGCCTGACCGACACCCCTTCACTCTACGGGATCTATCTCTCTGCTCCGACCTCCTCTGGTGTTCTTTCTGGTTTCTGCTCGAAGAGGACCCTCCCACGGTCATATTGATATAATCTGCGTCACCTTTGGAGCTCGGAGTCACTCAGATCGAGGGCATATTTCAGCACCTTCGATTCTCGAACAGACAGAAGCTGAACCAAGGAGTCCAGTTCAAGAGTCTTCTTCTGCCTCCGGTGACCACGCTAAATTCTCTAAAAATTATGAAGCCCTCCTGGGCCAACCCAGGATGTTTTGGTGCGGGTCTTGCCCACTTCTAACTTCGTACGAGTACGTGACAGCTTCAACAGCGAACCCTTGTCCTGCCAAGTCTGAGCGGACAGAACTGCGGGTTCTCTTCTATTTCGGCATTCCCCACCCCGCCTGGCTGGCTTAAAGCCCCTCCCGGCAGGAGGTAGTGTTTGTTGTAATCCCACAACCCCCCACCCCATGCCTAACCCTCCTGCGTGAGGAGTAGTTCATGTAATCATTTAAACAAGAAGAAGCTTCACCGACGCAGTGTGTGGGGAAACCACACTTCCCCGCTCGCCCACGTCTCCGACCGGGGTCGGTTTCTTCAAACCGGGTAGGTAATCTCTCAACCCTTGCTCATATTTTAGTGCTTGTTCAGTTAATATCTGTCAATGCTCCGCTGGAGTGTTAGAGAGCGCCCGGTCCTTAAAGCACCCTTGCTTTCGAGTGACCACCGTGGAGGAAGCGAGTGATCCGAGTCCCTTGTGGCACTCGGTCAGCCCTTCAAATTCGGGCTTCCATATCTTTGGGGGAGAACACATTCATAACCTTGCTAGCCCTCTACCAGCAAGGCCCTAGTCCCACCACCCTCGATTCGGCATCATCGAGTCACCCTTGGGTTGAGCGGCGCACCGGTGAGCGACTGTCTTTGATAGTCTCTAAGTTGCGAATTGTGCTTACTATGGATAAGTCCGAGGGTTCTTTGTCTAGTTGCTACATTCTATAGGGTGTTTCACATCAATTGGTATCAGAGCAAGTTCTAGACTTGTCTCTACTAAGTCTTGTCCTAGGGCCATTGCATTTATCCCCCCGTTCATCATGGCCATTTCCTACTTAGCCTACTCGCCACACCTGGACTTCATTCTAGACAAGGATATTACCTTTGATGGATCTCGTTCTAGTGATTACCTTAGGTGGGAGGCTACCATAGAAAGGTACTTTGAAAAAACTTGGGTATATGGACACGCGAGAGTCCCCAAGGCCAAGGGACGACTTCGGGGTCAAGCCAAGAGTAAGTGGGAGCACATAGAGGGATTAAGAAGGGTTAGGAGGCAAGAGCCCATTCACTCATGAGATGATATGAAGGAAGAACTTAGAAAGATCTATGCCCCCCGACATTCCCCTTCCTATCCGAGGAGCACTACCACTCCTCCATCCCCACCCGGCCAACTTGAGACCACCCTTAGGTCTTCACCCCCACCTCTCCCAACAAATTCCCTCTCAACCATCATCACTACACTTCACCACCAAGTCCTCTCCATTAAGACCCAAATGATCCCAGCATCCACCTCTCCACCTAACCCCATGAGGGCCCCCACACCCCAACCAAAACCTCCTTCCAGAACCCTCAATATCCAAACCAAATTGGCCCCCACTCCCACCCCTCCACAACCGGTCGATCCCAAGGGCAAGAGCCCCTTAACCGACCCGGCTTCCCCCGTGATGACCACCACTCCTCCGTCCAAAGTCACTCACCCAACCTTCACCATTCAAACCCAAGTGGACCCTGTGTCCACCCCTCCACCTAGGCCCATGACGGCCACCACCCCCAAACCCACTCTCCCTTATCCAATTCACACCCACACCCAATTGACCTCCGCCCCTCCACCTTCCCCCATAAAGGATACCCCCACCGAGGCCCACCTAACCCATCTTTCACTTCCAACTCCAATCCTACCCCAACCTAGGTCTCCATACTTCCCCTACCAATCCCAAACCAAGTTTCCCTTTACCCTCCACCCCGGGTGCACCAACCCTCATCACCCCACCCTCAAAAGACCCTCTCACCTCCTTGGTAGAGGAACCCATACCCGACCCCATAGTGGTAAGCACTCCGGACCCTATTCCCTCCATGGAGACCTCCCATGTCCAAGTAGAAGAAGAAACCTCGCACGGTGGTCTTCACCTTACACCACCCTCTCTAGTTGGGGCTAAGCTCATCTTAGGAGAACCCCTTGTTAGTTGGCTAAAGGAGAACCCAATTAGAGAGATCATGGCCCATGTTTGCCCTCCCATGGAGCAAGACCTCCCCATAGTTCCCTTCCCCTCCTATTACACCACAATCCAATCATCTTGCCAAGTGGAGACCTTAGGAGACCTCCTCAAGGGCTTAGAATGGCAATTAGAGTTGACTGGCATGTTGACCCCCATAATCGAACAACCTAGGAGCCTTGACCTCCTACACCTATGTGTTGGGTCTATCACCTCAATGTGCACCATTGGTTGCCACACTAGTGACCTTTTATTATTCCTCCCCACACTCGATGAGCCCGACCTTCTCCTCAAATTAGAACTTCTTATCTTGGGTAGAAAGCCAAGCCCTCCCCTTATGCCCGACCCACCCACCAAGAACTTCGGTCTAATTATTTCATTAGAGGAGGATGACCCACCACCATTTAAGGATAATGAGGACAAGGGGCCCCTTCCCCTTGGTAACCCTTTTTATGATCCCTTTGATCAATTCCAGTGGGAGTCAAGGAACCCATGTGACCCAACCGCCTTACCCACCACCCACCTTTTCCTACCCCAACCCACCCTGATTGACCCCATCCACCAAGTCCTTGCCTTGGGTCACACCATAGGAGCCATGACCTCGGACAACATCCACCTAGGGATTGAGGAAGTGCGCCATTCCATGATGACCACCTACCTAGATCCCTTCGACCCTTTTGAGTGGAAGCTCAAAAGCCACCCCATCACCCCACACAAGGAAGTCATCTTTAGGAAAGGAATTCATATGTCTTGGCACATCACACCACTTGGCATGATTAATAAGTTGGGTCCACTCGTTCATATCACCCACATGTCAAGTAGGATGCATGATTGGTCCATATTCAGACGTAACGGCCCTCCCCCATTCAACATTGATCATACGCATGTTAAGAGCATCTACATGTGTCCGGGTCCTCCGACATTTATCACCACTTTGTATGATAGGTTCACCTATGGAAGCCCCGGCCCACCTAGGTCCACCAAAGTCTACATGGCAGCATTGCGTGATAGGTCCGCATTTGGATGCCTAGGCCCCCCAATTTTCAAAACCCTTGATAGGGAGTCTAGACATGCTCGGTCTACTTTTGGTTGCCCAGGTCCACCCATCACCCCTAGAAGGTCAGCATTCACAAAATTGCATGACAACCTTCGTAAGCACATCAGCAAGAATAATGAGATTTACGAAAGACAAGCCGACTCTCACCGACGCCACCAAAAATTCCACGTGGGTGATTTTGTGATGGTGAGGACTGAGAGGCTCTCCCCAGGAGCTATCTCGAAACTGAGGCCTCGTGGGGCTGGTCCCTTCCAGGTTCTGAGGTGCATTGGCACGCATGCTTATGAGTTAGACCTCCCTGAGGATTACGGAGTAAGTCCCACATTAAATGTGGCTGACCTAGTGCCATATAGGGGCCCCATAGTGGTACCCAGTGAGGATGTTGAGCCCGTTCCCTCCTTTGAGAGAGCACCCACCCTTGAGAGAAAGCCACCACCCAGGAGAGACCAGCGTGAGCAGGTTGAGCGGATATTGGATGAACAGGTCACTACTACCAGGAGCAAGGCGTATGAGCGCAGCCTTTTTTTTTTAATGCAACACCGACCACTCAGGGAGGACAAGGTCGAGTGCACCCACCCCTCAAAGAGGGGGAGTGGTCCCACTCCTCCTAGCACTCCCTGTGATCCTGAATTTTATTTGACGAAAAATAACAGCTGAACAAGTCCAAGAGGGGAAGGCCCCTAAGTACATCAACGGCCAAACAAATTTGCCCAAACAACAAAAAACAAAGTAGAGAAATACTAAATCAAGGTGCAGATTCTGCTAATGAGGAAGCCGGAAAGAGGGCAGGCCCACTTTATCCACCCGGAGTGATCCTCTAACTTGCCATGGGAGCTCCTTTACACTGAAAAAGATAGAGCTTGTGTTGGACCTGCAGGCATATGAAGCTAGTGAATCCGCTACCTGATTCCCCTCTCTAAAAACATGATGAAGATCAGCCATGCTATCACAAAGACATTGGAAGGGTCGGCCTCCTTCGGAGGACACGTGGGTGAGTAGGGGGGATCTCCAGTAGCTAGACCCTGACATTCTCGAGCAGCACCGTTGCAGGAAGGACTCTTACTCGACAGAGTCGAGTTCTCCGCACCTCGGGAGTATGATGGGGTCATCACCACCCGATCCCGCACTTAGGGCCCGTCTCCTCGCCCCGGATGCATCCAGCATGGTCTAGTTATTTATTTTTGAGTCCTATGTAATTTTTATTTGAGTCATGTCATTATATTTTTCTTTTATTTGAGTCAAGTACCTAGGTTAAGGGCCATTTACATAAGTCATATGTCAATTGGGCCATTAGATTAGCTAAGTGGACCCAATTTAATGGGCTAGGCCTAGGGGCGCCCCTTTCCCCTTGGGAGTCTGGTCATTAGTCCAAAAGTCAGGGACTTTTTGTAAAATGTGGGTTTCCTATAAATAGGACCCCATTCCCCCATTTGAGAACTAATGATAAATTGCATTTTTTTAATATTCTGAGTTTCCACAAAATTTGAGTGTTCTAGGGTGAGAAGCCATCTCTCTCCCCTCTCCTTCTCTCTCTAGAGGGCGAACCCCTCTCTCTCTCTTCCCCCTCCCCAAATTTCAAATTTCCCTCTCTCTCTCTCCTCTCTCATCCACCTAGGCACCACCTCCTCCACTCTCCACTTGCCACCTCACCCACCTCTTCATATCCCTAGATCACCATAACTCCTCAATTCAATTCCCACCCTCTGCCAAGGTGACCCTTGGCACTCCCCATGCACCTCCTCCATCTCCCAAGGTAAAACACCTCTCCCCAAGCAACCCTCCACCTTCCCAAGGCACCTCTTCCCATCCCCAAGACCAGCATTGACCCCCCCCCCCATTAATCCCAATTTCAAACACTCATCTCCCTCCACTGGATAATCTGCTCCCTCCCCTACTCTACCCTCCACCTCTGGCCGCAGCTCTCCCCTCTCCTCCTGCTAGCTTTGACCCAGCAGCCCATACACCCTCTCCCACACCCTGGGACATCCCCCCTGGTCCTCTCTCAACCAAGAAGCCTCCCGGGACCCTCTCCCACTATTTGCTCCTCCTACACCCTCCATTCTTCCCCTCTACTTCCCACTACCAGTCTGGATTCTGGAGCAGCAGAATACTATGAACTTTCAGAGGCTGCCACGTCTTCACCGAGCATCTCCTGGAAGCATATTATATATTTCTGGAAAGCCCTTCAAGTCAGCTTTGTAGGCGAGGTAATCTCGCCTCAATCCGAGTTCAGAGATGTCCGGGAGGGCCGTTCTCGTCAGGTCACGCTTCCAGCAACAAGGTGGAGATCAAGACCACAGTACAGAAGCTCCTGCGGCCACATCCTTGGTCTCCTTGGTGCGCCATTTGATCGGGACGAGATACTACAAGTCCTCTGTGCAACGTAGCAAGCGGAGCATCGTTCGGAGTTTGGAGCTCCCCGTTCCATTTAATCTCCCCCAGGTGCGCAGATCAGTCCAATAAGGGCCTGACTGACACCCCTTTACTCTACGAGATCTATCTCTCTGCTCCGACCTCCTCTTGTTGGGTTCGGTGCGTTCGATTCAGAGGGGGGGTGAATGAATCTCCCCTTAAAAACTTTCACCCAATTAAAAAATCTTCCTAATACAAACAGAAGGCTAATAAGCAATTGCGGAATAACAATGTTAAAGGACACTCAATACCACTGTCAAACATATAGTGTGCGCAGCAATGAAATGAACACATATAGAAAATCAACCCATATCGTCCCTATGCATTCATCTAGCGCCAAACACACAAAGAGATCAAACCACTGCACAAAGAGTTTTTAGGTGGTTCGGTCCTCCAGACCTACGTCCACCCCACACTCAAACCCGAGTGTGGATTCCGCTGACTCACAGCTTGAACAGCTGGGCATCACAGCTTGCCATACAACCGCTGAACACAGCTTCGCTGGGCTTAACAGCTTGCCGACCAGAGGAACAAATCCTCTGCAACCGCTGGGCAATACAGCTTGGCCGTCCGAGGTATTCACCTCGCCCGCTGAGCAACACAGCTTGCTGTCCAGAGAATTCCTCCTCTACAACTCGCTGACTAACAGCTTGAAGAAATGAGTTCAAAAGGAAAACAAAAACATAGACAACAGCAATCGGAAGGCTGTAAACGATGAAGCACAATGTGGCTCAGAATGAGCTGACGGGCCTGGATTTGATCCACGGTCCAGTGAAGGCAGATCTCTCTTGATCTCACTATCTCTCCTCTACTTCTTTCTCTTCTTCTTCTCTCGATCTCACTCTCTTTCTTTTCTCTACTTTCAATCAACTCTACACGAGCTCTGGCCTTCAGGTTCTGCTACTCCTCTGTCGATCTCTTCTGCTAGAGCTCTCTGTCTCACGATCAGTCTTCTTCATATGGAAGAAGCATCATATATATAGAGCAACAGGAATTGGGCGTGTGCTCTCCACATCTCCCGCCCAAAGGCTTGAACACGTGGCAGCATCTCAGCCTGCATCAGTACACGTGTCACCATCCTGTCAGTCCTTCCAGCCTCGGATCACATGCCAGTCTTATTAACCTCGTCCAGCAATCCTGTCAGATTAGTCAAACAGAAACATCAGTTTAAGGTTTAGACGTTGTACAGACTATATGAAGGCAATGCTGAAGCAATGTATAGACTTTGTGAATGCGAAGCAATGCAATGTTCAGACTCTACATATCCAGGGCTATGGCATTGTATAGACTTGGTGAATGCAGAACAATGCCATGTACAGACTTCATATATGCAGTGCTATGGCCTTGTACATACTTCACGCATGCAAGACTGAAGCGTGTATAGACTTAGTGAATGTGACACTGAGGCATGTACATACTTCACTTATGCAAGCGAAGTAGTACATGGCTGTACAGACTTTGTGTAATGTATGGACTTAGTGTGTGCGAGCATGCTAACATGCAATGTGTAGACATTGAATCAAAGGATGCACAGGCTGTACAGACATTCTATGCTAAACATTTAAGCCTGAATGCATGGTGTGTAGACGTTGTATAGACTTGCTGAAGTGTGCACAAGGTGAAGTATGCACAATAGAACTGAATGCACTAACATGCCGTCGACTATTGTATAGACTTCATGTTCACAATGCATTATGTAACCAGACGATGTCTAGACTTGCTCATGACTGTCTAGACTCTGCATGCGTGCTATAGCAATGTGCAGACTTGCTGTTGCTAAGAACAGGCTGTACAGACATTGATTAATGCATGCACAAGACGCTAAGTGACACAGTCCAATGTATAGACTTCAACCCGTGCAAGCAAAGCCAATGTATAGACTTCAGGATGTATGGACTTGCCAAAGGAAGGGCGGTACAGACTTGAAAAATGAATGTGCAGACTTGAAGCATGAAGCAAGGCAATGTGGAATGTATAGACTTTCACGATGTGTAGACTTGCCAAAGACAACTGGACGATGTACAGACTTGAGCAAAGCAAAGTCTGTGCAGACTTGAGAGTTCACAATGTATAGACTTTGGCAAAGCAAGGGTGTATCGACTTCGCATATGCATGAGACGCTAAGTGTATAGACTTTGAAGCTCAAGTGAGACGGTGGATGTACATACTTCAACTCTCAACTGAGACGGTGGATGTACAGACTTCTAAATGCTGACGGACAATGTATGGACTTGGCATAAGACGCTGCATGAGACGCTGGACGCTGTACAGACTTGGAAACAATGCATGCTGCAGTGTATAGACTTAGCATTAAGCAAGGCAATGTATGGACTTCAAGTCATGGGACGCAAGTTGAGACGATGAATGATGTACAGACTTCAAGTCCACTTTAGATGCTGAGTGAGACAAAGCATGAATAGCACTGGCGATGTACATACTTGCCATCTGAAGTGTGTACAACCTTCACTGAAGACTGTTCAGACTTAGCCTGCAACATTGTGTAGACTATGTAACGTGTAGACAAGAAACTGTATGGACATGAGAGCGACCAGAACAATGTACAGACTTTGACATGATGCATGAGATGCATGAAATGTATTGGCTGTACAGACTTGATCGATTAACAGCAGAAGAGTGTATAGACTTCAGCTATCAAGGTTCAGGCAGGCTATCTAAGGTGTACAGACTATGCTGAGAGAGTGAGACACTGGCTGTACAGACAACACTACAGCAACACACGTTGTACATACTTCACGTGTCTAGGACTATGACCATTACAAAATGATGCAATGACATGCCAAATGAATGTGCAGAGTTATGAAATACACCAGTTATGAAATGCACCAATGCACACAGCCTGTTCCATGTAATGACACTCAGATAAGATGTTAATGCACATAGGCTGTACAGACTTGAAGAAATGCTGCAAGTGGATGGCTGTACAGACTTGACCGATCTGTCTATACAGACTTGATGTGTGTGTGTGCTAGACAATGTATAGACATGCTGGACTACAGACTAAACATATCAGCAGAGATGCAATGCACAGACCTTAAATCAAGCACAAAACAATTTATGCACTTAGTATGGAACACTACATGACTTAGCACACTCATGCATTCTCCACAGAACAGATCAGACGTAGCACACTCATGCATTCTCCACATAATAGATCAATCATATGCATTCATGTTGCTATCATTCAATGTGATGTTCTTAGCAAAACAATATAGTGACTCATTCATGTTGCTATCATTAAAATATCACATTATTATCAAAGCATAAGGGGGACAACAATCTCCCCCTTTTTGATGATGGCAACATGATGAGTCACACTTACTCGTCAAACAATTCTCCCCCTTTGACATAAGCAAAAAGGAGATGGTTTGAGAGACAAAATTCAGCACACAACTACACAGAAGGAAACAAGGTTCACTGAAATGGAGTTCCCCCTATCAACATGCATGATTGACTACTCTCCCCTTAAAAGCAAACGACCCATAAGTCCCCCTGAAGCGCAGGAATGAACTCTGGTTATCCAATAAATCAATCAAAAATCTGCCATTACAAAAAATCTATATTCTGGTTGTGGCACCTCACATATGTATGAACAGAATGAAACAGGTGAAAAGTCCACAGAACCAAAACTGGTTGCAAAAAAAGATGGAAGATTCTAACAGTGTGGAGAGTAAAGTGATTGAAGATAGGAAGGTAAAAGTAGAGAGCAATAATCACAAGACATCTCAATGAATAAACAATAGCAAGATGTTGATCAGGCTGTCTGGAAAGAATCTGATCATGAGGGATTTTAATGCTTGCACCACTTTAATAAGTCTTAAGAAGCATAGACTCTTCTATCATAAAGGGTTATGAAGTGGTAACTTAACCAATCTGATTTAATTATGATGTATACCAAATTTATCAAATTTAAACTCAATACTCATATCTGAATCTAAGTTTTAATAAAGGTGAACCAAATAGTCAGATAACACTCAAAAACAATCATCTTTTATCTTACACACATGATCTCAATAGCTCCTTTGAAAAATACACAGATTAGTACTGAGGTTAAACACTTTTCTAAGAACATGAGTTGACAGAAATTTAAATATATTTTTCATATGAAGCACATTATATTTTTCCTGAGCAATTTAGGTTGATCAACACCTTTTTACATGAGGCACAACACGTCTCAGGTGAAGTGACCCAGTTACTCGGTGTGATAACTGTCATTGCCTCTCAACTTAGAGAACAGAGTTAGCAATATAAGTGTCTTTTTACATGAGAAGACACCTTGATCAGAGGCCAGACTCCTCAGTTACTCAACATAGAAATGCTATTGCTCTGTCAGGTTCTCAATGAATTTTCATTTTAAGTGACTATGACACTTCATGACTTGGGTTCACTCCATTTCTTTGATGGAGGACCCAGTTTCTCAGTGAACAAAGTCTTTTCATTACTCACTGATTTTATTTCCTGTCAAATATTTCAAAGTTAATGTTTAACAACAATACTCACTCTATGCATCTTAACCAAAGAAACTCTGATTTCAAATTTTCAGATATCTGATGAGTGAGTCTAAGGTTTTTATGATACATGTGGTTAAAGTTTATTAAACCTTATCATTCAGATATTTTCAATTGATTTAATTACAAATCTGAGAATACATTAATCTTATATCAGTCTGATTCAGTGGCAATTCTTAAACCTATATGATAGGAATTTCTACAAGGTTCTCAGACTGAATTGCATGACATGTAGCTTAATTTCCTCAGACCAGATCAATAAATTTAGCTGACCAACAAATCAACAATAGAACCAATATAGTCACACCAGCTAAGAGATATATGAAGGATGAGTATAAGCTGGTGGAAGAGTCAATCAGCAAGAGAGAATAAAAGTTTAAAGCCAATAGCAGATATTGAATTTCAGTCAGACAAAAAGAAACTCTCCTTCAACAGATTGAGGATTAGCAGCCAAATTCTCAGATTCAAGAAAGTATGAATTCAACATAGTCAATTGATGATTTGAAAGAATGTAGACAGTGAGAATTTCAAACATTGTCAAAAATATTATAATGCTCCCCCTATCTATATGCAATTTATGCAAAATGATTATTCAAACATCAGAACATTCTTTATTCAGAGAGCATCATGCGAGAGCAATCAACTTTTCAAGATAAATCAATTTAGCACAGACAGATTATTATGATATGCATTACACTACTCTATATGAAGACTTGACCCTTGGTACTTGGAGGAGAACCTGGTCACAAGGACCATCTCACACATAGTAAGAACTTCCAGACAGATTTCCCTGCCTTTTAGTAGCTTACCATTTGATATACCAGGGTTATGCAAATGATATATGCAGTGCAAAGCAGTCCTATATGCATTGAAAGTCATGCAAATGATATATGCAGACATTAGACACATGCATTGACTGTGTGCACTAGATGACCCATTCAAACTCAGTGCAAGGTATGCATAACAAAAATTGTGCAGTGCATCTGGCATCTTATGTTCACAGTGCAATAAATGCAAGAGAAGAGCATCAGATATATGCAGAGTAAATTCAGTAGCTGAGTCTGGAATACAGACTTATCAGCTAGACAAGAAGAGAACATCAGAAATCAAACAAGTAAATCACCATGAAATTCACATCTTTCATACTCACAAATTCAGATGATGGAATTTAAATACAGAGTTTTAGAACTGACCTGAATGGTGTAATCATGGGGTTTTCATTCTTGAGTGCCTTGGTTAATTCAACCCCTTTTATTTCTCCCACCAAGGCACACCTGAAAGTTATCAACTATTTTGCACAAATAGGCACCCAAGATGTCTTGGGTCCTGACATGACAGTCACATATCTAGCAGGTATGGTAGCCAATTTCTGTGCATGAAGGTCATCAATTCTCATCACATGGCAATCATTCATTGAATGACCTATCTGACCACAGTAGTGGCATGATGCAGCAGTTCTGAAATTTATTTTATGCACATTCCTATTAGCAGGAGTTCTATGTGCATATACATGAAGATTTTTGTTAACAGAATTAAAATTCTGTTTACCAAAACCAGTCTGGTTTTGATATCCTGCCACCCAACATGTTGCAGCCCTGTGGCCAGATCTTCCACATTTGAAACATGCAAAGGATTTTTCTTTAAAAACAGATTTGTTTCTATCAGCATCATAATGAGCAGGGAATTTTATAGATTTAGAATTCAATCTATTTCCCTAAGCATGCCAGCAAAAAGTAGCAATGTGACAAAAATTCCCACAGCAATAACATTGAGTTTTCTTTCTCTTATCAGTAGAAGGTTTCCTAGGAAGATGATTTCTAGGATACTTCCTAACAACATTCCTTTCATCATTTATCAATGTAACACAGTCATGCATAATATGTCCAAGCTTCCCACAATAGTGACATGTTACCACCTTTTTATTTACATTCACTTGTTTGACAAAATTGACATTCGCATGAGAGTGTGAATATGTGTGGGAGAAGTTAGCAGCATGCACATGTGAATCAATGACAGATTTGGACTTCTTTAGATCAACACTTTTCTTTTATTTTTGAATCTTTTCTTGTTTCTTATCTGAATTTTCAGCCTTCTTAGCAGTGAATTGAAAAATAGAAGAACTAGATTGATTAGCCTCTTCAGAGCTTTTCACGAATATAGTTGACTTCTTCTTTTCATTCACTTTCTTATTAACAGGCACATACCCAAGTCCTTCTTTCTGGAAATTCACTTTAGAACCAAGCAGCTTATTCTGATTATCTCTTCCTTTAACAAATTTTGACAAAGAGTTTTTCAGATCTTCAATCTCAGAATTCAATGAAGCAATACTCACTTCATACTTGGATAGCTCAGATTCACAAACAATCAGCTACTGTTGCAAAGCATCATTCAGGTTCTTCAGAGTTTCATTTTCTTGTTGAACCATTATTTCAATGTTGTTCTCATTTTCCTTCACAACTAATTTTCCTTTTTCAAATGACAACCATCTTTCAGAGAAGACAGTATTAAGAACCATTAGCTTTTTATCTTGATCTTTCAAGTAACTATTTTCTTCAAACAATTTTTCTCCACCTTTTTCAACCTCAATTTTCTTGGCCAATAATAATTTGTTTTCTTCTTCCAAAGATTTGATTAATTCCTTTTGCGAATTATCATCATTGTCTATATCACTAATCAATTCTTGGAGAATGGCACAAGCTTTGCAAGTATTATTTTCACTGATGAGTTTGTTTCTAAGGTTCTCATTTTCAGATTTCAACTGGTTCAACTCATCTTTTTCTTTATTCATGTCAGATTTCAAATTTTCATTCTCTGCCTTCAAACGAGTGACTTCATGAGTCATTTCTTTTCTCATTTTTCTCTTTTCAGATTTGACTCTATCGTATTTAATCAATAAATGCTCATTCAACGCAATCATACTTTCCAGAGAAAAATTATCAGTGTCAGAGTTTACCTGTGACGAAGTATCCTCCACATAATCTTTGTCTTCTTCTGTTGCCATGAGACATCTCACTTTACCCTGACTTCTGCTGCTTGCTATTATCTTGATCACTTCGGAGGCACTGCAGCAATCAACTACACCAGGAAACTTGTCAGTGTTTATCGCCCTTTTGATTAGATTCAGGGCCCTTTGATTTGTAGAGAATTTTCGTCTGTCTGAAGTTTTCCATAAGGATTCATCCTTTGGAACTTCATAAGGACTGTGTGCAATTATTATCCATACATCTGGATTAATATGCATCACGTACTCTCTAAATTGATTAAACAACTTGTAAAAACCTAGACCCTCAAACTTTGGAGGATCAATCATGATTTTCATACTCAAACAAGATCAGAATTCTAAATAAAAAGAGATTAAAATAGTGCAAGCGAACGGATCAACTCAAATAGCACCGAATCCAAATAAGGATCGGATCTGTAGGTCGCTGGACCCTTTGTGCAGACACCTGCTCTGATACCAAGTGTTGGGTTCGGTGCGTTCGATTCAGAGAGGGGGTGAATGAATCTCCCCTTAAAAACTTTCACCCAATTAAAAAATCTTCCTAATACAAACAGAAGGCTAATAAGCAATTGCGGAATAACAATGTTAAAGGACACTCAATACCACTGTCAAACATATAGTGTGCGCAGCAATGAAATGAACACATATAGAAAATCAACCCATATCGTCCCTATGCATTCATCTAGCGCCAAACACACAAAGAGATCAAACCACTGCACAAAGAGTTTTTAGGTGGTTCGGTCCTCCAGACCTACGTCCACCCCACACTCAAACCCGAGTGTGGATTCCGCTGACTCACAACTTGAACAGCTGGGCATCACAGCTTTCCATACAACCGCTGATACACAGCTTCGCTGGGCTTAACAGCTTGCCGACCAGAGGAACAAATCCTCTGCAACCGCTGGGCAATACAGCTTGGCCGTCCGAGGTATTCACCTCGCCCGTTGAGCAACACAGCTTGCTGTCCAGAGAATTCCTCCTCTGCAAACCGACTGACTAACAGCTTGAAGAAATGAGTTCAAAAGGAAAACAAAAACGTAGACAACAGCAATCGGAAGGCTGTAAACGATGAAGCACAATGTGGCTCAGAATGAGCTGACTGGCCTGGATTTGATCCACGGTCCAATGAAGGCAGATCTCTCTCGATCTCACTATCTCTCCTCTACTTCTTTCTCTTCTTCTTCTCTCGATCTCACTCTCTTTCTTTTCTCTGCTTTCAATCAACTCTGCACGAGCTCTAGCCTTCAGGTTCTACTACTCCTCTGTCGATCTCTTCTGCTAGAGCTCTCTGTCTCACGATCAGTCTTCTTCAGATGGAAGAAGCTTCATATATATAGAGCAGCAGGAATTGGGCGTGTGCTCTCCACATCTCCCGCCCAAAGGCTTGAACACGTGGCAGCATCTCAGCCTGCATCAGTACACGTGTCACCATCCTGTCAGTCCTTCCAGCCTCGGATCACGTGCCAATCTTATTAACCTCGTCCAGTAGTCCTGTCAAATTAGTCAAACAGAAACATCAGTTTAAGGTTTAGACGTTGTACAGACTATATGAAGGCAATGCTGAAGCAATGTATAGACTCTGTGAATGTGAAGCAATGCAATGTTTAGACTCTACATATGCAGGGCTATGGCATTGTATAGACTTGGTGAATGCAGAACAATGCCATGTACAGACTTCATATATGCAGTGCTATGGCCTTGTACATACTTCACGCATGCAAGACTGAAGCGTGTAAAGACTTAGTGAATGTGATACTGAGGCATGTACAGACTTCACTTATGCAAGCGAAGCAGTACATGGCTGTACAGACTTTGTGTAATGTATGGACTTAGTGTGTGCGAGCATGCTAACATGCAATGTGTAAACATTGAATCAAAGGATGCACAGGCTGTACAGACATTCTGTGCTTAACATTTAAGCCTGAATGCATGATGTGTAGACGTTGTATAGACTTGCTGAAGTGTGCACAAGGTGAAGTATGCACAACAGAACTGAATGCACTAACATGCCGTCGACTATTGTACAGACTTCATGTTCACATTGCATTATGCAACCAGACGATGTCTAGACTTGCTCATGACTGTCTAGACTCTGCATGCGTGCTATAGCAATGTGCAGACTTGCTATTGCTAAGCACAGGCTGTACAGACATTGATTAATGCATGCACAAGACGCTAAGTGACACAGTCCAATGTATAGACTTCAACCCGTGCAAGCAAAGCCAATGTATAGACTTCAGGATGTATGGACTTACCAAAGGAAGGGCTGTACAGACTTGAAAAATGAATGTGCAGACTTGAAGCATGAAGCAAGGCAATGTGGAATGTATAGACTTTCACGATGTATAGACTTGCCAAAGATAACTGGACGATGTACAGACTTGAGCAAAGCAAGGTCTGTACAGACTTGAGAGTTCACAATGTATAGACTTTGGCAAAGCAAGGGTGTATAGACTTCACATATGCATGAGACGCTAAGTGTATAGACTTTGAAGCTCAAGTGAGACAGTGGGTGTACATACTTCAACTCTCAACTGAGACGGTGGATGTACAGACTTCTAAATGCTGACGGACAATGTGTGGACTTGGCATAAGACGCTGCATGAGACGCTGGACGCTGTACAGACTTGGAAACAATGCATGCTGTAGTGTATAGACTTAGCATTAAGCAAGGCAATGTATGGACTTCAAGTCATGAGACGCAAGTTGAGACGATGAATGATGTACAGACTTCAAGTCCACTTTAGATGTTGAGTGAGACAAAGCATGAATAGCACTGGCGATGTACATACTTGCCATCTGAAGTGTGTATAGCCTTCACTGAAGACTGTTCAGACTTAGCCTGCAACATTGTGTAGACTATGTAACGTGCAGACAAGACACTGTATAGACATGAGAGCGACCAGAACAATGTACAGTCTTTGACATGATGCATGAGATGCATGAAATGTATTGGCTGTACAGACTTGATCGATTAACAGCAGATGAGTGTATAGACTTCAGCTATCAAGGTTCAGGCAGGCTGTCTAAGGTGTACAGACTATGTTGAGAGAGTGAGACACTGGCTGTACAGACAACACTACAGCAACACACGTTGTACATACTTCACGTGTGCAGGACTATGAACATTACAAAATGATGCAATGACATGCCAAATGAATGTGCAGAGTTATGAAATACACCAGTTATGAAATGCACCAATGCACACAGCCTGTTCCATGTAATGACACTCAGATAAGATGTTAATGCACACAGGCTGCACAGACTTGAAGAAATGCTGCAAGTGGATGGCTGTACAGACTTGACCGATCTATCTGTACAGACTTGATGTGTGTGTGTGCTAGACAATGTATAGACATGCTGAACTACAGACTGAACATATCAGCAGAGAAGTAATGCACAGGCCTTAAATCAAGCACAAAACAATTTATGCACTTAGTATGGAACACTGCATGACTTAGCACACTCATGCATTCTCCACAGAACAGATCAGACATAGCACACTCATGCATTCTCCACATAATAGATCAATCATATGCATTCATGTTGCTATCATTCAATGTGATGTTCTTAGCAAAATAATATGGTGACTCATTCATGTTGCTATCATTAAAACACCACATTATCATCAAAGCTCAAGGGGCACAACACCTCTGGTGTTCTTTCTAGTTGCTGCTCGAACAGGACCCTCCCACAGTCATATCGATATAAGCTGCATCACCTTCGGAGCTCGGAGTCACTCGAAGCGAGGGCATATTTCAGCGCCTTCGATTCTAGAACAGACAGAAGCTGAACCAAGGAGTCCAGTTCAAGAGTCTTCTTCAGCCTCCGGCGACCACGCTAAATTCTCTAAAAATTATGAATCCTTCATGGGCCAACCCATGAAGTTTTGGTGCTGGTCTCGCCCACTTCTAACTTCGGATGGGTCTGTGACGACTTCACAAGCGAACCCCTATCCTGCCAAGTCTGAGCGGACAGAACTACGGGTTCTCTTCTATTTCGGCATTCCCCACCCCGCCTGGCCGACTTAAAGCCCCTCCCTGCGGGAGGTAGTGTTTGTTGGAATCCCACAACTCCCCACCCCTTGCCCAACCCTCCTGCATGAGGAGTAGTTCATGTAATCATTTAAATAGGAAGAAGCTTCACCGACGCAGTGTGCGGGGAAACCACACTTCCCCACTCGCCCACGTCTCTGACCAGAGTCAGTTTCTTCAAACCGGCTAGGTAATCTCTCAACCCTTGCTCATATTTTAGTGCTTGTTCAGTTAATATCCGTCAACGCTCCGCTGGAGTGTAAGAGAGCGCCCGGTCCTTAAAGCACCCTTACTTTCGAGTGACCACTGTGGAGGAAGCGAGTGATCCGAGTCCCTTGTGGCACTCGGTCAGCCCTTCAAATTCGGGCTTCCATATCTTTGGGGGGAAACACATTCATAACCTTGCTGGCCCTCTACCAGCAAGGGCCTAGTCCCACCACCCTCAACTCGGCATCATCGAGTCACCCTTGGGTTGAGCGGCGCACCGGTGAGCGACCGTCTTCGATAGTCTCTAAGTTGTGAATTGTGCTTGCTATGGATAAGTCCGAGGGTTCTTTGTCTAGTTGTTGCATTCTCTAGGGTGTTTCACATCAGTCGACCCCTGGGGTCGAACCACTGTAAGGGTCAACCCATGGGGTCAGCCCCTGTGTCCTAGTTTTTTATTTTGGTTATGTCCGTGGTCTGTGTGCCCATGGGTCGACCCCAAGGGTCCACCCTTCCGGAACGAAATTTTTTGAAAGTCTTCAAAACCCATTCTAAACCCCATGAAACTTTACCAAACTACCCCCCAAAAGTTTCTAATGTTATGAGGGTGTTTCTAACATGTTTTAGGAGGGTTATATGAGTCTTCTGGCCATTCTTCTATTTATATGAACTTGAGCTCCGAATTTGGAAGAGAAGAACCCTAATGCTATTTGCTCTATCTTGTAGGAGAAGAAATGGGGGAAAAGGAAGAGGAGCTCTTCCAAGGAGGTTATCATCTACATCAAGGCATCTTTGGAACTCGTGGTAGAAGGAAAAGAGGAGCTGCTCGAGGAGAGGAAGAAGATGATGCCGGAATCGTGATCATCCATCAACGAGCCAAGGAGAACTGGATCATTTTGTGAAGGGGGAGCTTTATATTTCATATATGTTCTTTGTTTCAATTTTTAGAAGTTGTTTTGAGCTGATTGTATCCATATCTGAACGATCTACACATTCCTAAATGAATATTCTATGTGTGGGTTCGGAGAGTGGATTCTCCGAGTGTTTTAAGTTGACGATTGTGTGTCGTTTTGTACGATGGGTATCCGCGTGTGTGTTGGGGTTTTACCCCGTGTGTGTGGGGAGAAATCCCCGTGTTTGCTGCATTCACAGCGTGTGTGTTGGGGTTTTTACCCCGTGTGTGTGGGGTTCATCCCCGTGGTTGCTATGGTTTGTAGCGTGTTAGTGAAGCCTTATCGGTTTGGTAAGGGGTGGACGTAAGGAGCCCGTCGTGGTCCCGAACCACTTTAAAACCCCATGTGTCTCATGGTTTGATTGGTGTGATTGTGTGTGCTTCACTGTCTATTCTAGTTACGCAATTGTGTGAGCTCGGTGAGATTGAGAGAATTAAGTTTATTTAGCTTAGTTTAAATTCCTCGATCTTATTAATCTTTTTAATTCCGCTATGGGTTAGTTTTGAGATTTTAATTGGACATATATTTTTAGTGGAGGGATCTATTCACCCCCCCCCCTCTTGATCCGTGTTCCTACACTCTGGGACCCAAAAATTTGTATCAGAGCAAGGCTCTATTGTCTCTAGATCTAACGATCTACTGAGTGATCCCAATGCTTTCTACAATCATGAATTTTTTTGTTGAACATATCTCGATGAATTGTTTGCCTATCTTCACTGGTTCAGATTTTAACTCATGGCTAGGCAAACTATGTGGGGTGATTAATTCTATTAATCCTGGTCTTTGGAAATTGATCTATCATGGTCCTAACAAACTGCCTCTTGATGAGACCATGTTGTCTGAAGAGGAAGTACTGATGCACCATGATAATGTTACTACTCTTAGTTTATTGAAAGCTTCCGTGAGTACTAACAAGTATCCATTTGTATCTTGTTGTAGGTCACCAAAGGAGTTTATGGATCAGTTGATCAAAGCTCAAGAGAAGGAAAGATAAAAATGTCTCATGGCTGACGATGCTGATCAACACAATGATGAAAATGTTGAAGAGATAAACTCTAATTCTGATGAAGATGAAATGTCATTTGAAGAACTACTTGATGCTTATGAGGAGTTGTCGAGTAGATATAAGAAAATCAAGTCTGAAAATAAAACATTGAAAAAGAAACTTGAAAAAAATGTGCATGATAATATTTCTTGTGAAAAATGTATTGATTTAGAATCATAATTGAAAATCTAGAAAATGAAAATGAATCTCTTGAATCAAAAGTCAAATTGTTTTCAGATGAGATTTCCTGCATGACTGAAGTGCTTGAAATGGCTAGGAAATCGAATACATCAGTTGAAACTAAAAATGATTGTCATGATTGCATGATCAGAACAAACTCTTGTTGTCTAACATTTCATTGCTTGAAGAAATAGAAAAATGTCATAGAAACAAGTTAGATTCATTATCTGATGATGAAAAATTATTTGAAAAGCTTCTCGATAGTGAAATTGATAGCAAGAGCATAATGACTGAAAATGAAGAACTTAAAAAGACAAATGGTGCCATGCTAATTCAAATTTCTTTACTTGAAGGGAGCTTGAAATGCTTTGAAAATTTTGAAAAAGAAAATGCATTGTTGAAATCTAAAAATGAAAAGTTTAAACAATTGAACACAACCATGTCTAAAAGACTACTAACTCATGAAAAAGGTAAGTCAAGAATCTGAAAAATGTCAATTTGTTAAAACAGGAAATAGAAACCCACAAAACCATCAATGCCAGATTAAATGAAAGAATCATTTCCTGTGAATATGAGATAGCTAGCTATGAATTCCATGTTTAATCTCTTGAATCTGAAATTGTTGACTTAAATGCATCTCTGTCCAAGTTTGTCAAAGGGAAAGATAATCTGGAGAAAATATTGAGAACCAAGGTAAATTTTTAAAAAGAAGGACTTGGGTACGAACCCACCAAAAAGAAAGCATTTAGTCTGAAAACAAAAACTTCATTTGTGCATGCCTCTTGCTCCTCTAATACTTCAAATACTTTTTCTGTTGAGAAATCAAAATCTCAAACTCAGGCCAAACCAAGGACCAAGAAATCATCTCCCTCACCAAACTGTCAAAATGGTCTTAAGAGTCATAATAGAAAATTTGATTCTCCCCAAGATCATATAAAGCATGCTCATATCCGACAAACTTCAAAGTTTAGTTGTTATTGTTGTGGCATGCATGGCCATGAAATGAATGATTGTATTATCATGAAAAAGGATGATGAAAATGCATGCAAAGATAAATCTTTTTTCAAAAGACAGAAATATTTCTTGCTTCTATTATTTTTTTTTGAAGACCTTACCTAGGCGCAATAGGAGAGTGCACCCTCTACCAGGGGTAGAGAGAAAGCCACTCTACCATTACACTACTAGGAGGTAAATTTTATTGTTGGGTCCCACAGTGTAGTGGCACGGATCTAGAGGGGGGTGAATAGATCCCTCTCTAAAAATTATAGCCAATTAAAAGGACTTGAAGGCTTCTCAATCAAACCTCACCGAACATGCAAGCGACAAGATCACACACGAGAGATGGCAATTTGAACTAGCAGTATACGTTAACAAATTTAGCATCAATGTGCAAGATAATCAATAATCCATCCTGTGAATGGTGGTAGAAGATAAGGAACAAACACTCAACCAATCACACATGCACAAGGATTTTTTAGGTGGTTCGGGACCACGACGGGTACCCTACGTCCACCCCTCACCACCTCGGTGAGGCTTCACTAAAACGCTACACGAGGTAGCACACGGGGACAAACCCCAATACACCACACGCTGCTCGACGGCAGCAAACCACACATACACGAGCTCGATGCTCAACACGCTGCAGAGCAGCACAGACACGAGGGCGAACCCTCAACACGGTGCTCAGCACCACACACACACACCATGATGGGGACGCACCCCAAAAATGATTACACACTCGGAGACCCCGCTCCGAACACACACACAGTATTCCTCGATTTAAAAGATGAACTCAGATATACATTGTAAGCTCAATGGACATAAACAAGCATGAATAACTCCAAACGATGATGAATATAGAGTTGAGGAAACTCCTATTCGTCAATGATGAGGCTTGGTTCCTTGATGACTTCCACGGATGAGCGGATTGCAGAAGATGTCTTCACGAAGCTCCTTCGGTTCAGATCGGAAGAAAGGACGCAGGTGCTTCAATCCCCTTTTACTTCTTTTGACTCACCACCAAGTTCATGGGTGATGGAGAGATGGTTCAGCCACCGTTCTTCAACCCGATGGCTTCTAGAAGGTGGAGGACGATCGTCTTCAACCTTGAATCGAGCTAGCACGACATGGGAAGAAGCTTCAACACCGCTCCGGCTGCTCTTCCTGCAAAACCCCAAAAAAAAACATATATCATTCGATGCTTTTTCTCTCCTTTCTTGAATGGAAACCCTATCTCATGTGATATATACCCCAAGGGAATGGAGGCCTACGTGGAGGATAATGTCCCCCAAGGGCCAATCACAGACGGGCACAAAAAGAGGGGATCGAGCTAGGGCACCGGCCACCGCGCAAATTGGCGTATTTTTCGATCGCCGGAAAGTGTCGACCCTCAAGGTCGACACTCGCAATCAGGCAAGATAGAACAAAGGCCGAAACAGCACCCAGCGAAGAAAGTGTCGACCCATGGGGTCAACACTTTCTGCCTGTGACAAAGAAACAAGCCTCGGCAGAAAGACCTGGAATAAGTGTCGACCTTGTGTCCTGGATTCTGAAAAACAAACCCAGACAGAACCGAGCTATAAAAAGGTCGACCCATTGGGTCAACTTTTTATCCCAACGTTCAAAGACATAAGAGGGCCGGCTGAAAATAGCTGACCCCTGGATAAAGTGTCGACCCATGGGGTCGACACTTTTCCTGACATAACAAGCTATAAGTAAACACACAATGGGGTAACACTGAAATCATGAGGCATCAAAGATAACTACATGATGGAAGAAATTAAGTGACTCTACCCCTATTATCACCAATAAACCAAGTAGAAATAGATATGGAGTTACCTTGGGGTATGTTCATCCAAAGAACACACGAATTCACCTTCAACCAACCAAACAAAATAACTTACCATTTTGTTGGTCCATATGCCTGTAAAGATCCACTTGGAAGATATCCGATGTGGTCTATATGTTCATTCTATTCTATACACCTGTCACATTATATATTGGAAGTTAGTCTTCCACATCATTCAAGTTCTACAAATTGAAATCTGTCTTTCATGATTCACTCAATTTCACATTTGAGACAGTAAGGTGATTCCATGAATTGGTTTGAATCACTCCTTGTCTTCATCTCTCCCTGTGCAACATCCAAGACAATGTCAATCTATTTCAGCACATAATTCATGAATTAAAAAGCATCCCATTGAACAATTGCAAGGATATGGGAATGTGCTTCATTCAGCCATGAAGATATTAAAGCATATCATTCCTCATCCACAAATCACATATGCATTTATTTACATGGAGCACAATCACATGGTATTTAGTTCATCATCAAAATTCCTTAATATAAGGTAGTGCACGGGGTTCAACAATCTCCCCCTTTTTGATGATGACAAATACTATGTGCAATTAGACAAAATAGTGTTGACAGATAAAGAGTGTTTCAAAGAATTTGACTCACATCTAGCATTCTAGACAAGAAACCATGCTTAACAACCCAATGATTCCAAGCACACTCATTCTCAAAATGCAGTCAAAATGTAGCTTACATTCTTTGAACACACTAGGCAACCTGTAGACCAATTGATAACACAGTCAAGATATGATGCATTCTAACCATGAATTAATATCCCATTGAGCATCTATAATGAATCATCCAACAAACATAACATCCATCAACAAGGCATGTTTTTTACGCATAAGTGATCATCCCACAAAATAACCACAAGTTCACAAAATATGACATCACAAGTTTACACAAAATATGACATTCACAAAAATAACAACAACTACTATCCATACTTGGACAACCATGTCCACAAAATAAACACCAAGTCCAAGTCCTCCCCAGAGTTAAACACAAGACATAACAAAACACATATCATATGAGCCCATAACAACTCACATATCATATCAGCCCATAACAACTCACATGTCATATCAGCCCATAACAACTCCCCCTTTGTCATCAACAAAAAGGAGCGGGAAAGGGGAAAAGTCAGTCAGCTTGGTCATGAGAGGTAGGGTACTATAGATCAAGGCCTCAAGGAGAGTCAGGAGGCATGCGAGGATGCTGGAGAAAATCAGAGAGATCGTCAAACTTGGAGGTTTGAATGTCAATAGCTGTATGTAGAGAGTCAATAGAGTCGGCCATGGCAGTGCGTTGTGCCCCTGTGGTTTTGATGTCAGCAAGCACTATGAGTATGAATGATTGATTGTTGTGCCCCTGTTGTTTTGATGTCAGCAAGCACTATGAGTATGAATGATTGATCACCATGTGTCTGCATATGAATGATTAATTGAGCATCTTACTTCCATGCATGCATAAAGAGTCGTATGGGTTCTAGTATATAGAGTGTGTCGACGCACTATAGTGGCTACGTCGACTCAGTCCAGCTTTTCTGGAAGGATACCCATTCTGGAAGGGGGTGTGCGTTGATGCAGTATGGGCACTGCGTTGACGCAGCCAGTTGTGTGTTCTAGCATTAACTCTGTAAAAACACATGCATACTCGGTGCATTGTTAGTTCTCCTACACATTGCATCGGTGCATTCATCAGTTGCTTCAATACTAAGTCAGTACAGTTCATGCATACCGCATACACATATTCGGTGCAATTTATAGCTCTGCATTCACGATAAGTCTGTCCATGCATAACTTGAAGTCGATGCGTGTTCATTGCATATGTCAGGTCTGTACATCGCCGCATGCTATCAAGTCTATACATCGCTGCATGCTATCAAGTCTGTACATCGCCCGTGTTCTTCATGCATATACATAGTCAGTACATTCGTTTGTTTCATATGTACACAAAGTCTGCACAATCTCTGTTGATATGTCCGTGCATCATCTCACAAGTCTGTACAACCGTTGTTGATACTAGCATTCAAGTTCATGCATCATTTCACAAGTCTATACAACCTTTGTTGATTCGAGCGTTTAAGTTCGTACAGCATTTCATCAGAGTCTGTACATTAGGAAGTCTTGCTTAAACTATTGGCACAGCAAGTCGATGCATCGTTTGTACATTGCACACAAAGTCTGGACATTCCTCGGTGGTATATCTGTGCATCGTTTGTACATTGCACACAAAGTCTGCACATTCCTCGGTGGTATATCTGTGCATCGTTTGTACATCGCACACAAAGTATGTACACTCATCGGTGGCATGTCCGTGCATTCATATTCAATGTGCATACTTTCCTGCATGCAAACTGCATTACACACCATCAAGTCTGTACATGCTTAGTTCAACTCTCGAACTAACTTGGTGCGTCTTTCTATCTTTCCTTTCAGATTAACTCAAACTGATGACAAGTCTGATCTGACAGAACTGCTGGTCGAGGAACTTAAGAAGGGCACGTGATCCAAGAATGGAGGAAGTGCCAGGACCGTGACACATGTATTACAGCAGGCTAAAATACTGCCACGTGGTTAAGGTGCTAGGGTGGGAATTCATGGAAGACACACGCCCATCTACCTTCACTGCTCTATAAATAAGAGACTTCTCCATCTGGAGAAAGTGATCGTGAAAAGTGTGATCGAAATAGGGGAACTTACTTGAAAGAGCTGAAGCAGAAAGAGCCTGCACGATCCAGAAAAAGAAGAAAGAGAGAAGAAGAGAACGAGAGAGTTGAGAAAGAAAGAGTGAGAATTAAAGAAGAAGAAGAAGAAGAAAGAGAGATCGAGAGTTTAGAAGAAGAAGAAGAGAGTCATCTGAAGCTTTATCTATACTGGACCGTGGATCAAATCCAGGCCAGTCAGCTCTTTGAGAGCCACTTTGTGTTTTATCGTCTACAGCTTTCTGTTGTTGTGTCCTTTCCATATTTTGTTTTCTTTGGAACCTTTATTCAAGTTGTTAGTCAGCAGAGCTAAGCTGTATTGCTCAGCGTTGCAGAGGAGGATTCCTCTAGACAGCAAGCTGTGTTGCTCAGCGGGCGAGGTGGATACCTCGGACAGCAAGCTGTGTTGCTCAGCCGGCGAGGTGGATACCTCAGACAGCAAGCTGTGATGCTCAGCTGTTTGTAGGCAAGCTGTGAGGCCTAGCCGTTCAAGCTGTGAGTCAGCGGGAAGCCACACTCGGGTTTGAGTGTGGGGTGGACGTAGGTCTGTGGACCGAACCACCTAAAAATTCCTTCGTGCACTGTGGTTTGAATGCTTATTGTTTGCTTCCGATAGATGAATGCTTAGGCTCGATCTGTCTTTCTATGTCCAGTGAGCCAATTGACTACACGTTCTTTGTTTGATTAAACGCACCAGTCTTTCAGACTCGATTGAACTTAGTTCATTTCAATGCCGTATCTCCGAGTGTTCAAATTTATCTATTGGGCAAAAAAAATTTAAGGATAGATTCATTCACCCCCCTCTGAATCCATTGCACCAGCCACAACAATTGATATCAGAGCAGGTGTCTGCACAGAGGGTCCAGTGACCTACAAATCTGATCCGTAATTGGCTTCGATGCGATCTGAGTTGATCCGTTCGCTTGTGTTATTTTAATCTCTTCTTTATTTAGAATTCTGATCTTGTCTGAGCATGGAATTCATGATTGATCTCTCGAGGTTTGAGGGTCTAGGCTTTTACAAGTGGCTTAATCAATTTAGAGAGTACGTGATGCAGGTTAATCCAGATCTATGGATAATCATTGCACACAGCCCTTATGAAGTTCCAAAGGATAAATCCTTATGGAAAACTTCAGATCAGCTGAAATTCTCTAAAAATCAAAAGGCCCTAGACCTTGTGAAAGGGGCGATAAGATCTAATGTGCTTACATGTATCTCTGAGTGCAGAAGCGCAAAGGAAGTGATAGACAAACTGACTGACGACTATGGTGGAGAAGGAACTCAGTGCTTTAAGACAAGAGATCACATCAGTGATCAATCAGATGAGTCTCCATCTCAGGTAACTTCTAACTCAGAACAATCAGCTCTTGATGAATTGATTGAAATGTATGAAAACTTGTTAGAAGAATACAAATCTCTTAAGACTGAAAAGAGAAAAATGAAAAAGGAGATGATGTACGAAATAAGAGAACTGAAATGTGAAAATGCAAATATGAAAGATAGTCTGAAAAGAAATGAAAATTCATGCAATGAGTATGTTTCTGCGAAAAATTTGAATAACAGTCTTCAATCCGAACTGAAAATGCAGGAACAACAAATTGACTCTCTGAAAGAAAAATTAGAAGAATTGAAGAATAGAAATTCTGAGCTAGAAATGTCTAAACAGAAATTGAATGAGGATTTGAAAACTGTGGATCAAAATAATTTGATTGATGAAAATAAAATGTTGAAAGATCAAAATAAGAAGTTGATGGTTTTGAACATTGTTGCTACTGAGAGATGCATGACTGTTGAACGGGAAAAATGTGCTGAAATTAAACTTAATTAAGATGAAAAAGAACAAAAACTTCTACATGAGATTCAAATCTTGAAAAATCTGAATGATGCCATGCGGAAATAAATTCTCACCTGTGAAGAAGATCTAACAAACTCTGAAACACAGATCACTTCACTTAAATGTGAAATTGCTGATTTGAATAAATCACTGTCTAAATTTGTTAAGGGAAAAGAGAATCTTGATAAACTACTAGGAAATAAAGTGAACATTCAGAAAGAAGGATTAGGTTTTAATCCGGATAATGAGAGAAGTATCAAAGGAAAAGAACAAATTATTGTTGTGAAAAGTTCTGAATGTGCTGGTACCTCAAAATCTGTTTTACCTAAGAAATCTCAGAACATTCATAAGCACGGGGCTGAACAAAAGAAAAAGAAAAATTGCTGTAAAAAATCTTCTCATAAAATTCAGTTTGAAAAGAAAAAGAATGTGCAGTGTTTTTATTGCAATAAGATAGGTCATATGATGCATGAGTGTAAGTTATTTGAATTAGATGACCTAGCTGCTACTACTGCACAGAAAACTCTTGTTAGAAATCATACTTTTCAAAGAAAGAAAATAAATTGTTTTTGCTGTGGAAAAGTAGGACACACGGCTGCTCAATGTTGGTTTACAAGTGGTAAGAAAAGATCACGTTCATATCATACAAAATTCTCTGCAAACCAACATGGTTTTAATAAGAACAAACTTGTTCCTGTAAACCAGCACATCACTTGCTATAACTGTAACAAATCTGGTCACAAGGCCACCGAATGCTGGTCAGGCTCTTTCAGAAGAAATCCAATTAGCTGTTCTCAATGTGGAAAGCATGGCCATACAGTCAAGGACTGTTGGCATGCCCAAGGAAGCCATGTTCATGACAAATTTTTTAAATTCTCTGCCAAAAGACCTGTAAATTTTTCATGTTTTAACTGTGATAAACCAGGTCATAAGTCTACAAATTGTTGGTTATCAGGTAATAAGAAACAAACTGTCCATGCATACAACAGAATATTTCATGCTTATGTTTATGGGTCTCAGACTGCTGTTGATATGCATTATAGGACCAGAAAATCTGTTGTTTCATGTAGATATTGTGGAAAATCTGGTCACTCCATGGATAGTTGTTACCTGATTGATTATGATGATAATGTTGCTAAGAGACTGTTCAGAACACCTGTCAAGGTTAACGCAGGACCCAAAGCTGTTTGGGTCCCCACAGGATCAAAATGATTAATGTGCTACAGGTGTGCCTTGGAAGTTGATGAATAAAGGGGTAAATAAACCAAGGCACTCAAAATGAAAACCCCAAGATCCTACGTTTCAGGTCAGTTCTGAAGACTGTTTAAATTCCATCATCTGAAAATTGAGAATTTGAAATGACTATATATCATGTTGCTATGTTGGTGCTAAATTGAAATTTTCTGAAATAGGAATTGCGCAATCATGTTCATGGTAGCTCACTTTTGTCTGAAGTGTATAGATTATAATTGAATGTCAAACTTGAAATCATGTGATGTGCTTTCATCATATATCATGCACTTAGTCAGGGGGAGTTCAACCATTCTTGATTAACCATACTGCTGCTCATGCTTTGTTGTTTACATGATGCATCTAGACAGAGGGAGCTTTTTTGATCATCTGATTCACTTTCACCTGAAATCCTCCTGTCTAGTTTATTGGATCTTCTAATGCTCTCAATTTATTTCAATTGAATTCTCTGTTGCCTTCACTAAAATAGCTGATATGTCTATATTCTAGACTCAGCTATTGCTTATTGATATACTCTCTTCTGATGATCTTCTTTCCTGTTATTGTTTCTTCCACCAGCTTATACTCATTCTTCACATACTTCTTAGCTGGTGTGACTAATTCGTTTCTATTGTTGATTAGTTGGTCAGCTATATCTTTGATCTGATCTGAAGAACACAAGCTGCAGGCCATGCAATTCAGTCTCAGAATCATGTAGAAATTCCTATCATAAAGGTTTAAGAATGACCACTGAATCAGACTGATATAAAGTTAATGTATTCTCAGATTTGCATTTAAATGATTTGAAAAAATCTGAATGATAAGCTTTAATAAATTTTAACCACATGTGTCATGAAAATCTTAGATTCACTCATCTGAAATCTGAAAATTTGAAATCAAAACTACTTTGGTTGAGATACATAGAGTGAGTATTATTTTTAAATATTAACCTGAAAAAATGTTGAGTAAATGAAAAAAAATGCATTCAGAGCAATGACTTGGTCACTGAGAAACTGGGTTCTCTATTAATGAAATAGAGTAAACCTACGTCATGAAGTACCATAGTTATCTTTGGTGAAAATTTATTGAAAAACCTGACAGAGCAATGGCATGTGTGTCTTGAGTAACTGGGGAGTCTGGCCTCTAATCAAGGTGTCTCCTCACGTAAAAAGACATTTCTATTGCTAACTCTGGTCTTAATGTTGAGAGGCAATGACAGTTATCACACTGAGTAATTGGGTCACTTTACCTGAGACGTGTTGTGCCTCACGTAAAAAGGTGTTGATCAACTTAAATTGCTCAGGAAAAGTATAATGTGCTTCAAATGAAAATATCTTGCAAACTCTGTCAACTCATTTTCTTGTAAAAGTGTTTAATCTCAATACTAATCTGTGTAACTCCTAAAGGAGTCATTGAGATCATGCGTGTAAGACAAAGATGATTGGTCCTGACTGTTATCTGATTATTTGGTTCACCTTTATTAAAACTTGAATTCAGATATAAGTATTGAGTTTAATTGATAAATTTGGTATACATCATAATTAAATCAGGTTGGTCAAGTTGCCAATTCATAACCCTCTATGATAAGAGAGTCTATTCATGTTAAGACTTATTGTAGTGGTGCATGCCTTACAATCCCTCATGGTCTGATTCACTCCTGACAACTTGATCAACAAGAACTTTATTGACAATTATCTCTTATCGGTTGATTGATTGCTCCTTGAGATGTACTGTGCTTTGACTGTTTCTCACCCCTACTCTTGTCCACACTGTTGGAATCTTCCATCTTATTTTTGTAACTAGTTCTGGTTCTGTGGACTTTTCACCTCCTTTATTCTGTCCATACATATGTGAGGTGCCTCAACCATTATTGCTTTGGATTCCTTGTGTTGGCAGATTTCAGATTGCTTCATTGGATAACCAGAGTTCATTTCTGCACTTCGGGGGAAGTTCTGGGTCATCTGCATTTAAGGGGAGAGTAGTCAAGCATTCATGTTGAACAGATTTCATTTATTGCTTCTTAAAGGGGGAGGATTGATCTTGGCTGTCTACCTGCCCATGTGCTTGTTGATTGTATTCCTTTATTCAACGGGAGTTTATTGTATGGTTGTTCTTCCTTTTTATCTAGGGAGAATAAGTGGTGTCATATTGCTCTTTGGGGGGAGAATAACTAGCTCTAATGTGCTTTCATGTAGTTAAAGGGGGAGATGTTATATCAATATTTTCATACCTACTTAATTTTTCTCTCAAACTATTTTCTTTTTGATGAAGTCAAAGGGGGAGAATAGTTTGAGTCTGTGTGACTCATAGTGTTGCCATCATCAAAAAGGGGGAGATTGTTGTGCCCCTGTGGTTTTGATGTCAGCAAGCACTATGAGTATGAATGATTGATTGTTGTGCCCCTGTGGTTTTGATGTCAGTAAGCACTATGAGTATGAATGATTGATCACCATGTGTCTGTATATGAATGATTGATTGAGCATCTTACTTCCATGCATGCATAAAGAGTCGTATGGGTTCTAGTATATAGAGTGCGTCGACGCACTGTAGTGGCTGCGTCGACTCAGTCCAGCTTTTCTGGAAGGATACCCATTCTGGAAGGGGGTGTGTGTTGACGCAGTATGGGCACTGCGTTGACGCAGCCAATTGTGTGTTCTAGCATTAACTCTGTAAAAACACATGCATACTCGGTGCATTGTTAGTTCTCTTGCACATTGCATAGGTGCATTCATCAGTTGCTTCAATACTAAGTCAGTACAGTTCATGCATACCACATACACATATTTGGTGCAATTTATAGCTCTGCATTCATGACAACTCTATCCATGCATAACTTGAAGTCGATGCGTGTTCATTGCATCTGTCAAGTCTGTACATCGCCGCATGCTATCAAGTCTATACATCGCCGCATGCTATCAAGTCTGTACATCGCCCGTGTTCTTCATGCATATACATAGTCAGTACATTCGTTTGTTTCATATGTACACAAAGTCTGCACACTCTCTGTTGATATGTCCGTGCATCATCTCACAAGTCTGTACAACCGTTGTTGATACTAGCATTCAAGTTCATGCATCATTTCACAAGTCTGTACAACTTTTGTTGATTCGAGCATTTAAGTTCGTATAGCATTTCATCAGAGTCTGTACATTAGGAAGTCTTGCTTAAACTGTTGGCACAGCAAGTCGATGCATCGTTTGTACATTGCACACAAAGTATGCACATTCCTCAGTGGTATATCTGTGCATCGTTTGTACATTGCACACAAAGTCTGCACATTCCTCGGTGGCATATCTGTGCATCATTTGTACATCGCACACAAAGTATGTACACTTGTCGGTGGCATGTCCGTGCATTCATATTCAATGTGCATACTTTCCTGCATGCAAACTGCATTACACACCATCAAGTCTGTACATGCTTAGTTCAACTCTCGAACTAACTCGGTGCGTCTTTCTATCTTTCCTTTCATATTAACTCAAACTGATGACAAGTCTGATCTGACAGAACTACTGGTCGAGGAACTTAAGAAGGGCACGTGATCCAAGAATGGAGGAGGTGCTAGGATCGTGACACGTGTATTGCAGCAGGCTAAAATACTGCCACGTGGTCAAGGTGCTAGGGCGGGAATTCGTGGAAGACACACGCCCATCTACCTTCACTGCTCTATAAATAAGAGACTTCTCCATCTGGAGAAAGTGATTGTGAAAAGTGTGATCGAAATAGGGGAACTTACTTGAAAGAGCTGAAGCAGAAAGAGCCTGCACGATCCAGAAAAAAAAGAAAGAGAGAAGAAGAGAACGAGAGAGTTGAGAAAGAAAGAGTGAGCATTAAAGAAGAAGAAGAAGAAGAAAGAGAGATCGAGAGTTTAGAAGAAGAAGAAGAGAGTCATCTGAAGCTTTGTCTATACTGGACTGTGGATCAAATCCGGGCCAGTCAGCTCTTTGAGAGCCACTTTGTGTTTTATCATCTATAGCTTTCTGTTGCTGTGTCCTTTCCATATTTTATTTTCTTTGGAACCTTTATTCAAGCTGTTAGTCAACGGAGCTAAGCTATATTGCTCAGCGTTGCAGAGGAGGATTCCTCTGGACAGCAAGCTGTATTGCTCAGCGGGCGAGGTGGATACCTCGGACAGCAAGCTGTGTTGCTCAGCCGGTGAGGTGGATACCTCGGACAGCAAGCTGTGATGCTCAGCTGTTTGTAGGCAAGATGTGAGGCCTAGCCGTTCAAGTTGTGAGTCAGCGGGAAGCCACACTCGGGTTTGAGTGTGGGGTGGACGTAGGTCTGTGGACCGAACCACCTAAAAATTCCTTCGTGCACTGTGGTTTGAATGCTTACTGTTTGCTTCCGATAGATGAATGCTTAGGCTCGATCTGTCTTTCTATGTCCAGTGAGCCACTTGATTGCACGTTCTTTGTTTGATTAAACGCACCAGTCTTTCAGGCTCGATTGAACTTAGTTCGTTCAATTCCGTATCTCCGAGTGTTCAAATTTATCTATTGGGCAAAAAAATTTTAAGGATAGATTCATTCACCCCCCTCTGAATCCATCGCACCAGCCACAACATAGTGAACTTCTGAAGATAAGTAACATGTTGAAGCTTCAACTCCTTGACTTCCTTGGTGAGGGCATCCACAGATTCTTTAACATTGCACACTTCATCAGCTAATTCATCAAATTTGGCGTTCATTGATGGAGTCGCTGAAGATGTAGCTTGTGAAACTCTGGTTCGGTCAGTTCTGCTGATGGGTTCTGCTTGATCTTCACCTTCACTCTGCTCATACCCTACTGTCGGGGCTTTACCTTTCTGTGACGGAAGAGTACGAACAAGAACACCATTTTTCAATTCATATCCCATGTTGTTGCAGATTGATAGAATAGTATAGATGTCAGCATCCTTAATTGGATGACTGACCTGTTGACTCAAGTCAATTTGCAAGGACTGAAAAATTGGTGTTAAAGCAGCTCCATAAGGTAAATTACGGTTCTTGGACATCCTGCAGCTAGTTATGTACTCCATCATCACCTTTGGGAAGTTAACCGGTTCTCCACTCATGATATGTACAAATAGGAATTTGTGCATGTCTATTACTTGTTCCCTAGACCCAGATCTTGGCAATAGAATAGTGGTCATCATGTGATGCAGAATTCTCTGAAGGGATGGGAATTCATTTGCATTGAGCTTCGGTACACACCCTGGTGTTGCTACCTTATCCGTCATTAGTTCATATGCAAGTTCTTCAGAATAAATGGCTTCTTCATAAATCACCCCACTATCCCAAGGCAAATTCAGGACTTTTCCTATCAACTGATGAGTTAAAGGAACAGAACGCCCATTTATCTCAGTGTACAGTTCATCATTTTTGACAACCATATTTGCATAGAATTGATGAACTAGGGAATGATAAACTCTCTGGTGATCTGACATGAAGGAAATTAAATTTGGCTGCTTCCTTAAGAGTTCGACTAACCATAGCAGATTCTTTTCTTATGCTTCTGAAATCAACCGCACGAGGGCGCAACACTTTCCTTTCAGCCAACATCTTCGTCTCAGAGGCTCTTTTCCTTCTTTCAACCTGGGCTTCCTTGTCTTTACGCCTTAGCTCAGTTTGGATGTGGGCTTCTTCTCGTTCTAGCACAGACCTTTTCTTGGGTGCCATGGATGCAGTTTGTATGGCTTCAAAGAAAACAAAAAGGAGGACTGCGATGCAGCTTGGGACCTCTGAATGGCTGGTCTTCACCCTACGAACAGCAACAACTCCAAAAGAATGAGCTTGGAAGGAGTATGCCGCGATAGCCTCAAGAGGAAGAAAGGGGGTGAACGCCGCCGCTCGCCGGAGGAAGCCCTTGGAAGAGATGGCGATGGAGGGACTACGGAGGGCACCGCGATGGCTTCAAGTGGAAGAGGGAGGTGATGTGGACAGAGAGGAACGGGGGGTGGAGGAAGAAATGTCGACTGCGGAGTTGGGAGTCGCGGACGAAGGTTAGGGCAGGAGGAGTGGGTGGTGAATGGGTTTTAGAGGTGGAGAAGGGGTTTTAGGTTCGATGGGGTTCAACCAAAAGAGGGAGTCAAGCCATTGGTTCGAGCCATATAGGAGAATGGCGTGAGAAGTGAGCCCTGCGATCAGGTTCACAAATTGGGTTCCGAGGTAAAAGTGTCGACCTTGTGGGTCGACACATTTTGGAGACGATTCTTTCTCGTAAGAAAAAGGACACCCGGTAAGAGTGTCGACCTTAGGGGTCGACACTTTCTCTGCACTTTGAAAAATCAAGTGAAATGGAATGGATTGATGGCCAGATTAACCAAACTTGATATCCATGAAATGATAAACACAAAGTGGGCAATATGTGGGTAGTTCAACTTAGAAAAGTTGATCTTGGACAAGGGAAATCAAATAGTCACACTTGGATGATCAATTCAATTAAGCATTCAAGCATTCATTTCTATTATCCATCACAAATAATTGAGATTGAAATGTTGCAAGGAATTATACCAGATTTGAGTTAAATAAACTTCATTCCCATGAATAGCATTGAAGCCAAGTTGCTTACCTTATCTCTTTCATTCTGAGCACTTCAAAGAATTCAGGATTAAAGCATGTTAGAGTCATCAATTGCAATCTGCTAACTCTGTGCATCAGAAATCATGGTTAGTGAAATATGAAACAAGGTCCAAGTAATTGACACAATGTCAGAAAGTAACTTATTGCACAAAGCTATTCAGTCAGGGTTTGTATACCCATTCAGCCATCACATTTTATAGTTGGTCACATGAGAGCAATTCTGACCAACTCTATTCTACAATCATCCAGACATGATTTTCTCTTGAACAATCCATCATAGAAGAAATTCATGGAATATGAGTGGGATAGCAGATTTGAAGTGAGTCATGTACTTCAATTTTGGGGGGGGTTCAACAATTGAGTTCTCATAATGCATTTTTAAGCATGCAGGCATACAAACAAGCATACATAGGTATAAAATCAAGCATGAAGGTCCCTCAGGGACGGGTATAGGAAGAATGCAATAGATTTGAGCAATCATGTCCATGAACCATATTAACATGGTTGTGCTTACAATTCGATGTACTGCTTGACCATTGATTATCAACTAATTCATGAAGTACATTCAAACAATCAAGCTCAGATTCAACATGAGAACAATGAATAATGACCTTCAAAGCAATATGGATAGTCATATGTTCTAAGTAACACTAACAAGAATCTATCCTCCCTACATTTCAATACAAAATGCTCAGCTTTTGGTAGCTTCGCAGAGTCCCAAACAATTTTATATTTATTAAATAGCAACATGACTAACCTTTTGACACGAGGCATGCCCTTTGTCTCAGGGGTAATTCCCGGTTACTCGGTATCGTCATTTATGATAATGTGGATAAGACACTTTCCGATGCGAGTTTCCTCTTTTATTTCAGGGGGGATTCCCGATGTACTCGATGTCAAATCACACTAATTCAATTTTTGGAGGGACTGACAGCTTTTTCCTCACGAGTCATTAGACATTAATGTAGGGATTTAAGAATCCTTAAAAGTGTTGAGTGGAATAATAGAGATCCTTATTGAATGAAGTCGGTTGTATCAAAGTTCCATATGAAGTGAGTGATTGAATAGATAGTAGAACATGAATTAGCCTTTTCAAGGTTTTGTCTCCCCCTAAGTGTATGCACGGTTGAAAACCAAAAGGACCTTATTAACATGTGTCATGAGTCATTCATGCCTGAATCAATGTAAATTTATTTAACAAGGTTGTTTAGTCGTAGAAGAGTTCAAAAGAACCGGGTGTATATTATATACATTCAGGCAAGTCAAGATGATGTATTCAAGCAATTTGATTGCCGATACGTGGTGGAGTACGTAGGTTCGAAGACCACACTCACGCATGATGAAAGCTTCTAGGTGGACTTAATCTACCTTTCCACTGACACCATTTTATATATCGGTTAATCATGGCATTCATGCACATGAATATGAAATGTATGCGAGTCAGTACAACAGGATGACAGATGATTAAAATTTTATTTGTATTCACAAGTATGTAAAAAGATGTGTGTGCTCTATGTGTAAAATTCAACTTTTATCCACACAAAAAAAGACGAGTATAGCTAGAAAAGACTTTGTGAACAACTGCAAAGTTATAGTTATTCACACAAGAAAACATGAGTGAAAGCGGATAAACTCTATGAACAGTAACAGAAGGTTGTTATTCACATGTGAAAGCAAAAGTGGAATGCATTACCACATAGGCTCATCAGTTTTTTACCTTGGAGGAGTTTTATTCTATTGACAGCTTCTTTCATCACAAGGCATTCCTGCAAGACAAAATCTTCACTTTGATGTTTTGGGGACCCAAGCCATCTTGGGTCCCTGGGGGTTGGGTGCACCACGATTTGTGGCTCTCCACAATTTCCTTGCATTCATATCATCAAGGTGCAACAAAGAGCAATCATCCATTAGGTGTCCTACATAACCACAATAATGACAATACACATGTTGTTTCAGTTTCTTTGGTTGAGCATAACCATTGGACTTTTGTGTATGCCTGGGGACTCTATGATTGTGATTGTGAAATTTTGGTTTCACATTTAAGGACCAACAATTTTTCATGGTATGGCCCACTTTCTCACAATGAAAACATTCTACCTTCTTTTTTTGATGAACTTGAGATTTACTGTCATGCATCTTACAAGCATTCAAGTCATCTTCTTTCATTAAGCTACAATCATGCATTAAATGTCCAAGCTCACCATAATAGTGACATGAAGTATTGTTGTGTTTTGGAGCTTGGGATTTCACATCAAGTTTCTTTGCATGCATAATGGGCTTTTGTTTGACAGATGAAGAGGTATTTGGTGTACTTGAGGAACTAGAAGCATGCACAAATGAAGTTTTTATTTTCAGATTAAATGCTTCCTTTTTACTAGGATTGTATCCTAGTCCTTCCCTTTGGAAGTTCACCTTAGTTCCCAAGAGTTTGTTTAGATTATCCTCCCCACTCACAAACTTGCCCAATGATTTGTTCAGGTCAATGATTTCACTTTGAAGTGAAGCAATTAGAAGTTCACAAGACATAATTTCATTTTCACAGAAAGTGACCTTTTCATTTAGAGTGGCATTTATCGTCTTGTAAGATTCTATTTCTTGTTCTAGAGTACTTACATTCTCACTTTCTTGAGCGACCATGGACTTGCCTTTTTCAAATGTCAAAAGTCTTTCACACGTGGTTGAATTTAATTGTTTCAGATTTTCAAGTTCAGATTTCAACATATCATTTTCTTTTTCAGATTTCTCGAGGTACTTCAGTTTTTCCTCTAGCAAGGAGATTTGAATGAGCAAAACATTGTTGTCCCCTTTTAATTTTTCATTTTTATCTAGAAGGGACTTGGCATCTATCTCAGAATCAAGAAGTTTATCAAAGAGTTTATCATCATCTGATAAAGAATCTAACTTGCTTTTTAGACTCTCTTCAGTTTCCTTAAGCAATGAAACTCGGCATGTCAGAAGTTCATTTTCTTTTTCCAGTTCTTCAATTTTTGAAATTCGATCAATGCATTTCACACAAGAAAAATTATCATGGATATTTTCATTAGACCTTTTCTTCAGTGCTTTGTTTTCATGTTTCACCTTTTGATATTTTTCTGACAGTTCTTCATAGGCATCTACTAAATCTTCGAAAGATAATTCATCTTCATCTGATTTAGAGCTTACCCCTTCAGCACTTTCATCACAGGTTTGATAGATATCATCAGCCATTAATCCCTTTAGTCCTTGCTGCTCTTGAGCTTGCATCAATTTGTCCATAAGTTCTTTGGTGGTTCTGCAAGAGGAGACAAACGTGAACCTGTTAGCATTGACATAATTTTTCATCAACCTCAAAATTGTAGCATTTTCATGACTCTTTAGTCTATCTCGGTTGGACCACTTTGTCTCATCCCGAGGTAACTTATGAGGACCATCATTAACTAACTTCCACAAATTTGGATCAATTGAATTTATGGTCCTACACATTCTTCCCAGCCATGAGTTAAAGTCATCACCATTATAAAAGGGTAAGGAAGTCAAAGAAGCAATATCTGAAGAAGCATTCATCATTCAAAACTACACTAGGATCCCTCTGAAGATCGTTTGATCTAATATAACAGAGCCGGGCTCTGATACCAATTGTTGGGTCCCACAGTGTAGTGGCACGGATCTAGAGGGGGGTGAATAGATCCCTCTCTAAAAATTATAGCCAATTAAAAGGACTTGAAGGCTTCTCAATCAAACCTCACCGAACATGCAAGTGACAAGATCACACACGGAGAGATGGCAATTTGAACTAGCAGTATACGTTAACAAATTTAGCATCAATGTGCAAGATAATCAATAATCCATCCTGTGAATGGTGGTAGAAGATAAGGAACAAACACTCAACCAATCACACATGCACAAGGATTTTTTAGGTGGTTCGGGACCACGACGGGTACCCTACGTCCACCCCTCACCACCTCAGTGAGGCAACACTAAAATGCTACACGAGGTAGCACACGGGGACGAACCCCAATAAACCACACGCTGCTCGACGGCAGCAAACCACACACACACGAGCTCGATGCTCAACACGCTGCAGAGCAGCACAGACACGAGGGCGAACCCTCAACACGGTGCTTAGCACCACACACACACACCATGACGGGGACGCACCCCAACAATGATTACACACTCGGAGACCCCGCTCCGAACACACACACAATATTCCTCGATTTAAAAGATGAACTCAGATATACATTGTAAGCTCAATGGACATAAACAAGCATGAATAACTCCAAACTATGATGAATATAGAGTTGAGGAAACTCCTGGTCGTCAATGATGAGGCTTGGTTCCTTGATGACTTCCACGGATGAGTGGATTGCAGAAGATGTCTTCACGAAGCTCCTTCGGTTCAGATCGGAAGAAAGGACGCAGGTGCTTCAATCCCCTTTCACTTCTTTTGACTCACCACCAAGTCCATGGGTGATGAAGAGATGGTTCAGCCACCGTTCTTCAACCCAATGGTTTCTAGAAGGTGGAGGACGATCATCTTCAACCTTGAATCGAGCTAGCACGACATGGGAAGAAGCTTCAACACCGCTCCGGATGCTCTTCCTACAAAACCCCAAAAAAAAACATATATCATTCGATGCTTTTTCTTTCCTTTCTTGAATGGAAACCCTATCTCATGTGATATATACCCCAAGGGAATGGGGGCCTACGTGGAGGATAATGTCCCCCAAGGGCCAATCACAGACGGGCACAAAAAGAGGGGATCGAGCTAGGGCACCGGCCGCCGCGCAAATCGGCGTATTTTTCAGTCGCCGGAAAGTGTCGACCCTCAAGGTCGACACTCGCAATCAGGCAAGATAGAACAAAGGCCGAAACAGCACCCAGCGAAGAAAGTGTCGACCCATGGGGTCGACGCTTTCTGCCTGTGACAAAGAAACAAGCCACGGCAGAAAGACCTGGAATAAGTGTCGACCTTGTGGGTCGACACTTATGTCCTGGATTCTGAAAAACAAACCGAGATAGAACCGAGCGATAAAAAGGTTGACCCATTGGGTCAACTTTTTATCCCAACGTTCAAAGACATAAGAGGGCCGGCTGAAAACAGCTGACCCCTGGACAAAGTGTCGACCCATGGGGTCGACACTTTTCCTGACATAACAAGCTATAAGTAAACACACAATGGGGTAACACTGAAATCATGAGGCATCAAAGATAACTACATGATGGAAGAAATTAAGTGACTCTATCCCTATTATCACCAATAAACCAAGTAGAAATAGATATGGAGTTACCTTGGGGTATGTTCATCCAAAGAACACACGAATTCACCTTCAACCAACCAAACAAAATAACTTACCATTTTGTTGGTCCATATGCCTGTAAAGATCCACTTGGAAGATATTTGATGTGTTCTATATGTTCATTCCATTCTATACACCTGTCACATTATATATTGGAAGTTAGTCTTCCACATCATTCAAGTTCTACAAATTGAAATCTGTCTTTCATGATTCACTCAATCTCACATTTGAGACAGTAAGGTGATTCCATGAATTGGTTTGAATCACTCCCTGTCTTCATCTCTCCCTGTGCAACATCCAAGACAATGTCAATCTATTTCAGCACATAATTCATGAATTAAAAAGCATCCCATTGAACGATTACAAGGATATGGGAATGAGCTTCATTCAGCCATGAAGAAATTAAAGCATATCATTCCTCATCCACAAATCACATATGCATTTATTTACATGGAGCACAATCACATGGTATTTAGTTCATCATCAAAATTCCTTAATACAAGGTAGTGCACGGGGTTCAACATTATTAATATAAAAGAATACAAAGAAAGTTACATCAATCGGAGGCTAGGTATTATTGACACCCATTTTTTTGCCTATGAGTTGGGTCGTTCCTCTCACCATCATTTGTTGATGTCTCGAGTTGTCCATTACTCATTGGGCTATTTCCAAGCACGTCTTTGGGCTTATTCTATGGGTATCTCCCTCCCTGGCTTGGTCTGCTCTCGGATTCGGGCTTAATGGGCCTTGATTTCGCGTGGTTTTGGGGGTAAATGGGCTCATTTATCCCATTTCATTAATTTCAAACGCCCAAGCTGTACGCGGTCTAGCGATTAGCCGTTCCGTGATTGGGCGGTCTGTTTGGAACCATTTATCAAACTCAGAATGATTTATTGGATATTTATTTAATTTTTTGAATTTCCACCGACAAGCCTTTGCACGGTCTTAGTGCAGTCGTTTACTGCCATTGAACGGCGTAGCTTTAGACCGTTCAGCTCCCAGAGTCCTAAGCTGGTGCATTTTTCAGATAATTATCTATTTATCCTATTTTTATGGATTTATCACCGACACGTTTTACATGGCCTAGCATTGGACCGTGCCATTCGTTGAGTGGTCTATCATTAGGCCGTTTTATCCTAAAGGCTCCAGCACCGTGATAATCGGTCAGTTTGATAGGATAATTGGATAATTTGTTGTTTTATTTATTTATCACTGACAGCATTAAGCGATCTAGCATTGGGCCGTTTACTGTGTTGGGCGGCCTATCGAACGACTGTGTACAGGCCCGATATCTTGAGTTTTATTGAATTTTCGCTCTCCATCCGTGGTTAAATCCCTAACTTCTCCCACCCATTTCTCTGCGGTTTCTCCACCAAATGGGGTGTCGTTTGATTTGGGTGGGAGATTAGAATATTATCTACGGATTTTGTTTAATAATCTCGGATTAATATCCAGTGGAAAACCCAATTTCGAGGCTGGACTTTCCGGGGTATATAAATAGCACCCCTAGTCCAGGCTTGAAGAGAGGGAGATCCAACGTCGACGTCGATGCTCTGCCGAATTCTTGAGCAAGCTGTAGCCAGGGAGGGAGGCTCTCTACATCCTTTTGAGCCTCCGATCAAGGGAGTAGTTATTTCTAGTTGTGTTTGGTCTCGGCTTTTAATGGTCTTTTCATCCTTTGCATGCTCATCTCCATAGCTTTTCATCCACGTTTTTGCACTTGCCATCTTCATTTCACATCACTCCCATCATTTTCACGCCCTACAGGGGTTTAAAAATCACCCAAGGTATCGCCCATTCCATGCCATTATGTTGATTTTTCATTCTATTTTATAGTTGCTACACATTCCAGGGCTAATGTGGGTTGCATTTTCCTATTATCTACATTATTTTGCATATCAGCATCAGCACAGCATGAGGCCCATCCCCTCTGGCCGGCCGGAAGGGGTGGAGGATCAAGTCCTACAACTTGGAGTCTGGCAGCTTTGAACGGTCTTCTTCCATCCGTCTTCCGAAAAGTGCGGTCCACCACGAACCGTCCGGATCCTGTGAGCGGCCGTCTGCAAACCGTTTTGGAGCCAGTCCAGCCTTTGTCCCGCTTCTCTTTCCAGCGCTGTGAACGGCTTATCAAGCGGTCGTGACATCCATTGAGTGGTCGTTACTAGACCGTGTATAACTGCCAGTGATGCACTTTGGGCGAGTGTCTTCTCCCTTTCCAAGATACGTAGTACTCTTCGGTACCCCGTGTCTTGGTGGCGATCACGATCACACACACCTCTCCACCTTTCTTTCCTTCATTTTTGATTGCCTTTACATTTTGACTTAGCAAGGTAAGAGAAAGAAGAAGAAGAAGAGAGGGGAAAACATGTCAACACCCTATTTTTTGGCGATCACGGTTGGACGCCTAGTGCCCATCGTGCTGTTGTTTTACTGGCTTGTGTTCTATGCTTGGTTAGGTTTTCTAAGTTGTTTCAGGTTGCTATCAAGTCCACAGTACATTCCTGTTCCTGGAGGTGTACGCGGTTCTCCCAGGGCCGCTCAAGTCTCCCCGCGATTGGACGATAGGCCGTGCTGTCCCGGTCTCAGGTGCGTTCTTGTTTGATTTCTGTCATGCTGCCATTGATTGTGCGGTCTGCTTCTGGCCGCTCCTGAGTTTCCACGGTCTCGAAATAGACCGTCCATTTCCATCTCACGAGTGTGTGGGTTTCTGTGAGCCTGCTTAGATTCAGCGGTCCTCCTTGGGCCGTGCACTGATTTCCACGGTCCGTCAAATGGCCGTTCACGTCTGCTGGCTGCGGTACGTTACTGTTCTTCATATGCTTGTGGTTTTATTGATTCTCCGCGGTCTGTTTAGGGCCATTCCACAATTTGCACGGTCGATCGATAGACCGTTCGGTCAGGTACGCATCTTCTCTGTGTTTTTAGTTTTTTTACTACCTCTGCTGTTGAACAGTCCTGCCCAAGACCGTCTACCTCCCTGAGCGGTCTCCCATTAGACCGTATTTTAGTGCTACAGTGCACCCGTGATCACCATTTTGAGGATTATTTGACATTATTTCATACTTTTTTGGGTGCTGTTTTGATCTCCCTTGACAGTCATTTCATGTTTGCATGATTATTGTTATACTTGTTATAGTTGATTGATCGTTGCTTGTTAGATTTAGGTTAGATTTTGCATGCACTCCGGTGCGCATAGGATCATACATATATTCCATACTAGTTGCATTCCTACCTTGGTAGGGGATCCTCTCGTCTCCATATTCCTTGGAGCCGACTAGGTGACCTTACTCGGGACCTCCGTAAGTCCCCGTGAATTGTGAATTGCCACACAGACGTCGGGCCGGTTGTACCTTTCTACCCTTAGGTTTGCATTTGCATACGTGTAAGGGAATTAACCTTAATCAAACCCAAAGTTTGGACCTTATTCCCTATAGGTTTCCTATTTTGAGGGAATTGACCTTAATTCGAATCATTAAAAGGCCCATTGAAACTTTGGAAAAATAAAAATTGACGATCATATCAACTTGTTTTATCTTGGTTGAACCCCCTCACACCCATATTGTTTGTTTGGGCCTGTCCAAGCCCATTTGTGTTATTTCGTGTTGCATCCCCCATCATCCATATAAATTTTGTTATTAGGCCCATTTAGGTTAGACCATTCTGTGCGTCCATTTGTTTAGTCTCATTGTCCTAGGTTTCTTTTTCTTTCTTTTCTCCTTTGCATTATTGAGTCAATCCCCCTCTTTAAGTCTCGAGCCCTTTACTTCCCTCATTGTATTTCCCTGATTTTTCCTGTATAAAGTCTCCATTTGCCATCATAGAGCGCCATTTTTCTCTTGTATATTACCCTTCTTCTTCCCCATCTTCCTATGCCCGCGTGGATTCCTCTTCTCACACGGGCCCATCCCCTCATGGCCCTTCCGACCCACAAGCAAATCTCATGGCCCATTTATCACCTCTTGTTTGCCAAATGGACCAGGTCCAAGCCCAAAAACTCAATGCTAATCATCTTAATGGGCCTCATTCTCATAACGGGTCTCATTCATCTAATGGGCCTCATTCCTTTAATGCGTCATCTTTCTTGAGTGGCCCATCTTCCTTTAATGGGTCTCATTCTCTTAGTGGGCCTTATCCCTTCAATGGGCCTCGCTCTTTCAATGGGTCTCATCCTTCAACGGGCCTCCATCTTCTACTCTTAATGGACCCCCTTTCTGTAGCAGGCCTTCTTATTCTCATAATGGGCCTACCTCTCTTAATGGGCCCGCTCCTGCTACCCATGTTGCTGTTGGCCCAATGGGCCCTTATTCCCATGGTCATGATCCTTCAAGGCCCATGCATCCTTCTATTCCTGGAATGGGCTTTCCTTCTTCTCAGTCCGGATCTTCTTATCCGGCCCAATATCATAATCCTAGTCCAAATCCACACTCTCTTGCTGGCTTGCATCCTTCTCAGCCTCTCCCCATCAAGGAGATGATTGCTCAAGCCCAACGCTAGCTTGATGAACTTCAACGTCAAATTGATCCCAAAACTTCTTTGAGTCTCCCGTTTGCATTCCAAGATCTTCGGCTTCCACCACGTTTACAAATTCCTACTTATCGTCGCTA